>CP136063.1:263420411-264620411 GCA_032622095.1 Siphonodentalium dalli
ATCTCTGTCCAATCGGTTGGTCTTCGTGTTGGTGAACACCAGCATCTCCAATTTGTTCTAAGAAGTAAAATTCAGCACTTTCTTCTGTCGTAGTAAAGTTGTTTGTTTCCAATTTGATATCTTTGTAATTGAAGTCTCTACAGACAAGCGCGTGAGAGTCCTTCGTTATAATTAGTGTGGCGGTGTATTTTATTATGTTTAATTTCTTGTTTTCGGAGTTACTTTCGGGCTTCTATACACATAGCCAATCAGGAGGTTATATTTGCTGTTTAGTTTTATGCTGCACCAGACTGATTCAGAATAGTCGCTATTTGTGCGTTCTTCAATGATGTTGGCCTTTAGTTTATTGGCAACATATATTGCGAATCCTTGTCCTTTTCCCAGTCATCTGGTAAACATCTCATATCCTTTTAAGTTTTTACAGTTTTTTTGGTAGGATGTCTGTCAGTAAGAGCACGTCGGGTGGTTATTACTACTAATTTACTGTATACAGCAGTGAGTCCACATTTGAGTATGCCATTTTGATTGATATGTCTTTGTCCATTTTAAATTATTTGCTTTGTACAATTTGCGTGTCAGAGATAGCGTAAACATACCTTCTAGGAGGGGGTATTGTTGATTTTTAATATTTTACCTCCTGTCATATGGTAATCCTTCCAGTCCTTGTTTTTTTTCTTTCAGCTCTGCCTGGATGGCATTCCTTTTATTTGTTCTCTCTGTTTTGGTGTAAGATCTTGGGCTATTAGTTGACCTTCCGGGTCACCGTCTTTTAGTGATGGGATTCTATGTGCGTTTGCCAGGAGTTGTTTGAGCGGGTTACTGCTGTCCATAGTTACTTTGATTAGCCTTATATAATTGTGCGCTTTCCTCTTTAGGCCTTGGCCTAGTCTGAAAACATTCTTGATTATCAGTTTTCCACTCCTTACTTACTCTGGTACTATCTTCTCGTAAATGCACTGTGATTCTGTGTTATCGTGCTGTTTCCTCACATTTGGATCTTTATTGTCACTTTCTGGCACGATAAAAATGCATAGATTGTGATCTAACTTTTCGCGCTCCTCTTTTCTCTTTCCCTTGGTTTGATCTTTTCAAGAATCTCTTTTCTTATTTCTGCTTTGTTGTCAGCTCAGACTGCCTCCACCCTTTCTCCAATATAGATATATATATATATATATCTTTATTATCCTCTATATATGGAGATTCATATGTAAATGTTTATATTATGAGAACAAACACAATTTGGTACATAACACAGTGTATAAGAAATTTAAGATTACAAACATATCTACAACACATGTCTCAATATGTATTATGAACCAACTACACATGCACATATACACACACTCATGCACTACATAGAGTAGACATTCCATTCTACAGCCATATCGTACTTACAGACAGAGAAATAGCATACTCCGAGACGACCAAACCGGAGTTGGACCCAAATCAGGAACTCTCTCTCTGGAAGACCCACAAACGCCAATGCCTTTGAGCAGTCTTACCAACTCGGAGCCGACCATTTCCCCAGCACCACTCATGTATATATACAGCCATATCGTACTTACAGACACACAGACGACAGTCAGACAAACAAACAAACAAACAAACGGCAGACATACATACAGACAAATTTACTTACTGGTAAAACAATTCACAGATACATGTGATATGAACAATTACGAACACGCTTATAACTGCATGTTATGATCCAGTTTATATGAAGGTTTGTGAGATCTAGTCCGGACTTGGCGTCAGTCGATCAACATATACTCTCCAGAGGAATGCGGTTTTGTTCACGAAAAAGTCTATTAGTTCATTTTCTTCTTCGGGAGCACAGTATATTTTTTCATGTAGACCTGTTAGTAGAACGCGCGTTTTGGATTCTACATCCAGTTTGTCATACTGCATATAAATGTCTACATGTAACAAGTTTAGTAGCTCGAATTCAAAGATATTTCGATCGTCGCAAATGGAAGAACATTCGATAAAGGCATGTTTTACAAGATCTTTATGTTTGTTGTTACATAATACGCAGGGTTCTTCATTTGTTTTCAAGATACAAATAAGGCGTGCAATAATTAGATATGATTTTTTTTATGGGCTGGGTATATGCGACAATTTTCCCATAGCCGGGACATGCATAACGTTGGATGGACGGCAGAAAACCTGACAAGTCGAGTATCCTCATTTACGCTCATGTCCCAATATTCTCTATTAACTTTTGACCATGATTCGTTTATGGCACATTTCCATGTGGATTTCTTAGGGAATATTGAATTTTCGATGTAGTTCTCAAGAGCTTCGGTCATGTCATATTTGTTAAGAGTGTCAATGGTGTCAGACATGTAACTTGATGATGAACATGTAGTGCCAACGATGTACTGATATAAGCGCGTGAGAAATACTTGTTTCACAGTTTTAGAAGATTTTAAGTTGCACAAAGAACCAAAGAATGACATTTTACGTGTTTCGATAAGTGACACCATAGACGAGGTTCCGACTAATCCTTGCACAATAACCGTTTTTGTACGATGGTGAAGGCCATGGTAATACTTTAAACAGAATCTGTGTGTTCGTTCCAGGCGATCAACGTGTTTTTGGTTCAAATTCCAGATAAGTTCAGACCCGTACAGCCCTTTATGTATGACCACCGACGAATATATCAACGAGCAACTTGTTGGGGTCATACCACCCGGGTAAAGGCCGGCGTTGTTGAGCATCATAAACGTGCTACGAGTCTTATCGCATATATGCTCAGTGAATATTCCATTAAAGTCATACTTATCAAGATAAATTCCCAAATGAGTTATGTTAGTGGTTTCTTTGACATCTGAGGTACCAAGGTTCCAAAGTCGATCCTGACGCGAAAATTCGGATTTGGTTTTATTAAATACCACTACAGCGCATTTATTTGGGTTATATCGATACCGCTATTTGTTACTGTAATCGTAGCAAATATCACATAGTGCTGATAAACCAGATTTGCTGAGACAGCAGAACCATATCGTCTGCATGTGTCGGAGACGTACAATTTACACCGAGCATGTTTAAGCCAAACGGCCAGTTTGCAAGGATATGTATCAACTCGTCAACGTAGATCATATAGTACAAAGGCGAGAGGATTCCTTCCTGCCTGGCTTTCTGTCGCACATCAAACCACCTGGAAAAAACGTTGTTATGACGAATGGAACAGGTTACATTGATCAGAAGTTCGCGCATCAATCGAAATAAGTTTCCTCTGAATCCGCATGTGTGCAATTTGTATAACAATCCGTTAACCCAGACAGTATCGAACGCTTGTTCAGCTTGAATAGTTACTTTCTATGAACATACTTTATCTCCGACAATTTCATTTGTGTTGCTTTAACCATTTTCAGCTTAAATATTCACTTTTATTGACATCCAGTATTTTGGACATCAGCTTGGCCCGATTATACAATAATGTTTATTTCTGATGCCCCAAAATAGACGTGTGTGTATGTCGACCAATCGCTGCTCTTAATGACATATGGGTCAGCAAACACGTGATCCTATGCATATAATTTGCATATTTATACATGACACGTGTCTGACCTTTGCGCTCAAAGTTACTCTGAACCAATAGCTATGGAGCTTTATCTGGGTTATCATTAAAATATTCATATACGACTCACACGTGATAAATTAGTTTCACTGTTTACTACTGTGCGTATCTGGGGCACCGTATAGTTTGACCTGCTTCTGCAAATACACATTGGATTAAACGTAGTATCTATATTATCTCAATTTGGCGATCATTATTTTGTTAATGCTGATAGAATATCGAGTTTTCACTCGCTCGTACATAGATCTCATAACATAAATGACTTAAATTATAACTCATGCTTAAATTAAAATGTTTGTAACGGGATACACACAGGATTCGAGTACACTTTTCACCTTGACCTAAATAGTATATATATATATTATTTTGTTTTGCTTTCTTTTCTCTCAGAATAAAAATAAAGACTAATTATATGCACTATAAATGTACAGCTTAAATATTAAATCGTACTCTCTTTCTTTCTTGATATCATTAACTATTATCTTTTAATCCTGTGTGTACCCCGAAATAGCTCATTTCGCTCTACCTCATTTTACACAGCGCTTTACTCGGATCCATACAATCCACCTGTCTCGAAAGTAGGTAACTTTCGATAGACTGGTACCCTGTCCCAACTCCAGCTACTCGCCCGTAGGGACAGGGATAGGCTAAACAGAAAGTGGAATTTTGAATTGTGTTTCCGGTTTGTGAGACATTGTTTTAAAATAGAAAAGCACATTTCAACATCGGTACGTTTTTCTTAATTTAATAATACAAGACGCAATTATATGACTTTGACAACTACTCAATCAAATTGAATAGAGTGTTTTTCACAGGAATCGACTAACCCCGATCAACGGCAATAAGTTAAATAGTGCGAAATCATGTTTTTGTAGCTTGGATATTTGGAAACTCTGATGTCAACAAACACCCCCCGTAACAGGTTACATCAATTTTGTGTCGAAGTTTGCTGGCTCATGTCGCATTTTATTAACTAAATTCGTCGGGGATATATTTACGCTCATGTTGATACCAAAATTAACACAATGGGTCGATGTGATTTGCCTGGGTGGACCTTTTACCATAAATTGCCAAACTTGGCTATACCGTCCCATGATCTGACAAGTTGGTCAGTCTGTACTACATACATTTAAGGGGTTTATTTACATTAATGATAAAACAGGTATCTCCTTCACACATATATGTCAATATAAGTTGATGACGATAGTTTTATTTGTTCCAAATAAGTTTCGTGAGGTACTAGTAATCACACACCCCCCCCCCCTCGTGCACGGTTACATCAACATTGAAGAAGTTTGCTGCCTCATGTCTGATTTTTTTATTTCGATGTTTCGGCTATATTATTGTGGTCATTTTAGTACCAAAATCATCTATATGAGGCAGATATATTTTGTTTGCGTGATGTCACTCATTTGAAATAGTTCATCAGCTACAAAGAGGCGATCTAATTAATAAATATGATATTACTTGGTAGATTTGACATTAATTTATTTATTTGTTTGTGACAGTGACCCCCGCACATGTTTTATTGGTGACACAGTGACCCTGCACGTGTTTGACATTCAGTCTCAGGCTGATTTCGGACCTGATATCAAACCAACCAAGTAATATCCTCTAAATTTCAAGCCTAAAATTAAATAAACCTAGTTAACTGCATACCATGTTGTTCTGATAGAAACTATTGCCTCAAATAAAAAAAATGGGTCCCTATTTCAGAAAATTAATTGCTTATTTTCTATTGATTAAAAATCTTTTCTGTATTAACCTTTCCATGACTGGAGCTTCCTCAAATTTTGTGAACACCCTGTGCCAATGCACTCTCTTATAAATGTGAGGATCCCTTATAAAAGAGAATGCTTTGACCAAACAATATTTACCTTGATCTTGTAAGACAATGCATTCTCTTATATATGCGAGGCGCCCTATGGGAGACTCGCATACTAGTATATAAGAGAATGCTTTGGAACAGGGTCTTTAATGCTGCACCAGTACGGCTCCCGTCATGAAAGGATTAAAGATTTGCACTCTAATCCTCATCAATTAGTTTTGACTTTTACAATGTAGCACTGGTACTTGATTTACTGAGAGTAATGTAGAATGAAATAGAATATTCTTATGCAGATTTTGAGGTAAATAGTCCAGGTGTCATTTATAAATTTGGTAGACAAATAAAAATATTAGGATCAGGGTCAAGCCTGAATATAGTGTGTCAGACATTTGCAGAATGAGGTCCCCAGAGGGTGAATTTAGTGATGCTACCCTGCATCACCAAATTAACCCTCTGGGAACCTCATTCTGTTTAGGCCTCATCTTCTGGAAGTACATGTACCAGTATCTATGGCCTCAAATTAACATTGATTTTAGTTACTTTTCTGTTCAGTTACTCTTTTCCCCCTAATTTGCAGACAATAATTTGCATAATCGAGGTGACTAATGAGTGAACATTATCAACTTCAACTGGGGAATTTCAATCTGATCCTAGGTCTCCCATAGCAGTTGAGGCCTAAGCAGAATGAGGTTCCCAAATGGTGAATTTGGTGATGCTAGCCTGCTGTGTCTGACAGTGTCAATAAATTCACTCTCTGGGGACATGATTCTGCAAATGTCAGACACACTAAATCCGGGCTTGGTCTGGGTATTTATTAAGGTAGGTATGGGGGACCTCAAACTGTACAGTAATGCTCTAAGTAATCGACTTCTTAACCACAGCAGAATTATGGGTAACTTTTCAGGATTTAGTTGGAAATATGGCTCGTTGCCATTCATCGGAAAGTTCTCCCCGTGAGCTTTCCGA
The DNA here is from genome assembly GCA_032622095.1 of Siphonodentalium dalli. Lineage (NCBI taxonomy): Eukaryota > Metazoa > Mollusca > Scaphopoda > Gadilida > Siphonodentaliidae > Siphonodentalium > Siphonodentalium dalli. Next base: position 263,426,789 of record CP136063.1, read on the forward strand.
TGAATTACAACAAGCCATATTTCCGACTAAATCCTGAAAAGTTACCCATAATTCTGCTGTGGTTAAGAAGTCGATTACTTAGAGCATTACTGTAGTAATTGACTCTTTAGCCACAGCAGAATTATGGGAAATGTTTCAGGATTTAGTCGGAAATATGGCTTGTTGCTATTCAGTGGAAAACTCTCACCGAGAGCTATCTGATGAATGGCAGCAAGCCATATTTCCGACTAAATCCTGAAAAATTACCCATAATTCTGCTGTGGTTAAGGAGTATTTAAAATAATAACCACTAAAATATGATATGCATTTCAGAAAACTTACAGAAAAACTTTGTCTTTTTTTCTCACGGAGTGGTGTTTGGTCGGGGTGCTGATATCCCGATTTCTTTTTACATTTCTTCTCTTTGTACTGACACTCGTTGATATTTAACTTGGTGTACGGTCCATTTCTGCAAAATATTAAACATATTACTAGTACTTATGCTATAACTAAGCTATAATAGCAACATGATTTTTTTCATCTACTACTATTTTTAATTATTTACATGCAATATAGTACACATTTTGCTGAGACTCAAAATTATTATAAAAAAAATATATACTGGTATGGTCAAACATGAATAGCCATACTGACATACAGACAACAACAAATAATATGCACTAGTAATATTAACCCTCAGGCTCCGTTGCTCCCCAGACAACTCAGATTTTCCCGTTTGACACAAAACACCTCACGCAAACAAAATATATCTGCCTCATATAGATGATTTTGGTACTAAAATGACCACAATAATATAGCCGAAACATCGGAATAAAAAAATTAGACATGAGGCAGCAAACTTCTTCAATGTTGATGTAACCGTGCACGAGGGGGGGGGGGGTGGTGTGATTACTAGTACCTCACGAAACTTATTTGGAACAAATAAAACTATCGTCATCAACTTATATTGACATATATGTGTGAAGGAGATACCTGTTTTATCATTAATGTAAATAAACCCCTTAAATGTATGTAGTACAGACTGACCAACTTGTCAGATCATGGGACGGTATAGCCAAGTTTGGCAATTTATGGTAAAAGGTCCACCCAGGCAAATCACATCGACCCATTGTGTTAATTTTGGTATCAACATGAGCGTAAATATATCCCCGACGAATTTAGTTAATAAAATGCGACATGAGCCAGCAAACTTCGACACAAAATTGATGTAACCTGTTACGGGGGGTGTTTGTTGACATCAGAGTTTCCAAATATCCAAGCTACAAAAACATGATTTCGCACTATTTAACTTATTGCCGTTGATCGGGGTTAGTCGATTCCTGTGAAAAACACTCTATTCAATTTGATTGAGTAGTTGTCAAAGTCATATAATTGCGTCTTGTATTATTAAATTAAGAAAAACGTACCGATGTTGAAATGTGCTTTTCTATTTTAAAACAATGTCTCACAAACCGGAAACACAATTCAAAATTCCACTTTCTGTTTAGCCTATCCCTGTCCCTACGGGCGAGTAGCTGGAGTTGGGACAGGGTACCAGTCTAACTTTCGAATGATATTTATTTTCTTGTATATGTGTTTATTTGTCATTACTTTATGTTTTCATCATCACATGGTTGGTTCAGGAATAGGAGTTTTCATATCAAAATCTGCATCGTTTGGACTATGTGGGCGTCTGTGCTTGGCTGATACACCCCTCACCCCCAGGGATGTCGGTTAACTTGGTACAGCACAGACAGTCCATTGGCCTCTTCGATGCAACGAAAAGTTGTGCAAGTAAACAAAAAACAGGAAACGCTGTTAATTTCCTTAAACTGAGATATCCTAATATAAAATTCTTGCTGATAGCATCTATATTAGTGCTAATGTGTGGAGATATACATCCATGTCCCGGACCGGAAACTAATGGACACACTCTTAATATTTTCCACTTGAATGTACGTAGTTTGAGGAACAAACTAGTTAAAATATTAACTACTATAAACGAATACGATATTGTTTGTTTTACAGAGACCCACCTAGAACCCTCCTTCAGTTCTGATCTGATCCAAATTCCAAATTTTTATGGACCTATTAGAAAAGATCGAAACAGTTACGGAGGCGGCATATGTGTATATATAGCTGATCACATCATTTACAAACGCATGGAAGAATTAGAATTTGATGAAAGTATATTATGGTTTCAAATTAATTCAAAATCCCTTACGTATATCATGGCCCTTACATATAGATCACAACAGTTCTCAAATTCTAACTACTGGCAAAACCTCCACTCCGCCCTAGATACCATACTTAGTACTAACAGACCAGTCATTCTGATAGGAGACTTGAATTCTAACCTATTGGATCCCACGTCGGACCTAAATAATATTATAAATAAACTAAGTCTTCGTAATCTAATCTCAACCCCAACACGTATAGGACCGTCTTCTGCTACTTTACTGGACCCCATAATTGTAAGTGACCAGATAATTTCGTACGACCATGACACCATCGACTTTGGGCGTAACATTTCGGACCACTATGCCGTAATAGCTTCCTTGTATTTTGATTATAGCCGAAACCAAGAACAGCGAAAACTCATTTGGCATTACAATGTAGCTGATTTTCCGAGAGCAAATACAATGATTACGGACATAAATTGGGATCTTTTACTGGACACGACCGCAGATATTGAAGAAATAGTTCGAAGTTTTACCGACAGTTATATGAATATAATGAAGATATGTATCCCACACCGAGAAGTGATCATCAGGCGTAGTGATAAGCATTGGTTTACTTCAGAACTGAGAACTGCTATCCGCAAACGCGATCGACTGAGACGTAACGCCATTCACACAAATAAAACCAATGTTTGGACTAAATACAAATTAATAAGAAATAAAGTTAACAATATGAAGAAGCATGCTAAAATCAATTATGAAAACAAGTTAGAAAATACCTTTTCATTAAATAACAGTCCTAAATGTTTCTGGCAGACTGTTAAAGAGATATTAAATAAAAATTCAAACGGCGCGATTCCTCCACTTAAAGCTGCTGATGGTAACTTAATAACCGATGACTATGAGAAAGCCAACTTATTTAATGAAACCTTTCTAAAGAACTCTTTCCTTGACGACACAAACTGCATGTTGCCAAGCCTTATATATAAATGCTCAGATACGCTGTCAGACATCGATTTTAAAGACGAGGACATTATAGATGCTATCAAAAGCCTAAAGGTAGGCAAGGCGAACGGCCATGATGGCATAACATCTAAAATGCTCAAAGAAACGGTGTATACGGTGTTTCAACCACTAAAAATAATCATTAAAAGATCTTTTGCACTTAAATCCTTTCCATCTGAATGGAAAATAGCTAATGTTGTACCGATTCATAAGAAAGATGATCGTTCTAATCCAGGAAATTATAGGCCAATATCATTACTGTCGTGCCTGGCAAAAGTTGTTGAGAAGGTAGTTTTGAAACATTTAATGTTACATTTTCATACTAACGAGTTATTATATAAACATCAATCGGGGTTTGTCCCAGGCCACTCGACTACTTTCCAACTAATTGACTTGTACCATTCCTTGTGCCAATCTCTCGATAGTAAACTAGTGACCTGCTCAATATTTTGTGACATTTCTAAGGCGTTTGAGAGAGTTTGGCACACAGGACTGATACATAAACTGAAGCAGTACGGAATCGAAGGTAATATTTTAATGTGGCTTTGCGATTATATTTCGAACCGTAAACAGAGTGTGGTTGTCTCCGGTGTAAGATCAGACTATATGCATCTTAAAGCAGGAGTGCCCCAGGGCTCAATCTTGGGACCTTTTTTATTTCTAATCTATATTAATGATCTGTCAGATACTATACAGTCTTTCACGCGCATGTACGCAGATGACACGTGTTTTACAAATTCTTCACAAACCATAGAAGAGACGCGCTCAAACTTATCTACCGACTTAAATCGTATCACACTCTGGGCAAAACAATGGTTAGTGACATTTAATCCCGACAAAACAAAAGCAATGTTATTTTCTTATAGATCGAACAGAGCAGAAGCTATTTTATCTGAAAATCCCATGACATTGAAATTCAACGGCGCTGACATCGAAATTGTTACATCACATCAACATTTGGGCATCGTCATTCAGTCTAATATGAATTGGGACATTCAAATTGCAAATATGTGTAAGAAAGTTGCATCTCGACTGGCCCAGCTGAGAAAGATGAAATATACTTTAAATAGACGTACTTTAGATTTGATGTATAATACATTTGTTTTACCATTAATGGACTATGGTGATATCATATGGGATAATGCACCAGCATACCTCCTTAAAAACCTGGACGATCTTCATTATGATGCAGCACGAATTGTTAGTGGCCTTACCAAATCTGTCTCAAACATAAATTTACTACGTGAACTCGGATGGAACACCCTTTCACAACGTCGAGCATGGCACAAGTTACGCCTTACATACCGAATAATGACACGAAACGCACCCCCATATATATTGGATAAAATTCCCCCAACAACAGGAGAAATAACTAAACAGAGATATGAATTCAGAAACCCTAATTACGTTCGAAATTTTACACCCGGTTCTCAACACACAAACTGTAGTTTCTTCCCTACAATGGTTTCGATTTGGAATAGTTTGGATAAAGTAGCTCAACAATGTACCTCGATCTCCATATTCTCAAATATTGTAAACCCCCTGTTGAAGACATTGAGACCACCAAACTCATATTGTATAGGAAGAAGAAGAGATAACATTTTACTATGTAGACTCCGAAATAGGTGTAGTGACTTAAACGGAGACAAGCTAAACAATTATTTAACAAAAAATCCTAAATGTAACTGTGGATACAAAGTCGAAGATGCTGATCACTTTCTGTTTACTTGTCCTTTTTACTTAAATGAAAGAGCTATAATGGAAGAAAAAATAGCTGGCATTGGACTACATATTGTCCATTCTGCAGATTTACTTTGTGGATCTCCATTGATTTCCTATAAAGAAAACTGCATTCTCTTCACAGCTGTACAGAAATACATCATATCGTCTCAACGTTTTTGTAATGAGAATATTGATTGGAATAGTAGACCACCAAATGATTCTACATAACCAAATGTATTACCTGCATACTCTGTACGATGATTCAATTACCTTACCCTATTTCCTGAACCAGCCTGATGTGTATATAAACAAAGATTTACTTTTGTAGGAAAATTCAACAATCCGCATTAAATTTATGTTCGTGTCTTTATATTAGGAGAGAGGAGCGTTTTCTAAGTTGAAATAACTTGTGCTCCGATCCCCATTGTACTCCCATCATATGTTTATGTTATTACAGCTTGTGTATTATTACTTATATTATGTTAATGTATGGGATGTTCAATAAAAATATGGAATGGATCGAACGCTTTCCAGACGTCTAAAAATAGGCTATACCGCTTTTGTTTACTATATCGGATACATATGCGATACATTCTTTCATTACATATGACGTCATTGTTGCGCTTATGCACTTTTGGAAACCGTGTTGAAGCGGATGTACATTAAGTAATTTTGGGGCGTATAATTCTATTCTAGTTTGTAAAATCTTTTCGAGTAACTTGTATAAAGGGGGCATCAGCGTTATAGCTCTGTAACTATCAAAGTCAGTTCTGGATTTTGAACCACCTTTGTATAGTGTTATGATTACACCACGTTTCATCTGTGAAGGGATAATTTGTGTTTGAATCATGACTGTCATAAGATTAGATACCGTCTGAGTTAACTTGTGGCTTCCATATATCAGGTGTTCATTCGATATGCCATCCCAACCGGTTGCCTTTCCAACACTCAGGCTGCGATAAACAGAAAGTAATTCAAGTGGAGTTACACAAAAGAGTATGTCATTATAATTATCACCATGCTGATCGCTGGTGGTTTTTCGCGTAACAAATTCATTGACATAGTTGAAGTGCTGTGTGTCAAACTCGGGTATATATAGCGGCGAATATAATTTTTTCAAAGTAAGATGCCCATCCTTCTGAAATTTCGTGATCATGACGAAGAGTTTGTCCCTCATATGAAAAAAATGCGTTCTTATCGATGTGATTTGTCTGACGTTTCGTGTGTAAAATACGGAATAAATAGTTCTGATCAATTTGAGCACGTTTTTTTCAATTTCATCGTTTTGTTCGGCCAGGTATTTACTAGATGCTTTTCTATATTCTCTACGGAAGTCACATTTCGCATGTTTATATTTTATATAACTTTCAAAGTGAGTATCTGCGCGAGGCCTGCCTTCATTCACCCAAGAAGGGTTTCAGGCATTTATTGAATTACTTTTTTGGCAGGGTTGTTTTGGATGCATTTGATATTGCACTTACAATTGAATCGTATATTCGACATGGATCGGTTTCCTGTTGATCTAATTGGTCAGGTAATGTTCAAGAATTTCAGGCTGATATTTGGCCTTTTTCCAATCTACAATGCCGTGTCCGTCAGCGTCTGATTTACCTACATGTCGATCTCGTGATTCAACGCTTATGCTCAGAGTAACTGGTCTGTGATTGGACACATTGATGGCACCATCATCTAAAACGCGCACCTCTCGCATGAAAGGAATAAGAGTGTGTGGGATCATAATGTGATCAACGATCGTTCCTTCGTGTAGGCCATCACCAAAAGGGACGCATGTCGTACGCGGACAATCATGACAAAAAGTATGGTTCACAGACACCATTTCGATTCGCTTGACAAGTTTTCTGAATGCCATGTTTCGGTCATCGAATTTCTCAAATTGACCATTAAAGTCCCCCATTACTATTACATTGCGTATTGTTTATACATATCACAAACGTCGCCAAGTGTTTTCGTGTATTCGTCGTAAAATTCGACCGAGTAATTTGTAGAAGGCAGGTAAACTTGCAATATATAGGTACAGAAAACATTCATCTGTTATTCTTATTTGTATTCCTATTATTCTATCATCGTCAATTGCAAGAGGGCTTATTCGTTCTGAAATTCTGGTGTGCCATAACAGTGCGACCCCGCCACTCGGTCTCCCTCTTTTATTGGGGTTCCTTTGGCGGGAATCACACACAGCATGGTATTCATAATACTTGTCGAGCGAACCAAGAAAATTTGTATCGCATTGATAGAGCCAGTGTTCACTGAGACCTATTATGTCATGTATACCACTTCTCAGCAACTGACTCAAGTAATAACCGGACGACATGACGCCTGTAGCATTCCATCTAATCATATTAAGATTAGCGGTGTCCATTTTACAGTTACAATTGATTGGTGACAAGTGAACGTCCTGATTTCGTATACCGCTTAAGTACAAAAATATGGTGAATGCTAACAGTGCAACAATTTTACACATTCTGAGGCAGATAACATGTTTCACACAAGTAAACAATGGTATGCATTAATCGTAGGATTTGTGAACCCACATCCTGCACGTGGCACCCCGTGGCCAGAATCGGTGCCCGAGAACATAGTCGACATAATCATCACATATATTATGCACTGTGATTCTGTGTTATCGTGCTGTTTCCTCACATTTGGATCTTTATTGTCACTTTCTGGCACGATAAAAATGCATAGATTGTGATCTAACTTTTCGCGCTCCACTTTTCTCTTTCCCTTGGGTTGATCATTTCAAGAATCTCTTTTCTTATTTCTGCTTTGATGTCAGCTCAGACTGCCTCCACCCTTTCTCCAATGATATTCTCCACTTATTTCACTTGTTCCTCTATCTTTTCGAATCTTTCATTATTGTTGTTATTCATGGCGGTTAGTGTGTGGGATAATCCAGTATTACCCCACATATTATATACCAATCTATTCTATATACTAATTCAGCATCATCTATACATATATAAGCATATTATATGAACCCCAAATCCATGTATGTTACTATACCATTATGATTATTTATAGCATATTGGTGATCGGAATATAAGGACAATGAGTGCTTACACAGCAAATTATCTTTCCAACGTCTCTGTATCGAGAGCACAGGTCAAATGATGACCAGACTAATTAACATAAAATATGCGGAACATGTGTTTGATCATGTTAAACTTATTAGCTGAGTCATAACACGCTATCCTGTACACAGTTCCCTGTGATATAAATACGAATATATTTTGATCCCATTCCAATTCCATTCTATTCTCTTTCCGACTTTCATTCTAATACCCGATTCCGATTCGAGGCAGAGTCCACACAACAGGCGGCTTAGAGTCGGGTTGTTATTTTATCAACCGTGGACATCTCAATATTTCCGGTCACCAACCGCACATCTTCATTTAATATGACGAATAAATATTATCTCCAACAAGACTGTGTGCCAGGGTTGGTGATTTTATTTGATTTAAATCAGATTTATAAATATTTTAATCGATTTTTTTGATTTTTTTTCTAATTGTTATGAAAATATGCAATTGTGCAATGTCTTTGATAAATGAGGGTTCTAAAAGGTGTTGCTTATTATATCCAAGGCTGGATTAATCAAAATTCTATTATTATTTATTATTGTTTGTATAACTACATGTATCAAGCACAAATATCATGGCAGTACAGATATAGCAACCATGTACTTTAATTGTGCATACACTAGGTCCATGTGAGTTCCAATGTTGTGATATCTGGATAGGTTGACCTGTGCTTAAAGATTTACTACTAAATTTAGTAAATTTTAGCTGAGAACTGAATATATTATCAATCACCTTTGCTCCTCGCTGACTTGAGGACATACATGTAATCACACCATATACATCTATCAAGTATGGACATTAGACAACTAGAGTAGTTTAGATGGCAGAGTATATGGTATAATTACTCGGTTGTCATTTACATGTATGGCAATCAGAAAAGGAAAGGAAATTTAATAGTGTAATGAGGAGTGCTGAATCTGATTGTAGTTACAAATAAGCGGAACAGACCGTTGCTGGAGCAGTAATCACGGTACCATGCATTATGCATGTTTCTATAGTATAGGGTTGACAATTACTGCAAAATTTCATATCTATTATCCAATTTTGTATATTGTTTAATCATAATCATGTTATAGTTAACAAAAAACCTTGTTAGATATAAGATATTGCAAGTTCTTGACATAATGCACATTATGCAACCATTTAAATAAATTGATTTAAATCAATGATTTTTTTTGAAAAAACATTGATTTAAATCTTGATTTAAATCAGCCAACCCTGCTGTGTGCCGACTTCATAACCCCACTAGTGTTCCACTTACCTGTTTCAAAGTTGCTCGTTTAGATTGCAGATCCATTTTATTCCTCTTGTAGGGTCTTCCTTTCCTACTGAGTGTTTACTGAGAGCATCATAAATCTCGTCTGGTATCTTGTCGCAGGGAAGGCATACCAAACCTTCCCACTGCATTCCTTTGCTTTCTTCTGAAATTTCTTTTCGCAGTATAAATATTTCCATGTCTCTTTGTGTTTTCTCTGGCTAAGCTTTCTTCCAGTTTGTGTAAGTGCAGTCGCCATGTTTCGTGAGTGAGACAATACTCACAATTCCGATATTCACCATGTTTCGTGAGTGAGACAATACTCACAATTCCGATATTCACCATGTTTCGTGAGTGAGACAATACTCACAATTCCGATATTCACCATGTTTCGTGAGTGAGACAATACTCACAATTCCGATATTCACCATCTTTCGTGAGTGAGACAATACTCACAATTCCGATATTCACCATGTTTCGTGAGTGAGACAATACTCACAAATCCGATATTCACCATGTTTCGTGAGTGAGACAATACTCACAATTCCGATATTCACCATGTTTCGTCAGTGAGACAATACTCACAATTCCGATATTCACCATGTTTCGTCAGTGAGACAATACTCACAATTCCGATATTCACCATGTTTCGTCAGTGAGACAATACTCACAATTCCGATATTCACCATGTTTCGTGAGTGAGACAATACTCACAATTCCGATATTCACCATGTTTCGTGAGTGAGACAATACTCACAATTCCGATATTCACCATGTTTCGTGAGTGAGACAATACTCACAATTCCGATATTCACCATGTTTCGTGAGTGAGACAATACTCACAATTCCGATATTCACCATGTTTCGTGAGTGAGACAATACTCACAATTCCGATATTCACCATGTTTCGTGAATGAGACAATACTCACAATTCCGATATCCACCATGTTTCGTGAGTGAAACAATACTCACAATTCCGATATTCACCATGTTTCGTGAGTGAGACAATACTCACAATTCCGATATTCACTATGTTTCGTGAGTGAGACAATACTCACAATTCCGATATTCACCATGTTTCGTCAGTGAGACAATACTCACAATTCCGATATTGACCATTTTTCGTCAGTGAGACAATACTCACAATTCCGATATTCACCATGTTTCGTCAGTGAGACAATACTCACAATTCCGATATTCACCATGTTTCGTGAGTGAGACAATACTCACAATTCCGATATTCACCATGTTTCGTCAGTGAGACAATACTCACAATTCCGATATTCACCATGTTTCGTGAGTGAGACAATACTCACAATTCCGATATTCACCATGTTTCGTGAGTGAGGCAATACTCACAATTCCGATATTCACCATGTTTCGTGAGTGAGACAATACTCACAATTCCGATGTTCACCATGTTTCGTCAGTGAGACAATACTCACAATTCCGATATTCACCATGTTTCGTGAGTGAGACAATACTCACAATTCCGATATTCACCATGTTTCGTGAGTGAGACAATACTCACAACTCCGATATTCACCATGTTTCGTGAGTGAGACAATACTCACAATTCCGATATTCACCATGTTTCGTGAGTGAGACAATACTCACAATTCCGATATTCACCATGTTTCGTGAGTGAGACAATACTCACAATTCCGATATTCACCATGTTTCGTCAGTGAGACAATACTCACAATTCCGATATTCACCATGTTTCGTGAGTGAGACAATACTCACAATTCCGATATTCACCATGTTTCGTGAGTGAGACAATACTCACAACTCCGATATTCACCATGTTTCGTGAGTGAGACAATACTCACAATTCCGATATTCACCATGTTTCGTGAGTGAGACAATAATCACAATTCCGATATTCAAGGTTTTGGCATCCCCCACTCGAGGATGTGATTATTTTGTAGTTTGCAGTTTGTTATTACTATCAACAGTGAGTCAATACTCACAGATACGAATGTTTGTAATTTAATAATCTGGAAACATGAAACATAGAAGTCTCTTCATCCACGCTGCTGTCAACATGTTGCCAGGATGTACTCCCATCTTTGTATAATGAAAAGTGTATTATGTAGTGTGGTTGTTCACCGGGCCTCTTTCTGACTCTCTGAAGATCAAATTCAAATTGGTGTCTTCTCTTCGTTTGTTGTCACTTATCCACTTGCTGATTTTTTCTTGGTTCAGACAGTGGATTTCCTAGTCTCAAGTCTGAAACTGTCTGGGTTAGTTGGCCTCGTCTTTCGTTCCAATTAGTCAACCTGATTGGTAGAATTTCGAGGATAGTTTCTCTTGAAAAATCTGTCAAGTTGCTTAAGTTATGAGGTGATATTGTCATAGGCACCTTTGTCTGATTTGTGATGAAGGTATATGAAAGATTCAAACTTTGTATGACCCACATATGTGAGTAAAGGGGGGTGCCCAATGACAATTGAGTCCACAAGAGGTACCATGTCTTGCCCAACTGATTGTGATATTAGTCTAAAATGTGACTGAACATAGAAAAAGTCGAGTAGATCTTGGTTCGTAAAACAAGACACACGTATACTTATAATAAACAATGCATTATAGGAAATTAAAACTATTACTACAATCTCAACCTATTCTTCATGGCGTTTCAGTAATGAAATTTCTAACGGGTGACAACATTTCTTGGGGCTAGACACACCAAATCATCCTTTCCAGTCTCTATTCATATTTACTCTCCAAAACACAATTTTCGCGTTTTCTCCCAACAGAGCTCCGTGTCCGAGGGAAATATCTCGGATGCTACCTGGACAATGCTATCAGAGATCTTTGTGCCTTTGGAACGATATTATTGTGGAATGTCAACACACCAGAAATATGCATTGCAGAATGCAAAGAGAGAGGTAAGTCTTCATTTACCCAAATTAGGAAACTGCCGACTGAAGAAAACAAAGGGGGACTTTGGCTTGCACTTTGGATGGAAATAGAACATAGCTGTCACACTGCGCCACTGGAAAATGATTTATCAGCAACATATATTGTTGTGCATTGCTTCAAGTGCGATTGCTGCTTAGCATTCTCCACTCTAAACAGCTCAGATATTGTCACCTGAACTGGAATGGGGACTATAACGACTGAAGTAGTTGCATAATTGTTCAGAAACTGTGGATAATTCACATTACATGTACACCTGATATATAGTGCACTTTGACTTTTTAATTTTGATTTCTTTCAACTGTAGTTTTTGTCGTTTTAATTCTCTTAGTACACCACAATATGTTAACAATTTTATATACTATTCATTGACGCAGGGATATGACAACATGCGCGAGAGTTGGGGGGGGGGGTGGTAGGGTGCCACCATAAACTTGTCATACATTGCAACATAATTTTTATGCCTAGCACAACATGAGTTGGTAATTTCAGACTGATATTGATCTAAGTTTGATTTTTCGACCAGTTTTTGGTGAAAAAATAAGATCAAACGTCGAATGTTTTCCCACATTCGGACAAATTTATGGTGGAAAACGGCCACGAAAATATCCAACCAGGTTGGAAGCTTGGGGTACCAATTGGAACATTCCAATGTGCAAAAGTTCAAATTGAATTTCCCGGACTTGGAAATTTGAGCCTGGTGTGGTTTTGGAGGGGTGTACATATGAACAGTTCGACACACCTAATGGGGATCATCTAACCACGTCCCATGGAGACGTGACGACAGGGGTGTGGTATATATACATTATCGGTACGTTTAAGTGATATGGGCCGTAGTATGACTCGAGTTGACGAGGTAAGATCGACGTATCAAACGATCTGCCGCTGACCACGACCCATAGCATTTCAATGTACCGACCAAATTAAAGACCAAAATCAAGAACAAAACAGACATTCGGAACCAAACCTGTTTCTAATTTTTGTTCTGAGAGAACCAATGTGCACTACTTTTGTTCTCTATCTGGTCCCCTGCATGGATAGAACCAGGACATAGAACCAAAAAGTTCCTTTGGGTTCTCCTTTTGGTTCACTAAATGACTTCTAGGAAACAATTGAAGTGTTTGTGGAGGGTTGGTTCTCACTTTGTATGCAAATTATAGAAAACGTTCCCATGTCTATGATATATCAGTTATATTTCGTTTTAATATCTCATTGTCGACTTTAATCATGTTAAATTATAAATTCTGATCTATAATGTTCCGTTTCCCCTTTTTAACTATTCAATAATAAACTCTTAATGTTCCGTTTCCCAACCCCAACTATTTTAGAGTTGGAATGTTCTGTTTCCTATTCTGAACTATTCCGAAGTTTCAGTTTTTGAATATTCCGTTTCCCATTTCTACATTTTAACCGGTTTTGGAATTCTGGTAGAAATCTAAACTAGTTATTTGTCAACCTGCCTAAATTAGGTAAAGTATGATACCCTGGAATTAAATCTCAGAGAAAAACATCGAGCTTAAATACCCGAAGATTGTGACGTAGTCTGAAGCCAACGGGAGAACAGGAAATTTCACACGTGGTCGGCCTCCCTGCTCGTGCCAGTTTGGACTCGAGAACCCAACATCGGCCGTTTCAACTTCCGGCTTCTCTGAGAGCAGACGTTAACTGAGACAGGTGGGACATTTCACATCGCAATGCTACGTTTTGAAGAAAAAAAGCTAAGTTTTTTTTACAATACAGTTCACTGAAATCAGTCCCACTCCATTAAGACTTCTATGCTAGGCGACTCTCCTCTCGACCAATTTTCTTGATTAAACACACTAATATTGTGGGTGTACCTTTTATGGAAAGTTCAATTGTTTCGTCGCGATTGACGGCTGTTGATCTTTGCGGAATTCGGATATAATTTTCTAGGGGAATGAGAGCATGTCGTTTCCACTGTTCCTCTTTCTTTGCGTCTTCTTTCACAGTAGCGTGAACAGTTTCACGAATAAGTCTGGGAGGTATAACTTCTCCAGGGTTGACATATTGGAGGTTGGCAACATTAATGACTGCAATCCCTGCATGAGTAGTTGTCCTCTGGTAACTCTGTAACGCACAATTCATTCCAAATTTCTTTCCGCACCCATCACACTCAGAGATCGAGGAGTCTGTACAGTGGATAGCATTCCAATGCCGGAAGATATCGCCTGGTTTTGCATACGTTGGTGTGATACAACCTCTGACCTTACACTTCATCCATACCATCTTAACCCCAAACTGGCGCGTGGACATATTTTCAGATGGAATCAGACTGTTTGGTTCTTTGTTGGTATTTGATATCCCGGTGAACCAAACTTGGAGCTGCTTTCTTAGAGTGTACGTCGTCGACATTGGAAGAGACATCCAATTGTCAGCGTAAAATAAGTACGAAATGAATACAACATGATGCATAATTATGCATGGATCATAGTTGTCTTTCACAGATTATTTTCTCGCGTCGACTTAAGAATTTGCATGGTATCTGGACAAAACAACGTATGTGTAACTATTAACTCAAACTATCTGACGGGAACGACAGTTGATTAATTGTACACGTATTATATCTCACACCGCACCCCAACCGAATGTTTCAAAGTTTTATAATACACAATCAAATAACCATGATTTCTTCTTTCTGGTATATGGTTTCTGACATCTTGAACGATCAGACGGTCAGAAATGTTCTAAGTAAGATAGACACCTCGTTGGTATTGGATATGCGGGAGAAACAACCACGTTTCGGGCATCCCGCATATCCAATACCAACTCGGTGTCTATCTATAACATATAAATTTAGTTTTGTTGATATTTCAAGTTTTTCTAGGTATCCCATCAACCTTGAACGGGAACTTTCAAATTTTAACTATGCACATAATAACCCCCTACCTACTTTTAGCCCCCACTTCCACCCCTCCCTGTGTACCCATGATCAATCACCCCCCCCCTCCACTGCACCACTTAAAATGAATTAAATAATTGTTCATTTTCATTGAATATTTCTTTCAGTGGATACTTAATCAACCCGCTCAGGAGTGTTCTTGCGTAATAAATCTAAAAAGAATCATCATTGTCGGTTAGGCAAATTTGCTGATGACTTGACTCGTGTGCGAAAAAAAAAGTGTTCTAAATACCAATCGCGATCAGCTGATTTATTATATGTATACAAATCATTATTTAGACAAACAAATGACAACAGGTCCACAGTACAGTTTGAATTATAATTGTCCAATGTGTAGTTTCACCTATACCCCATTATAAAATGACAAACATTATTGGAAATGATGAAATTAATTCATCTGTTGCTTCCAAAACATGGTGTCAACACGCGTGTCAACCAGGACCGGTGTCGCCAGAAATAACACAATCGGATAATTACCCCCCTTGGCTAGTACTATTTACAGCCACCATGATAAAGTTCATTTAAAAAGATCCCAATAGTTTCTGACAGTCTGTGACAAGCACGGCAGGTAAATTAAATTTTTTTTCTGTCTAAAACATAAGTTTTTATCCAATGTAGTTTCCGAGTTGTCCAAGTACTGTGTCCGACTAATTTTCGAAAAATCCTTTAACCCTTTACCCAACAGAACGGCCCTGTGCCAATGCATTCTCTTATATATGCGAGTCGACCATAGGTCGCCTCGCATATATAAGAGAATGCATTGGCTTAACACATTAAAAATTATAAAATTGTTAAAGAATGTAAGAAAAATGGTCGACTCGCATATATAAGAGAATGCATTGGCACAGGGCATAACTGTAACTATCACAATGTGGTCAAGGAGCCGGTTCCAATGATATCCATATTTGTATGGTTTTATTGAGACAGACCGAAGATATTTTAGGCTGTTGAAGCTTTATTTGGCCGGTTTTGGCCGGTTTGTTGGGTAAAGGGTTAATCAGTTTCTAATTGATCGCAGGTGTTTATTTGAGCACTAAAGGACAGCTTATTAAAGGACAGCTTATTAAAGGACAGCTTATTATATAAAGGACAGCTTATTTATTTGACTTTCTTATTAGAGCGAAATCCAAATACATCTCGAAAGATCAATAAGCATGTGATTCAATAGAATCAACTACCCCGAGCCAGGCCCATGGTGGAATTTCCTTTTTAGAATACCGAAAGTCAGCTTACGAGCGACATCTCGTGGGAGGTAATGTAACTAGTTATACTCACAGGCCCCTGTGGAAAAAATACCAGATAACAATATATACTATAACAGTGACAAAGTTCACAAGTCGGATATTGGGGAAAAACCACCTAATGCGCATAAGATTGTCCACTTACAAATGGACAATCGGTACCTAAAATGGTCATTAATAAATGGACAATCCGACCACGCGTGGCACGCGAGCTTGGGATTAGAGACCTTTCGCATCCTCACGTTTACGATTACGAATACGGATAGCTATTCGTAGTCGTAAGTCTATCCGTATGGCCAAAAAGTCCTTTCGCAAAACGACTACGCGTAAGAGTTTTGACGAACACGTACCATCATTATTTTGAACCACTTTTACAACTCAAAGCGTGTGTTTGGTATACAGTCCCTTAATATCTTATCGTCTCATTTGCAACAATGCGATAAGCATGACCTGTTTATATTGTCAATAATTCGACCAGTCACAACGTACGACCCGGGATTCTCGTGATATATTATGGCAATACAGGTATAAATGCCAGGTCATATGTGGTGGAAATTCAGTTCGTTGTTATCATGGATGACCTGATGGACGTTATGCTGATGGGGGAAGAGGGGTTCCTAAATTTGGACCTCACATCAACCACGACGCCACCACTTCAAGACCCTTTCAGTCCGCAATTTCATTTCAATGCAATTTCGGCAGGAAGACAGTCTTGCCAGGTTATGCCATCCCCCACAATTTACGACAGAATTATCCATAATTGTCATCATTATTATGTAATATGTATGTGCAGGGGCGTAGCTAGAGGGTTTCCGTTGGGGTGTGCCCACGACTACGGGCAATAGACCAGGACCCACCGGGCCGACCATGGTTGTTCGGCCCGGTGTGAGAAAAATTTGAAAACTAAACAAGAAAATCGCAAAATCCTAGCATCTAGACTGACCTCAAGCTTTCCTAGTGTTGGAAATTTCAAACCTCATACTCTCCCTTAGTTTGGAAATTTTCAGTCAACGATTTTAACCAAATGTAGTAAAATATTGTTTTCTTAAACTCATTAGCAGTTTTTTATTGGCCACGGGACGGGACCAGGACACACCGGGCCGACCATGGTTCGGCCCGGTGTGCGAATTTTTTTTTAAAACCTGAATAAGAAAATCGCAAAATCCTGGCATCTAGACTTCAAGCATTCATAGAGTTGGAAATTTCCAACTGATGACAATTCCAGTGACAATTTTGACCAAATGTAGGACAATATTATTTTCTTAAATTAACTAGAAGTCTTTGACTGGCCACGGGAGGGGCCATGGACACAAGCTTTCCAAGTGTTGGAAATTTCCAACCTGACACCCCTAAGGTTGGAAAATTTCTAACTGATGAACATTTCAGTCCAAATTTTTATCAAAAGAAGGAAAATATGCAAATATTGGTCCAAAAACAATAAATTCCCCACAATAAATTGTTTGAAAATCAAACTACAAGAACATTTTCAACCTATTGTTGGTGTGAAATTTCCAACTAATGTTGTGTCAGGTATGAAATTTCCAACTGTTGAAAATTTTGACCAAAGTTGGGGGTGAGACACCCCAAACCCCCCCCCCCCCCGTCGCCACGTCTCTGTGTTTGTGTATTGGAAATAAAATATCCTATCCTATCCTATCCAGGCCTATCACTGCTGTGCTCGCTGATGTGCATCACTTCTGATTTGGTACTATCAAATCGTAACAAAGTCGACACGGTGATGTTGGTGGGTGTGCCAAATATTCTTTTAGTGCCACCAAATCCATGTCAGTCGTGTATTTTTGGCGACTGGTTTCATAGTGCACTTCTATATATTACTGCAAAGTTTTGTGTCGCAGCCAGCGATGACTATGCGTTGTGAATAGCGATCTTATTTCGCGGGAAGCCTGAGATTCACGACGACGAGTAGAGTGATTGCCAATCTAAACAGCACACCGAGGTCGTAGCTCAATACAACTGGATGGTTTACATGATATACATATACAGTCTCGAACGGAGTAAAGTGATATATTGCAGAAAATAAATTTCAGGTGTTATTTGAGCTTATTAGAAACCATGAAATCGTAACCGTTATTGCGGATAGTAAAATACGACAACGATTAGAAAGTACACCAATGTTGGTGACGTAGTACCCTATCCGTATCCGTAATCGTAAACGTGAGTTTTGCGAAAGGTCTCTATTGTCCACTAAATCACGACATATACAGATAGCTTCATATTAAATCAGAAGGGTAATAACTCTATAAAGAATGTACCTTTATTAAATGACGGAGATTTGTGTGAGAAATTTGCAACACCACAACAGATCAACTTTTGTGAAATATAAGTCAAATTCTTCCCTTGGGTGGGTGGACTTGGGGGAGGTTTGGGTTACGCTCTTTAAAAACACTTCTTTCAATATTTCCGTTATTTCGTCAACAACTCTTCTTCAAATATCTCCGATATTTCGTCAAAAACACTTCTTCTCATACAAATCACCGTTATTTAGCAAATTAATATAATTTATAGAGTTATTGCCCTTCATATTAAATATGAAGCTAACATGCAGGATTAGCAAAACATGTCTTCATTTAGTGGACAATCCCAAGCTCGCGTGCCATGCGTGGTTGGATTGTCCATTTTTTAATGACCATTTTAGGTACCGATTGTCCATTTATAAGTGGACAATCCTTGAAGAACCGGCCAAATAAAGCTTCAACAGCCAAAAATATCTTCGGTCTGTCTCAATAGAACCATACAAATATGGATATCATTGGAACCGGCTCCTTGACCACATTGTGATAGTTACAGTTATGCCCTGTGCCAATGCATTCTCTTATATATGCGAGTCGACCATAGGTCGCCTCGCATATATAAGAGAATGCATTGGCCTAAAAAACACTTTTTACCATTTTTTCTTACATTCTTTAACAATTTTATAATTTTTAATGTGTTAAGCCAATGCATTCTCTTATATATGCGAGGCGACCTATGGTCGACTCGCATATATAAGAGAATGCATTGGCACAGGGCCCTTCTGTTGGGTAAAGGGTTAATCAGAATTGCCTGGGAAAAACCCACCATCTAGCATATCCATCATAGATTCTCTAAATCTTACTTCTCAGTCACAATATATTTCATTGTGTCTTATTGGCCATGAAATTTCCTTCTTTTGATTTGTAATTCGATAGTAGGGAACGAAGGGAAGTCGAGATATCGTATCGAAAACTAACAAAACATACCGACGAAAAGCGGTTGCCAGTTTCCCTGTCCGGTAAGTAGTGATTATACACGAATACCAATTCAATTATTACGATCGCAATTGCCGAGCCTGCGAATTCCCCGTACGATATGTCGACTTCGCTTAAATAGACTTCGTCAAATTATATATCATACGAAAGAAAAATTATGCCCTATAACATACACTGGGCATATTTTGGCTGAGTTGACATTTTGTTTTAATTATTGAAGATACTAGACGGACAGGGAGACTGACGACCCGTTTTACGACTTCCCTTCGTTTGGTATTAAGGAATTATATATCAAAAGAAAGGAAATTTCATGGCCAACAAGGCATACTGAAATATATTGTGACTGATTTGAACGATTTTCAGAATCAGTGAGCAATATGATAGGTGGTATGATTTTCCCAAAATCGGAATTATGAACCATGTCACTGGTACAGTATATATTGGTATATCTGATATTTCCCCCAGGAGCCTGTGGTTATACCCATGTGGTACGCCAATAACACAGGACGATCTCCCACTTCAGGGCAGAGATATGCTGGGATGCAAGTCGGTCACCAATGTTTCTGCGGCAACACATATGGCCGATACGGCCCCAGAGCAGAAGGAAGTTGCAGCACTGCGTGTCCGGGTAACAACACAATGAAATGCGGAGCCGTATGGCGCAACTCCGTATACGAGACAGGATTATAATCTCGATGTTATTACCAACTCAGATAGACGAAAACTAAATTCTGTGGATAATTAAATCACGAATTGATGCATAAATTTACTTAAAACCTGACCGCCGAGACAGTTATCGGATAGATTCCCTTCGTACTCACAAAAGCCCCGATTCGACTGTAACACGTGTAGGTTGATGTTTGTAAACATAACCTAAGACCGCTGCCATGCATGCGTAACTTGCTTAACCCTTTACCCAACAGAAGGGCCCTGTGCCAATGCATTCTCTTATATATGCGAGTCGACCATAGGTCGCCTCGCATATATAAGAGAATGCATTGGCTTAACACATTAAAATTATAAAATTGTTAAAGAATGTAAGAAAAAATGGTAAAAAGTGTTAAAAAAAGATTTTTTTTAGGCCAATGCATTCTCTTATATATGCGAGGCGACCTATGGTCGACTCGCATATATAAGAGAATGCATTGGCACAGGGCATAACTGTAACCATCACAATGTGGTCTATGAGCCGGTTCCAATGATATCCATATTTGTATGGTTTTATTGAGACAGACCCAAGATAATTTAGGCTGTTGCAGATTTATTTGGCCGTTTTTGGCCGGTTTGTTGGGTAAAGGGTTAAGATTGTTTGGTCCCGATTGGCTAATATTTTCCCCCAGCTCCATATAAGGAAATAATAATGCTATATGCAAACATAGCGTAAATTCCTTTAACTCAACATGCGAAACCTGTTAGGGAAATGCTGGTCGCTCAGTGGCTATTTTTCCTCCGCCGAATATTTTGTTTACATGCATTCCCCATATAAGGGTGGATACACACATGCATGTAATCTCTGTAAATATCGTGTATTTGGCGTTTTACATGGATCATACACACCGTGTAATATGTGTCCGCTGACAACCCAATCATTGCGACTGTATTTGACCACAGTGAGTTAAACTCTGAACCGCTGAGGAGCCGTTGACTGGGACGAAGTCGTCAGGCCGCTTAAAATAATTATTCGCGCGATAACTCAAATGGTCGACGTTCTGTTTAAATCATTGTCAGTCTTCTATTGATGTTAATACCAGTGATGGCCTCTTCCCCAACGCAGGGGGCTATGACCCCCAACATGCACGGGGAGCTATTTTATCCCAGAAGCTACCGAATTCACAATTGCATATTTCCTCGACGGGGGTGTGCATGCAGCACCATGAGTCCTGACACCCTGCTTTATAAATATCGTAGTCATGTCTGTCGTGTCTGTTTTCTACGAGTGATTAATCTAATATGCAGCAATTTATGCTATTCATATAATTATGAACATATTATACAGCTTTAAATTTGAATGCACGGTGTTTCTGTTTGTCTTCATTCGGCGAAAGGATTGCCTAGCTACGAGTTCCCAACTACGTCACCTTTCCTCTCTTGTGTTATACAGTTATACATGTATACACAAAATTTACAACTATGGAATATTTAAGTAAAACATTATATTGTAATTCTTGCCCAGATAATCCCGGCTGATACATTCAATTAACTCCCTTAGTTATTGGAAGCTTTCGAGAACCAGCCCCTCCCCCAATCATGGATTATGGTCGAAAATGTTACAATTCAAGCTTGTGACAGGTAGGAGCTTGTTCAACCTTTGGCTTGAGAAACATATATATGAATGGTGGGGGGGGGGGGGGGGGTGTCACTCTTTTTAATTTCAACGCTGTACCTGCATTATTTTTGGCGCTATAATGAATATTTGCAATCCCAATTGAAGTATGTTATCACATGAGCTCGCTCTCAAATTATCAGAGAAATCTCAACAAGCCGGTATTATCCTATAAAATAATTCTGCATATTTTATTTTTGTTTTGGATGACCCTGTTTCCAAGAAATGACAGAAACAAATCAAGTATAAAATCGACCGGCTCTAATCCACTTTTCGAAATGAATTATAACTCGTGAAAAACAGCAACATATATCAGACAAGAATTACCCATTTCGGCATCCATGAAAGAAGACATGTTTATGACTGGCCTGAAATTTCTTGATGGCAGTTTGTTTGATAATGGCTTATAACTACTCACTGGTGAAATTGACCTCTCGCGCGGAGGTGATTAATTTTGTCAATTATTGGTGTGGCCATGTAAAATACATGTATTTTACATACAGACATTACATGCATGTGTGTATCCACCCTAAGGAGTTGACACGCGCGATGATTGGTGGACTCATCCCGTGACATGAAAATCCACTACCAAGCCATAATACAATTATACTGTACTTTGTTATGACTGTTGTTTTCTATTTTGTGGTCGCTGTTTACAGTTGCGGTGAAATATTGCGTATACTGATTAGCACTCACATCGACACCATCGCCTAAACGTAGTCCTAATCATGTAAGCTTGGGGCCCTTGTCCGATAACTGTCTCGGTTAAAAGGAATACTGGTTTTGATGAGCTTATATATCAGTGTGTAAAATAGGTCAAGTGATCTTCAATGAATCGCCAAGAGAGTACTTGGTTAATATAAATACACAGATGTTCCTTGTTATTTTCTATACGCCCGTTTAAAATATATGATGTATTATAGTTTGGTATGTTCGTCCGCTCGCTTGTCCGTATGTCCGTGCGTTATTGACCCGCCATATCAAATCCAGTCGTAAGTCGGGATTTTTTTTACCCTGTGCCAATGCATTCTCTTATATATGCGAGTCGACCATAGGTCGCCTCGCATATATGAGAATGCATTGGCCTAACAATTTTTTACAATTTTAATAATTTTTTCTTGTATTCTTTAACAATTTTATAATTTAACCCATACAGAGCCCCAGACAAACATGAGCAGACGACACTCTTCTATATGCTTCTATATATGTTAGGGTCCTGCGAATATTCGATATTCGATTCGAGATTCGATTCGAAAGTCAAATTCGATTCGAATTCGAGTCGAAATTTCCAACTCGAAATTTCGAATATATATGGATGAAATAATAGGCTGCTACGATCTTAGCTGTTTATGTGCCATTTAATTCCCTAAAATTATGAATATATGCGCTTTATAATTCGTATTGTACATCACGAATGTACGCATGCTATTAAATATCAGTATGGCCTGTAATTAGCCACTAACTGTAATTGGGGCCCTTGTCCGATAACTGTCTCGGTTAAAAGGAATACTGGTTTTGATGAGCTTATATATTAGTGTGTAAAATAGGTCAAGTGATTAGCCACTAAATTAGGACCACTAAATACGTCTGAATTCTAACTTTGAACATGGTTGCCAAAAGCTCTGAGATTGCCGTTGGACCGACGACGCACGTAAATTATAATAACTATGAGACTGAGCATCTGCTAGCGTTTTTCGCTGACTATCCATCTCAGGTTCCGCGTTATTTGTATGTGACATCGCTGATGATGTAAACAACACGTGTTTCAGGCGTCGAAAAGTGCATATTGGTGGAGTTTTCTTTTGAAGTTGACTGTCAGTTTCGGAACGTTCCTTTGACACTTGACAATAAGTCGTCCGTTATTCATGTTTATTTTAAACATGATAAGCTTCTCAGGCAGTGCAAGAACTTACACGTGTGACGAATAAAACATGGTGTATAAATCGCAAGCATCTGGGACAACGAACCATCTATGGAATCATCAGTTTCAGAAGCACCCAGTACTACACAAACAGGCTACCCTGCGACTGTTGTTGCATCTTCAAGTTTGCAACAACGGGTGTTTCCGAATGCTCATTTGCAATTTGCAACTGCAAACTTTACGTGATTGTAGTTATAATAAGCCGGTTATATATTAATCGTCGTGACGTCCGCATGGACGTTTTGATCTGTTTTGTTTCTTCTCAACAATAATCAATTGAAGTTAATAGTATCACGATCGACGGTTGATCGCCACATACGTTATGCTGGAACTTCATGGAAGTTCATAGAACGTTTCAAACATCACCTAATCGTTGGCAAAACATGCCTAATTGAGAATGCAACACACATGTATAATTCGATTCTATATTCGATTCGATATTCGATTTCTTCAATTCGATTCGATATTCGATTCGATCAAAATCTCCAATTCGCAGGACCATAATATATGTGTGGGGCTCCCTGCAGGGTAATGGATGTTATACTGGATCCTGTTAAATTTGGTATGTGGGTCCAAATGCAGAATACACATATTAACCCAGACGGTGGGCTCTGACCACCACATTTGACCAGATCTATAAAGTCCCTGACTGAATTCTGGGCTCAATTCTTCCAATTCTTTGTCTTCAATTTTCGTTATTAGATGATAACTAAGGCTGATGTTAGCTGATTGGAATGGTATTTGGGTACATGTTGCGAACATAAAGAGTGGGTACAGTTAAATTTGGGTCATATCGACCCACGTATGAAGGGAATGGAAGTTGGTAGGCACGTTTAAAAACACCAAGTAGTTGGGCTGGAACTGGTTTTTGACCAAAGACTTTCTCCAGAATTACGGTCCCTTTCCGATCTATATGTAGACTTTTATTAAGTCTATTGGTGTACAATAACATTACATGCGTATAGAATCTCGCCGAAAGGCAAGTTGAAACAAAGAAACGGGCGTATAGTATATAGTATATTGTATATTTTATACTTTATGACACCATGATACTGTATGCTGTTGCTCCTGTTATGATTATAAGATTGTTATGTATCGTTCCGCTTTTGTATTGTTTGAATGCTTCCCACTTTTGTATATACGCACATCCGGCATCTTGAATACAACATCTATCGAGATCAGAAGTGTCGACCATTTAATCACACAAAAACCAGATATAATGGGGTTTAATCGATACATATTAAAGATGTTCCACTATTATGAATGCACTGTTATAATTAGTTGTAAATGTATATTACTCGAAACGTTATCAAGACTGGTTGGATGGTACCGCACTGCGATGCTAGTCATTCGTGCACCACCATAAACATGCAGGCAGCAAACTATACAGATGGTATATAGGCATAGATACATAAATTCCATAGCATGCCATGGATCTCTACTCTGGTTGGCGCCGGTGGGGGCCGTGTTTCGCCAGTGCAGGGCCTGTGAACGTTTAGAAGAGTCCACATGTTCTGTGCTGGTGGAATGTGATCTCTGTGGGCGCTTGTCGGGGTGGAGATTCATGGCGTGATCCAATAAATACTAAACCCGTCAGCCTAAGTCTGCTTCGTCCTATGGGGGTTTGATGTGGTCTCTGTAAGTATGTGGGCCGGAATATATGAGTCAGTGACTCCTGTACACGTGCGTCTCTGTCAAATGGTAGTGATTTTGTTTCAAATCTTCGGGTACGGTACACATATATACAGATAATATACTGCATTTGGCGGTACGTATTCGTTCTGGACGTAACAGGCGGGGTAACTCTTATCCGATGTTCCGGAAATAGTAACGGGAAGTAAATGAACTGATGGATGCGTTCTCATGCGTGCTCTTGCATGTTGTATACACTACACGCTATGTGCAGCGTACCTGGGATGAGACGGAACATATTTGAGGATGTTAATATATATAAATGTAATGAGTTTAATCCGTACCGACAACTTTCTCCTTTTCCCGAAAGATGTTAAATATCAACACTGTACTCAACAGTGGTGCAAATAATATTCGTTTTAGTAAAGCACATACTAACACTTATAACATTAACATATGCATGTCTAGGAACAGACCAATGACTTCCTAGCGGCGGGCAGTCCGACTGGTCTTGATATTATATGGTTAAATTTATTATGGATGAAGTTATTGATGAAAATATAAGCACCCCCCCCCCCCCAACATAGCGGTTTGCAAGAAGCTGTTGAAGCAGAACAATGCAAATTCAGGATTGCCTTTGTCAACGTGTGTGGTTTGCAACACAAATTAGAATTTGAAGAATTCAGTGAATTTATACTTAGACACGACATCATTGGTTTTTCTGAAACAAAATGCGATGATTGCGACCAGATATTTATACCTGGGTATGCTATTGTAAGCAAAAACAAATGTCCCTTGATGAAACGCAAGTCCGGTGGTATAGAAGTAGCATTTAAGTCAGAACTGAAACAGTATGTTAAAGTCATAGATAGCTAATGTAAGTATGTATTGTGGGTACAAGTGGACAGTAGGAAAACTGGCACGTCTGACGATATTTTACTGGGAATAGTTTTTTTTTTTTTATATATGTTTATTCGTTCTTTGAAATATGCCACGATTTTACATATCTCCATTACAGAACCCACGTGGCAGGGTTTTGTACTTCTGAAAGTAAAAGATAATTATTAGTTGAATAGATCTTAAAGTTTTTGTCTTATTAATTTTTTTTTTTCGATGGTTATTGTGATCTTTGTTGGTTCCGATCTCATGTATTGATGCGGTGCCAGTAATGGAATTGATATATCTACATTGTTTGGGATAGTGTTCATTAATCTAGTAAATACTACTTATTGTTGTATAGTTTGTGACATATTTCAAGGAAGGATCAGTGATACATTTAATAGTGGTGTCGTGTCGGGGTTCAAAGGGGGTGCAGATGAAAGGAATTATAGTCAGCAGAGTGTGTGGCGTTGGTAGCATGCGATGATTTTTCTGTTGTGTCAGATCCACATATGTAATTATGGGTGCAGTATAGGTTTCAGTATATCCCATCGATCTGTATATTTAGTTTTATTTTCCTGATGAAAGATCTAACAGTAGGTTTATTGGGGTAGTGAAATTTACAACGAAATATGTAATATTTTATTGAAATTAGCGTGAAGTTTAATGCCCTTTTATTTGTCGAGAATCCCAATAAGACATTTTGATCTGTTATATGTATATGTATTGCATTAAGCAACTCTTCCCAGAATATCTGTGTTAGGTGACAATCCCAAAAAAAGTGTTTTATAGTTTCTGTTTCTTTATTGCTGAAATCATATTTTTTTGGTACTATTCTTAACAAACTTTGAAACAAGAGAATTCGTACCTAATATTTTATGAATAATTTTATATTGAAACCATATTAATTTGGCCTATATTGTTCCACATTTAAACGGCACAGTTGTCAATTTAGGCCATATTGTATTTTTTATTGAAAATTCTTGCCACTTATTTGAAAGCTTATCTAGCCACTTCGTTGTTTCGCTTGAGC
This sequence comes from Siphonodentalium dalli, assembly GCA_032622095.1. Classification (NCBI taxonomy): domain Eukaryota; kingdom Metazoa; phylum Mollusca; class Scaphopoda; order Gadilida; family Siphonodentaliidae; genus Siphonodentalium; species Siphonodentalium dalli. The sequence continues at coordinate 263,454,150 of CP136063.1, forward strand.
GTTTTAGGTACTGATGTCCCTTAACTCCTGCAATAATACGGAAGCTATCAGATATACCAGGTCTATGTGTTTTTGCTATTATTCGACTCGATATATTCATGCATTTCATATATTTCATAATACATTTGGTTATAGATATGAAGTGTAGATAATTCGGTTTAATTGAAAATTTCTTACCGAATTGTGAGATTTGAAGTATGTTGCCGTTCGCGTCAAAACAATCTAAAATCGTATGCACTCCTTTCGCTTCCCATTTGTGTATGTATATTGTGTCTCCGTTTATGATAATATCCTTATTGTACTGGGAATAGTTGATATGCCACCCCAGGGTAGTGTTTTCTTTTCAGATGATTGCTTTGATGTACTTGATGATGAAATTATGTCTATTAGAGAAAACAAAAAGTGCATATTACTACTTGCTGGAGACTTCAATGCCCGCACACAGTCGATACCGGATCTTGATCTAAACGTTTCTGTCGAAACCGAGAATGACCCCCAAGTTGATTTACAGATCTCAACACAGACATTATTGAGTCTTTATCTTTAAAAGGTATACCTCCGGAAAGAGCATCATGTGACCCTCGAAAAAATAGCCTCGGTCCTAAACTCATTGCATTTTGCAAACAAAATGGAACCCCAATATGGAATGGCAGAATGGGTGCCGACAAGGGCATAGGAAAGTTAACATATAACGATAGAATCCTGGTAGATTATGTCATATCAGAACCAGTATTGATGGATCTGGAAAATGAGTTCGAAGTACCTGATTTTTGCCCACTTAAATCCGACTTCCACTCCCCCTATATGTTTGGCACTGAAGTCTCCAGGAACTAGCACACCATCGATTACCAACAAAGACATAACCAATGCGCCACATGGAGTCAAACTATGGGATGAGAATCGCGCAGACGTATTCGCTGATAATCTTGATAATCTTGACAAAACTATACTACGGGATTTGGCGGAAATGACACAGGGCGAAAATGATATACACATCTTACTTGTAGAAAATAGTATATGCGACATTTTCGAAAAAGCAGCGCGCGAGTCGTTCGGTGAGAAAAGAACCACACACACTAGAAATCGGAATAATCAAAACAAATCGTGGTTTGACAAAACATGCAAAGAAGCTAGAAATGCAAGAAAATCACATTACAAAATCAATTAGACTATGACTTCGATAGCCTTGAGAAAAGCAAGCAAACAATACAAACGCGTGATGAATTCCAGCATTAATAACCACTCAGTAAATGTATCCAGGAAACTTCGGTCTATGAAGACTAGACACCCGCGCGATTATTGGAGGATACTTAACATAAAAGTGCAAACGACCCCCCCTGACATCGATGCGAACATATCTGCGGAACACATGGAAGACGTTGTTAGGTTACACTGGTGTAAATAAGGTTCCGAGCGACATCTAGCGGATGCGGGAGGAATATATAGGAGAGAATAAAATAGACACTGGGCCCTGATTGGTCAATAGCCTTGTGTGCTTTTCACATAAAAAAATCATCACACCTCTTCCCTATGATTTCCCATAGGTAAAATAACCATTGGCACAGGAATTAACCATTTGTAGTGAAGTTTGAATTTTTTGGTGTGGTCTAAAATATGACTGTATTTTTTTATGCGGTTCTGACACTAGTTACGAAAACATAAGATTTAAAGGCGAATTCCCTGCTAGACAGACATGATTTTTTTGTGTAAAAAGTTTCCCAAAATGTCAATTTTTCAGATTTAAAGAAAATTTTGGACCCAACATTTATATTGCCAACACTATACGCTAAAACGTTAGCACTGAGGCCTATGGAAAACATTTACACCAGTGTAACCGTTAATGATGCACGGGCAAACCTGGATTTTGATAATATATATAGAGCTCAATACGACAAACATATGCTTAGATAACTCTATTCTGAACGGACCAATAACCGAACATGAAATTAGAAGTGCATGCTGTAAACTTGCCAACAATAAGAGCCCCGGCGCGGATAGTATTCTAATCGAGCACATAAAACACACGCTTGACATTCTCATGCCAATATACATAAATTTCTTTAATCAGATTTTCGATAGAGGTCAACTTCCGACTGACTGGGTAGTAGCGGTAGTTTGCCCAATATACAAAGACAAAGGAGACCAATCACAAGCTGAAAATTATCGACTGATCACCCTCCTAAGTTGCTTGGCCAAAATGTTTACGAGAATTCTAGATGCTGGATATCTTTACCTTACATTCACTTATCAGCATTATGAAACACTCAAAGACAAAACTGTTCTATGCGTTCGTCGATTTCAAACAGGCTTTTGACTCCGTGTGGCGCTCTGGATTCTGGTTCAAACTCTTGATGCAATGCATAAATAGCAAAATTTTGATCATCAGTCATAATTTATACCATGGTGCCAAGTCGATGGTGAGGTGCGGGAGTGAGAATTCTCATGTCTTTGACAGCAACATAGGCATCATGCAAGGAGTACTGAGTACTCCTATCTCCTATCGCCAATGCTGTTCTGTCTCTATCTGAATGACCTAGAATTGTATTTGGCCAACTCTAATGTTCATGGACTTCAATTACAAACTACAGAAATGGAGCAAAATCTTGACACTTTCATGAGATTTTTAGTCCTGCTATATGCTGATGATACAGTCCTGTTGGTAGAGTCTTCAGATGATTTGCAGTATGCCCTGAACATTTTCGCGGATTACTGTGTAGAGTGGAGGCTAACTGTCAATGTGAAAAAAACTAATATTGTGATATTCGCGAAATCACATCAACACCAACCCAAATACAAATTTAAGTTTAGGGGCAATGAACTGGAAATGGTCAACGAATACAAATACTTAGGCATACCATTCTTTCACTCCGGCACCTTTTATAAAGCTAGATGTTATTTGACAAAACGGGCAGAAAGTGCGATGTACGGGGTAATCCGCAAAATACGGGAGAATAATTTGACATTCGATTGCCAACTTGAGTTATTTGAGAGAATGGTAGTACCAATCCTCTTATATGGATCTGATATACTGGGCTATGAGAATACTGTAATGCTAGAAAGGCTGCACCTAAAATGTCTAAAATATATTCTTAAAGCTAAACCCTCGACACCAAATTGCATGGTGTATGGAGAGACGGGAGACTATCCATTATCCATGGAAATGGAAATATCTATGGTCCGGGTCTGGGCCAAACTGGTTGATCCCACGTCGAAATCAATGTCCGCGGTTGTATATAGACTTCTCTACTTGAACTTTTGTCGTGGTGAATTCCGAAGCCCATGGCTGCTGTGCATCCGAGATATTCTAAATAAATGTGGGCTGGCTTATGTTTGGAATGACCAAGCTGTAGTAGAAGGAGAATACCTAACCAGATATGTGGAACAAACCCTTAAGGACCTGTTCCTCGTCGAATGTACGATATAACTCCAAACAAAGACTAAATGTGTCATATATCGCAACTTGAAGGAATCATTTGGCATGGAGAAACACTTAACTGCATTACCCGGAGAGCTCAGTGTAAGCATGACGCGACTCAGAACAAGAAACTCCCGCTTACCGGTTGAGGTTTCTTAATGGAAAAGTTCAAATATTTCTTCACCCCAATGCACGCTCTGCGACTCAGATGAGACTTGTGATGAGTACCATTACATTTTTATTTGTAGCGCATTAAACTCTGCCCGCAGGACTCATATAAAAAACTACTATCAAACGTTCCCAAGCCACGCGAAATTGGTAGCACTAATGAACGCTACGAACAAGACTGAGCTAGTCCATTTGGCTAAATTTGCCAAAGAGATCTTAAATACTGCATCAGTTTGAGAACTTATGAATGTATGTAAATACATGTACACATACAAACTCACTCACTCACCCGACAAAACCATCGATACGAAACATTTGGCTGTTATCCATCTGTACGATATATTACTATTACTTAAAATCCATATTCACCATTTTTGTTTGGGCAACAACGTATATATAGAGGATCTCACATGAGTTTCTATTTTATACGGTATTTATCAACCGAGTTCACTAAATTCGATTTGAGCCGAGGTTCACCGAGGCTCAAATAGAATTTAGAGGACGAGGTTGATAAATTACGTATAAAATAGGACGAGTGTGAGATACCTTTTATCACATGATCAAATAAACCCGAAGCAACGCGAAATATTCATCGAAAACAACAATCATAAACTACAGCGATCGCAAGTTATTTGAAGAACGCCGTGACGTCATCGCACGCGCTGATATTAAACGTGTCTATTACCGATAATTATGAAACTGCTTTTATGGGCAAATTATGTGATAAATAATATTTACCTGTAGCTGTTGTTTATTGTGTAATTCATTATATATGTCGTATCCTCCAGTTTCATAAGTAATGGACGGAGTAATAAACTATTCTAATTAATCAATTAATCCACAACTGCCATGTTTTCTATTGTTCTCCCTTGTACAGTATCTATACTATACCCCGCTACCAACAAGAGCTGGTGATTATCTTAAAGGGGTACTGTACCCCAATTCCAATAAATTCCCGGTGATAATTGCGATCTAATATCAATATTATATTTTAAAATAACTTATTTGAGTCGACGATGTCTACTGAAAACGTTCCGATTAACAGGCTATCATAAAAGTCAAATTGAATTATTTAATAAAAATGAATTTATGGCTGGAGTCATAAAATGGCGGATTATGCCATTACGAGTTACCGTTCTTGAAATCTCACCTGTTGGGTGTCTTTTATCGACGGCCGTTTACGACGAACATTATTGAGTTAGTCCAGTGCATTTATGGTTTCACCTCAAAATAATTGCAACACAAAGTTTCTCAGTGGGAATAAGTACTTTAACCCATCACAAATAATATACTAAAAATCAACAAGAATCAAGAAATGCGAAAATGATGAATTTTGTCAAAATTTGGTAAAATACTCATTTTATAGCTTTTTAAGGATGTTTATAAAAAACTTCCTTTCACATGTCCTTCCATTTATATATCCATTTTGTAGAGTGCACAACCCTGATTACAGATCAGAAAACCTTTCCTAGATACGTTCAGTATTTTTTGAGTTATCTGCCTCCAAAATTTGGAGTTTGTCTAATTTCATAGGCTCAATTTCTCAAAATTAGTTAAAATCCATTTTTTATGGTATTGTATTTTAAAAAATAAAGAAAAAATGAAGGGATTCCTTGTTCTTTTAGTCATTTCCTCTCTAGGTTGTGCACAAAATATAATTTCTTTATGCATCTATGATTGAGAGGACAAAAATATTCTTAAACAAAATGTATGTTCCAACATTGTATGGACAGCCAAATTTGCCTGTGGTCCAGAACCGGCGTGATGAAATAGCATATTTGATGTCATACAAATCAATAATTATATTTCCATATTCCCTGTCTTTCTCATAATCACTTAAGTATACATCGATAAACACATTGTAAAGGAATTTCCCAAATCATGGTGTAGAAAATAAAATTATGGCCCTATGAATCTTTAGAATTGACTCATCTAAAAATGCCATTTTGGGGCATTTTTTGTTCACTTTTAAAGGTTTTTGTGTATAAAATGTAAAAACAATGTATGATTAATGTGCAAAATCATTTGAACTTTCCTCCTGAAATACTTTAGTGTTGAATTAGATGCCTTATGTTGGATATGTCAATGAATGTCACTGAATTTCCCTAACTTTTCTGGAAACTGATGCCAAATTTGAATATCTGAAAAATGGGGTAGGGGAAACCATATTGACAAAATCTAGAAAATACGGACCTTGATGCATAAAACGTTAACATCACCAGCTCCTACAAACCTTATTCTTTCATACAGAGTAAACTGATTCCTGTTTTGACGTTCATATTTAGAGCTACGATCCTTTTTGTTGTAACTCAATGGCGAAATGGCGAATCATTATTTTGGGCTGGTTCCATATAACATGCTTATAAAGTTCTAAATAAACATCTAATAATTAATAAAGTACTAAACTGTTTGCCATGCAAGAATAATCTGCACAAACTGGAATAAAACAACCCTTTGTCTCAAATGACTAGAATATGGTGACAATACCATAGCCTTTGTGATTTCACCTACCCCATTATCAACATTAAAATTTGGAGTCAGTTTCTTGAAAAATATGTGAAATCCAGTTACTGTTGATTGGCATAACCAATATAATCATATTTTTTTCAACACTAAGTGTTTTAGGAGGATAGTTCAAATGATTTTACACATTAAACACTAATTATATTCATTGCTGTTTACTATTTGTGCACAAAAACACTTTAAAATGGACAAAAACACCACAAAACAGTCCAAAATGGCATTTTTGAAAAGAGTCAATACAAAGGATTCATAGGGCCATAAGTTGATTATGGCACATATGTGTTTAGCAATTCCAGCACAGTGTATTTTACCTAGTATACGTAATAGGTTATGAGAAATACAGGGCATATGAATATCAATTTATTGAGTTGTATGACCTCAAATATGGTATTTCATCACACCAGTTCTGTGTCACAATGCAAATTTGGCTAAGTCCATACAATGGAACACACATTTTGTTTAAGAATATTTTTGTCTTCTCGATCATAGATGCATAAGGAAATCATGTTTTGTGCACAATATAGTGAGGCAACTAATACAACAGTAAGATATCCCTTCATTGTTCTCTAGTTTTTAAAATACTAGACCCTAAAATATGGATTTTAGCTAATTCTTCAGAAATTGAGGCTCCGAAATTAGACAAACTCCCAATTTTGGAGGCACATAACTCGAAAAATTCTCAACGTATCTGGAAAATGTTTTCTGTTTTCAGGATTGTGTACTCAACAAAATGGATATATAAATGGAAGGACATGTGAAATGAAGTTTTTTATAAACATCCTTGAAAAGCTATAAAATGGGCATTTCACTAAATTTATTTCACTAAATTTATCAATTTCGCCTTTCTTGATCCTTTTAAATTTTTAGTATGTTGTTTATAATTGGTTAATAGACTTATTCCTGCTAAGAAACAGTGTCTTGCAATTAGTTTGAGGTTTGGCACTTTATTCTCATAAATGCACTGAACTAATAGGCACGAAGATCCTTATGAACATGGGAGGGAAAGATGTTATGAGTTATGTATTCAAGCGAACATCCCAAGCAATACTAATGAGTGCTCCGTCTCTCAAGATCAACAATGACGTTGTTCACATCGACCCACAACTCTTGTTTCAGAGGCTTACCACTGTTGCCAAAGCCCCGACCAGAGGTGATGTAACCTGCTGTGTCAGACTTTTAGGTAGAAAAGGATTTCATTTACATACACTCTCACCAGGTTAGATATGGCAAGAAACGTTGTCAATTTTTTTTTGGTACTCATATTTTTAGGGGCTAAGTGCTAAGTGCAACTGAATCAAGAAAAAGGCGTATCAAACTGAATTCTAGCAGTGCTATGCTACTAAACTGATAAGGAATGAAAATATTAAAAAAGAGAGTTTCAAACTGAATTCTAGCAGTGCTATGCTGCTAAACTGCAAAGGAATGAAAATATTAAAAAAGAGAGTTTCAAACTCAATTCTAGCAGAGCTATGCTGCTAAACTGCCAAGGAATGAAAATATTAAAAAAGAGAGTTTCAAACTCAATTCTAGCAGTGCTCTGCTGCTAAATTGCTAAGAAATAAAAATATTAAAAAGGAGAGTTTCAAACTCAATTCTAGCGGTGCTATGCTGCTAAACTGCTAAGGAATGAAAATATTAAAAAAGAGAGTTTCAAACTGAATTCTAGCGGTGCTATGCTGCTAAACTGCTAAGGAATAAAAATATTAAAAACGAGAGTTTCAAACTCAATTCTAGCAGTGCTATGCTGCTAAACTGCTAAGGAATGAAAATATTAAAAAAGAGAGTTTCAAACTGAATTCTAGCGGTGCTATGCTGCTAAACTGCTAAGGAATAAAAATATTAAAAAAGAGAGTCTCAAACTGAATTCTAGCAGTGCTATGCTGCTAAACTGCTAAGGAATGAAAATATTAAAAAAGAGAGTTTCAAACTGAATTCTAGCGGTGCTATGCTGCTAAACTGCTAAGGAATAAAAATATTAAAAACGAGAGTTTCAAACTCAATTCTAGCAGTGCTATGTTGCTAAACTGCTAAGGAATGAAAATATTAAAAAAGAGAGTTTCAAACTGAATTTTAGCAGTGCTCTGCTGCTAAACTGCTAAGGAATACAAATATTAAAAACGAGACTTTCAAACTCAATTTTAGCAGTGCTCTGCTGCTAAACTGCTAAGGAATAAAAATATTAAAAAGGAGACTTTCAAACTCAATTCTAGCAGTGCTCTGCTGCTAAACTGCTAAGGAATAAAAATATTAAAAAGGAGAGTTTCAAACTCAAATCTAGCAGTGCTATGCTGCTAAACTGCTAAGGAATGAAAATATTAAAAACGGGAGTTTCAAACTCAATTCTAGCAGTGCTATGCTGCTAAACTGCTAAGGAATGAAAATATTAAAAAAGAGAGTCTCAAACTGAATTCTAGCGGTGCTATGCTGCTAAACTGCTAACGAATGAACATGTTAAAAAAGAGAGTTTCAAACTGAATTCTAGCAGTGCTATGCTGCTAAACTGCTAAGGAATGAAAATATTGAAAACGAGAGTTTCAAACTCAATTCTAGCAGTGCTCTACTGCTAAACTGCTAAGGAATACAAATATTAAAAACGAGAATTTCAAACTCAATTCTAGCAGTGCTATGCTGCTAAACTGCTAAGGAATGAAAATATTAATACAGAGATTTTCTAACTGAATTCTAGCAGTGCTATGCTGCTAAACTGCTAAGGAATGAAAATATTAAAAAAGAGAGTTTCAAACTGAATTCTAGCGGTGCTATGCTGCTAAACTGCTAAGGAATGAAAATATTAAAAAAGAGAGTTTCAAACTCAATTCTAGCAGTGCTATGCTGCTAAACTGCTAAGGAATGAAAATATTAAAAAAGAGAGTTTCAAACTCAATTCTAGCAGTGCTATGCTGCTAAACTGCTAAGGAATGAAAATATTAAAAAAGAGAGTCTCAAACTGAATTATAGCAGTGCTATGCTGCTAAACTGCTAACGAATGAACATATTAAAAAAGAGAGTTTCAAACTGAATTCTAGCAGTGCTATGCTGCTAAACTGCTAAGGAATGCAAATATTGAAAACGAGAGTTTCAAACTCAATTCTAGCAGTGCTCTACTGCTAAACTGCTAAGGAATAAAAATATTAAAAACGAGAGTTTCAAACTCAATTCTAGCAGTGCTATGCTGCTAAACTGCTAAGGAATGAAAATATTAATACAGAGATTTTCTAACTGAATTATAGCAGTGCTATGCTGCTAAACTGCTAAGGAATGAAAATATTAAAAAAGAGAGTTTCAAACTGAATTCTAGCAGTGCTATGCTGCTAAACTGCTAAGGAATGAAAATATTAAAAAAGAGAGTTTCAAACTCAATTCTAGCAGTGCTATGCTGCTAAACTGCTAAGGAATGAAAATATTAAAAAAGAGAGTTTCAAACTCAATTCTAGCAGTGCTATGCTTCTAAACTGCTAAGGAATGAAAATATTAAAAAAGAGAGTCTCAAACTGAATTCTAGCGGTGCTATGCTGCTAAACTGCTAACGAATGAACATATTAAAAAAGAGAGTCTCAAACTGAATTCTAGCAGTGCTATGCTGCTAAACTGCTAATGAATAAAAATATTAAAAACGAGAGTTTCAAACTCAATTCTAGCAGGGCTCTGCTGCTAAACTGCTAAGAAATAAAAATATTAAAAAAGAGAATTTCAAACTCAATTCTAGCAGTGCTATGCTGCTAAACTGCTAAGGAATAAAAATATTAAAAAGGAGAGTTTCAAACTCAAATCTAGCAGTGCTATGCTGCTAAACTGCTAAGGAATGAAAATATTAAAAAAGAGAGTTTCAAACTCAATTCTAGCAGTGCTATGCTGCTAAACTGCTAATGAATGAAAATATTAAAAAAGAGAGTCTCAAACTGAATTATAGCAGTGCTATGCTGCTAAACTGCTAAGGAATGAAAATATTAAAAAATAGAGTCTCAAACGGAATTCTACCGGTGCTATGCTGCTAAACTGCTAACCAAGGGCGATAGGTCTCTCTAGCCAGTTACATTAGACACAATAGTTGGTCATGGTGGTTGTTTAGTTTATCTAGGCAGTAATCTCGATGCATATAGCTACCAATGACGGCTAGTCTATAAACAGCTATTGATAATAGTCACTATAGCCAATCAGGGTCGAATGTCTATATTGCCAGTTACATTAGTGACTGTAGCTAGTCGTGATGGCCATTTAGTACATGTGGGCAGCAATATTGATCAAAGTAGCTATAAGTGTATAATATTCTACACAGTAAGCTAGTAAATGTAGTCACTATAGCTAACCTGGGTGGTAAGTCTATCTAGCTAGTTAATCAGTCACTATAGCTAGCCATTGTGGTTAATCAGTACATGTGGGCAGTAGTATTGATCAACATAGCTAGCTATAGCGGATAATCTTTCCAGAAAGCTAGTAAGTGTAGTCACTCAAGCTAACCTGGGTGTCAAGTCTATCTAGACAGTTAATTATTCATATAAACAGTCATTTTGTATGCCTATAGCTAGTCATGGTGGTTATTCAGTATGTATGGGCAGTTATATAGATCAAAGTAGCCAGATAGGAAGATAGTCCATACCACAAGCTAGTAATAGTAGTCACTGCAGCTAGCCAGGGTGGTAAGTCTATCTAGCCAGTTACCGTAGTCATAATGGCTAATCATGGTGGTTGTGCAGTTTAAATAGGCAGTAATAATAATCAATATAGCTAGCACTGGCGGATGGTCTATATATCCGGCTAATAATAATAGTCACTATAGCTCACCAGGGCGGTAAGTCTATTTAGTGAGCTACATTGGTTACTATATTTAGTCATTGTGGTAATTCAGTACATATGGACAGTAAAATCGATCAAAGTAGCTAGCTATGGTGGATAATCTATACAGAAAAGCTGGTAAGTGTAGACATCATAGCTAACCATGGTGGTAAGTCTATCTAGCCAGTTCCATTAGTCACTATAGCTGGTCATGATGGTCACAAAGTTTATACGGGCAGTAGTATTTATCAATGTAGCTAACTATATCTATCAAGCCAGCATGTAATACTAGTCACAAAAAATAATTCATATTATATGTCCAGAATCCAAAGATTTGGGTACCTACCCATCTTCTATGATGGGCCCTTAAAATTGTGAACCCCAAATTTGAACCCGTGAAGTTTAAACATGTCAGCTATAAATGAGTCATGTACAGATGCAGGACGGTCCATGTATGTCCCAACGTCCTTATTATATGCCAGAATCCAAAGATATAGGCACATCAATACACATTTTCATTGATGGGCCCTTAAATGTTTGAACCCCAAAATGATGTACTAGTATGTGCAGTGATAACCTATGTCAACTATATATGAGTCACGTACATATGCAGGAGGGTCCAGATATGTCCCAACATCCATATTATATTCCCAGAATTCAAAGATTTAGGCACCTACCCATTTTCTATGATGGGCCCTTAAAATGGTGAACCCCAAATTGGAGCCTGTGTAGTCTAAACCTAAGTCAACTATATCGGAGTCCTGTACAGATGCAGGAGATTCCAGATATGTCCTAACACCTACAATATATTCCCAGAATCCAAAGATTTAGGCAACTGCCCATTTCTATGAATGGGCCCTCGAAATGGCGAACCCCAAATTTGAGCCCATGCAGTTTAAACCTAATTCAACTACATGTATATATGAGTCATGTACAGATGCAGGACGGTCCACATTTGTCCCAACATCCATATTATATGCCAGAACCAAAGTATAGGCACATACACAATTTCTGTTTGAACCCCAAAATGAAGTTCGTGCAGTGAAAACCTAAGTCAACTATATATGAGTCATGTACAGCTGCAGGACGGTCTATATATGCCCAACATCCATATTATATGCCAGAATTCAAAGATATAAGCACATACACATTTTCAGTGATGGGCCCTTAAATGTTTGAACCCCGATATGGAGCCCGTGCAGTGAAAACGTAAGTCAACTATATCAGTGTCATGCACAGATGCAGAAGGTTCAGATATGTCCCAACATCCATATTATATTCACAGAATCCCAAGATTTAGCCACCTACTCATTTTCTATGATGTGCCCCTAAAATGGTGAACATCAAATTTGAGTCTCTGCAGTGTGTGGGAAACAGGGGTGGAGTGGGACAGTGGGTACTGTGGGCAGTGGAGATAACTCCATACCATCGATGAGTTGCCTATTCTGTATGGATTCATTTGATGCTCATAAGATGTCCCAAGAACATATGACATGAATCAAACGTGTAGCAAGCATATTATATTTTTTATGAGATTTTTATGGAATCTGAGCAATATTTTTCCGAACACAACATTTTGAAATTTTTCATATGCCAGATATTTTCTTACCGCCTCTGAGCTCTGAAACAACTGTGTTTGGGCTTCAAATTGTATATCTGTTTCAATACCTTAGCATAGGCGTGTTGCTAAAATATTGACTCAACTGATACATGAATATGTCGGGTTAGAGTGAGACATGTGGCTCGGCGTACATTGGGACTGTTAGTTACAGTAATATAGAGTTGAGCAGATCTTTGGAAAATACCATTCCTCGTTGCTTTTATCTTCTACATGTAGACCCCAAACAGAACTTTTTTCAATTAGTTTGTCAGATTAGAATTGGGCCCTGTGGATTGAAACTGTGTCCCACTCCTCCCCGATTGAGTGGAAGTATCAATAAAGCCTTGTGTTTCAACTATATGAATGCGTGTTACCACAGAACGAATTTCTCTCTTTGAATGAATAACTATTTCAGTTGTTGTTATAGGGTATGTTATGGAATTCCAATGGGTGACCCACTGTACCCCCTGACCCGGGGAAGTGTGAGACATTTGGGTACCTTGTTTAAGTTGCCAGCATGGGAAATATATCAAGATGGCAATGATGTATAAATAGTACAAAAAGCAACAGTCATGTAGCACAAATTGAGTAATGAGCATTCAAAGAAAAAATGTCCCACTCCACCCCAGTTCCCACTACACAGGGTTCACCATTTTAAGGGTCAATCATAGAAAAAGGGTATGTGTTCAAACATTTAGATTATGGGATATATTGTGGATAATGGGACATATCTGGACCCTCCCGAATCCGGACTTGACTCAGGTATAGCTGACATAGGTTTTCACTGCACTGGCAGGGGGTGGGGTCGGAAAAAAAATTCAGGCACGTATGGCATTTTTTCCCTTTCGATCATTTTTTGTACCCACCCCCACCGCCAAATATTTTTCCGTTTTCGACAGTTTTTTCCGACCATTTTTGGCCTCCCACACCCTTAAAACACTAAAACAGTAATAAAGATGCGAAAACCGGCGGAAACAGTTGTTAATAACTTTCAAGTGAATTTAGGCCCATACTACTATGTGAGCTTCCTATGTCTTGAGAAAACACAAGCATGATTATTTTCGTTTTCTGAATGGATGTCAGAACACATCTATGGCGCTAGTAACATTTTGATATTCTACCTGATTCGACCAGTGATTCGACTGCTATCTCCCAACATTTAAAGAAATGGAATTATGCAATGCTGCCTTATCAGAATATATAGTCCGATTTGAGATACAACTATGATTAAAAGACATTTTTGACAGCTGATCAGTCACGTAGCTCACTTCCTCATTTAAAAGCAATAAGAAGCAACATTTATTTCTTACTACTTTTGTAAATATGTGTCCAAATGTGTCAAGTTGACAAATCGAACGCACACTTAGTGTGCATTATGTATGGTTAAAGTCGGTTTTGTTGATTTGAACAATTGTTAAGTTGAGGAACAAGGATACAGCAGTCTATAGATGAGAATGTTTTGGTATTTACTTTTTTGTTTTATGTTTTTAGTTGTATAAGTCTGTAACATTCAGTCTTAGCTCAATAGTATCATGTGCCAACTTTATGTGATGAGAAATCCACTTCTATTTTAACATTGTTATGACAAAGGTTGTTTTACTGACAAGCCGTCCAGATATGTTTTTTATTTGTTTTATTTGCACATTTAATTGTGTTTAGATCAATGTCTAGATTGTGATAAAACAAGTCATAGATTCACATGAAATAATGTCGCCATTAATACTTCTTATGAATTATGACAAGTTCAGTTATATAGGCAGAATGACTATAGTGAAGTTTTATTGGTATAATCAAACTTTGAAAACCAAACTTGGTAAAAGTCGACAATCAAAGGAAGTTTTACATGGCTTATTGTTATGTTTTATCAAACAAAGATATCTAGTCTAATAGTGATGCCAAATACTCTATGTCCTGTTATCACAGTGTTTACTTTTTTATTTTAAAGTTTTATTTTTAATCAGCCCAGCTGAGCACAGTTGCGGTTTCTTAGTTTTATAGTGATGAGCATTCCTCTTATTTTTCTTTTATACCTTTATGCTAAATGTTATTTGTGTTTGTTTTATATGCAGATTATTCTAAAACAAGATAATTTTGTTATGATAATGGTTGTTGTTTATATGACAATTCCCGTAGTGCTGTTCAGTGTATAAGATATAACTTATCAGCTGCACCCTCCTGTAATACAAAACTGAATAAGTCAGTATATTTTATTACAAGTGTGTATATTTGATTAGCTCGGTTTAACATCAAAAGGCAGACTTTGCTTTTTAAAAATCGCTCATGCAGGATCACGTTCGAATTTCCCATGGACTAACACCCATTTATAAAAAATACAACTGGATAACTGTCTGCAGTCAGTTTACCAGTTAGAGTTACATTATTTCTCTCATTCAAATTGGTTTTGAAGCCCAACTCATTGCCAAAACACTAAAAAAAACAAGCAGGAAATTTTGTTTTTAGTTGCGGACAAAATTGCTTGTTGGTGGCTTTGACCACCCACCCACCCCGACATACGTGCCGGATTTTTTTTTCACCCCCCCGCACTGGCTCAAATTTGGGGTTCTGGCATCTAATTTGAATATCGGGAGAATGGTTTACTTAGGTTACACCTGCACGGGCTCAAATTTGGGGTTCACCATTTTAAGGGCCCATCATAGAAAATTGTTATGTGCCTATATCTTTGGATTCTGGGATATAATATGAATATTGGGTCACATCTGGACCATCCTGCATCTGGACATGACTCGGGTATAGTTGACATAGATTTGGCATATGTTTTCACTGCACAAGCTCAACTTTGGGATCCACAATTTTAAGGGTCCATCATAAAAGATTGGTATGTGACTATATCGTTGGATTCTGGCATATAATATGGATATCGGGACATATCTGGATCATCCTGCATCTGGACATGACTCAGGTTTAAATGGCTCAAATTTGGGGTTTACCATTTTAAGGGCCCATTATAGAAAATTCTAATGGCCTATATCTTTGGATTATGTAATAAAATATGGATATTGGGACATATCTGGACCGTCCTGCATCTGGACATGACTCGGGTATAGTTGACATAGGTTTTCACTGCACGGGCTCAAATTTGGGGTTCACCATTTTAAGGGCCCATCATAAAAAATGGGTATGTGCCTTCAATCTTAAATTCTGGCATGCAATATGGATATTGGGACATATCTGGACCCTCCTGTATATGGACATGAATCAGGAAAAGCTGACATATGTTTTCACTGCACGGGCTCAAATTTGGGGTTCACCATTTTTATGGCTATCATAAAAAAAAAATGTTATGATTTAGGGACCTGCGAATATTCGAGATTCGATTCGATGTCGATATCGGGCACCCGATTCGAAATCGACACCGAATCGGTCTGCTGATTCGGATATGTCGAATCGGTGTTACTTTGGTGTAGTCTCGTTTTTTTGCGTCTAGATAATATATGCAAATGATATGAACTCACAAAAATTGAAGCACAAGGTTGCCAAGTTAGCCAACATAGGTAATTTTGAATGTATGTCATTCAGAATAAACGTGCATGTTGGTGTTTGATCTATTGTGGTGTGAACAGTTTATCAGATAACTATAACTACCATTGGTATCGGACTACAACAATTATATAGCTGTAATTGTCCGAGAGCCTGCTGGGTTCTATTTGCAAAATTGCGTATGAAATATTTGATGTCCCAGATTTGTTCCACCCCAGGAACGTTTGAAGAAATCCGATTTCTTAATTTCCGCATTCCTGGCGTTTTGGGGCCCACAAAAACTCAAAAAATGACTATTTGCACTTTTGAGTACAAAGCTGATTTGTTATATTACTAGTACTCCAGCAATCACTGACCAATAATACACAATTTCTGAAACGAAATTTCCTGGCGTTTTCATTTCAGAAGGGGGTTTCTGATCGTACCCATAAAACCCCAAAAATCACTTCTATTTGCATTTTTGAGTACAAAGCTGATTTTCATATTAATAGTGCCATAATCATCACTGATCGATGATACACAATTTCTGAAATGAAATTTCCTGGCGTTTTCATTTCAGAAGGGGTTTCTGAATGTACCCAAAAAAAAAAAAACTTTTATTTTCACATACTGTCGAATACAAAGCACATTTTTAAGGTGAACCTGGTAAAATTTATATAAATATACAAATATACTGACCACAAACGTTCCGCGCGTTTCAGGGAGGAAAATTCGTTATTTTTTATTATAAAAAAATGTAGTAAAACATGTAAGAAAACGAAAATTGAAATTTTAGTCCGGGAACCAGGTCGATCAAACGTGCACACCCCCAGGATTAAACTTCATTCATTTTTCGTAAGGATGTCTACTCAAACTATTTAGACGTTAAAAGGTGACAGTGTATGTTCCGGGCAATATGGCGGCGATTTCCGGGAGTATACCCCACTCACTACATACATGTTCAGCAAAAACCTATTGTTCTTGATTCCATGCCATATGCCTGTCATTTCCTGCATAATTTGACTGAAAAAACAGAGTCCAAAATGGAGGACAAAATGGCAACCGAAAGTAACATAAAGAGCGTTTTACAGTAACTTTCACCGTAGGTGCCAGTTGCGCCACCATACATGATGTCCAATCCTAATACGATAACAGTAAGTCAAATCCCGAGTTTTCAAAAATGATGACGAAAATGGCAATCGGAAGTCAACAGTTGAAGTGCTTTACACAATGAGTATCACGTGCCATCTAAATTACCACGAGTATTGTCGTAGCCCTGCAACGATTGTTCCAAACCACAGCGCATGGTAGTGCCCAAAACAATTCAACGAACGTTCCAAGCTACACAGGTTTTGTCCCACACTACCAAAAATGATTGTCCCTAACCATCGAACGTGTGATCCAAATCATACAATGAGCGGGCCAATCCATCCAATGAATGCCCCAAACCACCAAAATCCAGCGAATGTTCGAAAGGAAAAGAGTGTCCCATATGCACCAAATTTTTTGTCCCAGGCCATCCGAAGAGAGTTCTATGTCATACAACGGGTGTCCCAAACCACCAACTGTCGTCTCAATCCATTCCACGGCCCAATCAGTGAACCAGTCGACAAATGAGTGTCTCATTCCACCATTCGTGTGTCCCATATGCACATCTAGTGTCCAAAACCACCCAATTGGTCTCAAACTTTCTAACGGGTGGCACAAACAATTAAGTAGTGCCCTGTACGATATGCACCTGATTCCCGACCAGCACAGATAGTCCTCCAAATCATGCATCTGGTACCCTAACCCACACAATGGGTATCACAGGCCATCCAAAGAGTGTCTCATTCACTCGATCAGTGTCGCAACCCTGCAACTGTTGTTCCAAATCACAGTGCATGGTACTAGTAGTGCCCCAAACAATGCAACTGGTGTTCCTAACCTAATAGGTTAAAACCACCAAAAGTCGTCTCAATTTATAAAATGGCCCAATCATTGAATAAATCGACAAATTGATGTCACATTCAACCACACGTGTGTCCCATATCCAAGTCGAGTGTCCAAACCAATTCAACTGTTGTCTCAAACCATGCAATGGGTGTTACAACCACCCACCGAGTGACCCAAACCATACAACTAGTATAACAAACCAGCCATTGAGTTCCCAATCCATCCAAATGGTGTCATAAACCATCTACTAACTTGCATCTCCTCAATACATTTAAACAAGTGTACAAAACCATCCTCCGAGTATTCAACCCTTTCACGACGGGTGATGTGCTGATACAGCATTAATGATCCTGTGCCATGCATTCTCCCATATACATGTATGCGGGTCTCCCATAGGGAGTCCTGCATATGTTAGGAGAATTCTGTGACTCACATGGCCAAGGTAAGTAATGTTAGGCCAATGTATTTCCTTATATATGCGATGCACCCTATGGCACAGGATTTTCGCAAAATGTCAAGAAGCTACGGTCAAGGATTAAGACCATCAAATGAGTGTTCCAAACCACCCAATGGGTTTAAAATCCAAACCAAGAGACACTCGCTGGGTTGTTCGAGATATCCTATGGATGATGTTGTATAATAGTTGTGACAATCATTCGATGGGGTGGGACATTCTGCATGGGGTGGTTTTAGACACCAGGCGGATTGTTTTTAGATTGTTTGGTGGCTTTTGACACTCATTTCATGGCATAATATAGCACTATTGGCTATAAGTTATATGAGAAGATTTAGTTACAATATAAATTAATGAAAATAATATGTTTTTATTTTTGATGCCATGGAAACAGTCTGGTGACCTTTAGCCGAACTTGCCCAATTTTACTGCTGCCGGTGGCCATTTTGTCCCTATTTTCGATATTGATGCCATCGTTTCTGCTAAAATGGGCGGTTCATGTCTGCCATCGTATTGGTATTCAGTATTCAGTACACGGGTGAGTTCAATTACCTTCTGGGCGTTACAATAATAATTGATTTTTCTTCGAAATTGTATTTTAAATCTATTTTAATTTGATGGACACTGAAGGGCCAAATCCTCGTGATATGGCTCATTACTATCAGATATCGATTTAGCATGGTACATATTTTTTAACAAAAAATGGAAATTATCTGGTAAAATGTACTTCACCATTGATTCTGACCAAGAATAATACAAATCTTAGCTAAAGGGCTTCTCCAGAAAGTAGTTCTCAGAAAGTATACACGACGAAAGTTTTTCTGTAAAATCAATTAGAAAACTGGTCACGGAGAGTTGCTCGCCCACTTTTGAAAACACCCATGACGTTGGATATCAACTCATGAATAACTCTTGAGTTGGCGCCGATAGTTGAATGACTCTACTTCAATGCGAATGTTGTTCAGCCGGGTTCTGAAACCAGCAATCAATTCTGCCCGTGTTTATTCTTGACATCAATCTGTCATCGTCCTCGCTTCAAATGTCTATATAGTTCTGCAGCTTTTGAAGAAATTCCCAACGCAGTCATACTTGACATTGATTCGCGCGAACTTGTTTTTCCCCATTGTGCAGGATTGTTGAGTTGGCGCCGATAGTTGAATGACACTACTTCAATGCGAATGTTGTTCTGCCGGGTTCTGACACCAGCAATCAATTCTGCCCGTGTTTATACTTGACATAAATCTGTCATCGTCCTCGCTTCAAATGTCTATATAGTTCTGCAGCTTTCGAAGAAATTCCCAATGCGGTCATACTTGACATTGATTCGCGCGAACTTGTTTTTCCCCATTGTTCAGGATTGTGCCCATGATAGGGACACATCATTTATCCTATGGGGTGAGTCCGGTGTTTAGGTATCCTGTTATATACAACAACATACTTTCAAATAAATCGAATCATAAATTGGAATGTCCCACCTGAAAGTCACGTTTAATTAAAAGGAATATTGCATTGTTTTATCGCTTATATGAGAATATGAAATGCTAGGTGTTACTACACCATTGACTCTGACCAAGTTTTTTTTTTACCATTTGGTCTGTGAACAATGATGATAGTGGAGATAGTATTAAGAAAAAATATTATCTGTGCGTACGGCAGTGCAAATAATATTGTTTTTCGGGTTTTCGTTGGGACTTAACACGAACCCACCATCTCCTTAACACATATCCCCAGCACAAAAATTACCCACCCCAATAATACTTACTCCTATATAATTAAGTATTATTGGGGTAGGGTCAATTGTTTCACGTGGCATGTGCTTCTTAAATGAAAACGCACGGAATTTCGTTTCTTAAACGAGGTTATTATGACTAGCGATAGCAGGATAACTATTGAGGAAATTAATTTTCTAGTTTTTTGGGGGCACTTTAAAAAAACCCATTCAGAAATGAAAACGCCAAGGAATTTTGTTTCAGAAATTGTGTGTTATTAATCAGTGATGACTAGAGCACTATTAATATGAAAATCAACTTTGTACTCGAAAGTGCAAATAGAAGTAATTTTTGGGGTTTTGGGGGATACTTTCAAAACCCCCTTTCTGAAATGAAAACGCCAGGAAATTTCATTTCAGAAATTTTGTATTGTTGATCAGTAATTGCTGGAGCACAATTAATACAAAAATCAGCGTTGTACTCAAAAGTGCAAATATAATTCATTTTTGGGGTTTTGTGGGGTCTCTGGCCCCTAAACGCCAGGAATGCGGAACTTAAGAAATCCGATTTCTTTGAACGTTCCTGGGGTGTAACACATCTGGTGCATCAAACCTTTCGTATGCGATTGTGCAAATAGACCCATCAGGCTCCCTGATTATAACGATGTACCCATTTCCAAGTGTGTCAAATTCTGTGTCATCTTTATTAAATAATGTAGACAAGTTACTTCAATTCCATGAGGTTGGTGATACGTTGATTGAACTACATGTCTTTAAATGTCATACTGTCACTTCTTGTGTAATGGTCACCATGACACAGCTAGATAGAAATTCAATGCAACATATCTTAAACCCCCAATGAGACCGAGAGTGACTTGCCTATGTCATGATTTCCCTAAAAAAGATGCAAGTTCCAACTGCTGTTTAAGAAGATTAAATTTTTTATATAGTATCTAGTGAATTTTGCAGTTTTTGTAATGAGACACCGAATTACACACTGGTAAACAATGTCAACCACTAGCTGATTCGATTCGAGATTCGATGTCGATATCAGGAAGGAGATTCGATATCGAGATTCGATTCGATGCAAAATCCCCGATTCGCAGACCCCTATTATAATTGTGCTATACCTTTGGATTCTGGGCATAATATATGGATAGTGGGACTTAGCTGGACCATCCTGCATCCCGACTTGACTCATGTATAGTCATCTTCATTGGTAGATATGCTGGGCAACTTGTGTTTTCTCCACTGGTATTAAAGTTGTCATGTTTACAACCAAGTGGCACACGTTTTCACTGCACGGACTCAAATTCGGGGTTCGGGTTCGCCATTTTAAGTGTGCCTATATCTTTAGATTCTGGTATTTAATATGGATATTGGGACATATTTGGACCCTCCTGTATCTTGACATGAATCAGGAAAAGCTGACATATGTTTTCACTGCACGGGCTCAAATTTGGGGTTCTCCATTGTAAAGGCCCAGCATAAAAAATGGGTATGCGCCTATATCGTTGAATTCTGGCATATAATATGGATGTTGGGACATATCTGGACCGACCTGCATCTGGGCATGACTCACGTATAGTTTACTTAGGTTTAAACTTGAGGGGCTCAAATTTGGGGTTTACCATTTTAAGGGCCCATCATGGAAAATTGTTATGTGCATATATCTTTGGATTCTGGGATGTAATGTGGATATTGGGACATATATGGACCATCATGCATATGTACATGACTCAGGTATAGTAGACATAGATTTTCACTGCACGGGCTCAAATTTGGGGTTCACCATTTTAAGGGCCCATCATAAAGAATTGGTATGTGCCTATGTCTTAGATTCTGGCATGCAATATGGATATTGGGACATATATGGACCCTCCTGTATCTGGACATGAATCAGGAAAAGCTGACATATGTTTTCACTGCACGGGCTCAAATTTGGGGTTCTCCATTGTAAAGGCCCATCATAAAAATGGGTATGCCCCCATATCGTTGGATTCTGGCATATAATATGGATGTTGGGACATATCTGGACCGACCTGCATCTGGGCATGACTCACGTATAGTTTACTTAGGTTTAAACTTGAGGGGCTCAAAATTGGGGTTTACCATATTAAGGGCCCATCATGGAAAATTGTTATGTGCATATATCTTTGGATTCTGGGATGTAATGTGGATATTGGGACATATATGGACCATCATGCATATGTACATGACTCAGGTATAGTAGACATAGATTTTCACTGCACGGGCTCAAATTTGGAGTTCACCATTTTAAGGGCCCATCATAAAGAATGAGTGTGTGCCTATATCTTTATATTCTGGCATATAATATGGATGCTGGGACATACCTGGACCATCCTGAATCTGGGCATGACTCACGTACAGTTTTCTTGGGTTTAAACTGCACTCACTCAAATTTGGGGCTCACCATTTTAATGGCCCATCATGGAAAATTGTTATGTACCTGTATCTTTCGATAATATTTATTTTGGGACAAATCTGGACCATCATGCATCTGGACATGACTCATTTATAGCTGACATAGGTTATCACTGCACGGGCTCAAATTCAGGGTTCTCCAATTTAAGGGCCCATCACAGAAAATTGTTATGTGCCTATATCGGATTATATATATAGTATGGATGTTGGGACATTGCTGGACCATCATGCATCTGGACATGACTAATGTATGCATAGGTTTAAACTGCACTGGCTCATATTTGGGGCTCATAATTTTAAGGGACCATCCTAGAAAATGGGTATGTGCCTATATCTTTGTATTCTGGCATATAATATGGATATTGGGACATATGTGGACCATCCTGCATAGTTCTGGACTTGACTTAGGTTTAGGTGACATAGGTTTTCACTGCACAGGCTCAAATTCGAGATTCAAGGATGTGTGAACTATTTCATCTTCTTAGTTGGAGTAATTCCCTGATAAGCATTTGTAACTATGTAACAAAAACACGTACGGGTGAAATATTTTCATTTTTCTAGTTTGAGTAATTCTCTGATTTCCAAATGTAACTATGTAACAGTTTTAAACTCTTTTTTAAAAATATTTTCGTTGCTTAGCAGTTTAGCAGCATAGCACCGCTAGAATTCAGTTTGAAACTTTCTGTTTTAATATTTTCATTCGCTAGCAGTTTAACAGCATAGTACCGCTAGAATTGAGTTTGAAACTCTCTTGTTTAATATTTTTATTTCTCAGCAGTTTAGCAGCATAGCACCGCAAGGATTGAGTTTGAAACTCTCTTATTTAATATTTTCATTCCTTAGCAGTTTAGCAGCATAGCACTGCTAGAATTGAGTTTGAAACTCTCTTTTTTAATATTTTCATTCCTTAGCAGTTTAGCAGCAGTGCACTGCTAGTATTGAGTTTGAAACTCTCTTTTTTAATATTTTTATTCCTTAGCAGTTTAGCAGCATAGCACTGCTAGAATTGAGTTTGAAACTCTCTTTTTTAATATTTTCATTCCTTAGCAGTTTAGCAGCAGAGCACTGCTATAATTCGGTTTGAAACTCTTTTTTAATATTTTTATTCCTTAGAAGTTTAGCAGCATAGCACTGCTAGAATTCAGTTTGAAACTCTCTGTTTTAATATTTTCATTCCTTAGCAGTTTAGCAGCATAGCACTGCTAGAATTGAGTTTGAAACTCTCGTTTTTAATATTTTCATTCCTTAGCAGTTTAGCAACATAGCACTGCTAGAATTCAGTTTGATACTCTCTTTTTTAATATGT
Organism: Siphonodentalium dalli; assembly: GCA_032622095.1. Taxonomy (NCBI): domain Eukaryota; kingdom Metazoa; phylum Mollusca; class Scaphopoda; order Gadilida; family Siphonodentaliidae; genus Siphonodentalium; species Siphonodentalium dalli. The sequence continues at coordinate 263,477,954 of CP136063.1, forward strand.
TCATTCGTTAGCAGTTTAGCAGCATAGCACTGCTATAATTCAGTTTGAAACTCTCCTTTTTAATATTTGCATTCCTTAGCAGTTTAGCAGCATAGCACTGCTAGAATTGAGTTTGAAACTCTCTTTTTTAATATTTTCATTCCTTAGCGGTTTAGCGTCATAGCAATGCTAGAATCGAGTTTAAAACTCCCTTTTCTCCCGACTTCTCGGAAACCAAAAAAGGAAACCGCTTTTCCGGCAATAAATATCTTTGACTTTACTTTAATATAGCAGTTAGCACCTAAAAATACGATTACCCAAAAAAATTTGACCACGTTTCTTGCCATATATGCACCAGGTGCAGTGTTGGAATGGTCTTAATTTGGAACCTACTGATTGGGGATGGCAGGTTAATTAAGGATGGGCGGCTTAATCCTATCAAATGTGAGGAACCACCAGCTCCAAAAGAATTAATGAACAACATTCGTTGTAAATGTAAAACGGACTGCAAAAGCAATAGGTGCACATGCCGAAAACATGGAATTATGTGTTCTACATGTATGTCTTGTGGGGAATGCCAAGGTGTTGACTGTTCGAACACACAGCCTTCCGACAACAGTGAAATGGAGGCCTAGACTGAAAATCAGAATGATCTATCCAGACTTTTTCAAAATTCTATTTTTTTTTATGAATTTCTATATTTTTTCTCTTTTTTCACTATTTTGCCACAAGATATGGACAACTTAGTGTCATTGATACCACAACCTGGCCCAAAATTTATGGAAAGTCCCATATATAACTGACTGACAACAGTCCAAGTGCAACTTTGGCAATTTTCTAATGCATAAACATGTAATGTGAAATTCCATTTTTCTCTGATTTCTTGTCATTTTTACATCTTTTCACCCTAAAATATTTTGATTATTTGTAATTGTAATAAAATGAAAAAACCCCACAATTGTGGATATAACTATATAACAATAGTTCCAAGCCCAGTTATGACAATTTTACAACTGCATCAAGAGTTATTGTAGACTTCCAGTTTTCACTGAATTTTGGCAAATTTTTCAACTTTTTGACCCAAAATTTAATCAATATTTATAGAATAAAATGATACAAAATCTTGGATACAACTGTACCACAGTTTATCATTGTGAAAATATAACAATTGTATGTTTTCATCAAGAGTTAATAAAAAAAAATGGTAATCTCCATTTTTCACAAATTTTTCATCATTTTCACCACTTTTTGCCTCAAAAAGGCCATTTCGCATGTTCAGATTTTTGTTGATTTTTAGCTGAGTATACTCTATGATGCTCCCAACCAAAATAAAACAAAATCTTTTGTGTTGCAATTATTTTGAGGTTCAGCCCTATTTTCTCATAAATGCACTGGACTAAGTTGCGAACAAAACATGTTACATGCAAAAGGAAGTCCCGCTATAATCGATTCGGGGAAAAAAGAGAAGAAACAAGATTCATAAAGCGTCAAATACTTTTATAGGGAGTGAGATTGTTTGATGGAACAGATTGCAGGCATCAATTGAACTTCCGGTTCATCATGCAACCTGCGTCTTTTCCGGTGAAGTTCAAAAACATGGCGCGTAGTTTGAAATCGTAATATTTTTTATTTCTAAGATCAATATTTTCATCGCTAAATTAGGTTTATACGAAACTCATATAACACGAACATAATCTAACTTGAAAGTTATGTCAATGGGAGTAAATAACAAAATTGCCTATCTCTGTGTACAGTACCCCTTTAACAATAACCGGGGAATATTAAAATATTCCCCAGCTATTGTTAAGATAATCACCAGCGAGTGTAAGCCTGCATGCCCTATCCAATAACTATCGCCGATGGGGTCATTGTCACAAGGCTCCGGTCACATTCGTAGCCAGCTTTTTAATTCGATCACAAATGTAGCCAGCTTTTCTATGGCGATCACATTCGTAGCCAGCTTTTCTATTTCCATGCTTTATATGGCGCGAAATATGACGTTATCACGTTCGTGACTAAAATGTCAACGTCATGCTCCAGAAATGACTTCGTTTATCAACTTGTATTGGATTATAATTCGAGAATTCTAACGATATTGATCGGAAACCTCAGGTTATTAGATGATTTAATAATCATCTATATAAATATAACATTCAAATTCAAGTTGTTTTTCATCCACCAACTCAGAAAAATGAGATTAACCTAATCTTGTTCATTGAGGCTCGCATGAATATGAAAAGCTGGCAATAAATGTGATCTCCATAGAAAAGCTGGCTACATTTGTGATCGATTTAAAAAGCTGGCTACGAATGTGATCGATGCCTTGTGACAATGACCCCATCAGCATAACTATCAGTAACACGCTTCAAACAAGAGGTTACACAATACAGCATGAATAGCAGAATGATATGATACCAATCAGTGGATTTAATTCGGTATACCAGGCACAATAGCGAGTTTGCGATACCCGTCCGACGGGAACGCGTACGGGTAAATCGGTGAACATCGTCACTGTAACTTGGGTACTTTCAATGCACCTCATAAAGCGATAGCGTTTTCGAACGGGTAGATGTGTCACATTGACCGGTAACCTTTCACTACGATTTTCTCACTCAAAGGTTCATTAATTCAATGAAATTCCAATCAGATATGCGTTAACCTATTTATTGAAGATTTCATGGGCAACAATCATGGATAAAGTTGTCATTTAAACCGAGGTTTCATGTTCAAATTATCGAGGCGGCATCTAGCACTTAGATAAATACAGCAGGCCGATCTCTTCACTAACAACTTTGTTCACTGCATTAATGACAGGTTGTGTTAATAGAGTGAGTAGATGGTGCTATAGACGCAGTCTCGACCCATTGCAGGGACGTGGCTATAAATGGTATCCGCGTTAGGAAGGGTGCCCAACTTCGAATTTCTAACTATATCCCTTGAACCATATCAAATTCACATGTTTGCGCGTAATTTCATTTGCAGCCCCCCGCTGGGCTTTGATTTTTCCCCAACTGGTTCCTCACAACCGCTTGGATAGTAGCATATTCTAAATGAATCAGTAGTCTTTTTGTCACTAGCCGGCCGGGATGGGCATATATACAATCCACTGGGCCGACATTGCAGACAAAAATATGTGTAGACCTGAGTCTGAAAAATCCTAATATCTTAATATCCAGTGGTCTAACGCCATGCAAATTCACCCCCTGATTTTTGTTTCTTAAACTAATTATCAGTTTCTGACTGACCACTGGGAGGGACCGGAACACACCGATCGACCATGGTTCGGCAGGGTGTGAGAATTTTTTGAAATTTGAAAATTATCCATTAATAAATTGTTGAAAATTCAAACTAGGAGAACCCTTGAACATTTTACCAAAGTTGGGGGGGGGGTGAGACACACCTGTTGTCACGTCCCTGTCTCAACCCATTGTACAAGGGCATCGATATTTCGTGGATTTATCCATATATTGCAAATTTGAATACGACCGTTTAGTTACTTTATCGTATGTAGGTGGGGACTGATTTCTCATTTTAATATATATTTACCATCTGAACGGACATGGTGCATTTGAACCACAATACTGGTGTATATTGCAGTGGGGATAATACATGTCGCTAAAGACGCGAAATACCTCTACAAAATCTAAGCATAATCAGAGCGAGTTTCAGCTGTTTTCTGTGTTTCGCAAAGAAGTGAAGCAAACGCTCTTTATTCAATCCATATAATAAACAGACTACATTTTAACACATTTTATTGTTACAAATTAAGTTTAACTTATCAACCTACCTCCGGGTTTAGATCCCGACAAAATCCCAATTCTTGGGATATATATTCCCTTGCCCCGAAGGGCCGAACCTTCGATCTATTTACAGATTCCAAATCAATGTTACTTAAAGGTACTCCATCCGACCAGACGGTCCCCATATCATCAAGTTACAACAACAATATTTCTTCACAACACGCTTTGTTATCAGAATCCATTAATTACAAACAAAATAATGCTAACCGCTTTAACTATATATGGTATAAAATTTCCCAAAACGTGTTATTTATCAACATGTTGCATTGTTCAACGAAATATGGCCGTATTATCACGAAATTTGGCCGTATTACCACTTGATTTTAGATTTATCCATCTTCTTGAAATTTGTCAGAGACCGTCGGTTTGGTGACTCTTTTCTGTGCCACAAATAATTACACATTTCAAGAAATAACAAACTTCAAAAATCCATATATGTTCACCCTGAGCTTTGATGGGTGCGTTCCTCGACTCGAATCAAATATTTTTACTCCCCCCCCCGAAGCCAAAGAAATTGTAACTTGGGAGCGTTAATTCGGATTATGCATCTTTAATATGACTTAATATTCCCCAACTAAAATGAGGGACAAATTCGGTCTTATATCTGACTAAAAGTACGCGTAATACATTGGAATGTCGGCTCTTACGGACTCTGGCTGATACGGACCCTGGCTGATACGGATCACCGGCTGATACGGACCCCGGCTCTTACGGACCCCGGCTTATACGGACCCTGGCTGATACGGACCTCAATTTTATTTATATTTTTCTGTATTTAAATAAATTAAAATATTGGCAACATACATACTGAAATAACAAAAATGTGAATATATGAGGCACAACAATAGTGTAACAACGTTCCACCAGACGATTTATTATTTATACTGGGGCGTACAGCTTGGGGACTTCGTTCAACAACCTGCAGGCAGTAATCCTCATTGACGAGTAGTCTGTCAACAAGAACATCAACTTCCCGGTCGCCGTCCTCGTTTTCCTCTCCTATATATATATCGCCGACGCATCATCCCTTCAGAAACCTGATTCAGATCACCACAGGAATTATAAATGAAATTACAAAATTGTCAATTTATAATCAAATAGAAATAATACTGGAACATTCAGGAATTAAAAACGAATATGCCAGTCAGACAAGTTTGGAGTTTGGGATGATTCGCGGGAAGATTTGAAAGGGCTCTCTCCTACAACCCACTTTTGAATGCTGTAATTCCGCTGAAAAGCGTTTGTAGGGTTTGCTTTAATAGACAGTCAAGCTTCCCACGTGTCGCTAACTTCTCACGGGTTCTTGATGGGACGAGATTCACGTGAAACGATTCTGGTAGATAGGAGATATGGGGACAATGCTTTGCTTCAAATCGAAGGAGTGTCATGTACCAACAACTCAATAACATATAGATTTTTAAATGTTTACCATTTGGGCGTTCCTTGTGACAAAGATAACAAATCATTCCTGAATATTTCATGCAGACACTTATTTTCTTCGGATAGATAGGAAAAACCAAAGACCGCTACAATGACCAAATATATCAGGAACACTTAGCCAGATTTTGTATCGATACTGACAGCGTCTGGTTTTTTTCTTCTATTAGATTGATCAGCTTGCAACGTCATGTTTATCAGGTGTAAAGTAACACTGTTTAATAATGAATTACACATAAGAGCCCATATAGTGTCTTCGTTTCTTTTCGTTTGAATTGAATACGCATGCGAACATTTAGGTACTACCAGTTGAATTGCAGTCGGGAAGCACAGATTGATCGACACAACATTCATTTTGACAATAGAGCGTTACTTTACGTCCCATCCTAGTGACTTCTGAATAATAATGCTTCCAGTACAGCCTACATCTTAACCAGTATCGGCAATTCCAGACGGAGAATGACAGAACATCACCGAAATGATCACAGTTATACCCTGTGTTAAGACAATCATAAGTATATGTTGAATTTGAATTAATAAATATACTTTAGAACTGGAAAGTAAAAATTCAAGCATGAGTTTAGAAAAGTAAAACATAATCAAAATTGCATATTTTAATTGAGGTCCGTATGAGCCGGGGTCCGTAAGAGCCAGGGTCCGTATCAGCCGGTGGTCCGTAAGAGCCAGGGTCCGTATGAGTCAGGGTCCGTAAGAGCCAGGGTCCGTATCAGCCGCATACCATACATTGTTAGACCCTGGGTCTAAAACAATACATTTTACATCGAATATTTGTTGGAAAAGTTAACTATAACGTAATTTTTTAAGTCTAAAAATACCAACCGATTTATAGTCAACACTCGATCGGTCTATGACTTGTAGAATCCAAATGTTTTAAATGTTACCAAGGTAAGTGAAAGAAAAGCACAACCCCCTTTCAACTGTCCCTCGTCCTTGATGAAAGCAACGGATTATCCTGGTGCCCATCTAATATAAATACCAATTTCCAGCAATCCATAACGCTAAGTATAACATCGGCCAATAAAGCGAATAGCAATCTATCTATATCATAATAGTATTTTTGTTGCAGTTGGCTCACCATACATTACCACTCGATGTGGTGAATTCTACCCGTAAAACAGTTTGCGATCACAAAACATATGTACCGGTACGGGTAGCTACCCGTACGCGTACCCGTACCCGTACCGGTTTGAAATCGCAAACTCGCTACTAGCTGGGACATCATTATTATTATGCACAAGGACATGTATCACAAAAATCCACTCACTAATCCATGAGTAATACATTGAAAACAACTACAAAAGCTCATCCAATATACAGGTGGAAACCACAAGGTGGGCTTAAATGCGAATATCTGAACCAAAAGCTATTATAATCGAATGGACGTAATATTTTGTGACGATTTAGACATTTCTTACTGAGCCCCCGCCCCTCCCACCAACCAACTACATATATATATCCGAAATCGGTAAATTGCATTTCCATCACGCCATTAGGTTAGATAGTTTTGGAATTACTGGTTCATCAAACAGTCGGAAATATAGTGAAATTTTGTACAGCTGCAAAATATGAGGAATGTTACACACTTAAATTCCCAGCAAAAACTTAGGGTCTCCAGATTCCTAACGGTGAAAAACCCACCCCGTGGTCACGTCCCTAAAACAACACTAGTTATATTGAAATTATTTTTGTTTACAAAATTAATGAGAGTCGAAAATTATTTGGCATTTAATATAACTTTGCTCATCATGCACCTGCAGCTTTGTTCTCAGTTCTGTAAGATGGAATTGTCCCCACATTTCCGTTATATTCCGTTACGATGTTTTACATGGCATTCTCAATTCGATCTGACATAATACCTTCCACGTGATATTCAATCAAACATATACTCATCCCGCCATCTCCACAATGGGCTAATTAAACCTACCGGCATTTATTCTCACTGATTAACGACAACGCAGTGAGCGTTCATTCATGGCTTTGGCAACTCACGGCGGTATCAGATTGTATACGGTCATCGCTGGGCCAGGCCAGGCAAAGTTGTAGCTTTGTTTAATTGTTTAATGATTTGAGTCTATGCGTGGATGAATGTACATGCACGTCTTCTGTACTTTATGATCGACTGAATTTGCTCTGTTGGGTATTCGATCACATAACTTGTCCAACTGATGGCGATTTCAGTCCTAACATAAATTTGTCAAATATTGGGGAAATATAGACATTTTGTCTAAAACAACTAATCACACACTATATATTTGTTGGCAAAACTATCAAACAAAGTTAACCTGTTTGTTGCCTGAAGTATCTAATTAAATTTAATGTTGTTTCAGACATAAGACTTCCAATTGTTGAAAAATATGACGATAGTTTGTGGGGGGGGGGGGGAGGGGGGGGGGCATGAGACCAATCACCCCGTGTCGCAATGACACTGTCCCTGAATTGCCTGAATGACTTTGGTTTTCTCGGTATATACACGGTACATCCGTGTATTAATTTGGCATGTATTGTTCGTGCTATTTCGAATGTCATAGTGTACCAAAAAGCAATATATATTTTTTTACAAAATTAATGAGAGTTGAAAATGAATTGACATCTAATATAACTTTGCTCACCATGCACATACAGCTTTGTTCTCAGTTCTGTAAGATGAAATTGTCCCCATATTTCCGTTATGTTCGGTTTATGGCTTAAATATTTTACTTCTCCTGCACTATATAATCGAACTTAATTTTTCCAGAAATAATGTGGATTTATTACTGGAAAAAATATGGATTAAGACAGATATTCCCCTCGCTGTCGGGCATTCGGCCAAATAAGCAACTCGGCTTCGCCTCTTTGAATTATTTGTCCAGATGCCCGACGTCTCGGGGAATATCCTATACATAAAGCATGTAGTTCAAAAACTAAAAAATACATGTTTGACTATTTTCCGGCCCGAACCAGGGGGGGGGGGGGGGGGGGGGTTCGGAAAAATTTCCAGGCACGTATGATCATTTTAATTTTTTCCGGCCTCGGACCGCCCACCCACCCAATTTCTTTCGTTTCCGGCCTTTTTTTCCAGGCAATTTTGGACACCCACCCTTTTTTCCGGTCAGTTTGGGACACCCACCCCCTAAATAGTGTTTATTGCGCGAGATTTTAATAGAACAGTGCATAATGAAGATAACGATACTATTTGAATTTATCATATAAGTGTCATTAATCAAGAAATGTGTCAACATAATCACATTTCTAGGGATAGGCAGAGTGCCAAAGTTTTTATTAACATTCATTATGACCTGACCTCGATTCTAACACTGAGCGGTGATTGGCTGTTTCTACTATGTCAGTCATGGAAAGGTCAGGTCATAATGAATATTAAAATTAGGAACTGTGTGACTTGACAATTTTTTTTTAAGTTGGAATTATCGACAGATTTCTCCTCTATTAGAATTGTTTACTGACAATGTGTTGATTTGTGTGAGTAAATAAATTATTAGCCGACAAGAAATCACTAAGTTCCAGATATTTAGTTGATCGTTTGACCGATTTTTAATGATAGTAAACTGTATGGGTGGTGAATTTAGAGACACATGTCGGCCATTGCTTCTGAGCCGGATCAATCCTAAAAAATACGCTCTCCGGAGACAATATTCGGTGGTTAAAATTTTATTAAATGCAACGTGTATGAATGTTTCTGATGGGAGTTTGTGGTATTTATTGAAAGATGAATTCTTTGCCGATACATCCGTGTGTATATCGTTATCATTACTGGGGTGAATGGGCTAAATTTGTGCGACTCCCGAGCGATGGTGAAACGTTGAATTTCTACAGTGCCCCTTGTCTATATGATGTTCCATTAACGCGAAGAAGGCGCGTATATAGAGGCGGCGTATATGGGCAGTGCAAAAGGGGGGGGGGGGGCGGACAGCGGAACGCGTTACATGCCCCTGTGGACTACTTTTATAATATCGATCGAAACACCAGCGACTCTATACACACTGGAAATTATGAAAATTTCACTGATTACCTTCGAAATAGGCGAACAAAGGAATTCGAAATTGAACCAACAACGATACAGGAAATAATATTGACATGTTATACTATGAAAGGGGAAAATGAGCAAATATCACAACGGAATATCGACCGCACTTATGAAAGAGAGTATCTTCATAATAGCCCCACCACTTAAGCATATATTTAATGTTCTGCCCATTTCCTTTCAATAAATGTGGCCAAAATTACAAAAGAGGTTCTCAGCAAAATTGCATACTTTAAAATGAATTTGTCATCCTCCAAAAGGAACTGAGACAACCAGAATAGAACATGTAGTTGTCAGTTAATTAAATAACATGTATAATAACCAAGTGAGTCACAATATGCTACCTTTTCGGATAATGCAGAGAATGTTTGGGATATATGTAAAAAATTAACATTCTACAAATTTGGTTGCCATTTTGGAAGCCATCTTGAGAAATTCAGTCTATAAACACTGTAGTGTGATACATTTAAAATAGACCAAAACAATAAACACCTTTCAATCCAAAGATAGTTACATTTTACCTGAAAAAATGGTCCAAACCTGAAAAGTTAATTTTTGCCCATATTTATGTCAAGTTTTTGAGAGAAAAGTCCAATATTTTTGACGATGTCAGGGGTGACAATAGTAACAATTAACCATGGTGCATCAGACATGTTAGTATTCAATGTATAGAATGCAGAATAGCCAATTGTATACACCAACCACAACTAGTAAGCGATTGCAGGACACGCTGGTGTAATATTTACCATTTTCCATATTTTGGCGGCCATATTGGCAGCCATTTTGAGCCAAAGTAAGAATTTTGGTCCCAGTGATTTGGAATATTAATAGTTAATGATATGCCTTACTTACATTACAAAGTTCTGTTCATTTCTTGTTGAAATATGACTAGAATTCCAATTGTGATTTTTTGTGAAATTTTATACCGCATTCTGTAAAATCGAATTTTTGAGGGATCGGAAGGGGTTAGGATCCCAATAATTGCATATTTCGTTGCTCCAATGATCAGTTAATATACAAAACACAAAATAAAGTTGCATTACTCAACCAGTTCCAAACAGCATGAATTGATCTAGAAGATATTTGTGAAAAAAAATATTATATTTTCAACTTCCGGTGGCCATTTTGGCGGCCATCTTGGATGGTGAGTTTCAATTTTGGCTCAAAAATGTGTCATTATGTCTCAGCTTCACGAAATTATATACATTTGTATACATTTTACAAGATTTTCCCGCTATAATTTGCATAAACTAACTTAGGGTCTGGGCTCAAAAACGGCGGCCATGATGGACGCCATTTTGTCTGGAGTCTACACGGCCACTTTTTGTTCTTGTTAACATTGCTTAAAAGTTGAAGGACATAATAAGGAACAAAATGAGTGGGGTGAAGTTAATTCCCAGGGGGGGGGGGGGTGCAAGGGTACCCATATTAGCTCCCGGACTAAGCATTTACTAACCGCTTTAACTATATATGGTATAAAATTTCCCAAAACGTGTTATTTATCAACATGTTGCATTGTTCAGCGAAATATGGCCGTATTATCACGAAATTTGGCCGTATTACCACTTGATTTTAGATTTATCCATCTTCTTGAAATTTGTCAGAGACCGTCGGTTTGGTGACTCTTTTCTGTGCCACAAATAATTACACATTTCAAGAAATAACAAACTTCAAAAATCCATATATGTTCACCCTGAGCTTTGATGGGTGCGTTCCTCGACTCGAATCAAATATTTTTACTCCCCCCCCCCGAAGCCAAAGAAATTGTAACTTGGGAGCGTTAATTCGGATTATGCATCTTTAATATGACTTAATATTCCCCAACTAAAATGAGGGACAAATTCGGTCTTATATCTGACTAAAAGTACGCGTAATACATTGGAATGTCGGCTGATACGGACCCTGGCTCTTACGGACTCTGGCTGATACGGACCCTGGCTGATACGGATCACCGGCTGATACGGACCCCGGCTCTTACGGACCCCGGCTTATACGGACCCTGGCTGATACGGACCTCAATTTTATTTATATTTTTCTGTATTTAAATAAATTAAAATATTGGCAACATACATACTGAAATAACAAAAATGTGAATATATGAGGCACAACAATAGTGTAACAACGTTCCACCAGACGATTTATTATTTATACTGGGGCGTACAGCTTGGGGACTTCGTTCAACAACCTGCAGGCAGTAATCCTCATTGACGAGTAGTCTGTCAACAAGAACATCAACTTCCCGGTCGCCGTCCTCGTTTTCCTCTCCTATATATATATCGCCGACGCATCATCCCTTCAGAAACCTGATTCAGATCACCACAGGAATTATAAATGAAATTACAAAATTGTCAATTTATAATCAAATAGAAATAATACTGGAACATTCAGGAATTAAAAACGAATATGCCAGTCAGACAAGTTTGGAGTTTGGGATGATTCGCGGGAAGATTTGAAAGGGCTCTCTCCTACAACCCACTTTTGAATGCTGTAATTCCGCTGAAAAGCGTTTGTAGGGTTTGCTTTAATAGACAGTCAAGCTTCCCACGTGTCGCTAACTTCTCACGGGTTCTTGATGGGACGAGATTCACGTGAAACGATTCTGGTAGATAGGAGATATGGGGACAATGCTTTGCTTCAAATCGAAGGAGTGTCATGTACCAACAACTCAATAACATATAGATTTTTAAATGTTTACCATTTGGGCGTTCCTTGTGACAAAGATAACAAATCATTCCTGAATATTTCATGCAGACACTTATTTTCTTCGGATAGATAGGAAAAACCAAAGACCGCTACAATGACCAAATATATCAGGAACACTTAGCCAGATTTTGTATCGATACTGACAGCGTCTGGTTTTTTTCTTCTATTAGATTGATCAGCTTGCAACGTCATGTTTATCAGGTGTAAAGTAACACTGTTTAATAATGAATTACACATAAGAGCCCATATAGTGTCTTCGTTTCTTTTCTTTTGAATTGAATACGCATGCGAACATTTAGGTACTACCAGTTGAATTGCAGTCGGGAAGCACAGATTGATCGACACAACATTCATTTTGACAATAGAGCGTTACTTTACGTCCCATCCTAGTGACTTCTGAATAATAATGCTTCCAGTACAGCCTACATCTTAACCAGTATCGGCAATTCCAGACGGAGAATGACAGAACATCACCGAAATGATCACAGTTATACCCTGTGTTAAGACAATCATAAGTATATGTTGAATTTGAATTAATAAATATACTTTAGAACTGGAAAGTAAAAATTCAAGCATGAGTTTAGAAAAGTAAAACATAATCAAAATTGCATATTTTAATTGAGGTCCGTATGAGCCGGGGTCCGTAAGAGCCAGGGTCCGTATCAGCCGGTGGTCCGTAAGAGCCAGGGTCCGTATGAGTCAGGGTCCGTAAGAGCCAGGGTCCGTATCAGCCGCATACCATACATTGTTAGACCCTGGGTCTAAAACAATACATTTTACATCGAATATTTGTTGGAAAAGTTAACTATAACGTAATTTTTTAAGTCTAAAAATACCAACCGATTTATAGTCAACACTCGATCGGTCTATGACTTGTAGAATCCAAATGTTTTAAATGTTACCAAGGTAAGTGAAAGAAAAGCACAACCCCCTTTCAACTGTCCCTCGTCCTTGATGAAAGCAACGGATTATCCTGGTGCCCATCTAATATAAATACCAATTTCCAGCAATCCATAACGCTAAGTATAACATCGGCCAATAAAGCGAATAGCAATCTATCTATATCATAATAGTATTTTTGTTGCAGTTGGCTCACCATACATTACCACTCGATGTGGTGAATTCTACCCGTAAAACAGTTTGCGATCACAAAACATATGTACCGGTACGGGTAGCTACCCGTACGCGTACCCGTACCCGTACCGGTTTGAAATCGCAAACTCGCTACTAGCTGGGACATCATTATTATTATGCACAAGGACATGTATCACAAAAATCCACTCACTAATCCATGAGTAATACATTGAAAACAACTACAAAAGCTCATCCAATATACAGGTGGAAACCACAAGGTGGGCTTAAATGCGAATATCTGAACCAAAAGCTATTATAATCGAATGGACGTTATATTTTGTGACGATTTAGAAATTTCTTACTGAGCCCCCGCCCCTCCCACCAACCAACTACATATATATATCCGAAATCGGTAAATTGCATTTCCATCACGCCATTAGGTTAGATAGTTTTGGAATTACTGGTTCATCAAACAGTCGGAAATATAGTGAAATTTTGCACAGCTGCAAAATATGAGGAATGTTACACACTTAAATTCCCAGCAAAAACTTAGGGTCTCCAGATTCCTAACGGTGAAAAACCCACCCCGTGGTCACGTCCCTAAAACAACACTAGTTATATTGAAATTATTTTTGTTTACAAAATTAATGAGAGTCGAAAATTATTTGGCATTTAATATAACTTTGCTCATCATGCACCTGCAGCTTTGTTCTCAGTTCTGTAAGATGGAATTGTCCCCACATTTCCGTTATATTCCGTTACGATGTTTTACATGGCATTCTCAATTCGATCTGACATAATACCTTCCACGTGATATTCAATCAAACATATACTCATCCCGCCATCTCCACAATGGGCTAATTAAACCTACCGGCATTTATTCTCACTGATTAACGACAACGCAGTGAGCGTTCATTCATGGCTTTGGCAACTCACGGCGGTATCAGATTGTATACGGTCATCGCTGGGCCAGGCCAGGCAAAGTTGTAGCTTTGTTTAATTGTTTAATGATTTGAGTCTATGCGTGGATGAATGTACATGCACGTCTTCTGTACTTTATGATCGACTGAATTTGCTCTGTTGGGTATTCGATCACATAACTTGTCCAACTGATGGCGATTTCAGTCCTAACATAAATTTGTCAAATATTGGGGAAATATAGACATTTTGTCTAAAACAACTAATCACACACTATATATTTGTTGGCAAAACTATCAAACAAAGTTAACCTGTTTGTTGCCTGAAGTATCTAATTAAATTTAATGTTGTTTCAGACATAAGACTTCCAATTGTTGAAAAATATGACGATAGTTTGTGGGGGGGGGGGGCATGAGACCAATCACCCCGTGTCGCAATGACACTGTCCCTGAAATTGCCTGAATGACTTTGGTTTTCTCGGTATATACACGGTACATCCGTGTATTAATTTGGCATGTATTGTTCGTGCTATTTCGAATGTCATAGTGTACCAAAAAGCAATATATATTTTTTTACAAAATTAATGAGAGTTGAAAATGAATTGACATCTAATATAACTTTGCTCACCATGCACATACAGCTTTGTTCTCAGTTCTGTAAGATGAAATTGTCTCCATATTTCCGTTATGTTCGGTTTATGGCTTAAATATTTTACTTCTCCTGCACTATATAATCGAACTTAATTTTTCCAGAAATAATGTGGATTTATTACTGGAAAAAATATGGATTAAGACAGATATTCCCCTCGCTGTCGGGCATTCGGCCAAATAAGCAACTCGGCTTCGCCTCGTTTAATTATTTGTCCAGATGCCCGACGTCTCGGGGAATATCCTATACATAAAGCATGTAGTTCAAAAACTAAAAAATACATGTTTGACTATTTTCCGGTCCGAATCGGGGGGGGGGGGGGGGGGGGGGTCGGAAAAAATTTCCAGGCACGTATGATCATTTTAATTTTTTCCGGCCTCGGACCACCAACCCACCCAATTTCTTCCGTTTCACGCCTTTTTTTCCAGGCAATTTTGGACACCCACCCTTTTTTTCGGTCAGTTTGGGACACCCACCCCCTAAATAGTTTATTGCGCGAGATTTTAATAGAACTATGTAGCCCGGGAGGTGACATGGTAAATATATTTTATAATCCGTGCGCACGGATTAATAAACCGTGCGCACGAATTACTAATTCGTGCGCACGAAATAGTAATCCGTGCGAACGAATTAATAATTCGTGCGCACGGAATATTAATTCGTGCGCACGAATTACTAATTCGTGCGAACGAATTACTAATTCGTGCGCTCGAATTAATAATCCGTGCGCACGAATTAATAATCCGTGCGCACGAATTAATAATTCGTGCGCACGGATTAACAACCCCCCTTGCATTTCCCGTGGAATGTCAATGGGGATAAAGTGTCTTCGTTATATGTTGAATTGAACATAATACCATTGTTGACTATAATAACACATCGTCGCCCAATGATGAGTTTTACTTGCGAGCTCCTATAACATGGCATGTTTGTGGTACGGGTGTGGTTAACAGGTGGGGTGGACCAAAAGCTATTGTTCCAATGCCATACATGCCATATTGCACGGTGGAACCACCACTGCACAACGATCCATATGGGTATCTATATTATAGAGTTAAGGAAAATGGGATACTCATAGGCCTACTCTCCGTGACCACATGCAAGGCACGCGGGTCACCATATATATGCTCGTACATGTAAAAACGGTTAAGTCCGGAACTGGCTTACACATGGGTCTATTATATTCAACTCAGCCCACGAAAGGCACATTAGCCCCAGTCCCTAATTGACCCTCATTCCATCTTCCACAAAAATAAATACTGATGCATGTTTTCAGTGTTTAGTCTTGCTGAAGAGGGTATCCTACATCTTACACTCCATTTCCGCCATTCCTGATATCATATCGGTACGGTGCAGTCGTCACTGCGCAACGATCCATTATGCATGTATACTTGAGAGTGAAATATACTGCCATATACCATCCGTGAGCATCACATAGCATCCAGGTTTATATATGTATACATGCATGTGCAGTCCGGAACTGGCTTACACGCGAGCGGGGGGCACACTAACTAGTCACCATGGTCCATATGGGCAAATACTCTAATCGTGAGCCCACGTGGACACCACAGCCTAATATAATTTGTAACTAAGTAGCCCTATTGGCAGACGGCCGGATACCCCCCCCCCCGGAAGCATCCACGTATCAAACATAGGGGCCTACTCTCATGTATAATTTGTTGTCGCAACTGCGTTGTAAAGGAGTCCGCAGGCGTGAGGCCATTTGGACTGAATTACCGATAGCACAGTATTTATATATGTTAAACCGTGCGCACGGATTACTATTTCGTGCGCACGAAATAGTAATTCGTGCGCACGGATTATTAATTCGTGCGCACGTGCGCACGGATTATAAAATATATTTACCATGTCACCCCCCGGGCTCCATATAGAACAGTGCATAATGAAGATAATGATACTATTTGAATTTATCATATAAGTGTCATTAATCAAGAAATGTGTCAACATAATCACATTTCTAGGGATAGGCAGAGTGCCAAAGTTTTTATTAACATTCATTATGACCTGACCTCGAGTCTAACACTGAGCGGTGATTGGCTGTTTCTACTATGTCAGTCATGGAAAGGTCAGGTCATAATGAATATTAAAATTAGGAACTGTGTGACTTGACAATTTATTAGAATTGTTTACTGACAATGTGTTGATTTGTATGAGTAAATAAATTATTAGCCGACAAGAAATCACTAAGTTCCAGATATTTAGTTGATCGTTTGACCGATTTTTAATGATAGTAAACTGTATGGGTGGTGAATTTAGAGACACATGTCGGCCATTACTTCTGAGCCGGATCAATCCTAAAAAATACGCTCTCCGGAGACAATATTCGGTGGTTAAAATGTTATCAAATGCAACGTGTATGAATGTTTCTGATGGGAGTTTGTGGTATTTATTGAAAGATGAATTATTTGCCGATCCATCCGTGTGTATATCGTTATCATTACTGGGGTGAATGGGCTAAATTTGTGCGACTCCCGAGCGATGGTGAAACGTTGAATTTCTACAGTGCCCCTTGTCTATATAATGTTCCATTAACGCGAAGAAGGCGCGTATATAGAGGCGGCGTATATATGGGCAGTGCAAAAGGGGGGCGGACAGCGGAGCGCGTTACAGGCCCCTGTGGACTACTTTTATAATATCGGTCGAAACACCAGCGACTCTATACACACTGGAAATGATGGAAATTTCACTGATTACCTTCGAAATAGGCGAACAAAGGAATTCGAAATTGAACCAACAACGATACAGGAAATATGTGCCAATACGGGTACATATAACTCTTAAGGCTATCAGAACGGTTTGATTATTTATATACAACAAAGTCAATAATGTTCAATCATCGGCATCTGGGTTTCTCTTCCTGTCGTCTGCTCGGTTTAGGGTCTTCTTCCGTCTTCATAGGTTGGGTGTGTCTGCTTGTCTTCTACTCGGTTGAGTTCCGGTTGAGTTTATCTTCCCGTCGTCTGCTCTTCTTCTTCCGTCGGCGCATCAGTGGGACGTTGTTAGAAATACAAGAGCATAATGTTTACCTTGTATTTTCGTCCATTGCTCCACACTGCTTTTCTACGCGTCCGAGGGTTCGTGGTGATCGCTGTGGTGGTCAGATAGAACTGCTTGTGGGTGTTGGCTTTTCTTCTTACTAAATACACAGAGGCCGCTAATGACGGCCAGGTGCATCTTCACGGCGCATTAGTTCCAGGCGTACCTCGGGTAATAGGGCGATCGTCATCTCCCCATGGGTCCTATTAACTCTTCTCCTTATCCATCACGCTGCGTTAGGTTTCGGTAGCTTTTCTAGGCGAGACATCTGGTCTCGCTAATCCTCAAGATCGTTCTGTTTACTCCACAAATCATTTCCCTATGTATGTGTCGGGGATGATTATGGCATGGACGTGCGCTAATTCGTTTTGGTGCCCAGTACTTTGCGATCTAGATGTGGTCAACAGCGGCGCTGATATGTGTGGTAATCGGGCGCCCCTCTGACTTAGAGATTGCCTGTCTTCTTCCCGGGTTGAAAGTTATGTCCCTGGGGTTGTCTTGGCACATTACTCCTTCACTTTTTCGATTTAAAGTTGATCTTGAAATCGCAAGTCCAATACGTTGCTGCGTAGCAGGTTGATGATTCGTCGGAGTAGTTCGCAACAGCGGCATCGGTGAATGAGAGGCCTCCATTGTTCGTATGTCCGTCGGTGTCGTTGGTACGGCTGCTGTCGTGCTCTAGCGTAAGTTCGCTGGCGAGTCTGGATCGGCTGTCGGTGTTCGTCCGTGAAGTAGTACCAATCGGGGTCGATGTCGATGAGTGCATCTTCAGTTTCTCTGGGCGGGCTGTAAGGCGGGGGAGGTGACTGCATTGCGTAATATCGTCTATGCTCGGTGTAAGGCTGTACCCATGGCTGGTTGTAGGATGTGGGTGACTGCATGCGCGGCATCATGTCGAGGTAGCTTTCATGCGGCCGCCTGCTGGTGGATGGTCGTGCATCTGAATTGGGTGTCATATTGTCATCATCGGATGTCGAGGTATTTTCGTCCTCAATGTCCGAGTATGGGGGTAGGTTCTGACAACTGGTCGACCCTTGTTCCACCGCCATGGTCAGCCTGTAATACTCAAACGGATATTTGTGTGAGGTTTGAGAACAAATGACACAGTCAGTATACACAATGGTTAATTTTCCAATTTATCGGTATCGCTTGAGGGTCGTCAGATCGGCCCAATACGAAAATGGAATTTACAACTAATTATATAGATGGATTGGTTGACGAACAGTTAAACACAAGATAAGTCGGGGTGATTGATTGCAATCATCAAAACGTATGACTGAATGTCGGGATTTATAGTCTCTATTCAACGCTTGCTATAATCATTCTGATGATTATACAACTATAATACCCTGGACATCGTTATGCAACAATTAATATTTGAAATATATGAAATGCATGAATGTCTATATACATGCAAATGATTCTGATATCCGCGCAACAATAATTACGGAGGAAATTCGGTATACATTAATATACGATACATAATTAATACTAATCCAAATCCGCCACAGATGTGGTCAGCCTCTGACGGCTATAATTGGATATACATGTAGGCGTTCCTGA
Source organism: Siphonodentalium dalli (assembly GCA_032622095.1). Lineage (NCBI taxonomy): Eukaryota > Metazoa > Mollusca > Scaphopoda > Gadilida > Siphonodentaliidae > Siphonodentalium > Siphonodentalium dalli. The sequence goes on from CP136063.1 coordinate 263,497,172, forward strand.
GTGTTGTCCCGGAATAGCGCAGACGGCTTTGGTGCATCCGTCTCCATTGTTTCTTCTATGGGCTCTTTGAACACGGCATTCGGGATATCCTCAGGTCGCTGGTCTAACTGCTTATTATACATAATGGCTAACCTTGGTAAATGTCGTTTAACAAATTTCCACCCGAATCGGTGGGTCAAGATAATGAAAATTACTACTGTAACTACGTTACTAGGGCAAAATACCACCCTGGCCATCTCTACCATTCATTGGGGTAATACTTTTTCGTTCACTAAGTCAGTCGTGAGCATATTTTCGATCGTGTTTATTTGAGCGGGGTGCGCTTAAAGCAGTAACCCTAAGGGTGGCGGCGTGCACGTCGGCGCGGTGCTCGTTATCTCTCGGCGCGTGATTGTAAAGTTTAAGGGTTTATTTATTGAATTGCTACGCGCAAGTGTCGGGTTTCATGGGGACGCGCGACCTGTCATTGATCCGAACATGACTATTTATTCGCGATTCGGTCTGGGGCGTCGGGCTAACTATTTTCAACATTTACAAAGCCAGGTTAGACTCATCAGTCATCAATAAGACAGTTAAAAGTGGGGTCTCATTCATTCCGAAATGAAATCCAGGTAAATAGTTCGGGCGTTTCATTATTATTTACATCACTGCTGCCATTGAGTACAACAGGTTTTTAAATGATTGCTTGGTTCTTATGTCACTAAGCGCTCCATTCATGAGCTGCTTACACTTGCGTGGGGCCGGTACGGGCTTACATTCACGAGGGGTTTGTTCAATGGCGGCCACTTCCATTAACTCATCCTCTGAGCTGTCATCACTCGTAAACATCTTTGTTACTTTGCGCCCGTGTCGACGAGGCGCTGGAGCGCGTCGTGCCTTGGCACTCGGCTCTGGTCTCTCGTCCATGGACGAGTCAGGGTTTTGTAGCGGCTCTGAGCGCGCGAGTCGCGTTTTCCTACGCTGTAAGCGCATCTTAAGCTCGCTTAAAGGGACATCTTCGTCATCGGAGTCCGAACATTGTCTCCGATATCGAGCGATTACATCATCTGGTAATGGTTCTGTTTCATCGCCAGAAGACCCACCCACAGGGTTAGGGGCAGGAACGTCGCTATCTTCGTTTTCGGGGGGAACAACATACGTTTGAGCACGCTTGTTGTTGTCAATTTTGGGGATTTCCCATTCAAGGTTGGCCTTGCGCATGTGTTCAGCGTGGGATTGTGTGACTTTCCCAGTTAATTGATTCCTTAACTCGAAAGTAACGGGCGTTATTTGCTTGGTTATGCGGAAGTAGGGTTTCCATTTGCTTTCAAGTTTGCTTTTTCGTAAATGATTCTTCACATAGACGGCCTCGCCAATCTCGAATTTGGTGTCTGTGGCCTTTTTGTTAAATTTCGCTGCTTGTTGGCGTTTCGCCTGTTTCACGTGTTTGTGTACCATCATAAAGGATTTGTGCTGTTGTTGCAGAGCTATCTGATGGTAATCTTCTCCCGCGTATTTACGCCTGGGTTTTAGGAGATTGTCTATTGGGAACACGACGTCTCGGTTGTACAACAAGAAAAAGGGGGAGAATTTTGAAGTTTCATTTTTGTTAAATCGAATCGCAGCTAGTGCTTGATTTAAATGGACGTCCCACGTGTTTATTTGGTCTGCCACTTTCTTTGAGACAATGTCTTTAAAAGTCCTGTGAAATCTCTCCACTCTACTGTTGCTCTGGGGGTGATAATAAGACGTAGTCACGTGGTGAATGTTCAAGGCCTTCAGCGTGTCCCTGACCTTGTAATTAATGTTCTCACTGCCGTTATCGGTAATTATTTCTAGAGGGCATCCATGTCGCGGGAATATCTCGTCGATCAAGAGATGAACAACGTTATCGGCTGACTTGTCCTTGACCGGAAACGCTTCTGCCCACCCGCTATATAAGTCTATGAAGCTGATAATGTAGCGGTTACCCGATAGCGACGTGGGGTAGGGGCCTGATAGGTCCAACCCAATTTTGGCAAAAGGGTAGGGGGGCGTGTCCGTTATTTGCATTTTAGGGGATTGTTTTTGCAGAGACCTGACTTGGCAGGTCACGCACTTTCCAACGTAACAGTTTAGTTCCTTGTACAGTCTGGGCCAAAAATATTTCGACCTAATCGCATCATGCGTTTTGTCTACTCCCACATGGCCGTTATCATCGTGGTATTGTTGGATTATGTTGGTTTGAAGATGTGCGGGCACCCAAAGGCGTGGGGTCGGTTCTGCGTCAGCACTCGAGAGGTAATAGAGTACCCCGTCAATCATCAAGTGTTTGTCATTCCGGGTGTCCTCGCCTTTGTCGAGGGCCTCCAGAACTGACGCAATTTCCGGGTCTTTCTTTTGTTCCTCAAGCATGTTGAAGCCTGGCTTGTTGAACAGTAGATTAGTAGGTTGGTAAGCCTGACCAATTTGAGTTTTATTCGGCAGTTCCTTTGGGGTTACCTCGCAGCTTGCGAAGTCTTTGGGTTTAAATCGAGACGAATTCAAGGCGGCGATTTCCGCTTGGGTCTCGGCGACAGTAAGGTTATTGTCGTTGATATCTACCTCTACTTCTGCCTTCTCTCATTCCGTATAAGCAGTAGGTGGCGTTCGACTGAGCAGGTCTGCGCAGTGATTATCTGGGCCAGCTATGTACTCAATGTTACAGTTATATCCAGTTATGCCCAAAGCCCACTGTTGAATTTTCTTGTTCTGCATGGGGGATTCCAAGATATACTTCAATGGTTTATGATCTGTTTTTATCGTGAAAGTGGCGTTATGAAGGTAATGGTCCAACCTTTGTAATGCGAAGTGAATTGCATATGCCTCTTTCTCCACAGTTGGCCATCGGGTTTGAGTATCACTAAGTTTGTGTGAGAGATAATAAATTGGTTCTTCAACGCCATCTGAGCCCAACTGGGTCAGACAGGCACCGATGCAAAGGTCGCTTGCATCAGTATACAATGTATAGGGCGTGGCCGTATTTGGGTAGGCCAGGAGAGGCACTGCCGTGAGATTTTCTTTTAGTTTGTCAAACGAAATTTGGCAAGCTTGGTCCCATTTGAATTTGGCATATTTTTTTGTAAGCTGTACCAAAGGTTCAGCGATTTGCGAAAATGAGGGGACAAATCTGCGGTAGTAGTCGCTCATGCCAATGAAGGAACGTACTTCTTTGACTGATGTTGGGGGTACAAGCGACCGGATGGCCTTGACCTTGTCGGGGTCAGGTCGGACGCCGTCGGTATCAATTATAAAACCCAAATACTGTGTTTCTTGCTTTAGGAATTGGCACTTTTTTAATTTTAATTTCAGTGTATGTTGGCGCAACTTGTCAAAGACTTTCTGGATATGTTCCAAGTGTAATTCTAGGGACTCGCTGTAGATGAGGACGTCGTCTAAGTAGGCAATGGCGTAATCACCCATCCCACATAACACCTGGGCCATCAGCTGGGAGAAAACCCCTCCAGCGTTCCGGAGCCCAAAAGGCATGGAGTTGAATTCAAAAAGACCTCGGTGGCAAGCGAATGCCGTCTTTTGCTTGTCCTCCTCTGCGACCTGGCACTGCCAATAGCCACTTTTAAGATCGATAGCGGTGAAGAATTTAGACTTTCCAAGAAGTGCCAAAATATCGTCGATAACCGGAAGTGGGTACGACATAGGCTTGGTTATGGAATTTAATTGTCTGAAGTCGACGCAAAATCGTTTCGTGCCGTCGCGCTTGTCAACCATGACAATAGGCGCCGAATACGTGCTCGAACTCGGCCTGATAATGTCTGCTTCGAGCATATCATTTATGGCAGTGTCAACCAACGGTCGTTTATTCAAAGGGGTGCGATACGGGCGAAGTTTTATCGGAGGGTGGTTTCCCGTGTCAATATGCATCTTGACTGTGCTCGTCTGCGTCAGCTCAGTGTCCTTGTCGGCAAAAATGTCCGAGTTGGACTTCAACAATTTTATCAGTGTCTCTCGGTATTGCTCGGGGCATGAAACTTCGGTTAAATTTAATCTTTTCTCGACGGTAGCGCGCGCTGACCTAGAGTTGTCTACCCTGTTACGGTCGGCGCGCCCGGGAGCATAGCCATTGTCGCGGTAATTACGGGTTGTCGGGGACCGGGAGCTTTGCGACAAAGAGCTGATTTCATGATTGGTTTCGGGGTCACACACGATCGTTTTGCCGATCACACTGCCCCGCCGTAGGCGAAACGTTTTGTTAGTGTTATTGACGAGTAATACCGGGACCTTGTTCCTCTTGCCCACCCCAGAAATGGAGCTGCCGATTTCCAGACCGGGTTCTGACGCTAGGTAGCCTTTCTCGATTTGGGCCACCTCTACTAATGTCGACTTGCGAAGAGAAGTTAAGTTTTTTGATTTTCCCATACATAAAGTTGATGTTTGAGGCTTTAAGCTAACCTTGCTGGTCAATCTCAGCAGGGAAGCTATGTGCGCGTCCGATTCCAATGGGACGTACACGTCACTGACCTTGAGGCATCCCAGATCATAATATAGTCTGACCCCCCGAGAGGTCAACCAATCCCTCCCCAAGATCATATTCCGGGTCATATCATTCGCCACATAAAATTTATGGGTTAATTTTAGTTTCGCCATTCTGAAGGTCAGTTCCACGCTACCAAGTACGCCCAGTGACTTCCCATTCACGGAGCTAAGGTTGATGTGTTCACTAGTTAGTTTTGGTCGGAACTGTAATGCGTCATAGACGCGTTTGTGAATCAATGATACTTCCGCTCCACTATCCACTAATGAGCGATATTTATTTTTACCTATTCTGACTAAACACGAGCTGGGGTTCCCCACAATGTTGATACTAAATTTCCTCTCACATGTGGCCTCAATGAGAGGATTCCTTAGTTTTTTGCGTATGTGGGCGGGGTCATTAGTCGTGGTGGTTCGTTTAATGTCGAATATCTCCGGCTGTGACGCGGTGTATCATGGGATAGGTCACGTGATCGGTTCGGCTGATCTCGGCGGATTCCCCTAGGTGGCGTTACTGGCGCGTTCCATTGCTTTTGCTTCGAATCTCCGGATTTAGAGGGGCAATTTCTAGCCAAGTGATTACCGTCGCAAACCCAGCAAGATACGTGCCTTCGGTTTTCGGTCTTAAAGGGGCAGTCGCGAGCGAAATGGTCACCTTGACACGTCCAACATTCGACTGTTCGTGGTTTAACCACCGCTTCGACATGCACCTGTCTCGGGCGTGATCGGTGTTCACGGGTCGTGTGGTTATCGCGTGCGCATATATCGCAGGTTGTTCTCGCGCTTTTGTTTCTGAAACTATCGATTTCCATTGCTTCCGGTTCGTTTTCATTGTAATTTTCGCGGCCCGTTCGTAGGTTGAATACCCATCGGATCCCCATTTCCCGCATGGCGATGTCGGCTGCCAATTTTAGTGTCTTCGGCGCATCTCTGATCAACTTCATTTTCAAACTGTCGCTTCTTAAAGCGTCAATATAAAACCCTACGAGTTGGCCTTCAACCGCGTTGATCCCACCGGGTTGCTCTCGGTATGCCACCGTCGCGATCTCCAAAATTCGTTCGGCAAGCACATGTAAATTTTCGTTTTGTTTTTGCTTGATTTTTCTTAGCATCGAAAAGGCGAATTGAATGTCATTTATCTCGGCAAATCAACTAGATAATTCGGTTTTTGTGTCTTGCCACGTGGCGTTAGGATTCGTGGCCAAATATCTTTGTAAAAAATCTGATACGGGGCCCGTCGCGCTCTGGAATGCCATATAGGGCTTCTTTGCTTCGTTAGCGCCGGTTAGGATCGCGCATTTTTCTATCGACTTGACCCACCCGTGGTATTTCGTGGGGTCCCCGTCAAATGACGACACTACCTGTGTCACCGTAGTCATGGCCATTGCAGCAATTTGAGAATTGATAGACTCTGTTAATGGGGCGAGAACACCAGCTGATTGTTGTTGTTGGGTAGCCATTACGATAATAAACAATTAGACTCACGTTTTGCGAATTTTCCCACACTGTTTCTGTTCACACTGTTCCTCTTCTGGTTTCACGTTGTGTCTGCGATTAGCGTTCAGATCCTGGCTCGAAGGCACCAGTTAAGAGATATGTGCCAATACGGGTACATATAACTCTTAAGGCTATCAGAACGGTTTGATTATTTATATACAACAAAGTCAATAATGTTCAATCATCGGCATCTGGGTTTCTCTTCCTGTCGTCTGCTCGGTTTAGGGTCTTCTTCCGTCTTCATAGGTTGGGTGTGTCTGCTTGTCTTCTACTCGGTTGAGTTCCGGTTGAGTTTATCTTCCCGTCGTCTGCTCTTCTTCTTCCGTCGGCGCATCAGTGGGACGTTGTTAGAAATACAAGAGCATAATGTTTACCTTGTATTTTCGTCCATTGCTCCACACTGCTTTTCTACGCGTCCGAGGGTTCGTGGTGATCGCTGTGGTGGTCAGATAGAACTGCTTGTGGGTGTCGGCTTTTCTTCTTACTAAATACACAGAGGCCGCTAATGAAGGCCAGGTGCATCTTCACGGCGCATTAGTTCCAGGCGTACCTCGGGTAATTGGGCGATCGTCATCTCCCCATGGGTCCTATTAACTCTTCTCCTTATCCATCACGCTGCGTTAGGTTTCGGTAGCTTTTCTAGGCGAGACATCTGGTCTCGCTAATCCTCAAGATCGTTCTGTTTACTCCACAAATCATTTCCCTATGTATGTGTCGGGGATGATTATGGCATGGACGTGCGCTAATTCGTTTTGGTGCCCAGTACTTTGCGATCTAGATGTGGTCAACAGCGGCGCTGATATGTGTGGTAATCGGGCGCCCCTCTGACTTAGAGATTGCCTGTCTTCTTCCCGGGTTGAAAGTTATGTCCCTGGGGTTGTCTTGGCACAAATAATATTGACATGTTATACTATGAAAGGGGAAAATGAGCAAAGATCACAACGGAATATCGACCGCACTTATGAAAGAGAGTATCTTCATAATAGCCCCACCACTTAAGCATATATTTAATATATCGTTTGAAGAGGGAATACTCCCAAGGAAAATGAAAATTTCCAAAGTAGTCCCCATTCCTAAAATAAATAACTCTAAGGAAATAACACACTATCGCCCAATCAGTATCCTGCCATCGTTCTCTAAACTGCTTGAAAAAATTATGCAAAAACGACTAGTAGAATTTCTAAATAAACAAGAAATCTTGTATAAACACCAATATGGATTCAGACCAAATCACTCAACATTTCATCCGATAATGCACCTTCTAGATCATGTCGTTAAAAATAATGATACACCGTCACGGGATTCCACCTTAGCTGTATTTATTGATTTATCTAAAGCATTCCATACGATCGACCACAACATACTTATATTGAAACTTGACCACTATGGTATCAGGGGTGCAGCAATGTCATGGTTCCATAGTTATTTGAATGAGAGGATGCAATACGTTGAATATAGTGGAAGTACCTCTATAGCATAATGGATACCCCCTGTGGGGTACTCCAAGGCTAGATTCTTGGGCCGATTATTTTTTTAATATACGTGAATGATATGGTAAATTCTACAACAATGGACATTTTATCGTATGCCGATGACACCACGCTGTTCACAAGCGGTAAAGATGGCGAACTAGTACAAAGTTACGTCAACAATGAATTAGCCAATGTATCCGATTGGTGCTGCTGCAATAAACTTTCAATTAATATTAATAAAAGCAATTATATGCTTTTACTACACCCACAAAACAATGACAAAAAATGGAATACTTTGAAATTAAAACTAAATAACATTGAATTGAACCGAATAGGAAATCTTGGGCGTGAATCCTCGACAAAATTCTTAGGTATCCACATTGATGAGAACTTGACATTCAAAAAGCACATATCCGTAATCTGCTCCAAAATATCACATGCAATCTACTGCATCAATAAGGTGAAATTTTTTTTCCCAAGTAAAGCATTGAAAACATTGTACTATGCACTGATTCAAAGCCACTTAGTTTATGGTATCCAAATATGGGGTCATTTTCCAGAAGTCAAGAAAATATTCCTATTACAAAAACGAGCATTGCGTATAATATGCTATAAGAAGTACAGGAGTCACACAGATCCACTCTTAACAAGAGAGAACATCTTTAAAATATATGACTTACACACTCTCAATTCCTCAATTTTCATGCATGACTGGTGTTATAACCGTCTGCCTGCGTCTTTTGGAATGATGTACAACAAACGAGCAAAATCAACCCCAAGACACCCGAATCCCGTACTGTTGGAACTTCCTAGAACTGACTGGTCAGGAAACCTACCCCACCACGCCTTCCCCACAACATGGAACAATATGGAAAAAGTCTATACTTCTTGCCAAAGCAGGTACATATTGAAGAAGCGCTTACAAACAGCCATGCTGAGAAATCACCCAGAAAATGTACGCTGTAAAAACAAAGGATGTCCCGATTGTGCTCTATAATACTACGAACATTAATTGTCATACGCGATACATAATTCTAACTCTACTCGAATAATGTTCTTCACAACGTACCTGCAAGTGGACACACATCGCATTCTCGTTCCTAGCATGCCCATACACTACCATACATCATAGATGCTATCGTATATTATTATGATTACTCTAACGTGGCTATGACCCTATACCGCTAGACATACATATAACATTACATACATGTAATATTGTTAATCTGAATTATCCCAGAACCTCACTCAACAAAGAGACTTCCCAGCGATCTTTATAGATCCTCATTGTGTTTACCGAACTAAAGATGGTGGTATCTCTCGCCTGAATCCGTTGTAGCAACAAAAAACTAACTATTTTGTTCCTAATAAACCCATGGAACTGGAACTGGAACGGAAACTGTCATATGTTTAGAAAATCTGAACAGTTCAAAACATTCATATGGAGAGATAATACATTTTCGAACTTATAACTCGTCTGGATTGGCTCACAACCACACCAATACTTGTTTTTGTTATGCCCTAAGTACTGGATTCTACAAAGTTTTATATATGAGTATAGTATGTACTTGTGCGTGGATATGGATACAAGCATCCATTCTATTATTTATACTGATACCTGTTTTAGGGGGTAGCAGGAAGACAGCCCGATAGGGCTAGGCTACCCCCGACAATATACTGCTTTACCTTATTATGTATTTCTGCCATTGTATAATTCATGTATATTGTAAATAAATTATCCTATCCTATCCTATACACAACTGGGAAAAGCAGAGGAGTGAAAACTACATTAATAGTTTGATAGACTGGTTGAAATATAGAAATACAAACCAAATGTGGAATTTCACTTATACATGTAAATATGGTCCATGTACATGTAAAATGAATGTTAGTGTGATTCTTTGGGTCCTTAAGAAATCTGGAGCTGCTTTTCTCATAACATTTTAAGTATACTAGATTAAACAAATTGTGAAGGAATTTAAAACAAAAACACCGTCCTGTTGAAGAAAATAAATTTATGACTTCCAAAAATATCATTTTGGGACATTTTTGACCATTCTACAATGTATTAGGGCATAAATAGAAAACTACAATGGGTGATTCAATTCACCTTATATGTAATTTTATACTTATATCTATTGTGCATGTTTCTAAATATTTCTCGAATATTAGATGATCAACATAGTTTCTGTTTATTAGTCAACTCAAGACTAAGTTATCCTTATTACAAACTTTCCATGTAGATAATGATTTACAAGAATTTTTTCTTACGATAAGTTCGTCGTATCAAGTACGTCAACATGGACATATTGAATTAGTAAACGGTCTTTAGATCATGGTTTTGAGGAAACCAAAAAATACGATCAGAATTGAAAAATATAAATATTTCTTTTATTTTCAGTTAAAATTTCAAATTTTCGTGTTTTTTTCGCACGAATTTCAAAACTTCGCAGTAAATATGTGATTTTGTAAGTCAGGCAGACTCGTTGTTCGGGGACACATCATTTCGTATAATCGATACATTGTATTATAACTGACATCAGATGGTGAGAAAGTATCTCCCATGTGAAACATTGAACTGTGTATACTCAGTCTCATTTGGCATAGGGCTAGACTGTGTATGCTTTAATTTGGAGTATGTGCGTGTTATAGGCATGTTTAGTATTAATGCAATGCTGTTATCCACGACTTGTGGATGGATATAGGGTTAAAATTGATTTTAAAAGGTTTCATTGACACCTACGACAAGTGACTGCGTATGTATGTCTGGGCAAAGTAAAAGTCGACTGATCATTGAATATTTAGCATGGTGCCACATTGTGATTGGAGCGTGGCGTGTGGGTTGAATATAATGTATGGGGTGGAGTTAGTTTTTGTCCTAAATATGCTATATCCCTCCACAATATGTTATATCCTTTTCATTTTGGAATATTCCGCATACATGTATGGTAGATATACTCGGGATATTTATCATTTTGCATTCTGTTTCAACTATGGAGCAATCGAAATTCCATCATTTGAGAGTTTTGGCAATTTCAAGGCCGATTAAAAAAAATATGCAAAAATAATACATCATATTTGCTTCCGTGTACAAAATTATATTCTGACTAGAAACATATATGAATTTTAGTCCAGTGGTCTTTCATTGACTGCCACGGTGGGTGGTAGATTATCCTACATTTTAATAGGGCAGGAGTTATCTCCCGTAATTTTCGCCATGTTTGGACACTTTGCCAGCCTGTCAACATCTATTTTCTGATGCGGGAGATAATAACCTTCAAATTGTTTATAGAAACCTTTGTTCGGTCAAAGTGGATCTTTTTTGTTTGGCCCACGGACTAATAGGGCAATTACTGGGCTAAATATTAAATGAACAATATCGAAAATTCTCGAGACCAAGCACAAGTTCGATAAACTGGTAAATGTTTCAAAAGCCGGTGCAATCTTGGATTGATTCAGACGGACGACGACGCAAAGGGACCATCATTATATAACTATATAATTAAGTATATCTGCAGATGCATCTTAAGGTTTAATCACAGCAGTCCAATATGGCCCACAGGGACATGTTTGCCAACTTTTAAATTACCAGTAAAGACGTCACAAAATACACATAAAACAACTAACAATATACCATATGTCGTAAATAACACCATACTGGTTTGCCGCATTAAAAATATATGGCACTTACTTACCAAACCAAAAACTGACTTTGTGTGCGGGTACAGACATATTAAACAGACAGATCATTTCCATAAAAAGTATATCTTGATTCAGAAGAACTCCGTGAGAAATATTTTGATTGGAAATCCATTTTATAAAAAAATTCAGTTTTCCAAGGCACGAGCTGTGAATCAACACAGCAGAAAGTCAACAACTGTTGTCAGACAGGGTTAGCTTCCCTGGACCAGCCACAGCAGAAAGTCAACAACTGTTGTCACACATGGTTAGCTTCCCTGGACAAGCCAACTACACATTTTATCATAACCAGTTTGGTCCAAATTCCAATCAAGTTTAATCAAGAGAGTATTCATTAAATGCCCACTGCCAGCGATAGTACTTATCAAACCCAACTGTTTAATAGCTGGTTGCGTCATGTCAAAGTGCAATAACTCACTTCAGTAACATGACATTAAAATAATGTTATGTGGTGTAACGTATGGATTTCAAAACATACTTGCTAGATAACTCCCCAATCAGGATTTACTTTTATTTATGGACTATTCTCAACAATAGCCCATATGCGTGTGCACACATGGCCTATTGTTGAGAATTGTCCATAAATAACAGTTCTCTAGCAAGTATGTTCTATATCAAGTTAGTGCCATTTTTTCTCTATATTTGAAAATTCAGTCAACTTGTTTCCGGAGTCCGGAGCATATAATCGGCTTTGTACAAAAATTCAAATACAAATTGAAAAAATATGAAATAGTTGACAAAAACGTGATCATGTGAGGTTTTATGAATTCACAAATTCTGGACCAGTATCCTCGTGTGATTTTTGCATACTCCTATCAAAGTTTTATAACAATATCGTGAAATTTTGAGAAATTAGTAAAAATTACCATTTTTCACCATTTCCCCCCAAATTTTCATCTTAGAACACGTTCGAACAAGGTTGTTTATAATTCCCCTTCATTAATCTCGACACTGTTTCATTTCATGCCCATAAAGCCTTCTTTGCATGTGGCATTCTAAGTGTAAACTCTACAATTCATTTTTCTGAGAAAATTATATTTTAGGGGGTGGGGTTAAGTTTATGCACACAGCGCATTTTCACATAAATATAATTGGCATTCTATCATCCAAATGGTTTTTCTAGGTCTTTGGAGAAATTTTTGAGATATGTTGCGCGTCAATAGCCCATGTGTTTTACAAGTTATAGCCAAGTATATGTGACACTATTTTTCAAAATCCAAGCAATTTTTCGCAATTTCAAAATATTTATCGCAATATTTTCGAACTAGCTTATACATCGGTCCAGTGTTGTATCTGATGTTGTTTTATGGCAATCTATAATTAATATAAACGATGTCTTGTTCACTTTATAACCGCAGTCATGTTTTTATACGCTGACACTTGTACTCGATGAAATGTTTATTTTATTTTAGGGGTAGGAGTTGTCTTCCCTGAAAAGTCTATTTTGGGACACATTCTGAAACGGGCAACACGCAAAATCATATAATGACCTTTAATTTGATATATAAAAACCTTTGTTGAAGGGGGGGGGGGGGGCGGTGCAGCCAACTTCTAAACTAGAAGCTTTCTTAGAATTGGCCCACGGACTATATATGCAAGCTCCTTCTCATTCTCTGAGAACAACAGGATAGTTGTGTAAATGAAATCTTATTTTACCATATCTGGCTATTGATAAAGGTTTTCATGTCACCTATTGTCACCACACCCAATACACCTTAATTGACCAGATGCATCTCGGCGCTATCGGCTTCCACATAATCATTCAGCTCCATCAACCCACTACATCGAGTAGTACACTATGTTCCACCTGAAACTCGTCTGTCTGAGCGTATGTGTGGTATATTCATGGCAGGTAACTATACATATGGGCAGATATCGTCTGACACAGGGCTCGCCCTTGTGTTCTGTTGGACAATCAGAAAGCATAGGAGAGGTCAGGAACCAAATAATGTGCGCGTCACGCTGTGCGATCACAGGATGGTGTGCTCGATTCTTTTACGCAGACGACACCAAATCCTGCACGATGTACTCCGTACAAGAAGAGAGGTACACCGCTTTCGAACAATTCCAAGGAGAAGGTAAGATGTCAACCTTTCGCAAAATCACGATTCGGATATGGACAATATCCTGACATTGGTGTCAAATCTCACACAAAAACAAATATTGTTGTGTCTGACTTTGTCGCGTTTGTATTTACTGCGAATTATGGAAATTTTTCACATATTTAAAAATATACGACAATTGTTTGCCGACGGCAGGGGATTATAATTAAGTTATTTATTTACAACTAACATATTCTCTTTGTGACATATGTATTTATTTCTAAACATTCGTTGTTAACAAAGAAATTTCTGGAAATTTTGAAAATCTGAATTGTTTATATTGTATACCGGTATTTACAAGCATGGTATACACATAGATGGCAATTTGTTGCACGATACAACATTTATTTGTAGCGCCTATTATAGTATATTATATATCTGTATGTACTATATACATCATCATATACATGCATGGTCTGAACAATCTGTTCAGACCATGGATTATTCATTTCTACTATATATATATATAAATCTACCGATGTATTAGATTCGACGCGACAAAGATGCGTCCGTCTGTAACAAAATCGACCCCAGACGCATCACCAACGGATTTAATACAATTAGATTCGAGTCGACAAAAATCCGTCGTTTGGAACGGGCCTTAGTTGGCCTTGTCTTTCGTTCCAATTAGTCAACCTGATTGGTGGAATTTCGAGGATAGTTTCTCTTGAAAAATCTATCAAGTTGCTTAAATTATGAGGTGATATGGTGATAGGCACCTTTGTCTGATTTGTGATGAAGGAATATGAAAGATTCAAGCTTTGTATGACCCACATATATGAGTAAAGGGGGGATGCCCAATGACACTTGCGTCCACAAGAGGTACAATGTCTTGCCCAATTGAGTGTTATATTAGTCTAACATGTGGCTGAACGTAGGAAAAAGTCGAGTAGGTCTTGGTTTGTAAATCAACACGCATGTATATATACTTATAATAAACATTTCATGGTAGGAAATTAAAAACTATTAGTACAATCTCAACCTATTCTTCCTGGCGTTTCAGTAATGAAATTTCTAACGGGTGACAACATTTCTTGGGACTAGATACACCAAATCACCCTTTCCAGTCTCTATTCATATTTACTCTCCAAAACAAACTTTTCGCGTTTTTCTCCCAACAGAGCTCCGTGTCCGCGGGAAATATCTCGGATGCTACCTGGACGATCATGTCAGAGATCTTTGTGCCTTTGGAATGATAACATTTCCGAATGGCAACACACCAGAAATCTGCATTGCAAAATGCGAAGAGAAAGGTAAGTCTTCATTTCCCCAAATTAGGCAACTGCCGACTGAAGAAACTTTGAACAATGGGGACTTTGGCATCCACTTTTGATGGAAATAGAACATAGCTGCCACACTGCGATACTGGACAATGATTTCTCACCACCATATATTGCATTGTGGTTTGTCGATACTTCAAATGCCATTGCTGCTTAGCATTCTCCAATATAAACAGCTAAGATGTTATCACCCGAACTGAAAGGGGACTATAACGACTGAAATAGGGACATGGCAACATGGGCGAGAGTTGGGGGGGGGGGGGGGGGGTGGTGTCAACTTGTCAAACAATTGTTATGCGTAACACATGAGTTGAAAATTTCAGACTGAAATTGATCTGATAAGTTGATTTTGCGACCAGTTTTTGGTGAACAATTAGACAACTCATAATGTTCCGTTTCCCACTCCCAACTATTTTAGATTTGGAATGTTCCGTTTCCCATTCCGAACGATTCCAAAGTTTCAGTTTTTGAATGTTCCGTTTCCCATTTCTACATTTAAACCGGTTTTAGAATTCCGGCAGAAATAAAAAACTAGTTATTTGTGAACCTGCCTAAATTAGGCAAAGTATGATACCTTGGAAGGCGGTAGACAATAATGAAATATCAGAGAAAAACCTCGAGCTTAAATACCCGAAGATGTTTTCGAGTCTGAAGCCAACGGGAGAACGGAAATTTTGGTTGACCTACCTGCTCGTGCAGTTTGGATTCGAGAACACCACATCGGCCATTTAAACTTCCGGCTTCTATGAAAGCAGACGTTAACTGAAACAGGTGGGACATTTCACAGTTATAAGCACATCTTTTTTAAATGTTCTTTTAGTACGTTATACCGTTTAAAATTGATATAACACGATATTGGTTTTCCGAATAGACCCGATGATGTTCTGACATCTGATTGGAAGGAAATATCGAATTATATTAATAACGTGTCTAATCCATACCTTTTCCCCGTATTATAATATGAGCAATAGAGTTATCCCCGTCAAGAATCAAATGATCAGAGTCTATGTATTACTGGAACAGTCTATACGCATGTGTGAATTGGTATTTCAAAGGTATTCACCTTGATTTAGTATTCCCCATGTCATCTTAACTCCAAACACGTAGACATATTTTCAGATGGAACCAAACTTGGTTGGTATTTGATTCCACAGGGAACCAAACTTGGAGCTGAACGTCGTCGACCCCGAATGAGACACCCAAGTGGAACCCTAAAATAAGTACGAAATGCATACATCATGATGCATAATTAATCATGGATCATAGGTGTCTTTCACACATGATTATTTTCTCGCATCGACTTAAGAATTTGCATGTTATCTGGACAAAACAACGTACGTCTAACTATTGACTCAACCTATCTGACGGGGAAATCCATCTTTCTGAAGTTCGACCACGTGTACGATTCCCCAGGCCTTGCGTGTCGGGGCCTTCCATTTGTCAATTAATTTAGTTCACGATTTCTTAGCCAATCAGAATTCACTATACGTCATCGTTCCTCTTTACAGCAAAGACGTTGATTGGTCGTTTTTGTTGACAGTAGTAACGTTTGACACTTCTGTCTTGATTACAGGTAAAATTTCATTCGAATTTTGAGCTTCAAAGCGCGCGAATAAAAATTTTCTCCCACCCGCCCAATAGTTTCCCTTCAATTTTTACATTTGAATAAAAATTGGCAGATTTAGCCAAAAATATGTTCAAAATATAATAATTGGATATATATATATATGATCTACTTCAGCCCATATATATTGTAATTGTTGACTCAGATCTGATTTGATTAATTTACAATATTGTCTATTGTGAAATTTGTATGAAACTATGATTCATTTGAAAACTGATGAATTTTATTTTGAAAATCATGAATATGAAATTACGATGATTGATTGTATTTATCAAATTATTATAATTGGGGAGCGTAGTTCTTACGTTCTCGTCTCCTTTTATACTCAACAGAATATATGTAACAAATGAATGAATTTGAGCCATGGATTAGTGTAAAATACTCTCATGCGCTCTACGAACGATGCAAACAACAAGGTAATTATAATGAAAATGAATTTATGACTCCCGCCATAAATTCATTTTCTTTATAAATACGATGTTGTATGTATCGTTCACAGAGCACATGTGTGTATTTTGCACTAATCCATGGCTCAAATTCATTCATTTGTTGCATATATTCTGTTGAGTATAAAAGGAGATGGTTCCATAAATGGTCGGATTTAGTGTACAGTACTCCTTTAAGACATGAGAAATTCATATTTTGAGATATTGTCGAAAGTCTAACCCATGATATAGAGCACAACAGGATGCAATGAATGGGTGGAATTTTGTTTCTCTCCTCTTCAAGTTTATATACTATTAAATTATAATGAATATTTGACACCACTTATCAAAATGGGCATGTACGAGGACAGAAGTGACGAAAAACGAAAAAAAAAATGAAAATTAAATATATATATAAAGCTGCCTATTTAGGGTTTCACGTGCTATGGTTGAGCTCTGTGCATGATACAGACCCTGACCATGCGCCGAGGTTCGATACCCATCACATGATTAACACAACCCCTCCCCAATCCACCACGAGATCACCAAAGACAAAGTATAATTTAGGAAAGTTTCTTCACAAAGCTAGAAACAATTAACAATGACATAAAATTATCAGATGTCTAAACCACTATTTCCTTGGTTTAGCCATTGCTTTAGTTATAACGAAGCGGTTGCAAATTCAACTCAAGATACGTGTACATATGTTTGTTCGTTCTTCGGTTATTGTAACTAAAGATATGCTTGAAAGACAAAGTATCAATGTGTTCTGTAGTTTATCCCATATTCAGTGGTTATTGGTTAAATGTTTGAAAAAATTTAAAATTCGACTCCATTGCAATTACAAGAAATTACGGCGAGTGGATACATGTACATGTATGTTCATATCCTCATTATTTAAAAATAAGGCTATAAATAATAATAAGTACATCCTTGAATGATTAAGTTTCATTAAACACTCACGCTCAGATTTTGGTTAATGGGTGGGCCCCTAGAAGATACTGTTATTGGTGGTCTCAGATGGCATTACCTGTATACAGCTGTCCATGGAATTATCAGATGAATCATGTGCAGCATACATCGTGTATAAAAACAGATCCCTAAATTCCGGGAATAACTCCAGGGGGGGCATGCTTTTTAGAAGTAGAACATACGGGACATTAACCCTTTCAGTGCCAGGTCCGATTTTTGTATCAACCCATATACCCTGTGCCAATGCATTCTCTTATATATGCGAGTCGACCATAGGTCGCCTCGCATATATAAGAGAATGCATTGGCCTAACAATTTTTCATCATTTGTTATTATTTTTTACAATTTTTTACAATTTTAATAATTTTTTCTTATATTCTTTAACAGACTTATTTTGTAGGTTTAGTGCCAGGGAATCTTACGTTTTTCATGGGCATCAAAATTATTACTATGAATACTTGGTGATAGTTTTGAGTTATAACATGCCACTAAGGTTTTATCCAGTTTGTTTTTAAATTCGCTATAGCATGCTTTTTAGAAGTAGAACCCAAAACAATTTCAACCCAAACAAATCTGAAGAAGTTTTTTTTTTTTTTTATAAATTTTTTAAATGTTTTTTAGGGCCGATTCTACAGACCGTAAATTAGGGCCGATGAGGTCGGTCCCTGGCACTGAAAGGGTTAAGATACAATTGTGCCACCCAAACTGCATTTTAGGAACTCTCTAAGTTAAGCTGATATAACCAAACCTGAATAAATGTATTCAGGGTGGCTCTGCAGACAATATTTACTTAGTTTTGTTGATATTTCAAATTTTCTTGGTACCCTATCTATCTTGAACGGGAATTTTCAAATTTTAACTACGCGCTTGATAAACCGCTACCTACTTTTAGCCCCCATTTCCACCCTCTCTGTGTACCCCTGATCAATCACCCCCACATTGCACCCCTTGAATTAATTAAATAATTGTTCAAGTTCATTGAATATGTCTTTCAGTGACTACTTGATCAACCTGCTCAGGGGTGTAATTGCTTACTAAATCTAGCAAGAATCATCATTGTCCGTTAGACAAATTAGCTGAAGACTTGACTCGTGTGCGAAAAAAAATGTGTTCTAAATACCGATCGCGATCAGCTGATTTATTATATGTAAACAAATCATTGTTTAGACAAACAAATGACAACAGGTATACATTACAGTTTGAATTATAATTGTCCAATGTGTAGTTCCACCTACCCCATGATAAACGACAAAAAGTATTGGAAATAAGGAAATTAATTCATCTGTTGCTTCCAAAACATCGTGTCAACACGCGTATCAACAAGGACCGCGGTGTCGCCAAAATAACACAATCGGATAAATATCCCCCTTGGCAGAATTAGTACTATTTATAGCCACCACGATACAGTTCCCAATGATTTCTGACAGTCTATGACAGCACGGCAGGTAAATTATTTATTTTTCTGTGTAAAACTAAATCCAATGTAGTTTCTCGATTTGTCCAAGTACTGTGTCCGATTAATTTTCTAAAAATTCTTTAATCAGTTTCTAATTGATCGCAGGTGTTTATTTGAGCACTAAAGGACAGATTATTATATAAAGGACAGATTATTATATAAAGGACAGCTTATTATATAAAGGACAGCTTATTTATTTAGTTTTCTTATTAGCGCGAAATCCAAATACATCTCGAAAGAACGGTAATCATGTGATTCTATGGAATCCTAATAGGGCCACTTGCTAATGGCGCTTTCGGCGCGCGCCGAAAGCGACAAAAAGTGCGCCATTAGTAACGCGCCGAAAGCGATAAAATGTGCGCCATTAGCGTTGTTTCAGCGCGCACCGAAAGCGACAAAAAGTGCGCCGTTACGGCGCACATTTTGTCGCTTTCGGCGCGCCGAAACATGCGCTAATATCGCACATTTTGTCGCTTTCGGCGCGTTATTAATAACGCACATTTTGTCGCTTTCCAGTACTTATTTACTTGAAATTGGCCCAAAAAAAATGGAATTAGGGGTCCCTGGGGGCTTGATTCCCTCATATGGTTTGCTTATTGAATTAAAATTTGGTACATCCCCCCCCCATATTTTCAACGCACTTTTTGTCGTTTTCGGCGCGCGCCAAAACAACGCTAATGGCGCACATTTTGTCGCTTTCGGCGCACGCACCGAAAGCGACAAAAAGTGCGCCGTAACGGCGCACATTTTGTTGCTTTCGGCGCGTTACTAATGGCGCACTTTTTGTCGCTTTCGGCGCGCGCCGAAAGCGCCACTAGCAAGTGGCCCTAATAGGATTCCATATGATTCAATAGAATCAACTACCCCGAGCCAGGTCCATGGTGGAATTGCCTTTTTAGAATACTGGAAGTCAGCTTATATACGAACGACATCTCGTGGGAGGTAATGTACCTAGTTATACTCAGAGGCCCCTGTGGAAATACACCAGATATCAATATATACTATATAAAATATACCAGATATCAATATATACTATATAACAGTGACAAGTCGGATATTGGGGGAAACACACCATCATCTATCATATTCATCATAGATTCTGCAAATATTTCTTCTCAGTCACAATATGTTTCATTGTGTCTTAATTGGCCATGAAATGTCCTTCTTTTGATGTATAATTAGATCGTTGCAAACGAAGGGAAGTCGTGATATCGTATCAAAAACTAGAAAAACCTACCGACGAAAAGCGGTCGCCAGTTTCCCTGTCTGGCAAGTGATTATACACGGATATACCAATTCAATTATTACGATCGCAATTGACGAACTTGCGAATTCCCCGCACGAGATATCGACTTCGCTTAAATAGAATTCGTCAAATCATATATCAAACGAAAGAAAAATTTATGTCCTCTAATATAAACTGGGGCATATTTTGGCTGAGTTGACATTTTTTTGAATTATTGACGATATTAGGCGGACAGGGAGACTGACGACCCGTTTTACTCCCAAATTTCATGTAGATATTGCAAGTTTTCTTGACTTCCCTTCGTTTGATAACATGGAATTATATATCAAAAGTAAGGACATTTTATGGCCAGCAAGACACACTGAAATATATTGCGACTGATTTGAGCGATTTTCAGAATCAATGAGCAATATGATAGATGGTGTGGTTTAACCAAAATCGGACTTGTGAACCATGTAACTGGTATATCTGCTATTTTCCCCCAGGAGCCTGGGTTTATACCCCTGTGGTACGCCAATAACACAGGACGATCTCCCACTTCAGGGCAGAGATATGCTGGGATGCAATTCGGTTTCCAATGTTATTGCGGCAACACATATGGCCGGTACGGATCCAAACCAGAAGGAAGCTGCAGCGATGCGTGTTCGGGTAACAACACAATGAAATGCGGAGCCGGATGGCACAACTCCGTGTACGAGACAGGATTATAATCTCGATGTTAATACCCAATAAATCATGTAGTTCAAAAACTAAAAAATACATGTTTGACTATTTTCCGACCCGAATGGGTTAAATATAGTAGATATACATCACATGCTGAGACCATGCTACTTATTTAGGCATTTGAATGGAGACTTACAATGTGTAATCTATTCCGATTCAAAATTTTGAATCATTTCAAATCGTATCTTATATTCGGTGTGAATGGGTATCGTGCGCTGAAGAACACAGAATAAGTCACAACTTCGGCCTTTCATACGTATAGTGAGTGATACGAGGTTGATATTTTGTAACTTGGAACAGGTAGTGCTAATACATCGATATCAAGGATTTCTGAAACATGTGGTTGGTGAGTTTGAGGAATTCATTCATGTGGGTAGCCCATGTGGGGAATGCTGATTTTTATGAAACAGAATTGTGGTCTGAAAATATGTCCGCTTATTTTTGTTTTGGTTAAATGTGGTTATGCGTTGTTTTTTCCAACATGCCACTGGTTTCTGATACTCAAAACCTGGACTTATAGTTTGATAATATAACTTTAGTCTGAGCTCACAGTTGTCATCGAAAACGATCCCCCGATCCGGACCCACTCACATCGACACACTATATCCAGAGAATAATCCCACATAAATGTAAACAGTACTTGCTTTATTGTTTTGTTAAAGACATGTTTGGAAATATACAGAAAGGTTTCAATAAAAAGTCCACCATGTCCTTGACAATACAGATCTCAAGCTGCAAGACATGGTCTGATGCTGCCATCATGTATATTCTCATATATAAATCTAACAATTTTTAATTAAAGGTATCTTCATCAACAACTTGGTCCGAGACCGTCGGTTCGTCGACTGTTTACTGGGCCACTATTAATGATCGATTGTGACAAATAATAGATTTCAAAAATCTAATAACTCTGAGCTTTGATATGTGGGTTCCTCGACTCGAATCAAATATTTTTTACCCCCGAATCCAAATAAATAGTAATTGAGTAGCGTTTAATCGGATTATGCATCTTTAAATAAAATTTAACTGATATTATCTTATCTTATAATCTGAACATTTCTCAAGGGAACTGCTCGCCAATGAGTATATAAGAGCACACCGTCGGGGCGTGGCATAATGCGCCCGTTTCTGGAGTAGTGTGGGGCGTGTAGACAGAACCCATATTTGAACTTGATCTGTATACCAAATTTGGTTCAGTTCACTCAATGCAATCTAAAGTTATCATCTGGAAACAGCATATCAGGTAAAATCTAAATCGAAAAAGGGGCATAACTCAGTCAAAATCATGCGGATGAACCCATATTCGAACTTGATCTGTATTTTGGGGTGGTAAACTATTATACCAAATTTGGTTCAGTTCACTTGATTCAATCTAAAGTTATCATCCGGAAACCGCAAATCAGGTAAAATCTGTCGAAAAAGGGACATAACTCAGTCAAAATCATGCGGTTGAAACCCATATTCGAAGTTGATCTGTATTTTTGGGGTGGTAAACTAATATACCAAATTTTGTTCAGTTCACATGATTCAATCTAAAGTTATCATCCGGAAACCGCAAATCAGGTAAAATCTAAGTCGAAAAAGGGACATAACTCAGTAAAAATCATGCGGACGAAACCCATATTCGAAATTAATCTGTATTTTGGTGCGGTCTACTAACATACCAAATTTGGTTCAGTTCACTCGATTCAATCTAAAGTTATCATCCAAAAACCAAAAGCGGACGGACGGACAACCCATTTACATAATACGACCTTTTTTCAAACGGGCGTATAAAAAGGGATACATGTCAGTAAACTGCAAATTACATCCTTCTGTTGTGAACTGAACAAACAATGTAGAAATTAAAACGGTAAGGTACGTGGTATGAGCGGATCGGTGTTTCACGAGAGAATACAACGACGAAACTACCAAAAATTGTTGTGGAAAGTGAGAGAAAATGACAAAATACCAGTCATGGAAATTCCACGCGCAACAACCGGACCAAGAGCAACAACCGGATCAAGAACATAGAAAGAACAAGCTACACAACTAACATCTATTCAGAATCATTCCATCTTTAGTACAGCGTATTGTGTTTTCTCAGCCTATTCTTTATAAAACACTATGTTAAAAGCCCGATAAACCTTGCTATACTAGGCTCTACTCTGGTGAAATATGTTAATGTTCGGCAAATAATGACATACTCTAGTAAAATCCATGTAAAGTCCATGTAAAAAGGACATACCATTGTAAATTCCAAGTAAAGGCATGGTGTACCTCACTTTACTCTCGTAAATTGCTGGTGAAACAAGACATACATGGATAAAAACCCACGCAAACACGTGTACATCAGAACACACTCTAGTAAATTCTTAATGGAGTCATGGTATAACAGATTATACTCTTAGTCCGGGAGCTAATAGGGGTACCCTTGCACCCCCCCCCTGGGACTTAACTTCACCCCACTCATTTTGTTCCTTATTATGTCCTTCAACTGTTAAGCAATGTTAACAAGAACAAAAAGTGGCCGTGTAGACTCCAGACAAAATGGCGTCCATCATGGCCGCCGTTTTTGAGCCCAGACCCTAAGTTAGTTTATGCAAATTGTAGCGGGAAAATCTTGTAAAATGTATACAAATGTATATAATGTCGTAAAGCTGAGACATAATGACACATTTTTGAGCCAAAATTGAAACTCACCATCCAAGATGGCCGCCAAAATGGCCACCGGAAGTTGAAAATATAATTGTTTTTCACAAATGTCTTCTAGATCAATTCATGCTGTTTGGAACTGGTTGAGTAATGCAACTTTATTTTGTGTTTTGTATATTAACTGATCATTGGAGCAACGAAATATGCAATTATTGGGGTCCTAACCCCTTCCGATCCCTCAAAAATTCGATTTTACAGAATGCGGTATACAATTTCACAAAAAATCACAATTGGAATTCTAGTCATATTTCAACAAGAAATGAACAGAACTTTGTAATGTAAGTGAGGCATATCATTAACTATTAATATTCCAAATCACTGGAACCAAAATTCTTACTTTGGCTCAAAATGGCTGCCAATATGGCCGCCAAAATATGGAAAATGGTAAATATTACACCAGCGTGTCCTGCAATCGCTTACAAGTTGTGGTTGATGTATAAAATTGGCTATTCTGCATTCTATACATTGAATACTAACATGTCTGATGCACCATGGTTAATTGTTACTATTGTCACCCCTGACATCGTCAAAAATATTGGACTTTTCTCTCAAAAACTTGACATAAATATGGGCAAAAATTAACTTTTCAGGTTTGGACCATTTTTTCAGGTAAAATGTAACTATCTTTGGATTGAAAGGTGTTTATTGTTTTGGTCTATTTTAAATGTATCACACTACAGTGTTTATAGACTGAATTGCTCAAGATGGCTTCCAAAATGGCAACCAAATTTGTAGAATGTTAATTTTTTACATATATCCCGAACATTCTCTGCGTTATCCGAAAAAGATAGCAAATTGTGACTCACTTGGTTATTATACATGTTATTTAATTAACTGACAACTACATTTTCGATTCTGGTTGTTTCAGTTCCTTTTGGAGGATGACAAATTCATTTTAAAGTATGCAATTTTGCTGAGAACCTCTTTTGTAATTTTGGCCACATTTATTGAAAGGAAATGGGCAGAACTTTGATACAGAACTGAGATGGATCATAATCTTTGGCTATTCTGGTCCATTATGATAAAAAAAAATGTCAACATGATACAGTGTGGATGCCAAGATCATAGCCAGGGAGTTACTCTATGATCATTTGTGAGGTGAATAGGTATACAGGGAGTTATTGTATGTCATGACTGATGTGAGTAGGTATACAATGAGTGACTATGGTTATTAGTGACTATGGTTATTAGTGGGTTGTCCATGGTAAGATGCATCTAGGTATACAGGGAGAGGTCATGGTCAGGTGTGAGGTCAATCGGTATGCATGGAGTGACTCTATGGTGTATGATTGTGTATTTTCAGTACGGGTGCAACCGGTGTACATGTATGGTCATTGGTGTGGTGTATGGATATAGCTACATGGTCATCTATGTGTTGATTATGTATATATGGAGTGACTGTAAGGTCCTGGGAGGTATGTGCATGTGTTGTCTGTATGATCATGGATGGGGTGTGTGGATAAATAGGGAGTGATTTTATGGTTACGGGTAATGTGTACAGGTATACATGGAATAACTGTACGGTCATGATTGAATATGAATACCCGGAGTAAGCTGGGTGGACATTATCGAGGGTGTGGTTATATAGGGAGTGTCCGTGTGGTAATGGTGGGATGTATATTTATATATCTCGTGGATGTATTATCATTTGTGGGTGTATAAGGCTTAGCTGTATTATCATGGATGGCGTGTATGATTATGCAGTGAATTGCTGAATTGTGAGGTGTATATGCAAGTATGGAGTGTTTGAGTGGTCGTGTGTGCGGATTTTTTGTATATCTGGAAGGGCTGAATGGCCATTAGTGAGGTTTACATGTATTCCTGGAGTAAATCTATAGTCTAGGGTGAGCTGCATATGTATATCGAGTGGTTATATGACTATGTGTGTCAAATAGGTATACAAGTGGTGACTGTATGGTTAATAGTGAGATGAGAACATGTAGGTATATAAGACAGTAGTGACTGTATGGTCACAAATGTAATGAACATATATACAGGGGATGACTAAATGGTCATGTGTCAGGCGTATGAGTATACCTGGTGCTCCTGTTTGGTGACTCGTGGCGGTATGGTCATATGTAGGTTATACCAGTATAACACGTGTTGCTTTATTGTCATGGGCGAGGGATATGAGTATATAGCGAGTGGCTATATGGCCATGGATGAGGTGCACATGCATACATGGAGTGACTATAGTGACATGGATGGGGTGTATTAGTATATCTTGAGTGGCTATTCGGCTATGGTGTGACAAATAGGGATACAAAGAGTGACATGGCCAATGTTGAGGCGAATATGTATACAAGGATTGACCATGATCATGTATGAATGTTTTGAATAGGTACACACGGGGTGACTATATGGCCATAGGTCAGACGAAGGAGTATACCAGGTGACATGGGTGAGGGTATGAGTATGAAGCGAGTGGCTATATGGCCATTGATGAGGTGCATATGTATACCGGAATGACTTTATGGTCATTGTTGTGGTGTTGATGTAGATATTGATTGTCTATTTGACCATGCGTTTGGAGAATAGGTATACAGGGGGTGACATTATGGCCAATGGTGAGATGAATGGGTATACAGGGAGTGACTATATGGTTATGGGTCATGTTTAGGAGTATACCCGGTGTGCCTGCATTGTGACGCATGGCTGTATGGTAATCCGTGGTCATGAATCAGGTGTACATGTATACAGTGGGTCACTATATTGTTATGTCTGTGGTGTTTATGTATATATGTAATGACTGTGTGCTAATGGGTGGCTATCGCTTTCCACGCTTAACACCCCCCATCTACATAAACATCATCAAGATGGAGAACTCTCTGACATGACCTCTTTATTGATTAACATACCCTTGAGTTATTGTATAAAGCGATAGCCACCCAAGATACAACCCACCCATTACCACCAATATATAACCCACCATTACCCAAGTCACTCCATATGTACATAAACACCACACAAATGACAACATAGTAACCCACTTTATACACGTACACCTGATCATGCAGCCATACTTGGCTATACCCGTACATACCACAAATGACGATACAGCCACGAGTCACCATACATGAACACCAGGTTTACAACTACACCCGACGCATGACAAAAAGTCACTCTATGTATACATATTCACTACATTCACGATCATACAGTCACTCATTGTATACATATTCACCTCACCATGGACCATACAGCCGCTACATGTATACCTATTCGCCATTCACATGACCATAGAGTCAATCCAGGTAAACATATTAATCTCAGTTCCGTCTCAAAGTTCTGCTCATTTCCTTTCAATAATATGGCCAGAATCACAAAAGAGGTTCTCCGCAAAATTCCATACTGCAACTTTAAAATGAATTTGTCATGCCCCATGCGGAACTGTAACAAATATAATAGAACGTATTTGTCAGTTAATTAACTAATAAGTAAAATAACCAAGTGAGTCACAATTTGCTATCTTTTTCGGATAACGCAGAGAATAATGTTCGGGATATGTTAACTTTTAACTTTTTACAAATTTGGTTGCCATTTTGGAAGCCATCTTGAGCATTTCAGTCTTTAAACATCACAGTGTGACACACTTAAGATAGACCAAAACAATAAACAACTTGGATACCAAAGATAGTTGCAGTTTACTTGAACAAATGGTCGAACCCTGAAAAGTGAATTTTTGCCAATATTTTTGTCAAGTTTGTGAGAGAAAAATCCCATATTTCTGGTGATGTCAGTGGTGACAATAGTAAAAATGATCCATGGTGCATTAGACATGTTAGTATGCAATGTATAGAATACAGATTAGCCAATTGTATACATCAACCACAACTTGTAAGCGATTGCAGGACACGCTGGTGTAATATTTACCATTTTCCATATTTTGGCGGCCATATTGGCAGCCATTTTGAGCCAAAGTAAGAATATTGGTCCCAGTGATTTGGAACATTAATATTTAATGATATGCCTCACTTACATTACAAAGTTCTGTTCATTTCTTGTTGAAATATGACTAGAATTCCAATTGTGATTTTTTGTGAAATTTTATACCGCATTCTGTAAAATCGAATTTTTGAGGGATCGGAAGGGGTTAGGACCCCAATAATTGCATATTTCGTTGCTCCAATGATCAGTTAATATACAAAACACAAAATAAAGTTGCATTACTCAACCAGTTCCAAACAGCATGAATTGATCTAGAAGATATTTGTGAAAAAATGTTATATTTTCAACTTCCGGTGGCCATTTTGGCGGCCATCTTGGATGGTGAGTTTCAATTTTGGCTCAAAAATGTGTCATTATGTCTCAGCTTCACGAAAATATATACATTTGTATACATTTTACAAGATTTTCCCGCTATAATTTGCATAAAACTGACTTAGGGTCTGGGCTCAAAAACGGCGGCCATGATGGACGCCATCTTGTCTGGAGTCTACACGGCCACTTTTTTTTCTTGTTAACATTGCTTAAAAGTTGAAGGACATAATAAGGAACAAAATGAGTGGGGTGAAGTTAAGTCCCAGGGGGGGGGGGTGTGCAAGAGTACCCCTATTAGCTCCCGGACTATCTGGTAAGACATTGGTGAACAATTATATACTCTGGCAAAAGCCATGTAAAGCCCATGTAAAAAGGACACACCCTTCCACAAATTGCAAGTAAAGGCGTGGTGTACCCCACTTTACTCTCGTATAGTGCTGGTGAGACAGGACATACATGGGTAAAACCCATGTAAATCAGAACATACTATTGTAAATGCTTGGTGTACCACACTTTACTCTCGTAAAGTGCTGGTGAAACACGACATTCATGGGTAAAACCCATGTAAATCAGAACATACTATTGTAAATGCTTGATGAAGTCATGATGTAACATATTATACGCTGGTAAAACCCCGGTGAAACTGGATCTACTCTGGTACTACCTATTTAAAATTTCTTTTTCTGGAAAAAAAAACGCTCCTCAGAAAACAAAATCTTTAATTGTATTCCATTTCTGAATATTTCCGTTATTTATTTAGTAAATATAGAATTCTTCGAAAAACAGACGCTTTACTTCAAAAGTTACTTCAACGCGTGGCGCTATAACAACGGAGTTGTTTTATATTGGCTGTGTCCAGTCAGAGATGTATTTTGTGAATAACTGGGTTCTACATTCCCTATTATTAATATTACGTGACATCTAATAACACACCCTGTGATTTCGAATTAGGTGAGGTAATTAGGAGATAAACGTATCCTGTTGAGTTGTACATTCTGGGATTCGAGCATGAAAACAGTTTGTGAACGAGTCGGAGTGCCGGCGAGTTCACAAACTGTTTTCATGCTCGAATCCCAGAATTAACAACTTAACAGGGTACGTTTATCTCCATTGTAATTCAATCTAGCAAGGAATTTGAAGAGAAAAAAAACTGTGTAAAAAGTTTCATTTAGTCATTTTCATGACCCGAATCGAGACTTTCATTTGCCGTTGTCACCGTGCACAGATCGTTGGGTTTGTTCATTCCGTTACTCGGAACACTGCTCCGTAATAATTTCCTGTAGGGCGGGTTTGCTCGTTTCGCTACTCCGTTCTGCGCCGATGAAATTTTACCGTGCTACATTCAGATTTGATGCACGCTGAAGCGGCCGATGTCGGTGAATCGAAAACTAAAGTTAGCCGCAATCGGCCAATCAGAATGCTTGTTTTTAATTAGTGACAAATACTCAATTGAATTACAATACCATATAACAACATACACGTAATACGAGTATGAATCTTAGTCTTATTTCTAAACTAAAGTTCGATATGTTGTCCTTAAAGCAGTTCAGACTTGATTAAAGTCTGCACTTACACAATGATCCTACAAATTTCAACGTATTTAAACCACACAGGGAGAAGAAGTTTGGTGGGTTGGGTTGTGATTATTGTTTTTTTTTGTATATTTAAATCCAAAATGGAAACAACTTTACAAGGTGAAGTTTAATCAATCTCAAAATTCCTGGTGCAATGGCTCCCATGTTGGTTAATAAGCCTACGTGGGCGCAGCCGCGAAGCGGCTAGCCGTGGGCTTAAGTGAGTACTGCGTATACACACTCGACGCTGGGAGAGCATAGAATCTACAATACTGTTAAACGAACAAATATGTTTTAAAAAATAAATTGACCTTTGAAACGCTCTTTGAACTTTTGACATGCCCTATTGAACTCTTTGTATCGTCTTTCCGAGCCACATATGCAGCGATTTGATGATCGCGTTCATCTTAACCAATCAGAATTAAGGTTACTCGCGGACGTTTTATTTTATCATTTTATTCAGACTTGGTGGTGGGACATGTACAACTCATCTCGTGGTAAATTATACATGAACTTTAAACGGACAATGAAATATGAATCATATTTGCAAAATCTACCGCGTGATCTAGCCCAAGAACTATTACGACTAAGAACATGTAATCACAAACTGCGTTGTGAGTCTGGGAGGTGGAGTAAAAATAAAGAAAATCCCGAGCCTGTCAAAAATGCAGGACCCACATAGAAGACGAGTACCACGTTGTGATGATCTGTCCAAAATACTTGGATCTAAGAATGAGATATATCCCGGCTAACTTTTGGCAAGAGCCATCTAGAGCACGATTTTATATTTTACTCGGTAGCCAAAACCCAGCTACTCAGAAAAGTTTAGCGATATTTGTTAAGGCGTGCATGAAGATTCACGAAAAAACAAGAGATGACACAACATGATTCGATTTACAACATGTACACATGCTGGCATTACACATGTGTAATGTCAGCATGTGTACCTTGTCTAGATAATGAGAAAAAAAAAATTACGGCGATTTTGCGACGACACTGATGGCGATTGACGACGACGACGATAACAACGTTGACGATGTTGATGACGGGATAATGGTGACGATAGATGATAACGAAGATGTATAAAGACGGCGACAAAAATACGGATGATGATGATGGTGTTGATGATGACGATTATGATGATGATGATGATGGTGATGACGATGGTGTTGATGATGATGGTGTTGATGATGATGACGATGATGATGGTGATGATGATGATGATGCAGATGAATAATGATGATGATGATGTTGATGAGGATGTTGACGATGGTGATGATGATGACGATGTAAGTGACCCCATTGTATATATGTACATATCCATGTTCTGCATTAATTTGCAGCGTTAACAATTAAAGCATACATACGGTTGTTAGGCAAGTGATGCTATTCAAACAAATGAAAATCGCCACCTCGGATTATCATTTCCACGAATTACCAATTACCACACACGAGGTTGACGAGAAAAACCTGCGTACATTATGATATACAAGGTGAGTACATGTACATGGCCAGTATCGGATGTAGCATATAGATATATACGCCTTGTTTGACCGCGAATATAACAAATTCACCAATTCCACTTTCCGGGCGAGGGCAGAGTGATTATTGACCGTCCATTGATGATTGACTCTAACTTCTAAGTTCTAACTTATCTAAGTCTCGCTGACTCAGTGACTGAGTCTCTCATCGGGTTCAAAGTCATAATTCCACGATTCACTCTTGCAACAAATTTCGAAATTAATTTAATTAAAATATGAACGAACCAAGTATCTACCTCCTTTGAGTATGTACACAACGACAAAATTAATTTATGAACAATGTTTTGTCAAGGGTGCTAGTAACTGCGACCAGAATTTATTAATATTTTGTATGTAATGGTTATTCACCAGAGTATATAACTGTTTTTAGCTTACTTTACCGCATTTTACCGGAGTAGAGCATGGTATACTATGTTTTACAGAGATTTTACTATAGTGTTTTACAAGAGCATGAACGATAACTATATTTCACAATATGCATTACGCAGTTGATGTGTTTTCTGTCTCTTGTGAGAAGAAAATATGATTTGTTAGTTAATCAGTGGAAAATAATTGTACCCGGTGTCAAACTCAAAAGTTAACATATTGGGGCAAGAATATTCCATAAACAAGCAAGCTAAGTCCAGAACAGTTTAACACCTCATGTAATCACGTGTGCCATTCATATGACCTCCAATATGTTCTAAAATTTTAAGTCTTCTAACAGCGTACTCCGTTACTACCGAGGCAAATTACCCTTATGTCCAACATAATCACTCGTTTGTTGTACATTAATGTAGAACTCAAACGGTTATAGTTTTACCTGGATCGTGTCATGAATCTATACCATGCTATTTTGAAGAAAAAAAAATCAAAAACAACAACAACAACAACAACAGCAAAAGGACTATCCTAACAGTGACTTCCGCTAGCAAAATCGTCACGCAGATAGATGAAAACGGTTACGACCTCTTTCAAACTTATTGTCAAGTGCACATTTTAAAATACACAATTCAGCAACGGGGACCACGAGCCAATCAGACTCCTTCCCACAATAAAGACGATGATAATAATAACAAACCAAGTAGCGTATTATATGACGGCTGGCGTCGATCATGTCATGAATCTCTACTCTAACAACACCCTTATAGATATCATACACCCTTATAGATATCATACACCCTTATATATATCATACACCCTTATAGATATCATACACCCTTATAGATATCATACACCCTTATATATATCATACACCCTTATAGATATCATACACCCTTATAGATATCATACACCCTTATATATATCATACACCCTTATAGATATCATACACCCTTATAGATATCATACACCCTTATAGATATCATACACCCTTATAGATATCATACACCCTTATAGATATCATACACCCTTATATATATCATACACCCTTATATATATCATACACCCTTATATATATCATACACCCTTATATATATCATACACCCTTATAGATATCATACACCCTTATAGATATCATACACCCTTATAGATATCATACACCCTTATAGATATCATACACCCTTATAGATATCATACACCCTTATAGATATCATACACCCTTATAGATATCATACACCCTTCTAGATATAATACACCCTTATAGATATCATACACCCTTATAGATATCATACACCCTTATAGATATCATACACCCTTATAGATATCATACACCCTTATAGATATCATACTCCACATGTTCAAAACCTGGGTACTGTTTGATGTTCTGACCTATTAGGTGAAGAACTTTATAACTTTGTACACCGCCAACGCACGGAACATGTGAGTAACTACTCGTCATATACATCATAACTGTGATATGGGGAGGGGTCATGTACACCATAACTGATATGGGGAGGGAGTAATGTACATCATAACTGTGTAATGGGGAGGGGTACTGTATATTATAACTGTGGCCTATGGAATGGAGAGGGGGTAGTGTACATCATAAATGAGATGAGAGAGGGTACTGTACCTCATAGCTGTGGAATAGGGAGGGGTAATGTATATCATAACCATATATTTAGGAATTTACAAACAATATTCATCCTATGTAATACGATAACCTTTAACTATATATGTGAGTAACTACTCATCATATGTAATAGGATACCATTGGTCTATACATTTATGTAACTACATGGTTGTATAACTATTCTATACATGTATATGCCTTATACTTTTATCGCGTGATTAAAACATTTACATAACCGATGAATAATCAAACGTTCAACTATCCTAAACATTTGTGTTGACTTCTAGATAGCCGTGGGTTCACGCCTTCCGGTTACCAGTCGGCCCATCACGCTTGTTGTTATCTGCCTGCTCGGTGTGTCGGTGTGGTGCTGTGTACCTTGCCCTAAGTTATCAGGTCTGACAAACCCTTTGTCCTTTTGGCATAAACCATAAAAAATGTACACCACCAACGCACGGAACATATTTCTTTGTTAATACCCCTTCGTTAACAATAGAGTGGTGCCAACCCGAGATTGCATTACTTAAGCGACTTCTGTGAGCCCATAAACAATTGATTTAAACATATTTTATTGTATATCAATTATATACATGGGGATTGGGACACAAGTTTTGTCAACTTAGTGACGCCCCTCTCCCGCACAAAAGGTATAACATAACATTTAAACAAGATGGCAGGATGAAATTGTGAATGTTTAAGCAGGGAAACAGATGTGAATATTTGTACAGAGTGTGCTATGAGTGGAGTTTTATTGTGTCCAGTTTTACCCTCACGTTGTCATAAGTTGTGTCTAAAAAGGCCGGGCATTTAAATTTTTAATTGTTTTCAATGACAGGTTGACATAACAGAGAAAAATATATGGTCGAAGTTACCCAAAACGTTTAGTTGCATTAATGTAGGACTGTGTAATATGAAATAGCAATATATTTCTTCTGTGGTCATTTTCAGAGATTCCACAGAGAAGATGCTTAATATTTTCTATATGAAAGTTATTTGTTTCAAGTTTGTGGTAAAATATTCTTCTCTGATTGGTGAACAATGGACAGTGGAAGAAGAAATGACTAGCATCCTCCTTCGGAAAACCACATTGACAATTAGGACTATCAGCTATGTGATTATTTTGCATGTCACTCTTTAAGTCGCTACAATAGTTTCGGAGTTTACAATGGTTGACACTAACATTTCGATGACCTGTTCTATAAAGTGGATAGGGTTTTGGAGCAGGGGCGATTATGTTTAGGTGAGTTTTAAAATCGGATATATTTTCAGAATCTATGACAAACGAAGGGAGCTTATTCCACTCATGAGTTGTGTTTAGGAAGAATGATTTCCTATAATGTGCTGTTGTCCAGCGGTACGAGTAGAAAAAACGCGGTTGTCTAAAGTTGTACCGGTTGTTTGATACATGTGCCGCCCGGGCTGGTAGAAGAAGGGTGAGATATTCTGGAGTTTCTTCGTTAGTTATTTTAAAAAGTGTTTGTAGGTGGTGTTTCTCCCTGCGCTCCCTAAGGTTGGACCACCCCACTTCGAGTAAAACATTTGTATTGGAGACAGAGCGGGTTAACCCGGTCACTATTCTGGCGGCGTCCACGTGTATACGTTCAAGTTTGTCCATCCAGTATTGTGGTGCACAGTCCCAAACTACATCTGCATAATCCATTATTGGCTGAACGTAAGTTTTGTAAAAATTTTCTAACGTGTTTGCACTTAAGCTGTATTTGAATCTTCTTAGTTGTGAGATGCGGGACGAAACTCTTTTAATTATATTATTAATGTGATCGTTCCAGTCTAAATTTGATTGAATTTCAACACCGAGGTGTGTATGTGACGTTTCGAAAGAGATGTTTCGGTCTTGGAATACAAGTGTGGGGTTCGTTTGTTTGCCCGATAACGAGAAAGATATTGCTTTGGTTTTCGATGGATTGAAATTTACCAGCCATTTGCGCGCCCAATTTGATATTGATTCTAGGTCTTGATTTAGATCGAATTCAAGGATGGTCAGGTCGTAATGAGATGCGATAATGCATGTGTCGTCGGCGTACATTCTAGTTGTTGAGATAAGGTTATCCGGGAGATCATTTATGTAGGATAGGAACAGAAGAGGTCCGAGTATTGACCCTTGAGGCACTCCAGCGGGGGCCAATTCGAACTCGGAGTATGTATTATTCACCAAGACTCTTTGTTGTCTGTTAAAAAGATAGTCCTCCAACCAAATGGACAGCTGACCAGAAATTCCGTACTTGTCTAATTTATGTATCAAACCCTTATGCCAGACCCTCTCGAACGCCTTTGAGATATCACAAAAAATAGCACAGGTGTGCAAGTTGTTGTCGAGGCTCTGACATAAGTTATGATACATATCCAGAAGTTGATATGTTGTATTATGTCCTTCAGTAAAGCCGGATTGGTGTCGATATAGGAGGCAGTTCTCGTCGAAGAATACATTAATATATTTGAGTACCGTTTTTTCGAAAACTTTTCCAAGGATAGGTAGAAGTGAAATTGGGCGATAATTTAAACAGTCCGCGGGATCTCCTTTTTTAAATATAGGTATTACGTTTGCTTTCTTCCAGTTCGACGGAAATTTGCCCATATTTAGCGATTTCTTGAAGAGTAATAGAAGCGGAGTGGCAACAGCAGTTGCCGTTCCTTTCAACATTTTAGCATTAATTCCATCGTAGCCCTGAGCTTTATTTGTTTTGAGGTTTTCGATTACTGTAACAATATCTGCGTGTGAAATGGGAATATCAGTGAGTTTATTGCCGCACCTGAGAGGAAAATCTGGTAGTTGATGTCCTTTATCGTTTATAGATGAATTTTGGATAAAGTTTGCGTTCAGAAGTCTAGCTTTATCGATGTCATTGCTGGCGTATGAAACTCTATTTGTTATGACTTCGCCGTTAGCCGAATAAAGTGGTGGTATTTTGTTTGTTTTCTTCTTATTCAAAAGGTAATTGATGATTTGCCAAAAATCTCTAGATGATGGCGAGTCATTAATTCTTTCATCGAGATGTTCTTCGAATTTTGCTTTCTCATGTTTTTTCATGTTGTTTACTCTATTTCGTGATTTTTTGTATTTTTTCCAGTTTAGATCGGTACTACGTTTGAGTGCAATCGATCTGAATCTATTGCGTTTCCGTAGCTCGCGACGAATTTCTGAGTTGAACCAGATTTTGTCTTTAGTTCGAATAGTGACTGTCGAGGTCGGGATGGTTTCGTGCATAATTTCAAGGAATTTATCATAAAATACTGCTACAGCAGTGTCAACGTCCGCCGTTGGTCGGAGGAGACTATCCCAATTTATATCATTTATTAAGGAGGTAGCCCTACTGAAGTCGGCGTGTTTGTAGTTCCAAATAGTTCTTTGGAAGGATGGGGTGGCAGAGTTGTCGTAAGAAAGAGCCGCATAGACACCATAGTGATCTGATACTTCGAAGTCTATAATATCTGCATCACGGACACTTAGATCTCCACATACAAGAATTGGGTCAAGTAAGGTCTGAGAGTCTTCGGTAACTCTTGTTGGAGTTTTAATCACATTTCTAATGGAGTAATAATCGATAATTGTGCTTAGTTTGGAATTGGGGTCCAACATATTAGAGTTAAAGTCACCAAGCATGACCATATTTGGTGTAATTTCCAGAGCTTCATGAATTGCGTTGTCGAAAAGATTCCAGTAATTTGTAGCACATGACGCATCGGACCGGTATGATAATGCCAAGATGATATGACATCTTGCCGAGTGGATGTCGAACCACATTATGGACGAATCGAATTCTAGGACATCCCGACGGGAGTATACTAAGTGTTCTGCAAAATATATGCATATACCACCGCCATATTGATCACGATCTTCTCGGATGGGGGTTCTGAAGCCATCTATTAGTAAATTTTCAGAGGGGTATGTGACATCAAGATGTGTTTCGGTAAAACATAGAACATCATATTCACTGATAAGATCTTTTACTTTGTCGAGTTTATTTCTAATACTTCGAATATTTTGATGGTATAATGTCAGGGTGCCCAGATCGTGGCTATTTGATTTGTTGTTTCGATTGACATTCCTTGCACCGTCGATATGTGTTGGGCCTGGGTTGGGATGGACCGTACCGGACAGCACAAGTAGAATGGAAATAACCAATAAGATTAATGGAAGTCGTATGCTCACACCTCTTAAAGTGGTATGTCTCTGTTTATGCTTGCTCTGTGACGGCCAAATTAGTTTCTTATTTATATCAAAAAGTCCCGTGGCCGTGCGATGCTGTATAGCTGACGTACCCATTTATTTGCCGGGCACACCAAAGAACAACATCGCGCGGCCGTGGGTGATTTTGTTCCTGCATAATGACAAGAGGTGAGATATATGGGCACAAAGAGACTCACTGACGCCGGATGAAGTGCAACTGTGGAGATTTGAAAATAAGGAGTAACAGTTGGTGTTGGTGAGATAGCAATAGGTGAATAGGACTTGCAAAAACATGAGAACAACATGGAAAAATAATGAAAAACATATGTACAGGTGATGTTCGGATGGTGACATGTATGCAAACATGTATGTAATGATGATGATTTGGTTTGAATAACCAAAACTAGACTGGGGCTTCGGATTGGGAGTTCAGTTTATTCTGGGAGACGCGCGAGTTGGAAATATGACAGAAACAAAAATTAGGATATACGACAGAAATTAGGCACTACCACTAGTCGACGGAGATATACATCTGGGCAAAAAAAAAAAAAAAAAAAAAATAAAAAAAAAAAAAAAATAAAATATATATATATATTTTATATTAATAAATAAATAAATAAATTATCCATGTGATAATGCAACCATATTTTGTTCAACAACGTGTTGAAGGAAAACATATTTTGAGAAATTTGGTACTATATAATTGACAGTAGTTAGCATTATTTGTTTCAACAAGTCGATTCTGATAAATAAAGCGTAGTTGTTGTTGTATCTTGGTGGTGTGGGGACCGTCTGATCGGTTTGAGTATCTTTAACCATTTCTCCGTCAATCAATAATAGACATTTCCTACTGGTGTTGCATACAGCAACAATCATGTATGACTATTAATTATTTGTCAAACTGACAGAAGAAGGAGAACTCCGATTCATACCGGATTTAAATTACTTTATATTTGCATTAATTCACTGTGGAGTCTCAGATATTAGCCACATGTAAGTTCCCATGTGAACACCGGCGCCCGAAGGCCACTATAGTCTTGTCAACATTTCCAATAGGAGAGTTTTTGGCAGTCGGTTAAAATGATTGCCCCGGGGAAAATTCCGTGATTCTAAGCGACGCAAAGAAAAATAAATCACATAATCTCGATCTGGGACCTTCACCTACTGTGAAAGACAGTATAAAGGAATATGTACCAATTAATAAATATAATATACCTGCGTTGTTTTTTCAATGTTATGAAGTTCCCTGTCATAACATAGAGATATCTTGTTTTGAACTGGTGGAGTATGATCTCTACGGGCGTAGCCATAGTAGAGATTCCTGGCGTGATCAACGTTTTACGCACCTATTTCAATCGACCCATTTATGTACGGCTTACCATACAATGGAGTACATTAAATACATATGTATAACTCTTCATGGATGGGATCCGACGGTAACCACCGTCTTATCTGAATCGTCTCCGATAATCATCCTGACACACATCACGTGACATTTGTAAACTAAAAGGTCTTATCAATATTTATGCCAAGATTGTATGTCCCGTGATGAACTGTGATGGCGACAGGAATTCAATTTGCAATTGTATATACTAATGGTTAAGTGGTCATGCTAATTTGCTATGGTGTAACCAAACCAGACCATTCGGTTTTGAAAAAATTAATTAATCCTCCCTTAGATGAATCTATTTATCTCCCAGTTGAATGGTGATATCCACTATTCAAAACATAATTTCGTAAAGCCGAACGTTCCCTCATTGGGATAGCGACCATAGCTTGCTCTCACCTCGATAAATTTAATGGAAATTCCGGCTCATTCATGGGGGGGGGGGGGGGGGGGGGGGTGTCAGAATTTTTTTTCAGGCACGTATGCTGATTTTTTACTTTCGACCCTTGTTGGGACCCACCCACCCCCGCATCCAAATTTTTTTCCGTTTTCCGCAGTGTTTTCCGACCATATTTGGGCACCTCCCCCCTTTTAACACTAAAACAGATTTGCGGCGGGAAATTCACTGTAAACAGCTGTATATGAATTTCTATGCATACTATTAGTCATGGGTGTTAACATTGACATGTAAATAGGAACAAGTCATTTTGGGGTCATTCGGCCACAAAAAACATGGCTGCCAGCGGCCATCTTAGATTTCAAAATTAACTCCATTAGCATGGGCTACAGTCTATAATGTTTGTCTGATAATCATGAAATTTGTGATTTATGTTAATATTGACATATAGATGTGTTTTAAGCCAAACTCATTGCAAAACAGTCAAAAAGACGTACAGGAAAAATATTTTTGAGTTGCGGAAAAAATTGTTTGTTGGTCCTATCGACCACCCACCCACCCCGGCATATGTGCCCGGAAAAAACTTTTTTCCACTCCCGGCTCATTTCCCATTTTGTCATAAAAAAATAGACACTTGCTGACGTTCGATAGTTCGTTTGACACATAAGTATCAGCCATTGGCGGCGGATAATGCGTGTATCAATAGAAAATATATGTTTAATTAACCATGAAATTGTCGACCATAGAGTGCGGTGCGCAAAAATACTATCCGCGACCAAGTGTGAGTAGTATTATATATTATTTCTGTTTAATGGCGGTATTAACGGATGCGACTAATTTAACAGCAATACCCACCGCGATGGCCGTCCGTATCTTTAAAGGTACGGGCGGCGTTCGTTGCAGAAATATTCATATTTGTTCAAATCGCCATCAACAGAAGGAATATTAAAATATATATAGTTTTGTTCATGTGCCAAACATAATCAGCGCGTACATAGTATAGTGTCGTCAAGACGTACGATGGTGTACGTAAACAAGAGCCTGCTCGTGTTAAAGAAGTTTTGCTTCTGTTTACACAGCTGCAATTCTATTGGTTAATCACACACAAATGATATAAACGCTCTTTATTATTTCCATATCTGGAAACCAGTAACAAATAACGCTCTTTATGTTTACCATATCCGGATCTAAACAAAAGCCAGGTTCTGTAACGTTTTTTGCTTTTGTTTACATAACAAAGGAAAACAAATTGACAATACTATACTGTTTATGCCATATTTCTAATTGGTGTAAGAACAAGGTCTGTCTATATTTTACTATTCTTTCTGTTTATGGCGGTTTTTGACGGAGGTGAATATTTTAACAGCATACTCACCGCCAACGCCGCCCGTATCTTTAAACATACATATTACATAACAATTGATTGAACATATTTATTGAGACCCAATTATGTACAACTTAATATAAAATTAAGTTTCTGAAATGGGTAGTATGGTATTGAATATTTTGAAAATCTTATTCAGAATATAGTCAATAGTAATAATGTGCCATATAAGTCGCTGCGGTCCTTGCTGCTATAGGGAAAAACAAGATTGGCATATTCGGTTATGGGAAGCGGAAGGAATTTGAAATGTACGCCTGGACTATTTCAAACAGGCGTGTGTTTAAGTCGTTGCTGTAACAGGTCATGCCAAAAATTAAAGTTCTTCACGAATGTAATATATATGTTCAGGTTATTAATTTGAGAAATCAAATTCTTCGGACTTCGTTCTAAAGAGTGCAATACAAAACGAAATGGTTAGCATCCTCACATGGGTGTCCACATTCACATGCTTGCGTTATGGCAATATAATTCTTAAGTTTTGTCAAAGTTTAAGTCGCTGCATTTGTTTCCCAGCCTTCAGTGTATACATTCAATCTTCTCTGACCTGCATTTAATATAAAAGAGTGGTGGTTTTGGTGGAGGGGTTGAGGGTGAAGGGGGGGGGGGGGGTTGTCGATACATAATTAAAGGTAAGAATGTCGTCAAAAGTCGGTTGGTCCAAATTGTTTTGGACGCTATATATGTGGTCGCCTGACATTCATCGTTATAAATGATGATTCCATATGGTTGGTGTTTAGAAAGGGCGGTTTAAATCGGTGTTGGTTCCTAAGCGGATAACCAGATTCGTCTGACGTTTGTTTTAAGGTCTGAGTCGTTATTTGGTGGGAGAATGTGGATTCAGATTAAGGATTAGACCACATACGGCGTGGTTCGGTAAACGAACAGACCATGCAGAATCAGTAAACGATCAGACGTAATCGTAATCAATCGTTATTTCGTCGTAATCCGGATTCAGATTCTGATTCCGATTACGGACTCAAACGTTCATAATGTAAACAAACCGATATTTCGCCACCTCGGAGTATAAACACAATAAAACATAAGAATCCGTCCCTTGTGTACAAATTATTGCAGAATATAAACGATATATATCAAAGAATTTTAAATGGGGAGACAAATTTGTGTTATCAAGTGTAAACGGGGAGAATATTACTGAAATTAGCCAAATAATAATGTTATTGATAGTAACGCTGGGGAGCACTTCGATTGATGGCGAACTTGAAGCAAATCATTGTCGATTTCATTGTCACTTTCATCATGTTCGTTTCATAATTCCATCCATAAGATACCGCCCGAACGCATGTCGATTTTAAATTCGGAGGATACGTCACGATTGACCGAATTCACGTGAACCTGCATGGACATGTCTTCTGCTTTGTTCGTTATTATGTGTTCCTTCTTATTCAACAAATAGTATGATTATATGATATCGATGGATTATCAGATACACGTATGTACTATTAAGTCTTATGGCAATATTAAATTTAAAATGTTTTGTTTCGTTGAATGCAGTCATTTTGCACAATAATCTCTGTATAGTGCAGAAACACAGGCATTTTTTGGCCAATGGTACATTAGTTGGAAAATAAAGCTTTGCACATGAAGCCACAGTTGTGAACGTGCACGTGAACTGCATCTCCCAATCGCACAAACAAAATGTAAAGCTTATTCTAGGATCTCAGGACTATATAGTGGAAATATCAGTCAAATTATTTATTAAGTACCCACACGAACAAATTCTAGGGACGTGGCTAGAGGTTTCACATGGGAGTGCTCCATCAAATTTCCGGCCAATTTTCTGCACCCCCTTGAACTAAACATCAAACTCACAGGTTCCACCCCCTTGGAAATATCCAACCTGACACACCCTAAGATTGGAAAATTACCAACTTTTAATGGTTGAAACAATGAGAACAATTCCAACGTATATATGGTGTCAAATTAATGTCCAACTAATGTCGTGTCATGCATGGAATTTCCAACACATACATTTGTTTATACATACAATGAGATTGGAGTACAAGTGCTGACTCACTTAAGGGTACCCCCTCTCATATATGTTATTACACTGAAAAATAATAATTAGTAATGGCAAAGCAACATGACTACCAAAACAAGTTGAACATATATACAGATCACCGGTCACCCCGACACCCCCTCCCCCGAGTTAGTCATAAGTTTGTATATGTTTAAAATCGGGTTTGTTTGTTGCGTTTGCTGGCTTGTACGTATCATTAGTTGGAATAGTTGGTCAACAGAATCCTGATTTTCCTCACGTATATGAATGACTGTACAGCTAAGAAAATTGTACCAAAGTTCGAGGGGGGGGGGGGTCGAGACACACCAACCAACCCCTGTCGCCATGTCCCTGTACAACTGACAAGTTTCGTGTGTTCTCCACAACGTCTTCGGAATTTGATTCAGGAGATCTAGTGCTGTTATAAATTCTTGCCCTCATCAATAAGCACACTTTAACTTGAAAAAAAGATGCGATTAAGTCGGATTGGGAGCTAATTAGGTGCCATGTATATACACATAGAAGAAAAGCATGACTTTCACAACAAACATGAACATTATAAATATAAGATACAAATGCCACTTGTGTCAAATACATGAGCCATGTTTGACGCTGGGAGAACATTAAACATTGTATCGGAGACCACGTGGATTTCAAAATCTGACCTAGAATCGGGAATTAGCCCCGCCCTCGTAATCGGAATCGGATTCTGAATCCAGATTCCCACGAAATAACGACTCTGGGGAAGAAGGTCTGTAAGATATTGAGGACTTCATTTTTGATTATTTTATGCCAGATGCGTAATTTGTGGATAGTGCGTCTTTCAAAAAGAGGTCTCCAACCCAGTTCAATTAGTGTCCTCTATTAACTGGGGTCGAGCGTGTCAATTGCATAACAACTTTCAATCAGAAACAAGCTTGTCATCAAATCACTCGTATCAGCGAAATACTGCGAAAATGACAACTGTAGAAAAATATAACGGTACATTGTCTTAACAACATTAGTTTGTACTACCATATTATAGCAATCTAGCAGGACCCACTAGCATCATATCAAATTACCACGACCACTTAACCAGGGGTGGAATAGTTTGGAAATAATAAATAAGAAGAGTCAGTTCAAACAACAGAACATCGGTGCGTGAGTAGATATTTATTTTATTTTATGCCGTTTGTTCGTCGCTTGGTTGTTGTTGTTGGGCATAATATTCTGTTCCTGTTTATCACAACCACTTAAAAAGCTTATCTTCACCAGTCGGCTCCAAATTGGTGAGTAAATGTATCCGCGTGCATGCCATATAGGCCATGTGACAACCAAGACATACTGTCATGTATATGGATCTAATCTCCACATGTATTCACTAAGATTAAATGGCCAGGACCAGACATACGTACATGTAA
Organism: Siphonodentalium dalli; assembly: GCA_032622095.1. Lineage (NCBI taxonomy): Eukaryota > Metazoa > Mollusca > Scaphopoda > Gadilida > Siphonodentaliidae > Siphonodentalium > Siphonodentalium dalli. Next base: position 263,540,989 of record CP136063.1, read on the forward strand.
ATTATAACGTGTATTGTCATTGCCTAGAACAGTCGCATGGCTCACGTGACCACGACGCCTACACATACACGGTCATGGCTCACGTGACCATGACGCCTACACATACACGGTCAAACCGTTCAGCAGAGCTCACGTGCCCATGACGCCTACACAGTTGCATGGCTCACGTGACCATGACGCCTACACATACACGGTCAAACCGTTCAGCAGATTTGCGTCGTCCTCCGGCTTTAAGAAACGTGTAGCAAAGGGGAATAATCTAATCTTATGCTAACCCGAATGACCGATCAGCGCCGTGCAGACAGAGATTTGCCGATACGTGATGATTTTAATTTGATTGAATCCAATTATGGCTTCTTGTACTAGCATGTCGTGGTTGGAACAAAACGGAAAATCAACATGCACGTGTCATTCACCATGTTACCAGTAATGTGTGGATGAGCGTAAACATAATAGAGTTGTCTCGCCTTCTCTGTACCTGCTGTTACAAGTTCCCCAGCCGTTGACAGAATGTGTTTAAAGGTATAGGTTTGGCGCCATAATATCACATGGCTTTTCTGACCAAGTACATATCCATAGCAATACTATAGTAACATACGTTATTTATTCTGGCTGTAACTAAATTATCGTGAACAAAGAAATTTATATATTTTTTCTAGTAATTTGGTCCATTCAGTCAAATTATTTTACATACTATACAGCAATTAAAGGTACTCAATCCGAACAGAGGGTCCCCATCTCAACAGATTCCAACAACAACAATCTGATCAGAGGGTCCTATATTACTATTTATTTGGCTTTGGGGGTAAAAAATATTTGATTCGAGTCGAGGAACCCATCAAACAAAGCTCAGAGTTATTAGATATTGATTTTTGAAATTTGTTATTAACTCGAGATGAGTACTAATAACTGCCGTAATCTGCTCTGGATGTGTACTCCAAATATATTCAAACAGACAAGGATGGATAACTCTAAAATCAAGTGGTAATTTTAACGCAATTTTGACTGAGTTCTGGGCCAGATAGTATTCCCGATAATGAAAAATAATAGATTTCTAAAATCGATATCTAACAAATCTGAGCTTTGATGGGTGACTTCCTCGACTGGAATCAAATATTTTTGACCCCCGAAGCCATTGAAATAGTAATTGAGAGGAGTTTTATCGGATTCAGTACCTTTAACAAGTCACAAAATGGTATAGTTATAAAACTTTGGTCCATTCTTTATACTGTAGTATAATTTACATTTGTGTCATGCTTGACTTTTCATATAAATACTCGGTCAATCTGGGTCAGTTTCAAAATTCTGACCGACCCTGTTACAGTAAGAAAAGTTTCCTGCAGTTGACTTCATATAATCTACACTCACATCGGGAAACACGTTGCTGCGTGGTACACGAACTCACCAATCTCGAAACCACGTGATTCCCAGCCGTGACACGTGACACTCAGGAACCCAATCGTACATATTCCGGAAACTGACCTGAATCTAGGCGTTTGCAGTGTTTTGTGTATCACAGCGATCACCACCAGTTTGGAATATAGGTATGCAAGCATAAACATCCAACTGCGTACTATAGTACAATGCAAAGTGTGTTCTAAATGATTAATTTTTTTATTCTGAGTTGAAGAATGTTATGTGCGAGGTTTAAATTGCCGGTTCGATACTGCCTTGTTTTTATATCACTGGTGCCAACTCGTGAGGGTATAAAACGTTATCGTCGACTCTGCTATTAACGGATTAGTCATATCCATCATCTCAAATGTATATAACTGTGTTGTGTATTATTATGATTATCGAACTGTAAATATTGTTGTATAAACAACTACTCTCCTTAATGGACGCAATAAAGATATATATATATATATTTATAATTTGTAGCGTTGTCGTTGCTCTGAAACGTTTATGGTAATTTATATACTTTGATTATATGTCATGCAAAATAAAAATTTTAACACGATGCTTGCCCCCCCCCCCCCCAAGCCATTTGCACGACATGGCAATGCAAAGAGCGTTCCGTGTTAATTTATTCCTGAAATTGCAGAAACAAAGAGCGTGTGTTTCACTTCTATGCGATAAGGTTAAAGGTACTCAATCCGATTAAACATCCCTAAACTACTATTTCTTTGGCTTCGGGAGTAAAACATATTTGATTCGAGTCGAGGAACCTACCCATCAAAGCTCAAAGTGATCATATATCGATTTTTGAAGTTTGTTATTTCAATTGTTTATGGCCCAGAAACACGCCGTCAAAAGGATGGACTTGGTCAAAATTACGGATGAAGATGGATAACTCTAAAAATAAGTGGTAATTTTTCGTGAATACTCAAGTTATAATACGGCCATATTTCGTTGAACAAAATGTTGATAAATAACACGTTTTGGGGAATTTGACACCATAGTTGACAGTGGTTAGCATTATTTTGTTGCAATTAATCGATTCTGATAACTAAAGCGTATTTTGAAGAAATGTTGTTGTTGTTGTATCTTGATGATATGGGGACTCTCTGATCGGATTGAGTACCTGGACAATGGTTGTGACCATGATAGGTATTTTTCAGAGCACACGAAGCCGGTATGTCAATATTTCGTGTATAATTATATCAGCCTATCTTATACCTCCTTACAAATTACGTAGATACATGTCATTTGGAAGCTTGAATGAGCCATGTCCGGTTAATAGTTTTATGTTATTTATAACGAAATATACCGTTCACGGACAGTCTGTTTCCTGTTCCTAAATTCCGATGAATACAAATGGCACAGTGTTTGTACGGGGCCCGTATATGAATGGTGTTCGAAGTTGTATTTCTATGACTCCAATGCGTCTTTCTGGTACATATAATGTTCGACGAAAGGTAGCTTTCGGGTATTCATAGACATATATTATGATACCGGGAAACATTCAAACGCGTATATTATTAGGTGTATTTTGAAGCGCAAACGGTCATGTGACTTTAAATAAAACATGTTGGATTTTATAAATTGTTTATACGTGATGGCAGTGGTCAGACCAGGGTTTAACGAGTGGACTGTATTGTAGCTTGCCGTCAATACAACAAATATCCGCAATTGTAGTTGTCGAAATCACCCCAATGGCCAATGGTATTGTATGTCCCTGCATGGGAGAGTGTGCCCGCGCTAGTATAAATCGGGTCTCAATTCATGGCAGATATTCATATCAACTGGTTCCTCTCAGACAACAGGAAGCCATCGATCTCTAAACAGAAAAGCATCAATATCTCATTGTTGTGAAGTCGGATTACCGGGACACATCCATCATGTGGCACGGTGAGGTAACCAGCTTAATTCCGCAGCCAGTAACCCGTCTATTTCGTGTGCTCATTCCATCAGGCGTATAGCTGAAAATAATACTTTACAATAAAAACAAGTTTAGACCTGAAAATTGTCAATTAGATTAATTTCTCGTGATCCAAATGTATGTGATTTGTAACACACACATGTATATGGCGTTGCCAATTATCACAGGGGGCACTTTCAAATGCCGGAAGTTGTGAAACGCTAGCCCATGCAATTATATTTGTAGAATAGGCAATTTAAATACGTCAGATATTTTTTTTATAACAATGTTATCATAGATTTTAGAGAACATGAATCGGGCCACGTTTTCCCCCGGAACGAAATAATTAGCATGCGTCAGCATATTCCTTATATGGTGAGCACAAAGAGCGTTAAATTGTCTTAATTCTGTGTGGGGAAATTTGAAAACAGCTTCGACAAGATTTTTCAGAGCATGTGAATTCTGCATAACATCACAGACATACGTGGTGACAGGGGGTGAGGGTGTAACATCAGAGACATACGTGGTGACAGGGGGTGAGGGTGTGACATCAGAGACATAAGTGGTGACAGGGGGTGAGGGTGACAGGGGGTGAGGGTGACAGGGGGTGAGGGTGCAGATTGGGGGTTAGACATTTCAACAGTTGGAAATTTCATGCCCGACAAAAACAATAGTTGGAAATTTTACACCATGTATAGGTTGAAATTATTGTCATTGTTTGATTTTCCATCAAGTAATTAGTGGGGAATTTGTTACCAGTAATTAGTGGGGAATTTGTTACCAGTAATTAGTGGGGAATTAGTGGGTAATTAGTGGGTAATTAGTGGGGAATATGTTGTTTTTAGATCAACAGCAGCATATTTTCCAAATTTTGGTCAAAATGGCCGTCATTTAGGAATTTTCGATCATCAGTGGGATGATCCCCAACGAAGACCCTCTATATAACCACGTCACCGAGTCCATGTTATTCGTGTGTGTATGGACCCGTGTTGTTCATATGTGACCCGCCATATCAAATCCAGTCGTAAGTCGGGATTATTTTACCCTGTGCCAATGCATTCTCTTATATATGCGAGTCGACCATAGGTCGCCTCGCATATATAAGAGAATGCATTGGCCTAACAATTTTTTAGCATTTTTTTAAAATAAATGTTTCTAGGACATAAAATAAAAAAACATCCATTACCCTGCAGGGAGCCCCACACATATATAGAAGCATATAGAAGAGTGTCGTCTGCTCATGTTTGTCTGGGGCTCTGTATGGGTGAAATTATAAAATTGTTAAAGAATACAAGAACAAATTATTAAAATTGTAAAAAATTGTTAGGCCAACGCATTCTCTTATATATGCGAGGCGACCTATGGTCGACTCGCATATATAAGAGAATGCATTGGCACAGGGTAAAAAAATCCCGACTTACGACTGGATATGGCGGGTCACATATATACTACCAAATTACGAGGTTAAAATGAATAATGTCCGATTAAAGTTCATCGTGCAAATAACAGGAACATTTGCCAGTGTGTTAACGTACATGTACCTTAGATACCAAACACTAGTATTAACAAAAGTTACTATACACTAACTGAAAACGTGCCAATGTCATAACAGTTTCCCTTGGTAAGGCCGAGTTCTCTGAATACGACCTGTCACTAAGGGGGTGTTTATACATTACCCGGCGAAGATCGCATTCGCTTTAGCCGGCAACGATAACAATAGAGTGTTTATACTTCGCCGGATAAGAATTACGGCTATCCGGATACTCAGCTATACGGTTTTCAACTTTTGGATAAAATGATTTAGTACAAGCACCTGATTGTCGTATGGATTCTAATTCGCTCTGCGGTTAAGTTAGATGTTTATCTGGGGTCATGGCGTCATGGGTGATTTCCTTTCAACAATTAACTCGAACAAAATTATTGTGTAATCACTGATAGACCAGCCCGCGTTTCACCTGTGTATATATGGGTCAGTGTGCCAGTCTGATTAACCGGTATTAGCTGTTTATCGATGGTCACGCGTCTTGATTAATCTATTGGTATAAAATACTGGAGCATAAATGCGCACACTCAGACTTCACTTTGCAATCGTTCTGGACGATAGTATTTTAGACAAATCTGTAATGACAAACGAACAGCAACTCGTGGTGGCATTTATCGTGCTTTTAGGAAATGCTATCCTGTGCTTGAATATGTGGCTAACAGCCGTTACAGTATATCAGTCGCGATATCTACAGAGAAGACAATTACGTCTACAGTTGACAACATCCACTAAAATCAAACGGAAGTATAAAAAGACAAGAAATCCTCGTAGATTTTGGGTGAGACCCGGAAGGACTGACGCATGGTGGATGACTTTCAAAATGGACCTTGTACTACGAAGTGAATGGGTAGAAAACTTTCGGATGTCAAAGGAAAATTTCCATCTGCTTTGCTGTCAACTGCGCCCCTATGTAGAAAGACTTGATACACCCATGCGGAAGTCTATTTCCGTTGAAAAGCAGATCGGTATAACACTTTATTACTTATCTGATGAAGGCGGATTACGCAAAACTGCAAATGCATTCGGTGTAGCTAAATCTACGGCATCGACAATAATTAGGCGTGTCACCAACGCTATATCAATTCATCTGGGACCGAGATTAATTAGTGTTCCAAAATCCACACAGGATGTTCAATTTTGCACCACAAATTTCGAACAGGCATATGACATTCCACAGTGCATTGGTGCTATAGACTGTACACATATAGACATCAAACAGCCGCGCATCAATCCGACGGATTATGTGAATCGTAAGAACAGACATTCACTCAATATTCAAGCCTGCTGTGACTTCAGGGGCAGGTTCATAGACGTAGTGGTCAAATGGCCTGGGAGCGTACACGATGCTAGAATTTTTGCAAATTCTAACATCAACTCACAATTGAAGAATGGGGTGATACCGTCATGTTCAAAAAATATAAATAACAGTGCTATTCCTGTGTACATTGTGGGGGACCCGGCATACCCATTGATGCCTTATCTAATGAAGGAATTTCCGAATGGTGGAAAAACGGTACAAGAACAGTATTTCGGTCGTTCGCTCTGTCGTGCGAGAATGGTGATAGAATGGTCGTCTCAAGGGAAGGTTTAGAGCACTTCGGCGTCCAATGGATATAGGGCTGAAAGATTTGCCATTTGTCATATACGCGTGCTTTGTTTTGCATAACTTCTGTGAGGAGCAAAACGAAGGAATTTGTGATCAGACGGTGTGCCGTCAGGTCGCTCTAGAACGTGATTCGCAACCTGAAATTCCAGAAGTCTTGGTCGGAACAGGAGGTACCGGCGAAGAAGAAGGGAAACGTGTGAAAAATGTGTTGGTCAATTATATAGACCCGTGAATTTATCAGTTGATGTTGATCTCATTTACAAGTGACTAAAATTGAATAATGCAATAGTAATTTAACTTTGTCTTATTATTTTATTGGATTCCAAGACTCAGTGCAAGATCCTGTGTGTTCGCATTATTACATTTGTACATGTGTAAAATATTAGACGAGAAATTAAATTTAATCATATCCTTTGTAATGATCTCACCTGGAACTCAAGTCAATAGCCACAATTTTGTAACATTTAAGAAGGAAAATGCATCAATTCTGGGATGTCGCCAGCTTGGAATTACAACTTCACCCGTCCTTAATTGAATCAGACCAAATTCCATATCCGCGTAATTATATTTTCATCCACTTGACTTGAAAATGTTCAAACTGCTATTTCAAGCTTTCCAATGGTAGGGAACTTCTGACATAACATCGCATTATATTGGAAATTGCATGGGCATTTCAGTCCAAACTCTTACCAAAGAAGGAAATGTCACATATTGGTTAAAAAAAAAAACAACAGATTTCACCCGTATGGAAAAGCGAACTAGAAGAACAACTTTAATTTAAATGTGGTCTGAAATTCCCAACAAAGTAGTGCCAGGCATGACATACCAAAATAAAATAATTTGGACCAATATTTTAGGTGATATGAGCTAAACCCACCGTGGCCATGTCTCTGATTATTCATTACACGCCTGTTCCAAGAATTACAGGCTTTTCAATGTCATGTTGTATGTGTACCATATTTACAAATTCATAGGCATACGACGTATGCGTAACTGACGTTCGCCTTAACCATGAAACAGCAACAAATAAAATAAAAGCAAGCTCTGCAATTATGTGCCTGAAACCCCCTATATATAGGTATGTTTTATTAGTTCATGGATTCTAGGTCGAGTGGCGTGTAATAAACACAAAACGAAACGCTTGCTAATGGGTTAGTCGATACGGCACTTGTGCCATTTCGAGAGGATTGAATTCGATGCTGTTCTATGATTCTATACTTCCGCACTGGCACTCGGGCCGTATCAACAAACACACACACAAGCTCGTGTCATTCCGTGTATATAACCTACATTGTGTGCACGTTCAAGAATATAGTCTCATATATAAATCAGAAAATAGATATTACAGGTTCATTTTTATTTTACACTGTATACATGATGGTGATAACACATATATGATACTGTCGATACATTTACTGTTACTAAACAGTTTCCATCCGTCTAACTGACGCTATATAAGAAAACAAATTTGGTCCAGAAAACAAAAGTACTAGAAATTTCATTGCTGCTCATCAACTTGATGTCATTATGATAAACGGTAGTTTATTGATCCAACATTCGGCACGCCTTTTGCGGATATAATTGTGAGCAATCAGGATCTCTTACCGACAGATTTACCGCGCGCAGATTTTTTTACTTTTGCAGCTGGGGGATTTCTATCCACGTTAGGGTCTATACTGTCTGTTGCACAGGGGCTGGTATTAAATTTTGAATTAGTTGAAATCCGTCCTTGACCGCGTTGGCGAGAGTGTTCATACTATCCGCCATGGATTTTAAATGATCTTCAGCTTGTTTGTCTGTATTTTCCATATGTTTGAATATTTTCCGTTTCATTTCCAGATCCTCACCCAAAAGCTTGACGTAATGCTGATCCTCGGGTAGCTTTCTTTTGAGCTTGTCTTCTTTGAAATTATTCAATTTCTCTCCGAGTAGTTCGCGTCTTTTAGATATTGTTTCCGAGGGCAGAATTTCCTGGCTTACCTCAACCGAGGAGTCATCGTCGTTGTCTGACAAAGTTTCTGGCAACGTTTCGATTATACTAGAATCGTCCGATGGGGCTGTCAGGTCATTAGTTTCAACTCCATTCGCAATCGTCGTTGTTGCCGGACAGCCGCCCCATATCTGTGTCAAAAGTTCAAAAAATAATTCCACTACTCTTCCAAACCCACTCTTTTTCCCCTTGTCAATAGCTCTGCGATAATTTTGTCTAATGAATTTTATCTTTGACGTGATATGGTTCTTGTTGAAATCAGAAGATTTATGTGGATAATCCTTGCCAAGTCGGTCTACCTCCTCTTTGTTAGCAGGAAGATTTTGTTGGAATAGTTTGGTGATATCTGGATATTTTGTACGAACTGACTCCCAGTCGATTCCATTTACCGCTTTTGAAACTTTGTATTCATTTATTGTTCTCAGAAGAAGCTCGGCTTCATCGTCGGTCCATACAATTTTGTCCGTGGTATTCCCTGCATCATTAACATTCTGCGCCGAGTCATGTGGTTTATTGCAGCTTTTTTGTGAACGAACCTTTTTCTTCAAAATTGACAACGACATCTTGGCGATTGCGAGAGAATGTACAAAATGAACTGCATCGATGACCATACTATATGGGCGAGTCGATTATGGACTTTGCAATTATCGTATTGATTGGCTGACCGATGATTGGTGTCAATGCGACCAACGGGGCTGTTAGCAAATTGCAGGTACACCTAATTTCCAAGTGAATGACACAATTATTGCGTGTTCACGGCGGGAATTCAATGTGCTTGTACATATATATTCAGAAGGAAGAAATTGGATGGCGCGTTTTAGTGGATTCGAACGTATTGGACAATTATTTAAATAATCTAATTTTGAATATATATAGTCCACGATGAATGTCATGGTCTCAGAATCGACTAAAATAAATGAAAAACAAATTTGATTGTACAATGTGGAAACGAAAAATATGAGTCGCTATGTTGAAACTTTGGTCTGATATAAAATCCAATCCGAATGACTAGACACAAATTGATAGCTATATGCGACGAGATTATACTTAAAACTGATAATGGCCATGCTTTTAACGCGACAGTCACTTAATATATTGTCTAGGAACTCAAGCAGATTTTAAAATATATTGTTTAAATATTTTTAAAATTACCAAGAGCAATACCTGAAAGTGCGAGTTGGATATTCCTACTTTCGACATTTCAGTTTCTAAAATTCAGCATCTCACTATACCGCCCAATGCAACCATGTCTCTAAAAGGTAGCGGCCAGATGTTTACATGTGTACAACAATACCCTACTCCAGTTGATTGAGAACTAAGGGGGAAACTATTAACAAGCAAATGAGGCAAAATATTAGAATTGTGTTAACCGGCTATATATGCTTATCTTCGCCGGCGATGTATAAACACTGTGCAGAAACCTTCGCCGGCTAACGGGTTCGCCGGGTAACGGCTTCGCCGGCTATGTGTGAACGTCACCTAACTCGCTGCCATATTGGATCCACCAGGCCCGGTTCCGGGGTTTTAGTACTACAGGTCAAAGTTCTGGAGTAGCATTTCCATATATGGAAGTCATGAATATTCAAAAGCTCCATATATATGGAAATACTCTTCCAGAAATTTGACCAGCTGTAGCACTAAAACCACAGAACCGGGGCTGGATGAATCTCTGAAACCACAGAACGGGGTTGGATGAATCCAATACGGCCGCGAATCAGTGATCTAGCTTATTCTACGACTTGAATAAATCGGTGGCATTTTGAACATATTTATCTAGTATATCTAACTATTTTATTCCCCTAACCCTTTACCCAACAGAACGGCCCTGTGCCAATGCATTCTCTTATATATGCGAGTCGACCATAGGTGGCATCGCATATATAAGAGAATGCATTGGCTTAACACATTAAAAATTATAAAATTGTTAAAGAATGTAAGAAAAAATGGTAAAAAGTGTTAATATGGTCGACTCGCAAATATAAGAGAATGCATTGGCACATGGCATAACTGTAACTATCACAATGTGGTCAAGGAGCCGGTTCTAATGATATCCATATTTGTATGGTTCTATTGAGACAGACCGAAGATATTTTAGGCTGTTGAAGCTTTATTTGGCCGGTTTTGGCCGGTTTTGGCCGGTTTGTTGGGCAAAGGGCTAACCGGCTCAGGGCGTAACACAAGCTGAAATATGGTGAGAGCTATTCATGCTATTGTCAAGCGGTACGCCTTCCAGAGTAGCTGACTAACATATATATGAACAAAATACCCCTTTGCATATTAGTTAAAATGAACAAAAATCACACAAACTACATGTACACCAAATGTCATAGCTACCAAATCAACCATAACTCATATAGCAATATGCTCTGGAAGGCACTACACCAAGCACCATACAATCACAAACCATGCATGCATGTAAATATATTCAGCTGTCATCTTGTGAACAGTTTGTATCGTTTTTTTTTTACTCTTAATTTGCTAATATTTACCGTAGAATTAGCCCAATGTGACAATATGATTTCCCGATAGGCATTACGATTCATATGTTTTAGAATGGTTGAAATTAATATTATTCGTAACTGAAAAATACATCTTAGTTCTTCTATTACTATCATATTTAAATCCTCAATTCATAATGTGACAGACAATACTTATGAAACTTTGAAATTTGAAGAGGATCAAACTTGTTATCTGCCTCGTGGAATTTAATCCAGAATAAAACTGTGTGATGTGTTCACCTTTCACTGACTACTGTATAAATATGGCTGTAAATAAAAAACGATAATACAACATGTAGCTGAAAAGCTCATCCTTAAGTTACGAGTATAATACTAATTGCGACCAGTCTAACATATCAATCCGACATGCCCTTTTAAGACACAAAGGAAGAAAGCTACATGCATCGCAGTTAAAACTCAACTTTATGTACCTGTAAAAGTAAAACATCTTAATTGCATACTGTTTGGTAACGTGTAAGGCGTGAAATTGTCCAGTCACTTGGGAATACATTTTTGTTAAACAGGTGAATGCGTACATCACGACAATATATCAATAACAGCTAGTTGGGATTGAAACCGTCAAGACAACAGCAAAGCCCGTAATAGATGTGCGTGATGACTTGGTGACAACGTTCTTCTATAGTCCCACATTTAAAAAAAAATGAAATTTGATAGCACGATACATCAAACTATAGTTACTAGTATAACGACACTTAGTATCCATCCCAGTGAGTCAGCCAAAGATAGTTTGATAAGAACATCCAACCAATAGTGGACTCCCGGTCCGTAAATCGCCATATTAACTCTGCGATAACATGGCGAATGTCGACAATATCTCATATCCAGATGTTTCAATGAAAATTGACGAACATCTGATGAATCGGTCCGTGTAATTTTAATAGTTGTACTCGTAAGTTAGAATTGTATAGATATGCGATCATCCGTCACTGCGCGGCATCAGTTCATTGTTTACCGTTGTTGTTGTTGACATCGAAGCTCTTGTGAATTACGCTGGTGCGTACAGTATATCCTCTCGTGTACATGTACATGTATGTGCTTCAAGTTAAACAATCTGGCAACACGGTCAACATTCTAATAGTAATAGTAAATAGCTGCGTTGTAATAGCTGCGTTGTTGTTGTTGTTATTATTATTGTCACCACTGGTTGACATCGAAACTCCTGTGAATTACTCTAGCAGGTGAAACTGTATCCTGTTGTGTCGGTAAATGTATTTGTGTTTTGGTAGTCACAGCACTGTCAATTTCAACATGGACACTGAGACGAATGAAGTCATAGCAGACAACTCGAAGTGGCACCTAGAAGACAACACAGTTGTCACAATTTAGTAGAAAATATCAATGATTAAGCCGGTTTTCGCAAATCTAGAACTTGTCCGTTAGTACACAACTGTATAGATCCCAACAACATTGGTGTGATCAGCGCGGCGATGACATGGAGAAAAGTAACGGCTCATGAACATAACGTAATTTAATTACGGGCGCAATACAAGACGGTCTGTGCATTGCACATAATGAATATACCGGATCATTGCACAGAATACAAACAATTAATAATAAATAATGAATATCAGCAGAGTCAGACATAATTTGATCGCCGATAAATATTTTGTTGAATTTTGACGGCATGAACTTAATTGGAAACACGCACATTTTAGATAGTGACCATTTTCAGGGCCCATGAAACAACGGTGATTCACCGTACAACTGATGAAACGGTATGGGATCGTCGGATTAACCCTTTACCCAACAAAACGACCAAAACCGGCCAAATAATGCTTCAACAGCATAAAATATCTTCGGTCTGTCTCAATAGAACCATACAAATATGGATATCATTGGAACCGGCTCCTTGACCACATTGTGATAGTTACATTTATGCCCTGTGCCAATGCATTCTCTTATATATGCGAGTCGACCATAGGTCGCCTCGCATATATAAGAGAATGCATTGGCCTAAAAAAATCTTTTTTTAACACTTTTTACCATTTTTTCTTACATTCTTTAACAATTTTATAATTTTTAATGTGTTAAGCCAATGCATTCTCTTATATATGCGAGGCGACCTATGGTCGACTCGCATATATAAGAGAATGCATTGGCACAGGGCCCTTCTGTTGGGTAAAGGGTTAAAAAGTCGGTTTCAGCTTGTTCTACCATGGGTATGGGTACACGGCCACTTTTGGCGTTTGGCCGCTGCACTAGACTCATCGTACAACTGATACGTCGTGGAAATCAACTGTCGGTGGTTATTTTTCGGGTATTTGCGAGAAAATAACACAACTATGCTCACCGTTCCGACTTATTTTCTCTTTATCCGCCTCGAATTACAGTACTACGCACACGCGTACAGATAATTAATTATGTTCATCCACAGTAGTTTGCAGTATTGTTAAAATAATACAAAGAGAAACATCTGGTTTTACATATAACTAAAAGTATGTTGCAAGGTAGATTTTCAATCGAAAACAAAAAATACTGGTTGGTATTGCTCCGTTATTTTTCACTATCATAGGTCGCCTCGCATATATAAGAGAATGCATTGGCCTAACACTTTTTACCATTTTTTCTTACATTCTTTAACAATTTTATAATGTTTAATGTGTTAAGCCAATGCATTCTCTTATATATGCGAGGCGACCTATGGTCGACTCGCATATATAAGAGAATGCATTGGCACAGGGCCGTTCTGTTGGGTAAAGGGTTAAACGGTCCGATACGGTCAAACCGACAGTATTTTCTAACAGTGTACATATATATTTTTCAGCACTATCGTTGGCAGTGCATGCATGAGATACAAGTACACATACGCACGTTCTCGGCATTGTTTATCTGCCGTTGACAGAACAAATATATGTATATGTTTTCAGCACTGCCTATATCTGTACGTTGATAGTAGAGATACGCACTTTTTCGGCGCAGTCTATTACTACCGTTAACAGTACCGATACATGTATGCATGTTTTCGGAGCTGCTTATCTACCGTTGTCAGTAGATATATGCGTGTATATATGCACGGCCTATAATGTACTGGTGACAATAAACACATATGCAATCAACGTCGTGTTCGATGCATCTCTGGGTGTATATATAAAATTGTCAGATATACTGCATATATAATTTCGCGAAGATATGTATGTATCGATGACAGTAGAGAGACGTGCATATTTTCCTAACTTCCCATATGTATCGTTGTCAGCATACATCAACATGTATGTATTCCGCACTGCATGTACACTGTTGGCTGTATACAACTATATGCTTCACGGCTTATATATATATCTACAGCTGACAGTAGAGATTATATGTATGTTTCTATACTGTCTGTACATATGACAATATAAATGTAGTATGCCATCATATACGTTCCGGTCCTGACATGCAGAACCTGTTACTTTAGCGCAGTCTCTGGGCACGGACTGACATACAGAAAGTTTGTCTCTTCCAAATGAGCCACTTGCCGACACATTGCATAATGGCCTATACACGTACCTTAAATCAAGTTTGCTCTGCTAGTTGAATTTGACAGCGGTGAGGTTGATTGAAGCTAAAACAACATTAACTTCGTTGCAGGCAGTTTGTTGCCGACAGACAGAATTTCCAGAAAATTAGATAGTGAGTCCGTATAGCTGGCTCCGTGAAATTGAATTGCCCGCGCGACTTTTTTGTTTCAGACAGAACAAATCTGATTTCGGCTTACTCAATGCGCCATGTGCAAAGAACGGCGTGGTCGTGGCAATCTAGCGAACCAACTCCAATCTGATAAGATACCAAACCGAGGACTGTCCCGAGGCCTAAAACATCATTGTGCATCTTCAACAACAAGAATTATCGCTCCGTCCCCGACATATTATAGAAGGTTATTCTAACTGATTAATAACAAAGGCTCCACCGGTCGTAGATCATGCGACGAATCTCTACTCTGGCTATACGCCCGTACATGTATATAGAGAGCATACTCCATGCACCAATCTGAAACATACGATCTTTTTTACGTTCTGAACCGTTCAGATGGGGAACCTTATAATTTTTAACATGTAGACAACGCGGGAACATTGTGATGTAATAATGACACATAGATGTGGATACCAATATGTAATGTATGAAGTAGAAGATACACATGTAATATACAATCAATGTATGCAAATAAGTCGCGGAATGAAGAACCCGGATGATTGGTGATGCTCGGACAGGTATAAGAACCTCAAGATGAAATGAGTAAAGTAGGATAGGATAGGATAAGGATAGGATAATTTTATTTACAATAT
This sequence comes from Siphonodentalium dalli, assembly GCA_032622095.1. NCBI lineage: Eukaryota > Metazoa > Mollusca > Scaphopoda > Gadilida > Siphonodentaliidae > Siphonodentalium > Siphonodentalium dalli. The sequence goes on from CP136063.1 coordinate 263,556,213, forward strand.
ACACACATGGAAAGTACAATTACAAATAAATATAATATTGATAGACTATACATGTATATTGTAAAGTATATAAAGCATGATATATCGGGGTGTTGTTTCGCGCTCCGCGTGTATACTAATGTAGAGATTCTTGTTTCGCCTGGGCGCTGGGGGGTTTTATTTATAGAAATGGGAATTTTGGGACGGATTTAAAAGTCGAACTGCGACCCGGAGGCCGAGTCCGGTAAAAGGTGTAGTTGGGAATTTCAATTTCGTTTATTGTCCTTTACATTATTATGTCAATAATGTTGATTTTTGGTTTGTGACAAGCTATGTCAATTACAAATAAAAGAAATGAAAAAAGATAATTTGTAAGTCTTCTATTTCAACTTTTATAGACATTTTTCGTTCTTCAACCCACTGAGGGTTGTGGTCGGAGACGGCCGAGTCGGCCGCCGGTTCGTTAATTAGGTACTGGTTGTTATTGTTATTTTAACTGAATTCTGAGTTGGTCATTCCCGAAACCAATATATTTTATATTCTATAATTACAATCATGGGTATATAATATATAATCTTGAGTGCGTTACCATTTCTGACATTGGTTTTCTTGTTGTTACTAATATACTATTTGGTGCGAATATTAAATGAGGTATTTGGCAGTACACATCGGTAATGGCTCTGCCGTTATGGCCATTCCCTATGACCATATTTGGGGTCGACTTCATTGTGTGCAGGTCTGGACTGTGCTTAAGATGGGTGAGGTTTATGTAAGAACAGAGAACTGATATTCGAGTTTGGGTTCTATATCACACCGTATTACCGATCCGGATTACCACCGGTCACGATGCGGATCACTACCGACTGAAAGTGGCAATTTGTGTAACGGTAGGTCGACTAAAACGTTAATTATATTATATATCTGAATGTAACCCACACAAAGTTTGTTGCCGCCGTCTTTCTTACATACATTAGAAAATGGCCACGCCAAGAAAATATAAAATAATCGCCTACGATAACCTTAGAGGTAGCATATGTTACTAGGATCTAGTTGCACGTGGCCCATTATTTATCTTCATTGGCACAATACATGATGCAAATGCATGGAATTTTCTCTTATTTCTGTTGCGTATACAAGAATGTCCATAACTGTACAAAATGGCAATATGGTTTGTCAAGTTGAATGTAAATTAAACGCGTAGTATCGATTTCCATACTCATGGGTTCCAAAAAACAGGATGCGGATCGGCACCGTTCACTATTTTGCCGGTACAGATCCGTACCCGTTCATTTCATGGGTATCTATGTTCAAAACGTCCCAGATGGCCACAAATCGAACATACAAACGTGTACATTAGGCGAATGACTTAGTAAATGGTCTATCTTTTCGTACCACGAGAATACCGCATAAAGAAATAAAACATGAACCATCCATATCAGCTACTGCTCGAAATAATGAAACACAATGGTAAACATGCGTTACAAATATAAGAATAAGTGAACATATATTGTATACTTATCAGATTTATCGGCGTCCTCCGCTAGCCCAGTTACTCCTATACACGAAGGGAGAAAAAATTCACACCTTCCACAGAATGTAGGGCGAAAATGATCCAACTACAATGATGCCACGTGGCACGCTTTTGTCAAAACAGCCGGTAGTGATCCGCATCGTGACCGGTGGTAATCCGGATCGGTAATACGGTGTGTATATGTACGTAGCACGGGTATAATATACAATTAGTGCTATACGCCATTGAGTCAGGTTGTGGGAATATAATGGGGCATGGGTAGTTATGTCATGGGGCATGGGTAGTTATGTCACAACATAATTCTTTGTTAATATACCATGCATAAAAGCTCATTTCATCTTCCAAAACTATTCAATGGCCTCATCAAATCTCAAATCATCCACTTTCTTCCATTTTTTTCAGATCCACATGATCGTAATGAAGCTTGCAACATTCTCTTTGAAACTCTCATTGATCGAGGCTACTCAATACGTCATATCAGCAAAATTAAATCCGAAACTATGGATGAATTTCGTCTATTCCAAACGCCTTCATTTTTTTTAGCAGTGAAATTAACCATCTATACGCATATCGACTTTTTCCCCACAAATGGACAGTTCTGCAACGTCGTGTTACTTTCTATAGGAAATCAGCAAACCCCCATGTATGCAAGTGTCACACCCAGACACACGAACCAGGTTACCATCACGTTGCAAGTCTGAGTTTAGTGTGCCTGTCATTTGCAGAAGGAGGTCCCCAGAGGGTGAATTTAGTGACGCTATCCCGCATAGCGGGCTAGCATAATTAAATTCACCCTCTGGGAACCTCATTCATCATGGCCTCATCTGACTCAGATTGAAGTTCCCAAATGGTGAATATTGTGATGTACACCCATTGGGAGCCTCGATTATGCAATGTGTCGTCTGCCAATTTGAGTATATAGAGAAACTAAAAATAAAATAAAATAATATAATCTATGTGAAGAAATTTGATAACAAAGAAACTTTCCAGACAAGATGAGGCCTCAGCAGAATGAGGTCCCCAGAGGGTGAATTTAGTGATGCTAAATTCACCCTCTGGGGACATCATTCTGCAAATGACATGCACTCTAAACTCAGGCTTGTCACATTGTCGGCAACAAAAACTGTATTTTCCCAGAAATAGAATGGTTTAAATTGTAAAATTTCCAAATATTGTTTTGCCAGGCATATTTCAAACTGTTGAAAATTTTGACCAAATTGGCGGGGGGAGTGGGGGTGGGTAGACTCAGAGAGACACACAACCCACGTCGCCACTTCCCTGACCCTCAGACAGGAATGGTAGCAGGCGGCTTCATTAGAAGGCATCGCATCTGTACAGCTAATTCCGCCGTATCTTCTCGTCAGTCCCTCGAGCCTTGATTGCATTTGTTCCAGATCCCACACTTTGTAATCAAATCTGAGAGGAATTTGAATTTCCTCATACCTCGATATAATCTTAATTCCAATTCCTCGTCAACTGTCTAAATTAAGTTGTCGAATGTAACAAGAAGTGTGGCATTAACTTGAGATGGCAAAATTGTTCGAAGACTCGCTAACCCTTTCAGTGAATGCCGTATACCTAGGTTTAGGTTTTGTTCCACAGCGCAATAGAAATATGATCAGTGTTGCGTCATTGTGTGTGAATATATGACCGACCTTTCCCTACTCAAAGTGACACATAATGAATAATTAACTTTACTAATTAGTCGATATTGCTATTATATCATTATTTTCTTCCGAAGATTTGATAAAGAAAATAGCATGTTTTATGCACAATCTGGTCAACAGACACGATTGCATAAGATGAATGGACATTAATAAGGGCCAAGACGTATTTACACACGCATATATGGCCAATGGTGGATAGTCATAATGATTATAATGAAAATACAATGATGATGATAACGCAATGATATATATTTTCCAGTGCAATAGAGGGTGGCTCCAATATACGCCCGTTTATATATGCGCATGCATATAACATGTTATCAAACGATGTGAATACCTAGTCCAAAAGGGCTACAACTCGTTAACAAATCATTAGGTCGAACCCAAATTCGAAATTGACTTGTACTTTTGGCGAAGAAACAAATACCAACTTTAATTTTGAACAAATAATCCAAACGAGAGTTATCGGTCGGAAATCGAAACCATTTCCAAATCAGGAAAGTCGAAGAAAGGCTGAAACTCACGCACACATTGGACCAGACCATACTCGAAGAAAGGCTGAAACTCACGCACACATTGGACCGGACCATTCTCGAAGAAAAGCTGAAACTCACGCACACATTGGACCGGACCATACTCGAAGAAATGCTGAAACTCACGCACACATTGGACCGGACCATACTCGAAGAAAGGCTGAAACTCACACACACATTGGACCGGACCATACTCGAAGAAAGGCTGAAACTCACGCACACATTGGACCGGACCATACTCGAAGAAAGGCTGAAACTCACGCACACATTGGACCGGACCATACTCGAAGAAAGGCTGACATTGGACCGGACCATACTCGAGATATTAGGCTGAAACTCACGCACATTGGACCGGACCATACTCGAAGAAAGGCTGAAACTCACGCACATTGGACCGGACCATACTCGAAGAAAGGCTGAAACTCACGCACATTGGACCGGACCATACTCGAGATCTTAGGCTGAAACTCACGCACATTGGACCGGACTATACTCGAAGAAAGGCTGAAACTCATGCACACATTGGACCGGACCATACTCGAAGAAAGGCTGAAACTCACGCACACATTGGACCGGACCATACTCGAAGAAAGGCTGAAACTCACGCACACATTGGACTGGACCATACTCGAAGAAAGGCTGAAACTCACGCACACATTGGACCGGACAATACTCGAGATCTTGGGCTGATAAAGGCACATAACAATACATTGTTCAGATAAAATAATCCACATTGGAAATGTCAATCTTACTCCCTCGGTTAACAAATGATGATATAATCAAATAATCACGCCTGCATGTTACAACATGTTAAAGGTACCCAATCCGATCAGAGGGTCCCCATATCATCAATATACAACAACAACAACAACAACAACAACAACAGCAACAGCAACAACAACAACAACAACAACAAAAACAACAACAACAACATTTCTTCAAAATGCGCTTTACTTATCAGAATCGATTAACTGCAGAAGTATCAAATTTCCCGAAACGTGTTATTTGTCAACATTATGTTCAACGAAATATGGCCGTATTATCACTTGAGTATTCACGAAATTTTGCCGTATTACCACTTGTTTTTAGAGTTATCCATTTTCATCCGCAATTTTGACCGAGACCATCCATTTGACGTCGTGTTTCTGGGCCACAAACAATTGAAATAACAAACTTCAAAAATAGATATCTGATCACTCTGAGCGTTGATGGGTAGGTTCCTCGACTCGAATCAAATATTTTTTACCCCCGAAGCCAAATAAATAGTAATTTAGGGGTGTTTAATCTCATTGAGTACCTTTAACAAATGCTGATCCAATCAAACAATCATGCCATACATGTAATATACACTATGACCATCCATGGATACACGCACAAACAATCTTGCCATACATGTAATATACAGTATGGTCATCCATGGATACACACACAAACAATCATGCCATACATGTACTATACAGTATGGTCATCTATGGATACACGCACAAACAATCATGCCATACATGTAATATACAGTATGGCCATCCATGGATACACGCACAAACAATCATGCCATACATGTAATATACAGTATGGCCATCCATGGATACACGCACAATAAATCATGCCATACATGTAATATACAGTATGACCATCCATGGATACACGCACAAACAATCATGTCATACATGTAATATACAGTATGGCCATCCATGGATACATGCACACACAATCATGTCATACATGTAATATACAGTATGACCATCCATGGATACATGCACACACAATCATGTCATACATGTAATATACAGTATGACCATCCATGGACACACGCACAAACAATCATGTCATACATGTAATATACAGTATGACCATCCATGGACACACGCACAAACAATCATGTCATACATGTAATATACAGTATGACCATCCATGGATACACGCACAATAAAATGGCACAATACAAAGCAATATTTTGCGAGTGCATTGCTTGAGTATATGTTATGGATACACGCGTGAGAATAATACACAAGCTTCGTACATCTCGCCGCATATATGTGACCCGCCATATCAAATCCAGTCGTAAGTCGGGATTGTTTTTACCCTGTGCCAATGCATTCTCTTATATATACGAGTCAACCATAGGTCGCCTCGCATATATAGCATATATAAGAGAATGCATTGGCCTAACAATTTTTTATCATTTTTTAAAAATAAATGCTTCTTTGCAGGGAGCCCCACACATATATAGAAGCATATAGAAGAGTGTCGTCTGCTCATTATTGTCTGGGGCTCTGGATGGGTGAAATTATAAAATTGTTAAAGAATACAAGAAAAAATTATTAAAATTGTAAAAAATTGTTACACGCGTGTACATGTAATATACAGTATGACCATCGATGGATACACGCACAAACAATCATGTCATACATGTAATATACAGTATGGCCATCCATGGATACACGCACAAACAATCATGTCATTGCATTGGCAATGCATTGGCAATGCATTGGCACAGGGTAAAAAAAATCCCGACTTACGACTGGATTTGAAATGGCGGGTCACACATCACTCCATGGTTAAATTCGAAGTCATCACGCAATAGAGTACCCCCTCTTTAATGCCATAATAGTTTTTAGTTACAATTGTGTCAATATTTTCCAAATATGACCTCTTTGGAAACGTTTCATGTTATACTGTTTTAGGTCATGAATTTCTTATCTAAAAGATTGATATTTGTGGTAAATTTGAATGCTATTTCCAGACAAGGCTATTGGCCAATTAGAGCACAGGTTTAATTTTAGCCCGCATGTTCACAGTCGTATGGGTCTGACATTGCAATCTTAGATCACAAATAGAAGGCTGCACAATATTCTTTCCATGAGAGTACTCCTGGTGCTGTGAGGTCATTGAGTCCAGACCTGAGCTCCGACCCATATTTACATCATTGTAACCAGCAGCACCGCATGGAGAACCGATAATTGTAAATGTGGATAACACTCTGTCATTTTGACAGCACATAACACAATTCAAGCTGCGAAACAGGTGGTTAAAGGCCCACTTAATTTTCGAGTCATCGATTATTTTTAGTGACTTGATGTACGGTTTTAATAACAATCTATGACATAAAATATGATTAAAATACTATAATTCATCACAATTCGGAACGTCTGTGTCTCAGAAGGTGCCAATAAAGTGATAATAAATAGCTGAAATCATAGAAACATTTCTAGCGTTTCGCTCCCAGAATGCAACAGAATTCAAACTAAAATATAGAGTTATTCCCCTTCCATTGAAAATAATAGATTTGCAGAACAGTCCAGATGAAAATTAAGCACACGTCGGTACCTCAACAAAAACAACATGTTCACATTTATTTTTTACACCGAATAAGTTGATAATACAATGTTTTGGAGCTTCCTCTTTCAAATATAATGTGATCTGGGGGGGGGGGGGGGGGGGGTGGTCGAAAAATAAGTGGGCCTTTAAAAAATCTGCAACCAAGATTTTATATGTGGGAGTTTATTCTATTTTTAAGTAAATATCCAGACAAGACTATTGGGCCAATCATAGCCACGAATCTATTTTATTCTCAGTCCGCATCCGTTGGAGGGCGCCCCACAGTTGACCAGCGCCCCAATTCACTTTACACTGTACCCAGGACAGCGTGGAGAACGAATCTATGGTACATGTGGACAGCCATCCCCGAGTTGAGTCTCTATTGTAGCTGATGATCTAACGGTGTGTTCGATCGCGACACCGAGTGAACATGTTCCAATAATTATATCGAAGCGCCAAGTCCCCACTGGGACTATCTGGCACGGCGGAAGAATGAGTAAGTGGCTCAGCGCGGTGTTGATCAGGCAGCCATGTAATAACGGGCGTCTACTGCAATGTATCTCTGCTCGTTGGTATTCGCAGAACGATCGACACCTCTGACACTTAATTAAAATCGAGAGAGACTCAAAAAGACAATATAGTTTTAGATTATCTTACTTTTCAGATGACAATCCAATTTCCTATTCCTGCTATCGATTTGCGTCTTGACAAAAATAATTCCCATGTTGCCACAGTGGAACTATGTTTTCAAGACCGAAACCTTTGAATTTTGAGTGAGAAACACTCAATAGCTAGATTACATGCTGAGAATGGAAGCAAATGTGAAAGTTGCAGTCAAATGAACCACATATGACAATTCAGTTTCCTACGCCTCATGTCGATTTGCGCCTTGACAATAATTTTTCAGGAAAAATAATTCGAATTTTTAGTGAGAAAAACTCAGAGACTGTTAAAAATGGAAGCAAATGTAAGAAATTTGCAGTCGAATGCTTCTCATATGACCAGGGATGTGGCTAGAGGGTCTCCGCTGGGGGGGGGTGTCCACCTTGGGAATTTCCAACTACACCCCCCCCCCCTTGAGTAGGAATCAAACCAACACAACGTTTTGCATAATTCAATTTACACCACCTTGTACCTCATGCTCAGGCCTAATTTCCTATATATTCATAAGCCATGCTTCTATTTTCCCAGTATGAGAACATTAAGATATTTTATCCTGAAAATTGCCCCCCCCCCCCCAAAAACAACTAGTGATCTAATTCCAGACAAATGCACACAGCTACCGACAACAGACCAGGAAACACCGGGCCGACCATGGTTGTTCGGCCCGGTGTGAGAAAATTATACAAGAAAATCGCAAATCCTAGCATCTAGACTGGCCTCAACTGAAGCTTTCCTAGTGTTGGAAATTTCAAACCTCATGCCCCCCTCAGGTTGGAAAATTCTTCAACTGATGACCATTTATGTCTACAAGTTTGACCAAATGTAGTAAAATATTGTTTTGCTAAACTAATTAGCAGTTTTGTATTGGCCAGTGTTGATGGGCAATGACACACCGGGCCGACCATGGTTCGGCCCGGTGTGCGAACATTTTGAAATCTGAACAAGAAAATCGCAAAATCCTAACATCTAGACTAGCCTCAAGCCTTCCTACTGTTGGAAATTTCAAACCCTACACCCCCACTTAGGTTGGAAAATTTCCGACTGATGACAATTCCAATGACAATGAAAATATAGCTCTCTGCTGGGGGGGGGGGGGGGTGAGAAACCCCACACCCCTCTAGCCACATCCCTGCATATGACAATCCAGTTTGCTACGCCTCATGTCGATTTTCGCCTTGACAAAAATAATTCCCACTTTGGAACTAGGTTTTCAAGACCAACCAATTTGAATTTTGAGTGAGAAAAACTCAATAGATTACATGCTGAGAATGGAAACAAATGTATGAAAATTTCAGTCAAAAGCGTCTAATATGACAATCCAATGTCCTTAGTCTGATATTGATACGTACCTTGGCAAAATTCCGATGTAGAAGCTATGTTTTCAGACACAAAAAATTTGAATTTTGAGTGAGAAAAACTCGGAGACGGCTGAAATTCAAAGAGAATGTATGAAATTTGCAGCCAAAACCTTCTCAGATGACAATCCAATTTCCCATATCTCGTATACACTTGTGCCTTGTCAAAATTCCGATGTTGGAGTTATATTTTCAGGACCAAAGAATTTTTTTTTTTTTTGGAAAAACCCAGAGACTGCCAAAAATGGAAGCAGTATGAAAGTTGCAGTCAAATGCTTCACAGATGACAATACAGTTTCCTACGCCGCGTGACAGTCATGTCGACTTGCGCCTTGACAAATTTTGAGAGCAAATAATTCGAATCAGAGGCTGCTAAAAATTGAATCAAATGTATGAAATTTGCTATCGAATGCTTCTCATATGACAATCCCAGTTTGCTGTGCCACATGTCGATTTTCGCCTTGACAAAAGTTCAATGTTGCAGCTGTTTCCAATTACACCAAAGAATTTAAATTCTGAATATGACATTCTCAGATGACCATCCAACTTACTATCAGTTCCGAAAATTCTTATAAATCTAGACTAAAACTATGTTTTCAGGACCCAAGAATTTGAGTTTTGAGTGAGAAAAAAAACCCGCTTCTGAGTATTGAAGCGAATGTATGATTGTTGCAGTCAAAGGTTTCTCAGGGGACAACTTTTTTTATACGAACATTTGGACCCGATAACAGTCATGAACCGCACGACATTTGGACCAGATAACAACCATGAACGGCACGACATTTGGGCATGATAACAGTCATGAACACCACGACATTTGGACCAGATACCAGTCATGAACGGCACGACATTTGGACCAGATAACAGTCATGAACAGCACGACATTTGGACCAGATAACAGTCATGAACGGCACGACATTTGGACCAGATAACAGTCATGAACAGCACGACATTTGGACCCGATACCAATCATGAACGGCACGATATTTGGACCCGATAACAGTCATGAACGGCACGACATTTGGAGCAGATAACAGTCGTGAACGGCACGACATTTGGACAAGATAACAGTCATGAGCGGCACGACATTTGGACCAGATAACAGTCATGAACGGCTCGACATTTGGACCAGATAACAGTCATGAATGGCACGACATTAGGACCAGATAACATTCATGAACTGCACGACATTTGGGCATGATAACAGTCATGAACGCCACGACATTTGGACCAGATAACAGTCATGAACGGCACGACATTTGGACCAGATAACAGTCATGAACAGCACGACATTTGGACCAGATAACAGTCATGAACAGCACGACATTTGGACCGTATAACAATCATGAACGGCACGACATTTGAACCAGATAACAGTCATGAACAGCACGACATTTGGACCCGATATCAGTCATGCACGGCACGACATTTGGACCAGATAACAGTCATGAACAGCACGACATTTGGACCAGATAACAGTCATGAACGGCACGACATTTGGACCAGATAACAGTCATGAACAGCACGACATTTGGACCCGATACCAGGCATGAACGGCACGATATTTGGACCCGATAACAGTCATGAACGGCACGACATTTGGGCCCGATAACAGTCATGAACGGCACGATATTTGGACCAGATAACAGTCATGAACGGCACGACAGTTGGACCCGATAACAGTCATGAACGGCACGACATTTGGACCCGATAACAGTCATAAACGGCACGACATTTGAACCCGATAACAGTCATAAACGGCACGACATTTGGACCAGATAACAGTCATGAACGGCACGACATTTAGACCCGATAACAGTCATGAACGGCACGACATTTGGGCCCGATAACAGTCATGAACGGCACGACATTTGGGACGCAAACGTTATAATAATTCGCCTACTCATTCATTGCGTTTGGCAGACAGCCGTCCCTTTCTCTCGGCAGGTAAACGGATACAAACGACCATAATTGCGAACGCTCTTTATATAATTTGTATTGGTATCTACTGATTTTGGGAAACGACAGCATGTAATCTTTTCATAAGAGACGATCTTTGGAATTTGTGCTCGCATGGCAATCATTCAAAATGTGTTAAATCGTTCTCTTTTAAAAGTAGATATCTGGCCACATAAAACCTCCCAAATTACTGATAGTTTCTGGTGGAGAACACGAAGCAGTGGTACAGTGTTATACAATTTAAGAGCAGACTGATTCTTATTCATCCGTGGGAAATGTTAATATACTTTAATTTCCTCCAATATCATGATGAGTTACAAACAAAAGTACAGGCTAAACGTATATATGTTACAGTAAATATGTCAAATCATTCATTTGGCCAAATGCCTAACATTTTCAGTCATTTGGTGAAATGCATGTGACCGCCAGTCATTAGGCCAATTGCCTAACATTTTCAGTCTTTTGGCCAGATGACTGAAATTGACCACCAGTCATTTGGCCAAATGACTGAAGAGTACTTATGGGTTTTTTTTTTTTAAATAACAACGATATTTCATATTTATTTATGTTTATTATAACAGAAATGAATAATCAAAACATGCAACACAAAATTTATAACACAACATGCTTATATGACACATAATATTATCATTTATTAGAACAATTGACACTGTTGTGACATCTACTATTAGAGAAAACATTATTCTTGAAACAAGCACATCGCTTACTCTTACATATCTTAGGTCCATTGCAATTGCACTTCATGAAACCCTGACCACCGTGTTGAGACACTTTTTTATTGGCTTGTCGAAGGGACACACTGCTATCACCGTTGATGTCCGATTCACTCAGAAGCCGCTGAGGACAAATCAAACTGGTGTCGACTGTATTTTCCCTTTAGAATACATGAAGGGCAACCGATGGTATATTGTCCATTATCTACAGCTGTGATAACACCAGAAATATGTCCAAGAGATGGTAGGCAACACCATCAGCTCGTTTTGATGTCAGTGGGCGCATAACACAGAAAACTTTGTCAGATGGTCCTGATACACCATAATCCATTTGAAAGAACCATGCGGTAGCTACTGCATATCGATGAGGTCACCTTGACTACGAGCGGAGAACTCTTTAGACAAGATCGGCCTAACAACCACACCCTTTATCACCGTTCGAACACATTTTCGTTGACAGTCTATGCACATTGTCTTAAACAGCTCAATGGAATCCCTGGTTACATTGGCATACTTCTTGCCCAACTCCTTCAACATCCGATCGCGGCCACCAAGTTAACAACACAACAATGACTGAACTGTATTTAATAATTTTTTGATAGCTCAATATTAGGTAATGGGCTTATATGTAGTCAATTTGTGTGATCTGTTCACAGTAACAGTAACAAAAACACAAACAAAAAAAAGTAATGTTTATACACAATTTGATATATTGACTAAAAATAAAATTCCCAATATGGCAAACTGTCAAATTCTGGTCAGTGATTTTCAGTCATTTTGCCAATTTGACATATTGACTAAAATAAAATTCAGAAATTTGGCAAATTTGACATATTGACTACAAATAAAATTCCCATTTAGGCAAAGTGTCAAATTCAGGTTTTGGATGTAGATACACACATACACATATTCTATATATACACGCACATAAAAATCCTACAGATATCGTGCATGCATGTATAAACAAACAATATATGATTTACGAAATTAAGGTATCATGCATTTACGCAATGGGTTATTCTTGTGAATGGAAGATGAATTACGCCGTACTGTGTCCTTGCAGACGTGATCACCCGGCTTTTAAATTAACTGCATTAAAGGGGTAATGTACGCCAAATCCGGCCACCCATGGGACCATCTCAATCACACCCACCACAATACATGCAATAAATGAACGAACCAGAACCACGAAAACCAGTGCAAGCTCAGACACATGCGCTAAACTGAACGATGGAAACAACGTGTTAACTGATTCGTATACATTGGTGGGAAATGTTCAGATAATATGTGACCCGCCATATCAAATCCAGTCGTAAGTCGGGATTTTTTTTACCCTGTGCCAAAGCATTCTCTTATATATGCGAGTCGATCATAGGTCGCCTCGCATATATAAGAGATTGCATTGGCCTAACAATTTTTTATCATTTTTTTTTAAATAAATGTTTCTTACAATTTTTAGGACATAAAATAAAAAACATCCATTACCCTGCAGGGAGCCCCACACATATATAGAAGCATATAGAAGAGTGTCGTCTGCTCATGTTTATCTGGGGCTCTGTATGGGTGAAATTATAAAATTGTTAAAGAATACAAGAAAAAATTATTAAAATTGTAAATATTTTTTAGGCCAATGCATTCTCTTATATATGCGAGGCGACCTATGGTCGACTCGCATATATAAGAGAATGCATTGGCACAGAGTAAAAATCCCGACTTACGACTGGATTTGATATGGCGGGTCACATATGTTCAACAAAGGACCTACATATGTTCGTTGTTGAACTTATTATGTGAACATTTTCTTACTCGTCAATGAGTATTTAGTATAGAAATTTGAAATTAAATTCAGTGCAGACACACACACACATATATATTCAGCCAAGATTACAAACTGTGTGACAGCTCTAGAGCTCAGTCCCCTGTTACGATTACCTGATCACTGCCATCACGTACACACAATGTGGGGAAAAAATATCATTTTTATTAAGACTTGGCTCCACATGGTTACAATTTATTCTGCATTATTCTAAGAAACTGACCTATCCATATTCATTTGGAAATGGCTATATCAGATCAAAAAATGAAATGTAACCGTTTTCACTCTTAAATAAAAATGTAAGATATTATTTCGTAAATATACGTGTTGGTAGTGGTCAGAACTGAGTAGAGAATGGACTGAACTTTGCTTTGCAGTTTGCTACGTTTAATTTAATAAATGCCGATTCGGCACTGAAATGGTGCATATGATCAGGAACGCGTGTCACAGGAATTCGGCACTGAAATGGTGCATATGATCAGGAACGCGTGTCACAGGAATTCGGCACTGAAATGGTGCATATGATCAGGAACGCGTGTCACAGGAATTCGGCACTGAAATGGTGCATATGATCAGGAACGCGTGTCACAGGAATTCGGCACTGAAATGGTGCATATGATCAGGAACGCGTGTCACAGGAATTCGGCACTGAAATGGTGCATATGATCAGGAACGCGTGTCACAGGAATTCGCCATAACTCAGCGTAATTTAGAGATTCCTTAAAAAGGTCTAAATGAGAAATCGAGCAGAAATATCTAATTGTCTCCCTTCACCTCGGGCGACGATATTTCATTTTCTCAATCATCTGAGAGCGCCTGTTCTATTGGTTGGTTCAAATTAATAAATGTTGTAATCTAGTAACAAAATCACGCTCACCTGCGGCATTACGTGATGAACACGAGTCATTAGCAACTCTTATGTAATTGGAACGTAGACTCAATCCTGATTTCCTGACAAAATATGCGTTACGCATCATGCTATGGGATATACTACGTGTATTATTCTATTAAGCACTTTGAGATAACACTTTATTAAATTCAAGTATTGAAAACCCTATACCCTTGTAAAATAATGCGTATTATTATTTAGAGAATAAATCTCAATTTCAAACTATCAATTTGAAGGGGAAAATTGTTATCCTCTGTAACGAATGTATGCTATAATACTATAACAACACCTGTCCATCCTCACACTGTGAGAGATATGTTCAAATTATATATAAAAAAAGTTGTTTAGGTAGGTCGATAGAGAGTTTAACAGAAACTATTAAAAAAACCACATTCATTATCTAGCCTATGAACCCAACTATAGGATATGCGCTAAGGCTTTCATCTGAAATCATGACTATCTGTGATAAATTAAATAAAACATTTTTCATTGCATATTTTTTTTTTTTTGGCAGCCATTTGCAGTACTATTTATTTTATCCTGTGAAGGACCAAAACAACATAAAACAAAATAAATATTATTCAATCATGCACGTGTTCAATAATCTGACAGACATAAACACTCAATACTGATTCATATTTTGAGACATTATGTAGTTGTGTAGTGATTTATTTTCACGCAGACAGTCATGATTTCAGATGTTAGACTGAGCGCATACCCTAGTTGGGTTCACAGTCTAGACAATTCAGTGTGGTTTTTGCAAATATTTCCTATCAAACTCTCTATCGACCTACCTAAAAAGCTGATTATTTTTTTTAAACCACTTTTTCACATAGTTGGAAAATATCTCTCACATTGTGAGGTAAAGAGTTGTTGTTCAACGTTTGCAAATGAGATTTTTTGAAAATTCACGAATTCTTAAGACCCGTGGCGACTGGAAGACTAAATTATGATTGTTTCGTAAGTCCAGTCCCGACCCGGCAAACACAATAGGTAGATACATAACTTAAGTTCAATACTTTATACGTACTTTATATACCAAAGAAAGGCATATTTATGGCATGGGTTTTAGAAAAGTTCGGACCGATTTTTCTTTAGAATGGAACATTAAAGAGCGTCCCATCATAGTATATTCCGGAAATGGTAGAAATATAGAGCGTTTGTCTCAGTTCTGTGCGAAAATATAACACATTTGGAAGATTACTAAATGTCTTTAGGAAGTTGTTTTTGCAGAGTATATATATATTCGCTCACAGAATGCAACATAATTCAAACTAAGACATAGAGTAATTCCCCCTCCATTGAAAATAATAGACTTTGCAGTACAGTCCAGATAATATGTAAGCACAAAAACAAAAACGACATCGAATAAGTTGAAAATACAACGTTTTGGAGCTTCCTCTTTCAAATGATATACAATATGGCATATATGTTATATAATGTGATCTGGGGGGGGGGGGGGGGGTCGAAAATCAAGTGGGCCTTCAATAGCAGGTTTTAATTGTCAGATATCGACATTTGAATGAGGAAATTTTAACATATTTTGAATGTTTGTCAGCCTAGCAAACATTCCAAGGATCGTCAATTATGGTCATTTTCAACGTAAAACTCGTGGATGCTGATGCGGGTTTTCGTGCCTGTTCCATTCGATTGACAGTGATTGCAAATATTTCTTGTTTTCTTTTGCCAGGAAAGCTGAAATTTACCTATAGGAAATTTTGAATGATTTATGCCAAATCGAACCGAGGACCTTTGCCATAGCCGTCATCGGCATTTCGTGTAGATCATGACATGAATCTCTACTCTGCCTAACACCCGTAGATATCATATTCCACCAGTACAAAACCTTGGAATTTATTGAAGTTTTGACAGGGAACCTTATAAAGTCGAAACCACAGTGCGGGTAATATATTTCTTAGTTATTAGCTGTTCCTTAATAATATACTTCACTGTAGGTGAAGGCCCCAACTCGAAATTTCACGATTTATGTGAATTTGTGAGCGATTTTGCGTTTAGTCGCTTACAGTTATGGCATTTCTCCTGGGTAATTAATTCGATGTTTATTGCGATATCTGCTCACAAAAGTAAGAGAAAATCATGCAATTTAGAGTTGGGACATTCACCTACAGTGAAGTACATTATCAAGGAACAATTAACAACTAAGAAATATATCCCCCACGTTATTTTTTCGACTTTATAAGGTTCCCGTCAAAACTCAAAAAAGTTCCAAGGTTTTGTACTGGTGGAATATGATCTCTGTGTGCGTTAGCTGGAGTAGAGATTCGTGGCATGATCTACAGTTCGTGGTGATAATACATGTATCCGCCTCCTCAGTGACTTCACACCAAGAGCAGGAGCTGATTTTTATAACGTCGTTGTCTATAATAGGACATACCGACATAGAAACAAACAGCCACGTTAAATTTATTGTCTGAACATTTCCCACTAATGAATATGAATCCTTCTGCACTGTTATTGTCTGTTCGTGTCTGTCATCTGCTTAACATGAAAATACCTCCAAATTTATTATAGAACTTTTCAATGTTTATTTATAACTGAGTGGGCGAATCTTACCAGAAAAGAAAATATAAACAAACGACAAATAAAGAGGGTTAGATGATCTTCGGGGGGGGGGGTGGATTTCCAAGTTCCATTGCATTACATTGGATTGATTTCCAAGTTCCAACTGGTTGGAAAATCAAACAATTAGAACAATTCATTTCTAACTATATGTTCCATGTTGGAGCATGTCAGGCATGAAATGTCCGATTGTTGAACATTTTGACCATTTGAGAAGATTCCGTCCTGCTCCTGCCAATATGGTATCGATCAACGATAATAACTATTATTGTCAGTGAAGCAAGTCTCTTGGTGCAAATGACACCATATCGTCACGCCATAAGCAGTTGCAGATCAATCATGGCTGGATCGTATGTAAGGTGAATATTTCAACCGTCTGAACATGCTACGTTGACAGTTTGTTTCGCAACTATAGTTCATTTGATTGGACGAAGTGCGACCACGTGTCACAGAGTAGTTTTGACCATTGCACAAAGCGAACTATCGCCCGGGCTATAGTCTTCGAACTAGTACCCGCTTGTTGATGTCACGGTTGGTGCCAATCTCTACCAGAGCGTACCAGTCATTCTTCCTTTCTGACTCTGTCACCGGCTGGGTGCTAGTTTCCGTTTCTATATTTAGCGCGGGGTTTTCCAAACAAAATGGCGAAAACTGATCGCCCTAAAATTAAATTTCCTATGTGCTTGGAGAACAATTCCCGCACTAAAAACGTAATGACAGATGTAGGATCAGAGCGGTAGTTTTGTTGACGATTTTCGCAAGCAACTCGTCAAAATTGGGGCAAATTAGAACTCTTGTGTCTGACTTGCCATGCGTGTTGTCGGGACATTGTCGTCCAAGTGCGTTTGATTTTTGGGATGATAAAATAATCGGAGAACCAAATCACATCATTTCGAAATATAGTTCTTTGGTTCTGGTGGGACTTTCCAAACTTAAGGTACGAAACCACACAAATTTTATTCGATATTTTGTGTGTTTAATAAGGGCAGCATTTTGCGCTGCTCGCTTAGTGTATATTTTAATATCGCGGAAGTCCACCAAATGTGGGTAAAATGTCACCAATAGCAGCGGTCTTACCGAGTCACAAAGGGAGGTAAACCCTGCATGGAGTTTGGGTTGGTGCCAGGAGAGAATTGAGAAAAGCGAACTATCGCCCGGTCTATAGTCTTCGAACTTCATGATTGGCCTGAGGCAAAATTTGTGTCATATATAGTAAAACATCTAATGATTACCTTAACAACGATCGAGATTTATCCCCATCGATGGTGTCTCCTAAACAGGAAGTAGGATTATTGACATCGGCCTTCCGTCTCGGTCAATAGTCCTACTGGCTGTTCGAAGCACACCACATCGGGGAAATAGAGCATACTATTCTACACCATCTGATGCAGTCAATAATTGTATACTAGAAGATGACAAGTCACCGTATAACGATACTGGTTTTGCTGCTGCAAATTTACACGGTGTGGGAATCACGTGGTTCCGAGTTGAGGACTATCACGCACTCAAGATGGCGGAGGCGATCACAAACGCGACCAGAAACGAAGAAAAAGGTAATAAACTAGGATAATAATAGCTCACATAATTAGCCCCTAAACCCGGTCTGATATTGTTTAGTACGACACACGTGTATTAACGTCACGCACAGTGACGTAAGAGCTTTGCGCAATGATGTCGATGTTAATGCCGGAACTTTATTATTATGTTAATGAGAATATAATTATGATATTCGATTTGTGTTATTTAAAGATACGGGCGGCGTTGGCGGTGTGTATGCTGTTAAAATATTCACCTCCGTCAAAACAAAACCGCATGTTATTGTCAAATGTTTTTCCTTTGTTATTTAAACAAAAGCAAAAAACGTTACAGAACCTGGCTTTTGTTTAGATCCGGATATGGTAAACATAAAGAGCGTTATTTGTTACTGTTTTCCTGATATGGAAATAATAAAGTGCGTTTATATCATTTGTGTGTGATTAACCAATATAATTTCGCTGTGTTATGTAAACAGAAGCACAACTTCTATAACACGAGAAGGCTCTTGTTTAGGTACACAACCGTACGCCTTGACGACAATATACTATTTAGCGCTGATTATGTTTGGCATATGAACAAAACGATATATATTTTAATATTCCTTCTGTTGATGGCGATTTGAACAAATATGAATATTTCTGCAACGAACCCGCCCGTGCCTTTTAATGTCTGCTGTGAGATAAACATGTGTGATAGGGGTGGTTGAACGGTTTTGTCAACATGCAACAATGGAACAAACACGATGCATAATAATAAAATGAGGGACATGCCTAGATGGGTGTCCACATTTGAATTCCTGATAATAAACGACCTTATCATCCGAAATAAAATCAATCGGAAAATCGGTCCGAACATAGATTCAAACTTGACCGGTTTTTGCACGAGAGCCATCAATTTATAATATTTGAAACGATCGAACAGCTATAAATATAGAACCAATATAATTAATAGATTCCAAGTTTTTATGGACCATCATCATTGGCGGACCGCGAAAATATTTGAAATTGATGTTTGTCCTTAATCAGTAAGCTAAAATTCCGCATAATTATGAATTATTTAAATTATTACCTTATGTATTTCACCTGAGACGAACACGTCCGATTCGTTTATCTACATGTTGAAACAGACAACACCAACGTCAGCGAACGGACGTCAGGATTCGAAAAGCATGCTAGACCCATGCAAGTAATTCGTTTATTCGGCATATTATCTCGACGCATGGACAACAACTGGTGTAAGACAAACGAGCAGTCAAGATAACTGTCGGCGTGACCGAAATATTGGTCCAACTTCCGGCGGCTTCAACTTCCGGCGGGAAAATAAAATAAAATGTGCGGAAATTGAAGAAATACACAGACAAACTCACTTATAAATGGTAATATTAGAAAATATAGAATGACCAAGAAGTCCATATCCATAGCCCTTTAATTGCGGGAGAGAAGAAAGGGTATTAGCTACTCGAATTACCTCCCCTGGATCAAGATGGCCGTGTTTTGAAATTATGTGTGTTTACTAATTGTATTTTGTTTCCAAACCGATGTTTTTCGAGCGGATCGTGTAAACTATTAGAGGGAGAAGATTCCATATACATCATAGCATATATTGAACCAACTGATCGGAACGAAGATGCCGCCAACTCCAAGAAATTTAACTGTAAGTTTTACGCGCGAACGGGGCGGTCGATTCAACAGGGAAAATGTATTCAACGGACTCCGAGACGCAATCGAACCAAAAGCGATCAGAGGAATACAAATAACAGAGAAGGTTTGTAACATAACTTTAGACCATTCTGATGTGAAAGAACAGTTGTTGGAATTTGGTTTCTACCTTGGGAGGAGGTTTATTAAACCAAGTGATGTTGAAAATATGGCCACTTATGTCACTGTTATGGACACACCCATTGAAGTAGACGATAAGCTATTTATAGATGCAATGTCCCTATATGGAGATGTAGTCCCGGAATCCTACAGAAGAGTTAGAATGAGGGAGCAAGCTGACTATGTAGAACATGGGAATAGAACAATTAGGATAACTAGCTGTGTGGATATCCCGCGGTATATACAGTTCGACGGTTACGACGTGAGAATACAGTCTATAAAAACTAAGATGCCTTGCGACCACTGTGATAATCAACATTACTGGGGTGACTCGTGTCCATCAAAGCCACGCCCACAATATGACGACTCCATGTGCTCAAGATGTTTTAGTAAACAACACAACGCAAGGTCGTGTTCTAATCCAATCACATGCCGAAGATGCTTCTTAACAGGACACAGGGAGGTCACGTGCCCAAAGCGCATGTCTGACCCAAATAATTACACCTCTTACTACAACGAGCGTAACTCCAATCAGGTCACGGGAGATGACCACTCAACAGATCAGAAGACGCCCACCGCCACAGGGAGTGACACTCATTCTCACGGGCCAACACGTCAACAAACCGGCGTTGAGCGGCCACCGGTACAAAGCGAGCGTGAGCATCAATCGAGTTCTGGTATAAAAGGTAAATTAACACCGCCTGTGATTGACTCGGTCGTGATTGGCGCGAGCAATCTCAGACACGCAAAGGTCGACAAACCAAACATGAGAATTCTGTTCACACCGGGCGCAACCTATGAGGATGTGGATAAACTGATTGATAAAGCCATAAGAATACCACAGATTGATCCGGTGAATGTGAAATCCCTAACTGTTCATCTGGGAACCAATGATATATCTAGGAACACCAAGCACGATAATAAACCGGAAGACTGTTTCAACCAAGTTATATTCTGGTTCAACAAAGCAGAGAAACGGTTGCGAGATAGCTTCCCCAATGCTAGTATAAATATATGTAGTATACCACCAAGGAAACTGCCAGGCGGTAAACAGCAACCACATAATGCTGCAGCAAACTTAGTGAACAATTACGTAACAACCCACTGCAATTCATGTGATGGTTTTTCATTTGTAGACAATGACCGACTTTTCATAAAAGACGGTAATCTGGTAAGGTCGCTCTTCAAAGATGACGACTCATCGGGGGTACACCTCAGCCCGAAAGGAGCAGAGAAACTGTCCGAAAAACTAGCTGAAACAGCTATTGTTCTCGACCCGGAGAGTGACATTGAACAACTTAACACTCGCAAGAGATTTCAAAACTTCACACCAACTTCACCCGAAAATCGGGTAGATTTGAAAAATGAAGTAATTGTATTTCACATATCATACCAAATAGGGCTATGAACAACCTCAATGCAACACATGCGCTAACTTTGAATGGTAATTATTCTGAAATACAAACTGGTGAGTGCACGGTGCACGCTACTAACGGGAAAATGCATTTGAATACTAGTGTAGCACAGGTTATGAACATAAGTTATAATGATCACATTAACGATGAAACATGTGGATTAACTGTCGCCCAATCAAGTCAGTCGCTTAACGGGAGTGACAATAACATTCAAGATTATTCACACGAGTTAACTGTGTCTGTTAATACAGACATCCAACAGTCATGTACTCACACGTGTCTGTCTAACGCGAAAACCGAAAGGTGTGAGATTATTGCTTTGGATCAAGATAACATTGATTTTCGAGTAGTGTCACATTCGTACCTGTTAGCGTTTGAAAATGATATGAATTACGAGAAGACTAGCGGAGCTAATTGCATGTCTGAGTTCGTTCATAGACCTAACATATTATATTGTGACGTTCCCAATGTAAACCAGTTAAATTTGGAAACTGACATATATTTTGCACCTTTGTGGAAACATGGTCGCGATGTTTTGAGTGATAATAAGGCTACCAATTATGTCGATGGTCACGCACGTGACAACACATTCACGGAAGAGAGGTGTTGCGTCATCCATAATCCTTGTAACAAAATTCCTACCGAATGCAAAAATTCATGGGTTCATGAGTGCGATAGAAATATTAAGGGTTTTGGTCATGTTATGGGTGCTTCTAATTTTGGAATGGGTGATTTTAATAATGGTAATTATACTAAACGTGTTGGTAAACATACTTGTACAGAATTACTTCGTTCTGGTAATTACAATTCAACTTGGAATGCGAATTTTTTTAAAAGAGATACCAACACTATTAATGAACATGACGAGTATGAATATGAACTTATACGGCAGCGGATAATTAACTACCCGCATTATGAACCGATTAAGAGTATATATAAAGACCAAATGAGCAATGAGCATCATTCTTTGTGTGATATTATATGTAATTGTCTTAGATGCACTTCTGGTACGTTTCAGAATGTCGACAAAGATAATGGTGAGTATGGTGTTGATTATGCTGATGATGATGATGACGATGACGGTGATGAAGATGATGATGATGATGATGATGATGTTGTTGTTGATGATGATGATGATGATTATTATTATGATGATGATGATAATGATGACGATGATGATGATGATGATGATAATGGTGATGATAATGAATACGATGAAAATGAAGACAATAATGATAATTTTGTGAATGATTTTGTTGATGATTTTGCTGATGACTTTGTTAATGATATTAATGGTGATTGTGATCATAACTTTACTGAAAACACCGAGGTCGACCCCCACAAGGGGCAATTCAGAACATACTTTTCGGAAGTATTGCATGAAGCTTACGGAACACTATATCCGGAAAATGAGGAATACCGACGGTCCGTTGAAACTTTAAATAGTGATAGCGATAATCCCGACACCGATAGGCATGAACTTGGGGATAACTATAATCCTAACGTGAGTAATAATGAAATTAATGACCCGACTGGAATAACAACGAATCATGGCATTAGAATTCTAGGTTTAAATGTGTGTGGGGTTAGAAAAAAACTGGCTTATCCAGAATTCCAAAATATGTGTGATAATCACGATATTATTTGCCTATCGGAGACTAAGACAGACGATTGCGATAGTCTTGTTCTACCAGGCTTTGTCCTGCACATGAAAAATCGCACGAAACTTTCCCGCGTCAAATCTGGCGGAATCATCATTGGCGTAAAATCTTATTTGGTCACATCGACACAAACACTGAATACAAATTGTCAGTTTATTCATTGGTTAGAAATACAGCATCGGGGAGTTAAAATTATATTGGGAGCTGTTTATGTTCCACCAGAAGGAACCAAATATTCATCGAGTTCAGCCTTTAATGAAATTGACGCGGATATTTTACAAATGAGACAACGGTATGATAATATTTTCATAACTGGCGATTTCAATGCTCGCACGGCTCAAATGCCAGACTATATACCCCATGAAGACAATGATTTTGGTACTTACGATAACTCCGTAACTGCCGAGATGGTGCTCGAGAACTGTGGTTTACCATTAGAAAGGCATAGCATGGACAACACGACGAATAGTTTTGGTAAAAAACTACTGAGTGTTTGTCATAATAACGATTTGTTAATATTGAATGGAAGATTGGGAACAGATAGTAAAATCGGGTCGTATACATGTCGTGACGCATCAGTTGTAGATTACATGCTTTGTTCACTAAATGCACTACCCATGGTCGTAGATTTTATAGTTGGAGAAGCAAACAAATTATTTTCAGACGTGCATAAAAGTATCTCAACGGAATTAGCAATACATATAGACGCACCTACTGAATTAACTAACGACGAATCTGATACCTGTCATAACTATAAATGGGATCCATCCAAAACAACCGAGTTTATTTGGAATCTCGACCCCGTGGAGATATCAGAATTGCGATATGTGTTGAACAGTTGTCCATCATCTATAACTAATAACAGGGAAGTAAATGAAATAGTCGACAGGATAACACAAGTTCTTCTTAAATCGTCACAAGACACATTTGGACCTCCAGGTAGTAAGCCGAAAGCACGAAAAAGGAATAACAAACCATGGTTTAATTCGGCATGCTGGAAAGCGCGTAAAGATTACCGTAAATCCAAGAGATATCACAAGCAAAAGCAAAACTATAGTTCAAGACAACTGATGCTTGAAATGAGTAGGGGATACAAACGAGAAATGGACAATGCAATAGCAATACATAGGGAGAATATCACACGTGAATTATCAAAACTAAAAATAGAAAATTCAAGAAAATTCTGGTCTAAACTTAATAAGCGAGATATAGTATCAAATAACTCAGTTGACATAGACAAATTTGAAGAACATTTCCGATTACTTAATTCTGAATCAACCACAGATAACTTAGATACATGTATGAACATTGAGACAAGTAACACAAACGACCAACTAAATCGACCAATAAACAAAGAAGAAGTCATGTTAGCTATCAAGAGTTTAAAAAACAATAAGTCCCCTGGCGATGACGGAATTAAAAATGAACATATCAAGGCATCCTCTGACACCCTTATCGACATATATTGTAAAACATTTAATTTAGTTTTCGAATCAGGCTGTGTACCAGACATATGGGGAATTGGAACTATCATTCCGCTCTATAAGAAAAAAGGTAACAAGGGAGATCCAAAAAACTATAGACCTATCACTCTTTTGAGCTGCTTTGGCAAATTGTTTACAAAGATTCTTTCGAATAGATTGTATTCTTATATTGAAGAAAATGAGGTTCTCCGTGAGAACCAGGCGGGTTTTAGAAAAGGCTATTCAACAACAGATAACATATTTGTTTTACATATGTTAACGGAAATTACAAAGGCACTTAATAGGAATATTTATTGCGCATTCATTGATTTCGAGAAAGCATTTGATAAGGTATGGAGGAAAGGGCTATGGCACAAACTCCTGAGTAATGGCGTAAACGGAAAGCTACTCGCGGTTGTTAGAAACATGTACACAAACATTAAGTCGAAAGTTCGTATGGGTAATACAACATCCGATTGTTTCCCATGTTTGTCTGGAGTACGACAAGGCGAAAACCTATCACCCCTGCTTTTTTCACTTTACCTAAATGATCTTGAGGATTTTCTCAATTCGGACGGTCTCCGAGGTTTGTCCAAAATATCACGGGATATAGAAACCCATTTGCAGACATATGTCAAACTATTCATTATTTTATACGCAGATGACACCGTACTTATGGCTGAAACACCGTTACATTTGCAGAAAGCACTTAGTAGCTTTCAAAGGTATTGCGAGAAGTGGAAGTTAAATGTCAACATTGAGAAAACCAAAATACTGTTGATTTCTAAACGAAGCTTGCCTAAAAATAGGACATTTACATACAAAGGTCAGAAAATTGAAGTAGTCAAGAACTTTAACTATCTTGGAATTATTCATACAAAATCAGGGTCGTACTCGTGTGCAAAAAAGACTTTGCTGAATAAAGCAACTAAGGCAATGTATTCCATTATTTCAAAATCGAGAACACACTGCTTGTCAATTAAAAATAACTTTGAATTGTTTGACGCACAAGTGTTGCCAATCATGCTGTATTGTTGCGAGGTATGGGGATCAGGGAATAATGATATGTTTGAAGTTATACACAGAACATTTATAAGACATGTTCTCCATCTGAGGTCGTCTACCCCCAATTATATGTTATATGGCGAGAGCGGTAGGCTGCCTATTGAATACACAATCAACTTGCGTGTTGTGAAATATTGGATGAAAATTAAGAATATGAACCAGAACAGATTTTGCAAACTTTTGTATTTACTATCCCTGAAAGTATGCGACGCTTCGTCAGTGAAATTTCAGTGGATAGAAAAAATAAAGAACATCCTAACAGATTGTGGACAGATTCATCTGTGGAACATGGAGAATATTTCATGTCCAGAAAAATTAACACCATATTTCAAATGCAGTTTAAATAGTAAATTCCGAACCATCTGGTTATCTGATATAGAAAATTCTAGCAGAGGTAACACTTATAAGATTTTTAAACATGACATACATTTCGAAAGATACCTGAACTGTTTGGATACAAAGAATAGAATAACTCTCTGTCAATTCCGAACTAGTAACCACCATCTGCCAATAGAGAAAGGACGTTGGAACGAAACAACTGTACTTCGTAGACTGTGTCCCCTGTGCCACAAACGTCAACTTGGAGATGAAATGCATTATTTGATGGAATGTGAATGTTTAGATGAGGCTAGAAATCGGTTCATGCTTAAGAAATTTACAAGTATAGAACACGCGACTATTGATATTCTAGACGACATACTAAATTTGAAAGACGTAATTTCCTTACGTAGACTCTGCTCTTTTATCCGACTGATTAACATTAAGTTGGATGCCAGTGATTAAAGTACATAGTTGTGGTTGTTGTTGTTGTTGTTTTAGTTGTTGTTGTTGTTGTTGTGAATGGTGATGACGATGAAGCGATTATGATGTCGACCACATTATAAGTGTTAACATGAAGGGCGACGACGGCGATGATAATGATGATGATGATGATGATGATGATGATTATGATGAAGCTTATGATGATGACGATGATGATGGAACGCTAATGATGATTATGTCGATGATGATGATGATGATGTTCCAATGATAATGACGACGATGGTGATGACGATGATGACAACAACAACGAAGTCGACAACGACGACGAGTACGACGATGATAATGATGATGATGTTGATGAAGATGAAGATAGAGGTGACGATGAAGACGTTTGGGAGGTCACTGTATATTTTGTATATAAATACTTTTCGTTATTATGTCCATCTTATGTATATATTTCGTTTTCTCAATATCCATTCATGTTATTTAATTGGATCAGAGAATAAAGCAATTCAATTGAACGAGCAAAAGTAATAAATACACGAACATAGGTTACAAGAAAACTATGGAGGCGATCGAAAATTTACCTGACATCTTGCCAGAGAATATCACAGAATCGTCCCAATTCAACTCGAATGATTATGATAAATATAGGAATTCGTACCTACAAAATGAACCTACTGGAAAAGCATCAAGGGCCCCTTATGAATCTATTGACTTTTCACTGTACGAGCATGGGGCAAAAATGATTGGATTCCGGGTAGAAGGGCTTCAAAGGTTTATGACATGGCTACACACTGTCAGCTACAGATACCACACCCAATTTCATTTCGACAATAAAGAGGAGAACAAATGTGTCTGGGTAGACAAGCCACAATAATTAGAAGATGGTACGGACATAATCAAAGAAGTGCAACTGTTCCACCAAAAAAAAAACACATCAGAAAATAAATTATTCACTATTCACATATTTCCTACCACTTCGGTTATAACTGTCCAAGGAAAGTTTTTTTTTTTTTTACCCTGTGCCAATGCATTCTCTTATATATGCGAGTCGACCATAGGTCGCCTCGCATATATAAGAGAATGCATTGGCCTAACAATTTTTTACAATTTTAATACTTTTTTCTTGTATTCTTTAACAATTTTATAATTTTGTAAGAAACATTTATTAAAAAAAATGATAAAAAATTGTTAGGCCAATGCATTCTCTTATATATGCGAGGCGACCTATGGTCGACTCGCATATATAAGAGAATGCATTGGCACAGGGTAAAAAAACTCAAAATACACATCAGAAAATAAATTATTCACTATTCACCTATTTGTCCAAGGAAAGTTCTATACTCAATGGGCCGAGAAAGAATTCATGCGTCTCAAGGAGGCTGTTGATCATGTTACTTGCCAAAACATTACTTTCTACAACCACCACTAAATCATCCCCATCAACTCTGCCAGAAGACAGACAAAGCACATCAGAAGAAGAAAATCGGGTAAAATCTGTTGGTGATGAAAATGTAGAGCTTGATAGCCCAACAACGGAAGTAGATACTCAAGAGCCAGAGGTTAAAGGGGCTGTTAAGCCGCAAAACCCTCAAAAAGCATACCATCAATTACTGAAGAGATTAGAAACTCAAGAAAACGAGAAGTTAATTTCATCAGTTAATAACCTTGAACATAAATATTGTGAAGTCATCAAATTCTCTTCTCAAGTCGCTGACTTAAGAATGGAAATGGACCAAAGATTCGAGGATATTAATCATTCTGGTAATGTGATTACTCGTGAAGAACATCTACAAATAGAAAATATGAACTCGTCATTGATCAAGGAAGTTCAACAACTCAATTCACTGAAACAATTTGAACATATGAAAAAAGAAAAGCTCAGAATTTAAACGACTGAAAGACATAAACTCATCATTAACAAAGGAAATCCATCTTGAACATATGGAAAACGAAAAGCTTAACAAACAAGTGCATGACATCAGACTTGAACTGAATAAAAAACACAAGGAGAATGCTAGTGTTAATAGTCCAGAATTTAAAGGACTGAAAGACATAAACTCATCATTAACAAAGAAAATCCAACACCTCAGAAACAACAGAAATCTAACAACTATGCATTTGGGAGAATCTTTTGAAATTAAGGATAAAACTAAAAAACCTCCAGATGTCAACCACCGTACTATCATTGTTACAGATTCACATGGGAATGGTTTGAATGTGAAGAGATTATACAAAAATTAGGATGTGTTCTTGAAGATATTGGACGCCGGAGAGAAGACGATAGATGGAGCGCGAAGATTCATTGAAACATCGGTATCTAAGTGTGACAATTTAATTCTTGGTGTGGGCAGCAATGACTTGGCAAAGGAACCATCTAAGTCTTGTTCTAAGAAAATGGAAGGATTACTGGTTATCTGAGAGAGAGAGAGAGAGAGAGAGAGAGAGAGAGAGAGAGAGATACAGGGATGCAGGTTGTGGTGTTGCCAACTTTATCATGATTGCATAAACCAAAATTTAATGTGAAAGTTGACGAATTCAACAAAGAACAGAAAACTCTTGTTCAAACCAAGAAATTCAATTTCGGATTGATTCCTAACAACAATATATCTTGTGACAATCATAATCTATTCATTAGTGGTGATGGCATTCACTTCAAGAACAGTGGTACCATCGAACTAGCTGCTATGCTGAAAACACAGCTTAATCCAAAATTGGGACTGAAACCTTACGAGGACTATAATAATAATAATGCATATCATTTATATAGCGCTTAATCCCCGATGTAGCTCTAAGCGCTTACATTATTACCCCAGCTGTTTTTATGAGTAATGCCGAGTCTTGTGCCTGCTGCCATTTTACAGGCGCTTCACTAGAGCGGCTTACGGATACCCAACAACCAGGTACCTATTTCTCGTCTAGGTACGACGAAGCGAGCACCTTGACCTTGCCCAAGGGTCAGAACCTGGCGCGAGATTTGAAACAGCGTGTGGCTATATATAGCACACACACCGCTCAATTCGGCCAAGCCACTGTTGTGGAGACAATAGTCCACCGAGCGAGGCGCGAACTCACGCCGGTGCATTAACACCATTACAAGTCCGACACCCTACCCACTGAGGCGTTATTTCGCTAAAATCCGTTTCAGATTCTGGATCCAGATTACAGATTGGTCCCCGTACGACTTGGTTCGGCAAAAGAACAGACCACAAATTTGCAGAATCAGTAAACGAACAGACCGTAATCCTAATTTCGTGGTAATCCGATTTGGATTCGGATTCCGATTACGGACTCAAATGTTCGTAATGTAAACAAACCGAGATTCCGCCACCTCAGAGTTTAAAAACACAATAAAACATAAGAATCCGTCTCTTGTGTACAAATTATTGCAGAATATAAACGATCTATATCAAAGAATTTTAAATGCGGAGACAAATTTGTTTTATTGAATGTAAACTGGGAGAATATTACTGAAATTAGCCAAATAATAACGCTATTGATAGTAACGCTGGGGGAGCACTTCGGTTGATGGCAAATCATTGTTGATTGTCACTTTCATATGTCCATTTCATAATTCCATCCTTAAAATACCGCCCGAACGCATGTCGATTTCGAATTCGGCGGATACGTCACCATTGACCGAATTCATATGAACCTGCATGGATATGTCTTCTGCTGTGTTCGTTATTATAATGTTTCTTCTTATTCAAGAAATAGTAGGATTATATGGTATCGATGGATTATCAGATACACGTATGTACTATGATCTAGTCTTAAAGTTATAGCAATTTTAACATGTTTTGTTTCGTTAAATGCAGTCGTTTTGCGCAATAGTCTCAGTATAGACAACAGACACATTTTCTAGGGACGTGGCTAGAAGTTTCCTCAAATTTCCGGCCAACTGCACCCCCCCCCATTGAACCAAACATCAATCTCACAGGTTCGCAGAATTCAATTTGCTCTCCTTGGAAATATCCAATCTGACAAACACTAAGATTGGAAAATTACCAACTTTTACTGGTTGAAAAAAATCAAACAATGAGAACAATGCCAACCTATATATGGTGTCAAATTAATGTCCAACTAATGTTGTGTCATGCATGAAATTTCCGACTGCTGGAATGTACCAAAGTTTAGTTTAGATATATTTATTTCAAATATATGTCAAACACATGATATATAACACATACATTTGTTTATACATACAAAGGAATTGGGGGACAAGTACTGACTCACTTAAGGGTACCCCCTCTCCCATATGTTATTACACTGAAAAAATAAATAATTAGTAATGGCAAAGCAACATGACTACCAAAACAAGTTGAACATATATACAGATCACTGGACACCCCCTCTCTCGAGTTAGTCATAAGTTTGTATATGTATTTATTTAAAATCGGGTTTGTTTGTTGCGTTTGTCGGCTTGTACGTATCATTATTTGAAACAGTTAGTCAAAATAATCCTAATTTTCCTCACGTATGAATGACTGCACAGCTTAGCAAATTGTACCAAAGTTCGGGGTGGGGTCGAGACACCCAATCAACCCCTGTCGTCACGTCCCTGTTCAACTGACAAGTTCCGTGTGTTCTTCACAACATCTTCGGAATTTGATTCAGGAGGCCTAGAGCTGTCATGTTTAGATATGCTTGCCATCATCAACAAGAAAACCATAGTCAGAAATGGTAACGCCACCAAGATCGTATTATTAGCCATAAATATAAATAATAATACAATTATTCTATAAACTAGCTTTCAAATTTTATGCGGGAAATTTGCGTACTTCCATATTTCAAGTTTTCCCGTTTCTCGTGGCATACATTACTTTCATCAAACTGTCTTCTTTATTACACAAGCTGATAGGCCCGACTTCACCCGGGCTGTTTCACATCTGCTTTCCGGTGAAAGGTGCGATTTGACCTTCAATTGACTATTTCGAAAGTCAAGGTCAGGTCAGGGTCATGATTTGTCCAGTCCAAAACACCCCCACCCGTAGAAAACTACCCATAGGTATCAAATTTCGTCGAAATCCGTCCGTTTTACCCAACTTGACCTTTAATTAACAATTTTGAAGGTCAAGGTAAGGTCAGAGTCATGATTTGAACCGTCCAAAACACCCCCCCCCCCCCCGACAAAAGTACCCATAGGTATCGAAATCTATCCGTTTTATCCGAGTTGACCTTTGATTGGCCATATTGAAGGTCAAGGTCAGGCCGAGGTCACGATTTGACCCGTTCAAAACTCTCCTCAGACCAAAGTATCCCTAGTATCAAATTTCGCCGAAATTTGTCCGTTTTACCCAAATTGACCTTGCATTGACAGTTTTAAAGGTCAAGGTCAGGTCGGGGTCACGATTTGACCCGTTCAAAACACTTCCCGGACACAAATACCCATAGGTATCAAATTACGTTGAAATCTATGGAAAGCCGAGGAGGACATGTTGGTTGCTAATTGCTAGATATACGACGCGGTATTTTGAAGGTGTTTCAAACTAGGAGATAGAAGTATTCTGCCTTTCAAATGGTGATGAATTATAGTAGTTTATTCAAATTTTATGGCATAAATTGTTATTAAAACCGTATATACTATAAAAAATTAATGACTCGAAAATTAAGTGGGCCTTTAAACAAAGTCACAATTGCATTTAGGCTCATCTCATACTCGTCCATTCAGCGATATTCTACTGCGCAGTTTGTTATAGCCTCCAGTATTTATTGAGCGTTATACCCCCAACTGTTATAATTCGCCTTTTGCAGGCGTACTCTTGCCTCAGATTATTGAGATATTAGGTCACACATAATCACATTAAATCGCATCGTAACATAGCAATTGTGTGGGCTCCTTGGCGTGAATATGTAATGAGAAATAAGGTCATACGTAATGACATTAAACTCAAGAAAACCCTCGAAAACAAAACAAAATCACATTTAATGTTTTACGTTATTTCCTTCATAAAAAGAATCTTCGTGATAATGAACCCTCTCGTTACTTTAGAATATAGAATTAACCTTAAAATAAAAAAAATCTTTGGAACACAGAACCTTCGGAATAACGAACCTTCGGATTGGTGAACCTTCGGAATAGCGAACATTCAGAGAAATTTCGGAATAGTGGACCTTCGGGATAGTGAACCTTCGGAATAGAGCCATGCCCCCCAATATTCATATTATATGCCCAGAGTTCAAAGGTATGGACCCATAAAATTCTAAACTTGGCCCTTAAAATAATGAACTCCAAATTGGAGCACACACAGAACACCACTTAAGTCAACTGAACCTATGTCATGTCCCAATGCGGGAGGGTCCATATATACCACAACATTCATAGTATATGCCAAGAATTCAAAGGTATGGGCCCACGTAATGACATAAAATCTCAAGAAAACCAGCGAAAACAAAACAAAATCACATTTAATGTTCTAAGTTAAGTTATTTCCTCCTGTATCTGTATCGGTGTGCGCGCATGATCAGTTCGGATGTGAGCGCACACTCCATATAAAGAATCTTTGTGAAAATGAACCCTCTCAAATTAGTCTCAATACTTTAAAATATAGAATTAACCTAAAAATAACAAAAACCTTCGGAATAGAGAACCTTCGGAATAGCGGACCTTCGGGATAGCAAACCTTCATAATAGAAGCATGTCCCCACAATTACACCGGTGACGTAAACACATGTGCCAATCTTAGTTGTACTCTCGTAATTATCGGTACGATGAAACGGTGACGGAATCTGACGAGGTTTGCCGAATGTACAATCACCCAGTGAATTATCGATCGCCCATGCGATACAAAAAAACCAAAAGCAATAAACACCACACTACGGTGGCGTAATAAACACACTTTAACTTGAAAAAAAGATGCGATTAAGTCGGATTGGCAGCAAATTATGTGCCGTGTATACACACATAGAAGAACAGCATGACTTTCACAACAAACATGCACTTTATAAATATAAGATACAAATGATACTTGTGTCAAATACATGAGCCATGTTTGACGCTGGGGGAGAGTTTCGGAGACCACGTGGATTTCAAAATCTGACCTAGAATCCGAAATTAGCTCCGCCCCCCGTAATCGGCTTTGGATTCTCAATCCGGATTTTAGCGAAATTACGGCTCTGGGCTACCACATCCACATGAGATGACTGATAGCGGGTACCCCCAATTTGGGCCTGAAAACACAGCTTACCTTACGAGGACTATGAGATGACTGATAGCGGATACCCCCTATTTGGGCCTGAAAACAATCAGCGACAGAACACTTATCCCCACAACAACAACCTTGACAACTCACATAGAAATAGACATTCTACAGATCGGAATTCAAATGCCAGAAACTGGAATAATAATCATTACAATCAACCAAATGAGTTTCAGTTTCATCTACAAAAACTGATGCAACTATTCTGTAGCCAATAGGACAATTATATATGTGGCATACATGTATATAATTGCATGTTTTCAATATATTCATACTTCTGAATGGTCACTATGCTACTTAGTTAACCCTTTACCCATGAGAACGGCCCTGTGCCAATGCATTCTCTTATATATGCGAGTCGACCATAGGTCGCCTCGCATATATAAGAGAATGCATTGGCTTAACACATTAAACATTATAAAATTGTTAAAGATTGTAAGAAAAAATGGTAAAAAGTGTTAAAAAAAGATTTTGTTAGGCCAATGCATTCTCTTATATATGCGAGGCGACCTACGGTCGACTCGCATATATAAGAGAATGCATTGGCACAGGGTATAACTGTAACTATCACAATGTGGTCAAGGAGCCGGTTCCAATGATATCCATATTTGTATGGTTCTATTGAGACAGACCGAAGATAGTTTAGGCTGTTGAAGCTTTATTTGGCCGGTTTTGGCCGGTTTGTTGGGTAAAGGGTTAAATGATGATCTGTTTTGTTTTGTTGTCATGTTTTACGATTCTATTCACATATATATGTATGTACATGTATATATATGTATGTATATATGTGTATATGTATAATATATATCTATATAATTGACAAAACTATGTTTTAATATATTCATTCTACGGAATTGTCATTATGCCATTTAAACGATGTCCTTCTGTTTTATGCTTACATGTTTTGCGATTCGGGTCACTTATGTATCTGTGTATAAACGATATATAGATGTGTGAGTGACTGGAGTCGTGAAGCGTGGAAACTGATGGACAAATTATAAAACATAACATGAATGTTCTATAATTATTAATAACATTTTTTCTCTGAATATTAATTAAATGTCATACTAAGGTTTGATGATTCATGTTGAATAATCAACACTTTCAACCGATAATGCATAATATATATCAAAATATATATCATTTATGCATATATTTACATAAATAGAATATCGTTAGTATGTCTGAGTGAGTTTGTCTGCGTAAATACTAAATGTTATATTTGATTAGCCTTTTCAAATGTTAGAGTTTGGAGTTTGGAATACTCATGGTTTTTCCAAGGAGAAAGTTGATGATGTTATTGAATCGTATTGTTTTGATATTTTTGGTCTCACAGAGATGTGGACATCTAAAGAGTCTGTCATTGATCCCCCATGGTATATATCATTTCATGTATGTGGTCAGAAGAGTAAAGACAAAAAGGCCGAATATCTGGTGGTGTAATACTTTATTATAAGAATGAGCTCCATGAAAATGGTGCAGTGACTCAAGTTTTTACTGGTTCAGATTGTATTTGGATTAAACTTGATCAAAGGATATGTGGTTTACAAGAGGATATATATATTGCTTGTGTATACTTCAAGCCAAGATCACATGCTAAAAGTGGAAAAAATGACACATTTAAACTATTCCAAGAAACCCTTTCAAGATTCTCTATGTTAGGGAGAGTTATTCTCATGGGTGATTTTAACGCCCGCACGACAGACTTGCCCGATTTGGTGGTGTTAGACAATGATTTTCATTGACTAATACCGATACTTATGATTCAGAAAACTATGAAGTCGATTTGGATTTACCATGTCGCTTTAACATAGACACAGAAGTAAATACCCAGGGTAGAGACCTTTTAGATATTTGCATTGCGGCTAAGCTTAGAATTGTCAATGGCAGAAAATGGGTGACTCTTTGGGTTGCTACACTTTTTACACACCACAAGGGTGTGGTTCAGTTGATTATATTATTGTTTCAGAGAGGCTGTTTACTGAAGTTTCGTTTTTTAATGTTTTGCCCCAATGAACTGTCTGACCACTCTGTACTGTGGATGGGAATGGAATCAAATATTGCCCACTCAACATGTGAATTACCAGTAGATAATTGCATGGCTCTCAATGGAAAATTTAGTTGGGATGAAACCAATAAGGAAAGCTATGGCATTGCAATAAGTGATGACATTTCACAGAATTTATTGATGGAATTCTGTGCCACAATTGGAGATCCCTCATATTCAGTTGATGATCTCACAAATAATCTTCAGGCTGCTGAACGATCAGTTATATTTAAACATCTTTCTAAAACCAAAAAGGCCAAGAAAAAGTATAAACATAGATGGATTAATGGTAATTGCTATGCCATGAAAAGGCAACTTAGAGCATTAGGGAAGCGCTTACAGCTAGACCCTAACAATTTTTATATCCGAAAATATTGTCATGACTTGAAGCGTGAGTATAAATGTTTATTAAAAATACAAAAAATCAACTTCACAAAAAATCTTGTTATCGAGCTTGATTCCATTCCAAATCAAAACTCCAAGACCTGTTGGAACAAAATATCTCAGTTAAAAGGAAACCAGCCCAAAACAACCCAATTGCTTTGGAGGTATGGCGTAAATATATCAATGATTTATATAAGCCGCATGAAGAGGATGTTGTTCATGATTCTGTCCATCTTAATTAAACCGACCCAAATATTATGTTAAATAACCCCCTTGAATTCCCTTTTAAATTTAAAGAGTTCGTGATGGTATCTTCAGACTTAAATCGCACAAACAACCTGGGTTGGACCTGATTCTTAATGAATTCTAAAAACATGGAAATAATATACTTTTACCCGCCATAGTGCAAATATTTAACAAAATGCTATCAGAGAGCACTTTTCCAAGTACTGGAATTCAGCAACGATATCTTTCTTACATAAAGCAGGTGATATGAATGAATGTAATAACTATCGTTGTCTAAGCCTCACCAGCTGCCTTGGAAAACTTTTCACATCTCATCTAAAAAAGAGATTACACGATTTCTTAGATAATAATAACTTATACAACAATTGTTTTTTCAATGATCAGACTCCCTTCGAGAAAATTCACACAAGATTCTGTAAGTACGTATTGGGAGTACCGAAAATATCTTCTAATCTTGCTAGCCGATGTGAACTTGGGAGAAAACCTATATCTAACTTTATTTATTAGTAAACTTGCGTTGAACTATTTAACACGATTGGAAAAACTTCCGTCTCAGCGATTTCTCAGAGCGATTTATGATACTGATAAAGAGTTATCAGAAAGTGGTCATAAATCATGGTATTCAGCTGTGCAAAATATAATGAAGAGATTTAATATAGACTCTAATTCAATGGAACACAACCTGGAAGAAAAAATAAATGATAGTTTTACCACAACATTAAAAAAGCAACTGCAAGTACTTTCCTCGAAAGCTGAAGATAATAAGCTTCAGCTTTTTGAAAGATATATTCAAACTTTGAATATCAAAATTACCTAAAGTTACACATACCAAAAACTTGCATTCGATACTTGACTATGATGCGAATTAGTGCTCATAGACTGTCGAAAATGACAGATACAAAAGACCGAAAATTGATCGTCCGGATAGAACATGTGCAATATGCAATATTTTGGAAGACGAGGAGCACTTCTTTCTTTTATGTGCGAAACATGGGCGCCAACGTGACATCCTATTCAAAAAAAATTGGTATCTTGCATACCATTCTTATACCATGATCTTCATGTTCATTTGAGCGACTCAAGACCTTGTTATCCAAAACGACCCATAAAGATATACGAGCAATTTGCGAGAAAATTAGATGTTGTTCAGATTCAGACTT
Organism: Siphonodentalium dalli; assembly: GCA_032622095.1. Taxonomy (NCBI): domain Eukaryota; kingdom Metazoa; phylum Mollusca; class Scaphopoda; order Gadilida; family Siphonodentaliidae; genus Siphonodentalium; species Siphonodentalium dalli. The sequence goes on from CP136063.1 coordinate 263,593,995, forward strand.
ATAATTTAGCACTTTTGCAGTTTTGGACAACCTAGACTACAGAGTTATTCAGGATTGATCTTCTTCCAGAATGTATGTTATATATTTATATGAGTGAGTGAGTTATTTGAACGTTTATTGATAACTCTGACATAATTATATTATCATCATTCCATGTACATTATTGTTGGCAGACATCATTGTATTATGATTAGCTTCAATAAATCTTATCTTATCTAAGTGATGGTTGTGCGTTAATTTCGTGCTGGCTATTGTTTGCGAATATATGTACAATGAGGCAACACTGATGGGTGAGTCCGTTATCGTCGCAGTTGGAATGCATACAAACTCCGACCTCATGTGGTAACCAATACATATTTTATGTTTGTGTGCGTTTGCGCTCGCCTCGGCATTTTTCAGCCCACAACCTTAAAACTACGTGATTCTCCATCGTGATATAAAGACGATCGCATGGCGCCCGTCGTGATATAAAGACGATCACATAGCGCCCGTCGTGATATAAAGACGATCGCATGGCGCCCGTCGTGATATAAAGACGATCACATAGCGCCCGTCGTGATATAAAGACGATCACATAGCGCCCGTCGTGATATAAAGACGATCACATAGCGCCCGTCGTGATATAAAGACGATCACATAGCGCCCGTCGTGATATAAAGACGATCACATAGCGCACCACGTGATTCCCCATCGTGATATAAAGACGATCACATAGCGCACTTCCGTGCTGATACTGAAGTAGAAACCTTACAACAAAGCAGATAGACACATAAAGTCGGCCCAGAGGGAGGCTACAGTCGGGGGTCTAATCCATCTTCAAAGCAGTCAAGCCTCGCCAATATGAGACTTACAGTAATGCTCTAAGTAATCGAAGTCTTAACCACAGCAGAATTATGGGTAACTCTTCAGGATTTAGTCGGAAATATGGCTTGTTGCCATTCATCGAAAGCTCTCTCCGAGAGCTTTCCGATGAATGGCAACAAGCCATATTTCCGTGTGTGCTTAAGAAGTCGATTACTTATAGCATACTGTATATGGTTGTCGGAATAGCACGTAAGCCTATATTGACACTCTCATGCGAATAACATGTACACGCACAAAAGACGTCGTCAGTGTATTCGTGGGTATACAGAACTATATACGAAATTGCAATGCGACCACACACACACACATCACATACACACACACAAAACGACTTAATTTCTCACATAGCCTTAGGTTAAGTGGTCCTGCTAATTTGTTATGAAGTTGGTGGGTCCTGCTGAATTGATGCTGGTAAGAAAATTATGCTTTTAAGAAAATGTAACGTCATTTTCGCGGTATTTGGCTAATCCGAGCGATTTGTGACACAGCCGTTGTCTAGGAAATATTCAAGAAATTATATTTGTTAAATTATGTTGATGGTATCTGCGCTTGTGTTGACAACATGATATAAATTGTGGTCGGTCTGCAACAACCAATACACGCATTAGCATAATATTTTACAATATATATGTTTTTGAATGTATTATACAAATAACGGTTCTTGTTCGATTTCTTCAGATTATTCACATACCGCGAAAATGAAAAATAAAATAAAATATAAGTGTACTTTTCTTAACAGCACATATATTAGCAGGACCACTTAACCAGGGTTGGGAGCTACTTCAAATAATCAACTTGATAACATATGTAACCATGGACTCGCTGGTGTGATAGAATCGTTTCTATAGAATATCAGAATATATAACATTTTCACCAGTTGTATGCCAATATATGCGGTGCATATATGGTTTTACCTCATAGTAATTGAAACACAATGTTTCTTAACAGGAATGAGCAATAATCCATTATAAACTAAAAATAAAAGAGAGACAAAAACTGGGAAATTGATATTTTTTGTTTTCGATTGAAAATCTACCTTGCAACATACTTTTAGTTATATGTAAAACCAGATATTTCTCTTTGTATTATTTTAACAATACTGCAAACTACTGTGGATGAACATAATTAATTATCTGTACGCGTGTGCGTAGTACTGTAATTCGAGGCGGATAAAGAGAAAATAAGTCGGAACGGTGAGCATAGTTGTGTTATTTTCGTGCAAATACCCGAAAAATAACCACCGACAGTTGATTTCCACGACGTATCAGTTGTACGATGAGTCTAGTGCAGCGGCCAAACGCCAAAAGTGGCCGTGTACCCCTACCCATGGTAGAACAAGCTGAAACCGATTTTTTAAACGGTGAAATATTTCTTGTTCACGAAAATGATAGTGAAAAATAACGGAATCGATGTAGGCTATTGTCAAATCGACGATGAATGATACCCACCAGAAATTAACGATACCCACCAGAAATTAACGATACCCACCAGAAATTAACGATGAACGATACCCACCAGAAATTAACGATGAGCGATACCCACCAGAAATTAACGATGAACGATACCCACCAGAAATTAACGATACCCACCAGAAATTAACGATACCCACCAGAAATTAACGATACCCACCAGAAATTAACGATACCCACAAGAAATTAACGATTTTGGAGCCCTGTGGATGTCATAACAGCGGAACCAAGTAATGTTCTAAAATTTATGTTCCAGTTCGTTGACGAAAAATTTCTTTCAATTATTTAACTCACCTACATTAATTAGGTTCATTCGACGTTATGTATTGGATAATTTAGAAATGTGTGGCATTTCTCGTTTTTATAGAACAAAAACGCAGCGACACTAAAGATAACTGCTGTATCTGGGACGCGATTAGAACAAGTCCATATACTGATATAAACATCTCGAATTCACGTCGAATAGTGAGATAGCCGGGACTAACATTCGTGGAAATCGTGTTTTTATCACTTGAAGTCGGAAAGTTAGTGCATGTTGCTGTAGCAGTGACGTTAACTTGGGGCCCATGATATACCACAAACGTCTGTCGTCTGACACCGAATGATTGCAAATTGTCATAAATTTTCAGCTGCACCTATTCCGCAAACCGGGTGGCGGTCAGGAAAGTGAAATTGTGATATTAATATGCGATGCCTCTTTGCAATTGACTGGACACGTGACCTGATACACATATATCTTTAATAACCACCCATATGGCGTTCGTGTGATAACTATAGTCTGATACACACGATGTGAACAACTTATGAATATTTACATATATGTACAATATTTGGGTCTGAAGAATTGACAGCCTTTGACGAGGAACGATGCCGAGAAAATGATGATGGCATTCCATTTCAGCACAACACATATCCGAAGGTTGAGATTCGTTCCGAGAAAATCCACCAATATTGGTAGCTGAGTTATAAATTTTCAGCTGGACCTATTCCACAAACAGGGTGGCAGCCAGGGAAGGACATTGGGATGTTAATATTCGATGCCTATTTACAACTGGACACCTGATACACAAAGTGAACACACAAATTGTATAATATAAGAGATAAAAGGCCATTCCACAGAACTATCGCACAAAATATAACGTTTTGTGGTAACATGGCCATGTTAAGAATTTAAATTTTTTGACATTTTGTCTTTTAAATTCTGGCCCTTCCAAAGACGGATTTATATTGGATAGGGTCATTCGCCGTTCTGCAAGTACATGTACATGTAGTTTACGCGTTTGCAGTTTCTGGTTTTCCCATGCAGAACCAGAACAAAGAAATTAAGCGACACTATAAAGAACTGTTAAATCCCACACCGTGATTAATTAGAATCAAGTCCATATATAATGATATCAACATCTCGAATTCACATCGAATAGTGAGTTAGCCGGCACTAACATTCGTGGAAATCGCATTTTTATCACTTGAAGTCGGAATGATAGTGCATACCTCTGTCGCAGTGACGTTCACTGGGGGCCCATGAGATACCACAACCGTCTAGCGTCTGACACCGCATGATTGAAAATTGTCGTGACAGCTCCGAGTAGTCAGCTGGAGCACACCCGGGGGACTTCCGGAAGACGTTGGTGCGTTTAGAAGGAAATGAGTTGGTATTCCCCCGATGTCGGCATGGTATTGTAAGCGAATATCATAGCATTACCGACGCACAATTTGTCCACTGGGACGCTAGCTACATGTAGATTATGACTTAAAATATTCATGACTAGGAACATTACTTAGAATATTAGATGTGGACTCTCAGAAACATGTGTTCTTCTTCGCACGAATAACTGATACTTTTCTGTTACACATGGCAGTGTTCTCCCCTTGAGCGCAGCGAGCTGTACGGGACATTAAGGAACTGATCGATATTGACCGAAAATGATATGCGGATCACTGGATTATACCCACAATCATGTCATGTCAACACACATGAAGTAACCTTCCACTGTGTGCGCATGCGGACTAAAATGATTGATACCATGATTCAAATTATAAATAAACACAATGCGCAATAAGATCAATGGCGGTCGATCGGAAAAACCACGGCCCGAACCTACGTCTTAATTTGTGGTATATCCTTCATGTAAGAATACACGAAACCACACTCCTACATTCTCCATATGTATTAGGTTAGGGCTAGTGTCCCGAAGCTATTGTAGATCGGTTGATTGGTCGTGATTCTGGAACAATAAACAATAGAGAGTCCATAGGTTTTGATAACTTTATATTCGTATAATTCTCTTTCCGATAAGCACAATATATAGGTGGATGGACAGAGGTGTTGGTGGTAGCAAGGTTCCCGGAAAAGTGAAGTCCCCGCTACAGAGAACGGGTAGTTATTTCAACGTATGGTGTATCATGCGTCCATATAAGGTCTGAGATACCATGATACCCTTGGATATGACGTGTATCACTATTATTGTTTTATATAATGATAGTGGCTTCATCCTCCCTAACCTATACAATGGTTGCTACCAGTCATAACCAATTACGAATATGATCTTGTTAATTATGCGCGTGTGTTCTTACACTATATAATTTATGTCGCCCATGTATTGTGCTTATCTATATATACAATTAACCCTAGCAATTACAATCACTGGGGAAATGGAATATCACACAACAAACTCTATCTATATATATTATCTATCTGATGTACTGTCGGACAAACTCCCCTCGTATTCCCGAATCACGGCCAATCAATCAACCGATATACACAAGCTTCGGGACAGTTAGAGTTAGGGTTAGGGTTAGGGTTATGGTCAGGGTTAGGGCTAGGTATGTATAATTATATCGATACTTTCAAATACCGTTTCTACACTTCTTTAACCCTTTACCCAACAAACCGGCCAAAACCGGCCAAATAAAGCTTCAACAGACTAAAATATCTTCGTTCTGTCTCAATAGAACCATACAAATATGGATATCATTGGAACCGGCTCCTTGACCACATTGTGATAGTTACATTTATGCCCTGTGCCAATGCATTCTCTTATATATGCGAGTCGACCATAGGTCGCCTCGCATATATAAGAGAATGCATTGGCCTAAATTTATTTTATAATTTTTAATGTGTTAAGCCAATGCATTCTCTTATATATGCGAGGCGACCTATGGTCGACTCGCATATATAAGAGAATGCATTGGCACAGGGCCCTTCTGTTGGGTAAAGGGTTAAACCCACCATTGTTACTTGACAATATACCACTATCCACCATCTACCATTCAGCCTTATGACAGACAAAGGATTCATTAGTAAGCGTTAATCCTCATTACTGTTTTATATTTTATTGAATTTCCATTGCTTGATAGTGCACTACCACGAGTGCCTTTTGTTACCCATTAAGCTGTATCACCTAATCAATTAGCAGCCGATCATACTACAAATTTGATTCTCATGTCGCTCCCGTTACAAAATCAATTTGGGTTTTTGAATTCGGTTTCCGATTTTGGGGTAAAAAAACCTATATGGCCAATGGTTTAGCCAAATGAAATTTGTTTCGGCCATTTTCGAAAACAGTTGCCAATGACCAATATGACATATGCCAGCGTGAACCCTGGTTTAGTATGTCTGTCATTTACAGAATGAGGTCCCCAGAGGCTGAATTTAGTGACGCTACACTCTTATGACTAATGTGTATGTTTTCTACACACAATGTGTAGCCCGGCTACACAATCATTATTCATTTTTGATCTTAAACATATTTGTGTAGTATATGTGTAGTTTTATGTAAGTACACAAATTGTGTAACATATTTTACACAATAAATGGGTCAATTTCTATACATTTATACACACCGGTGTGCATAAAATCAACATATATCCCTTACACATGTTGTGTAGATTGTTACACATACATATCGTAGACAAGAATGTAAGTTCAGTATTCCGAACTGTGAGTATATAGTATTTATGACATATGTAGATGATGTCCCCAGAGGCTGAATTTAGTGACGCTATCCCACAAATCGGACTAGCATAACCAAATTCACCCTCTGGGGACCTCATTCTGCTTAGGCCTCATCTGCTATGGGAGACATAGACCTAGATTTAAGTTCACAAATGGTAACTATACGCCCTGTCACTAACTCGCGGCCATATTGGATCCACCGGGTCCGATTCCGTGGTTTCATAGATTCATCCAGCTCCGGTTCCGTGGTTTTAGTGCTACGGGTCAAAGTTTTGGTGTAGCATTTCCATATACATGTATGGAGCTTTTGAATTATTCATGACTTCCATATATGGAAAGCTAAGTAAAACCACGGAACCGGACCTGGTGGATCAAATATGTCCGCGAGTTAGTGACAGGGCATATTGTGATGTACACCCATTGGGAACCTTGATTATGCAATGTGTCATCTGCCAATTTGGAGATATAGAGAAACTAAACTTAAAGAGAAATATAATTTATGTGAAGAAGTTTCTATAGAAATTTGATAATAAAGAAACTGTCAAAAGAAGATGAGACCTTAGAAGAATGAGGTCCCCACAGTATGTGAAGAAAACGAGGAGTACTCACGTCGATGTGCGACACCTTACCGCCATGTTCGAACAATTTATGACGTAGGTTCCCGGACTGAAAACTGCTTAGTGTAAACATATTTTTATTTCCAAATCCAAATAAATAACATAATATACAGATGACACATATATGCAAAACAGAAGAGTTAATGTATGGAAATTAGGATCAGACAACAAGCCCGAGGGCTTATATGTGGTCTTCTCCTCTTTGGGACACGCCCCGTCCCCAATACGTAAGAGTGGGGTATAGATAAGACGGGAATGGTTGGATATAATGGTTTTATGAGAAATGAAGTTATATAACTGAATTTGAGTTAGAGATGGAAAAAGGGAGGAGATAGTGTTAGGGATAGCAGGATGCAGAGATAGATAGATAGAGAGAGAGAGAGAGAGAGAGAGAGAGAGAGAGAGAGAGAGAGAGAGGGGAGAGAGATATAGAGAGAGAGGAGGAGTGAGAGAGAAAGATATATATATATATATAGAGAGAGGGGGAATGAGAAACTAGAAGACAGGAGGGGACAGATGAAGTCGTGAAATGATGACAGTGGTGAGTTTTCAATAATTGGGTTGTTGCGTGATAAAAATGATGCTCGTCTTGTCAACAGTTGTGCGCCTGTTCCCGATATGCATTTTAGCCAAATGTTACACGCCGCTGAAATTCACAAACAAAATCTTACCTTGTATTGACTCTATGAGTACATATCGTAGTCTTATGTTGTGCAATCAGATGGGCCATATGAACCACTAGGTTATATGAATGTCGATGATTCGGCCGTCTTTTAAGTCGTTCTGTTCGTGCCGACTGATTTCTGATAGTGTCGACCAGCACTTTTGAACATCTCTGGGGGGAGGCCAAGACTTAGCGACCAAATTTGAATTGGTATTTCAATGAAAATCTTCGGAGCAAAATATACAGGTTGCAAATAATGCATATTTATTTGGTGGGCCTGTCAGCTTTGAACTTGTTCCATAAGAAATGTTATATATGGTAAGGCAAATTATGTACGGCATTATGTTGTCATAAAAATCTAACTGATTTCCTGGTTTCCGCCGTCCACTCTGTTTAACTAAAAAACTACATTATATAGGGCCGTCGCGACCTCACACTATTATTTCGATTTAGTTTTTCTAACTAAAATATCAATATAGTATAATTATTTAACATTAACACCAACCAGCAAACCTGAAACTACATACATACGCATCATATTTTCTTATTGTATTATTTATTGAGGGGCAGCAGGAAGACGGCCAGTAGGTCATACTGCTCCTGTACAATACTATTAATTCATATGTCAATGCTTTGTTATTTATTCTTATTTATTGTAAAAATAAACATCTACATCTAAGAATGTTGGTCTATTTATTTTTTGAATATTATGTCAATTTTCAAAAGTAGCTCAAGCGTTGTATTTCCAGAATTTGTTTTCGAAAACAAATTGGTAGCAAAAAATATATATATATACCCCCCCCCCCCCACTGACCGCCATTTAAATGTTATGAATGTTTAATGATATGCACGCTTTAGTTTCCGCTGATTTACATGGTCATTCCCATTCAAAATATGTCACGTGACCTCCCACTTATACGATGATTTGTCCGATAAACGTGTCGAGCAGAACTTCGGCATTGGTGTGTTTTCACACAGTGATATTGTCATCACGACTATTAACTCACAAGCTAACGTGTACATGCAGATATGGACAATTTCAATGCTTTATCTATTATGCTTAGAATATTTACGAATTTGCGACCCAATGAACAGCATGCACGTGTAAACTACAATCCTACTCGACATGACATTCGTTCTTGTTATCTTTGACATAATATACAAAAGGGATTGGGGCACAAGTTTTTGCAACTTATGAAGCTCCTCTCCCAACACAATATAATAACATATATGTAATCAAGATGAAACTTATTTACATGGTGATAAGTTTTGAGACATATAATGTGTAGTGCCTTCCATAGATGACCAGGCTTGAGGTTGTTTCTTGGGTGAGAGGAACTTTGTATTTAACCCTTTGAGTGCCAGGTCGATTTTTGTATCAACTCATATACTCTGTGCCAATGCATTCTTTTATATATGCGAGTCGATCGTAGGTCGCCTCGCATATATAAGAGAATGCATTGGCCTAACAATTTTTTTTGTTTTTTTTGTTTTTTTTACAATTTTTTTTACAATTTTAATAATTTATTCTTATATTCTTTAACATACTTATTTTGTAGGTTTAGGGCCGATGAGATCGGCCCCTGGCACTCAAAGGGTTAAAGAATATAACTACATTATGATATGTTCGATACGATTCACAAGTGCTAATGTATTATCTATGCTCAGTATCTGTATATCACATTTAACCCCTATTATATCAGTAAAAAGCCATTACATACTCCCTTATCTCTCACTGGTCGCATGCCACTAGGCATCGCGCCAACAAAAAGTACATTGATGCATATTTTTATACGAAACCAAATGAATTTAAGTTGTACGAATTATTTAACTCTGGACATGAAAATATAAATGATGGTCTTGCACTTTTTATCAAACACGCTACTGAAACGCTGTAAGCACCTCGAGAGCTTACACTTGTATGTGTGCATCCGGAGGGGAAATATGACTTATACAACATTCATGATTATAATTGGAATCACATAAGGATTAACTGTCATGTGGACTGTTTTTATGGAGATGTAACGGTGAGGTAAGTGGACATAACTTGTGTAAAACCCGAAGGGTTTTACATACAAGTTATGTCCACTTACCTCACCGTTACATCTCCATAAAAATAGTCCACATGACAGTTAATCCTTATATTTATATACATTTAGCGAAAAAGCCGCTTTTGTAAATATATTTAAATCGAAAAGTGTATCGTGACAAGATCAGCCCAAAATACCCAATAGCACCCTTGGCAAAAGTTAATAGGAACAATTTCTCTTCATGTTGAAACCCGATGATGTATTAAGTCAATCCTGCGCGAGTCAAAATGCGCCCAAAGCATTACGCGTTCGTCTTTCCAAACCTAATGACGTATCGATGGTGTTATTAGCTTGGTGTCATGAGGCGTTACGCATTCACCGAGAAATAACTGCAACTAGCCACGTGGGCGCCGACCAATCAGAATGCTGGATTTAGTGATGACAACACTTAGTGTGTAAATATATTTAAATAACAAAACAAAAATATCATAAATTTTTGCTTCCAAGCTCATTTATTGATGAACATCATCACACATGTTATTACTTGTTTATATGTAATTATCTCTTATGTCAATTGTGATAAGGATAGATGTTAATAAACTTGAACTCATATATCATATACCCATGATTGTAATTATAGAATATAAAATAGATAGGTTTCGCGAATGACCAACTCTGAATTCCGTTAAAATAACAATAACAACCAGCACCTAACTAACGAACCGGTCGCCGACTCGGTCGTCTCCGACGACAACCCCCAGTGGGCTGCAGAACGAAATATGTGTATAAAAGTTGAAATATAAGACTTACAAATTATCTTTTTCATTTCTTTTATTTGTAATTGGCATAGCTTATCACAAACCAAAAATCAATATTATTGACATAATGTTAACGACAATAAACCAAATTGAAATTCCAACTACACCTTTTACCGGACTCGGCCTCCGGTTCGCAGTTCGACTTTTAATCCTCCCAAAAATTCTCAGTTCTATAAATAAAACACCCATGCGCCCAGGCGAAACAAGATTCTCTACATTAGTATACACGCGTCGCGCGTAATAAAGCATGCCCAATGACACTCTATGCCACAATGCACAAACTGCACACCACTTCTGTCCTGTTCGGACCTATTCTACACATACTTTATTTCCACCCACATAGAATTACCTAAACTACCCATAGTCGCGTCAACCGACTACCTTAAAGATACATAATCCGAATTAATATTTCCTTGGCTTCGGGGGTAAAACATATTTGATTCGAGTCGAGGAACCCACTCACCAAAGCTCAGATATTATTTTTCACCACCGATACTTTTTAGTGGCCCAGTTAAAAGTCGACGAGAAGACGGTCTCGGACCAAATTGCGGATGGAGATGGATAAATCTAAATCAAGTGGCTTTTTGTGTCAGATATTTGACAAACCGGCAAAATTTCGTTGAACAAAATGTTCATAAATAACAGGTTTTGGGCAATTTTATATTATAGTTGACTGTGGTTAGCATTATTTTTGGGCAATTAATCGATTCTGATAACTGAAGCGGCATTTCTAAAATGTTGTTGTTGTTGGAATATGATGATATGGGGACCATCGAATCGGATTGAGTACCTTTAATAATGAACAATTTATAACGAATTAACACTATTATATTTTTTACTTTGCATTCATGTCTAAAGATCGTTAGAAAAATTCCATTAATTGTGTTGGAAAATTAACTATGTTTAAACTAAACGACAAGAGTTGTGGCTTCTCTCGCAGAAACTCTATCTAAACAAAACCTTCATATGCCAATTCACAGATAAGCATGGAGATAGCGCAAACAATACTAGCAACAGCAACAACAACAACAACAACAACAACGACAACAAAACAAGACCAGACAATATCAGCAAGAATGCTGAGCAATGTATATCGCTATATGATAAGGAAAGCATATAACTTATTATCTGAACATTTCCACCAATGAATATGAATACGTCAGCACTTATATTATGTATGTTAATTTATCCCGAACACCGCTCCAACGGGTTAAATCGGATATGACATCTACACCGAAGAACTCTCTATTAAATATCGATTTTTTTCTACACATTAATTAATTTTACATTCGACTGCATCTTAATTTCCGTTTTGTTGCGTCAAAGCTTGAGTTCAAAACCATAAAAATGTGGATTCTGCAACTCGGTTTCAATAACTCGATATAACCTCATTAATATATGACGCAGAGATAACTCATTCTTTACGACAATTTTTTTCTGATCAAAAGATATCGCCCAATTTTCACTTATGAGTATGACAGTCACCATTATTTGAATTTCAACAGTATATGCGTCAATAGTGGAAAAAATAATTCCAGTTTATTATAATTAGAGGATCTCTAATGAGTCGCAATTCTATACGAAATTTATAACCGAATGCACTAAATTCGATTCGAGCCAAGCTTTAGCGATGCTCGAATCGAATATAGTGGACGGGATTAATACATTTCGTATAGAATTGCGATGAATCACAATTACATTTTGACATGGAAAAACGATCTCGAAACGGATGGGGTTAAACAAAATTAATATTGATTTGCTTCTATTTTAAATGTGTCTTTTCATGTTGACCAAATTGTTCAACCACCCTTATCACCAATTATTATGTCACAGTCACAACTAAATATTTACATAGCCCGTCTGTGTTATACTAAATCCTGTTTGGTGATTGGTCAACTGCTAAATGGGTTACCCGGTGTACATCCCAATAATGCGAAGAGTGTATCACGAACAGGAAGTTACAAACTGCTGACCTAATCTGAACCAATCAGTGATTGGCAATCACTAAACGGGGTCAGCAGAATAACTTGGCGTGCTTTTAAAACTTCAGCCGAATTGCATCTGACGCCAGTTATTTATATCGATCACGCTATGGTAGCTAAGAGTTTGTAAATCTTATATTGGGCTGACGTAATGTGCTCCGTGTGCTAGTCTCAAATTCTCGACAGATTTCTTGAAAATAGATTAGAATATACTCAGCTTTTTATGGGAATGAATAATCAAAAACCTATATAAATATTTAAAAAATGAATGTAGTGGGCGTGTGTGTTATTGGGGGATACTATGTTGTGGTCGTTGGGGGTACATTTAGTGTAAACCGCTTCCGCTTGGCTTCTATGCCGTTCTGAATCAACTAACTCAGGCAAATACCTTTGTCAGGATAATACTTTACTATAGCCTTCTCCAGAACATTCGTATAGTCTAAAGACGATGACTTTGATTGTTGGGTGGTATGCCATTAAAATATTGAAGGTATGATTTGTTAGCATCCTCGCTCAGGGTTAGTGTCAGTACGTGGGCGGTATGATTCAAGAAAATGACATGAACTGTGGTGCGTTTAATTCACTATGTTTGTTTCAAGAACAAGTTATAGTCTCGATGGCAATGGTATTGTGCACGTTGGGGAGATCATTCAAAGATCGAACGTACCTTTGTGATCATTCAGGATACCCTTATAATATAATAGTTAAGTCTCAGGCACATGGTCGGAATGATGATGTTGCCAAGAAACCACTTGGTGGTACCCAACGTGTGTTGAAATGATTGCAGTATCTCATTAACGCAACATTTCTTCGCGTTGAATATGTCACCATTATCTTGATAGCATACGTGTTGAATTGAACCATTACCGACCACCACCCAGCGCAAGTATGAAATACCACCACACTATCAAAGACATCGCCTTTAAGACTACATCCCACTTATGCGGGGTATATAGTAGTATCCAAATGTAAACACCTGATCCAGTTGATTCAGAACGGCTTCCAAACGGGTGGGAAAATACAATCTTCGCATACAAGGAAAGCAAACCCACGCACGAAATCCCGTCTGTATCTGAAACATACCCGATGGAGTGGCGGTGCAGTCATGGTCCCATTTCATTTCCACTAACACGACACATGCCAACAAACCAGCACCGCTTGGAGATGTTCGACGAGACGACTGATGGACGCCCCCAAGATTATTTAGGATAATGGTCAAGAAGTGTGGGTGCATTCTACGCCCTTAGCAGAGGTGCATCCATCAAAGGTTTGGCTTTAAACACTCGAAGCCCATACAGAAGTTACCCAGTTATGCGTTTGATGAGTATGTGAATTGACGAACCATATATTGAGAAGTGACTAGCTGGGAAGATCACCATGTGTACATTTTGTCAGCAGGTCACTAAAGCTGATAAATACACGAGGGGTGCTTCTGTAAGCTAGTATACCCATCGACTTTATACTTTTCTAGTTTATATAGCAAGATGACGCTCAAATCCCTTATGTAGCAGCTGCATTATACCATATGCTACACCGAATGAAGTTTGCCAAGAATAATGAGAAGATGTCCCAGCTTTCGAGGCAAAATCGTGAGCTGGTCACCGGCATTTGTATTGTTTGAAGCGTTCTGATTTGTGGAACCTTCTCCCAAGAATTGTAGATGACTTTGTTGATGTGAACGACATAGATTAATCCGACGAAGAGACGGAATCTGGTCCAGGAAATCTTGAATGTGGCAACTACCAATCAGCACAGGTACTGTTGTTCTTAATCTTGGAAGTCATAATATGACTATTCGGTGCATCTACGGTTACGCACATTGTCAGAGCTTACTGGATAATGGATTTCGAAATGCCACATCCCGATTATTCATGCTAATAGCTGCACTCTGCGACTGAAGACGTTTATAATAGGATACGATAGATGATTTATGCATATTGCCCTGTGTCAATGCATTCTCTTATATATGCGAATCGACCATAGGTCGCATCGCATATATAGGAGAATGCATTGGCCTAACAATTTTTTATCATTTAAAAAAAATAAATGTTTCTTACAATTTTTAGGGCATAAAATAAAAAACATCCATTACCCTGCAGGGAGCCCCACATATATATAGAAGCATATAGAAGAGTGTCGTCTGCTCATGTTTGTCTGGGGCTCTGTATGGGTGAAATTATAAAATTGTTAAAGAATAAAAGAAAAAATTATTAAAATTGTAATTTGCTAGGCCAATGCATTCTCTTATATATATGCGAGGCGACCTATGGTCGACTCGCATATATAAGAGAATGCATTGGCACATGGTATATGGGTTGATACAAAAATATTTATAAATATTGATATTATTGATATTATGACAACCGTGGAAGAGATAATGTGCCAATATCAACGACTTTTCAATTTCTGGCCACCAGGTTGGCCGCCATCTGGGCTTTGAGTATCAACTGCCCAACTCAAATGAATATTTTGTATGAATGTTCCCTATCCACATGTAATTGTAGATATAATTCGAGTAACAATAACGCCCTTTGTAAGAAAGCAAAGGAATGTGGGCGTGTTTTCACACTTCGGTCGCCATTTTGGCAGCCATCTTCGATTTGGGAAACAATTTCTTGATGAGGTGTAAGTTAATTACTTCACCTCAGTATTTCTAACTCAAATGTAAGCATGGGCGTACAATAACGCTCACTGACGTGAAAATCAGCTATTTTCGGCGATTTTTCAATTTCAGGTGGCCATTTTGGCCGCCATCTTGGATTTGGGTGAATATTCCTCAACTCAGGTATAACAGAAATTCTAGCCCGGCTATGTCATACACATATATATGTGCAGTTATAATAACAATAACATCCACTGATTCGAAACAGATATTGCGTCATTAGCGTCGATTCGGCTTTGACAGGCATTTGAAAAACGGGATATCTGACATAAATATCCGGCCAGGAATGCATATGATGGTCTCATTGTGTGCATAAATGACTTCTATAAGATAAATGTATAAAAACACGCCCAGATTTCCATTTTTCCCACAGAGACAAACGATAGGTGTTGAAATGTCAAAACAAATAGAAAATATTGACATTTCGGCCGCCATCTTGACCGCCATATTGGATTTTGGTGTCGGATTTTTGGCTAATTTGTAAGAGTTGTATATTAGCATAACGAATCGAACGGAAAACAAGACAGCATGTGATATTATCTTTACTATTATGGCGAATAAATAAAGATGGTTCATATCAAGCGAAATGGCCGCCATGATGGACTTGTAATATCCGAAAAAATTTAGAGGAGACATTAAGGAAGAAACTTAGTGGGGTGAAATTGAGTCATGGGGGGGGGGGGGGGTACAGAGGTCGACAATATCACCTGGACATTGGCGAACTACTCGAATAGACTTGAGACTTGAGACCTCGGTTCAATCTAAGGAAAATTAAAGCACTTTAGTATTGCAACATACATGTATATATTCACCCTCCTACCAAACGGGTGTTATTTAGGCTACGAACAATAAAACAGTGTCATTGTTTGTAAATAATTAGGAAAAAACAGCAGGGCCCTGGACCACCCACCCACCCCGGCACTGTGTATGGAATTTTTCGTAAGACCTTCTCTGAACAAAATTATAATACAAGATCAGAACGATTCCTTCCTAGTCATTTGTGGGGAAAGTTCAGATAATAAGTTCAACAAGCGGCCTATGTTGAACTTATTATTTGAACATTTCCTAAGGGAACTACTCTTCTATGCTTAATGAGTAAAGAAAGGGTTAAAGATGCATAATCCGAATCAACACTCGTAAATTACTATTTATTTGGCTTCAGGGGTAAAACAAATTTGATTCAAGTCGAGGAACCCATCCATCAAAGTTCAGAGTGAACACATATCGATTCTTGAATTTTTTTGTTATTTCTCGAGATATGTACTTACTAGAATTTGTGGCCTGCAAAAAAATCGTCAAGGCGACAGTTTCGAACAAAATTGCGGATGAAGATGGATAACTCTAAAATCAAGTGGTAATACGGCCAAATTTCGTGAATACTCAAGTGAGAATACGGTCATATGTGACCCGCCATATCAAATCCAGTCGTAGGTCGGGATTTTGTTTACCCTGTGCCAATGCATTATCTTATATATGCGAGTCGACCATAGGTCGCCTCGCATATATAAGAGAATGCATTGGCCTAACAATTTCTTATCATTTGTTTTAAATAAATGTTTCTTACAATTTTTAGGACATAAAATAAAAAAAACATCCATTACCCTGCAGGGAGCCCCACACATATATAGAAGCATATAGAAGAGTGTCGTCTGCTCATGTTTGTCTGGGGCTCTGTATGGGTAAAATTATAAAATTGTTAAAGAATACAAGAAAAAATTATTAAAATTGTAAAAAATTGTTAGGCCAATGCATTCTCTTATATATGCGAGGCGACCTATGGTCGACTCGCACATATAAGAGAATGCATTGGCACGGGTAAAACAAATCCCGACTTACGACTGGATTTGATATGGCGGGTCACATATTTCGTTGAACAACATGTTGATAAATAACATGTTTTGAGATAATTTATACCATAGTCGACAGTGGTTAGTTAGCATTATTTTGTTGTAATTAATCGATTCTGATAACTGATGCGTATTTTGAAGAAATGTTGTTGTTATTGTTGTAACTTGATGATATGAGGACCGTCTGATCGGATTGAGTACCTTTAAGCTGTGTTTTGATTTAAACAATATTTATTTGCCCCAATATTACATTTATGATGAACAACATTTAGATGATGGAAACATGAGTAGAATAGAAAAGGGGAAGAGGATTTAGCAGCAAGCAGATATGTGCTTTTGTTGAGCTATCTCCTCAGACAAGTAGAAAAATTGTAGAAATCAAGAAAGATCGAGCGAATGGCAAGTGGTCGAGTTAGAGAAACAATAGGTTTAAGAAGTGATGGTATATTAATATTATGATGTACAGACGAGTTTACAATAAGTGTTGAAATGATAAATAAGCTTATGTGGATAATAATGAGAGGGTGTATTCACAAGGAATACGAGACAGTGATAGGTGAAGCGATAGTGAAGCTGTGTTTTGAACTTGTGATCTGTATTATTGAACGTATGGGAATTCCATTTCCCTGCCTGTCGTCTGCTTATATTGTCCGCCCATTTCAGGAAATAAACAAAATGTCATTCCAATGCATAATGTTAGAACTGGTTGGTGAAATCAATACAGGAGGGAAGGGTTAGTTGGCTCCATTGATCGATCGGTGTTGCCTGACATCTTCAATTACAAAATGCTATGTTTAGGAACCTTAACCAGAATAGTTCAAAGAATGTAATATATGACAATTTTAGATGACACAGAGACACCGAATAAACGGAATATCGGTTATATTCTAAACATTAGAGCTGTGTCGAAAACTTGCGGTTAGCAATCACGATTATGTTTAGATATTCGTCATCGTAAAATTTATGTCCGCAACAAAATAAAAAAAATCTCTGCCAAAGCGCATCAGTCATACTTCCTTTCTGACTCTATCACCGGCTGGGGACTAGTCTGTGGTTTTTTATATTTAGCGCGGGATTTTCCATCCAAAATTGCGAACCGATCGCCACAAAGTCAAATGTCCTACGTGCTTTGAGAACTATTCCCGCACTAAAACTTTATGACAGAATGGAGAATTAAAGCGGTAGTTTTGTTGACGATTTTCACAAGCTACTCGTCAAAATTGCAGCAAATTAAAACTCTTGTGTTTGACTTGCCATGCAAGTTTCAAGTTTTAATCATTAACTATATCTCTCTCTTCACATTTGTGATAAGAGAGTATACATGACTTACATAATCAAGTGAGTGGCATAAAAAAATATATATATATTGACACACATGTATAATGAAAGTAACAATACATAAATGCAATAATACGTAATTGAATGTAACATCATATATACATGTATATATTCAGCTTACTATGACCACCCACTGATGCACTCCCGGTCATTGCATATTTATAGATTATCAATGTTTGAGGTGGTTACAATTTCGCCGTCCCTTTCTTAATAAATGTCGCGAGATTATTAACCGTTTCTTCGTCGTGTGTATTGAATAACTTAATCAACTTTGATATGGTAGGGTCGTTATAGAAATATCTATCAATATATTTTTCTCTTAGTTCTTTAAGAATTTCGCATGTGAGAACAAAATGGTATTCATCACCAATACCTTGCTCACATAGGGAACATACTCGCTGAGAGTGACTTATGTTATTCCACGATCCGGTTTCTATCGCTAACTTATGGTTTCTGGTTCTGAATTTCATCAATATTGTTACACTGCTGATACATGGAAGTGACAAGTATTTAGGTCTAATAAAATCGCACCTGATCTGATTGTAGAAAATACATTTAGTAGAGGATCGTATATTTCCCATCCATTGCTGTATATAAAGGTCATATATCTTCCTCTTACAAGCTTCGTAAAACCAATTAGTGTTTTGTACATGTTGATACGTCCAGATTTCGATCATGCCAAGTTCAAATAGCGTCGTTTTCACATAGTCAATCCAAGGGCATTCGATTTGGTTAGAACCATGAAGATCATACATCATACAATACAGTTTATATGCTAGTTTACAACGATCTCCCACAACCAGTCTTCCCCAATAGCCAAGGCACCTTAGTTTTATTTTTAAATCAATAGGGTATACACCTAACTCCCCATAAACAAAAACATTTGCTGTTGTCTTTTTTAAATGACAAATAAATTTCAAAAACCAACGTTCTAACTTACATATTCCCTCAATATTTTCAAATCCCCATATTTCCGAGCCATAAAGAAGAATAGGCACTATGGCTTTCTCATACATTTCTATTATACTCCCAATATCTATTTGTGAGGTCCTGGCTTTATTAATCAACGAGAACATGGCTTTTTTCGCCGATCTACAGCGCTCATTCCTCTCGGCTACAAAAGTACCCCGTACGTGAAATAATGTTCCCAAATACCGATACTGCTTTACAATTTCAAGTGGCTTTTCGTGGAGTTTAAATATGGTTGTTTTATGCGGTTTTCTCCCAAAAATCATAATCTTACTCTTATCACTATTGACTTCCAATTTCCATCGGTCGCAATATAACTGGAATAATCTAAGACTTTTATGTAAACCTCTAGCGCTCGTGGACATCAGTATAGTGTCATCCGCATATAACAATATAAAAAGATGGATGTATGTATCAACCCTTAAACCTGTTAATCCAGAAAAATCAACACCGTCACAACCCCCCATACTCAAGAAATTTTCTAGATCATTCAGGTATAGAGCAAAGAGGAGGGGCGATAGATTATCACCTTGTCTCACACCAATTGAGCTTTTGAATAAATCTGATGATACCCCGTTAGCGGCAACACATGACTTAGCATTGTTGTATATGTTACGGATTACATTCAATATGTTCCCTTCAATGTGATGTGACAAGAGTTTCCCCCACAGACCGTTCCTCCACACAGTGTCAAATGCCTTAGCTAAATCTATAAATGCTACAAATAGCTTCATTTTTCTACGTTTCATGAGTTTGATAATACTATACAGTGCGTAAGAATGGTCTGTGGTGGAGTAACCCTTTCTAAATCCTGCTTGAACTTCGCTCAACATAGCATTATCAGTCAAGAAAATGGATATTCGATCACTCAGAATACTCGTAAAAAGTTTCGATATGCAGCTAACCAGAGTTATTTTTCTATAATTGCTTGGGGCCATATGATCACCCTTTTGCTTGAATATTGGCCTTATGATACCAATTGTCCATTCTTTCGGCACGATACCCGTTTTTAGAACAAGATTAAAAAGTTTGACATAAAGGTTTATAAAAATGTGCATAGTTGACTTTATATATTCATTTGTAATCAGGTCAAACCCAGCCGCTTTTCCATTTTTTAAATTTCTAGCCGTAGCCTCTATTTCCTCTTTTGTTATTTCTGCATTTAAATGAGTATTATCGACTGATATGTCACGCATAGGGATTTCAGGGCATGCTTCCGCGTGGCCATGTTCAGATTTATGTTCTTCAGAAATGAAATACTGTGTAAAAGTGTCTGCACTTGGTCGTCCTGACAGTGTCGTCCATGTGCGTTTAGACTTGTGTGTTGATAAAATAATCGAATCGGTTATACACTCACATAAAAGAACAAGAAATATTACACGATAACCAAGCTGGGTTCCGAAAAGATTATTCTACAGTTGATAACATATTTATTATACATCTTTTAACTTAACTATCACGAGAATTCAAACTTGTGCATTTATTGACTTTGAGAAAGCTTTCGACAGAGTATGGAGACAAGGTATGTGGCAAAAACTTTTGAAATACGGTGTAAATGGAAAAATATTTAGGGTTATTAGAAACATGTACCAGAACATTAAATCATCAGTTCGACTTGGAAACCAGACTTCAGGATTTTTCCCATGTCTGACAGGGGTTAGATAAGAAGGAAATCTTTTTCATTATATATGAATGATTTGGAAGATTATTTGTCAAAAGAGTATATCGGCCTGACCAAAATATCCGCCCAAATGGAAGAAAACCTAAACTCATATACTGTAGAGACTGCAAGTTGAAAGTCAATGTTGACAATATCAAATTTTTACTTATCTCAAAGCGAAGTCACCCAAAAAATAAGCAGTTTAAATTTAATGGCAGTACTATCGAGATAGTAAAACATTTAATTACTTAGGCATTGCGCATACCAAATCAGGAAAGTTCGCAGAGACAAAGCAAACCTTATGTGCAAAAGCAATGAATGCCATGTATTCCGTGATAACCCGCGCAAGGAAAAATTGGCTATCTGTGAAAAATAAATTTGATTTATTTGACTCACAAGTTACACCTATACTTTAATATGCATGTGAAGTCTGGGGCTTTGGCGATAATGAACTAGTTGAAAATATTCTAAATATAACAATACAACTGACAATTATTAAATACTGGACCAAAATTTTAAACATGGAAGAAACCCGCTATGGGAAAGCCCTGTATAAACTATCATTGAAACCCCTCGACAATGCAGACGCCTCTTCTTTTAAATGGTTGAGAACAGTTCGGGAAATTCTTAATAAATGTAAGCAGCCACAGTTATTAATAATAGGAAAATTAACATCCGCTAGTCAATTTTTAGAATGTGTTAGATGCTGCCTTAAATGAGATTTAATAGATTCATGGAAAATAAGTATGAGTAACTCAAGTAGGGGAAAATATACAGCATTTTCAAACATGACATATTTGTTTAGGAGTACCTAGATATTTTAGACTGCAGAAACAGAATTATATTAACTAAATTCAGAACAGCAAATCACCACCTGCCAATTGAAATAGTCCCATATATAAATTGTATATATTAATGTGCAAGATATCATGAACTTGACAATCATCATGAATTATTCAATATTTGCTTATGTTTACTTTTATTCCACATTGACCATGATTAAAATGTGGTGTGCACGATGTATGCTGAATATAATGACTGTGAAATCTCGAGCAAACTTATAAATACCAGATTACCACTGAGATGGAGGTTGCATATCTGCGCCTATGAATAGGGTTACACCCACCTCAGTGGAACTTGGCTCTGAAGTTGATCACATCAGTGTATTATATGAAATTTAGACCATCCATGATCATGCTACATGTACAGCATAACATTTGTTCAGCATACACTCTCTATTCTATATATGTATTGTATCTAGTTTAACATGTACAGTTCTCCTGGTGAATAATGCAAAAATGAAAGTCAAATGACCACCCCCCGGGACAACCCACCCATTTCGCTGGGGGACAACCCGCCAGCTTATAATTTATACAAACGGTAAATTTGAGGTGTGAAAGATTGCCTATGTCTAAATAATAATTAAATATATAGCTGATGTATACATTTGGATTGATAACAGGCCACTACCCCCCCACACAAACACGATGCGAACGGTAACTGATAAGTTTACAGGTATAAGGTTATAATTAATCGTCTAAATCAGTACCACGTAATTTGGAGAAATCTTGCAGTCTATTATTACTATCCACATATTAAGCGAAAAGGTATTATTCAACCATAAGATTTGTAAACATTAGCCAAACAGCGACGAAATTAGGCGACAATTACCAAGCAAACGTGCGTGTTTCATACTGTAAGAACATCGTACCGCAACAAATCTGTATACCTATTATTACGCGCGCCGCGTGTATACTAATGTACAAATTCTTGTCTCGCCTGGGCGCTGCCACAGCGCTGTGGGTTCTATTTATAGAATGTTAATTATTGGGACACATTAAAAGTTGTAGTGCGACCCCGAGGCTGAGCTGTAGTGCGACCCCAAGGCCGAGCCCGGTAAAAGGTGTAGTTGAGAATTTCAATTTCGTTTATTGGCGTTTACATTATGTTAATAATGTTGATTTTTAGTTTGTGATAAGCTATGCCAATTACAGATAACAGATATGAAAATGATTCTATAATTACAATCATGGGTATATAATATATGATATTGAGTGCGTTACCATTTCTGACTATGGTTTTCTTGTGCGATATGTCAAACTAGTTATATTCATACTATGTTTTACCGGGAGACTTGTACATATTGTATATATACCACCGACTACTTTTTGTAAATATCTCTTCTGTATCTCAATTTTCTCATGGAACGAGAGAAATAACCAATTGAATTAGAGAACCAAATCACACCGTTTCGTAATATAGTTCTTTGGTTCTAGTGCGACTTTCCAAACTTAGGTTACAAAATTACACAAATATTGTTCGATATTTTGTGTGCTTAATAAGGGCAACATGTTGATCTGTTCGCTTATTGTATATCTTAATATCGCGGAAGTCCACCAAATGTGGGTAAAATGTCGCCGGTGGCAGCGGTCTTACCGAATCACCAAGGGAGGTAAACCCTGCATGGATTTTGGAAGATCCGTACGACGATCAGGATTATAGAACTCGACATCGCATGGCTAATTGTGCGCTATGACAGTATTCCTACGCGAGTGTGTCACATAAATAGATATATAGGCTGTATATAGTAACGGGCACATCCACTCTGACTTGATCTTTATCTGTATATTCAATGTTTTTTTCTTCTAATTTGGTTGTTATGTCCAATGATTCCATATTAACAACGTTGCGATATTCACAGTGAACACCCTTGAAATAGGAATTGTCCTGTTTCGTGTTTGTGCGGTCTAATAAGTTCCTGTTCTTTGGGAAGAGTTTCACTCACACTTAATGGTTTCATGACAAAGGTTCTGGGAGGATGTGCCTTCAATGCCAATATTAATATTACATATACTATTATTTAATTATGTCACTGTTAAATGTGCTTTTTGTCATGTATTAGTATTTTTATTAATTTGTTTATCTCACGTACCATATTTATTGGTTTATTGAGATTAAATAATTGAATTGAATTGAAATTATCGCTGTGCACAAACTTTAACATTAAGCACACCGTTCACAGCAATCTTATATATAGTCTATTTGGTCAATTAATGATAGTTGTTGGCAGATTTCACATGTGTTGGCTGTATAATACAACGAACCTATACGACTGAGTGTCTGTAAAGTGATGAAAGTGATGAAAGTGTTAATTAAATGCATGCAACAGTTAAAGTTGCATTATCCGAATTAACGCTACGAAATTACTATTTCTTTAGCTTCGGGTGTAAAAAATATTTGATTCGAGTCGAGGAACCCGCCCAGCAATGCTCAGTGTGATCAGCTATCGATTTCTGAAGTTTGTTATTTCTCGAGATGTGGAATTATTTGTGGCCCAGAAAACAGTCGTCAAACCATCGGTCTCGGACACAATTGCGGATGAATATGGATAGTTCTAAATTCAAGTTGTAATACGGCCAAATTTCGTGATACTCAAGTGATAATACGGCCATATTTCGTTGATAAGTTATACGTTTTGGGAAATTTGATACCATAGTTGACAGTGGTCATAGTTGACAGTGGTTAGCAATTTATTTTGTTGCAATTAATCGATTCTGATAACTAAAGCGTATTTTAAAGAAATGTTGTTGTTGTTGATGACCGGATTGAGTACTTTTAATGGGAGCATGCCAATGTATACACTGTTTACAGACCTCCAGTTATATACAACAACATTACTGTTAGTAAAATCTTATCTTATATGACCGTTGTCTTTTACTGCTGGGCAATGTGTTACAAACTTTAATTATTTTACAAAACTGGGAAAATTTACAAGAAAAGTGAAAAATTTGGATAAGTAATATGATTTTAGTGTTCAGTGAAGACCAACTCTGTGTTATAGCATGGGTACAGGAAAAATAGCCCAATTTTTCTCCTCTGAAATATATAATCTGTGCTTGCGACATTTTTTGAAATTGCTACGATAACCTTTGTTCTATATCAAATAATGATCAGCTCGTACATCAGATGGAAGAAACTTATTTAATGACATACGCTCTGTCATGGTCTGTTTTTGTGTTAAAAATGGTCGATTTTAGTAAAACAATGGGAAAAAGTGATAACTCAGTGATACGACATTTGATTACACCTATACTTTCTGTCGAAATTAAACATGTTCATGGGACCTATGCTAAAGATGATGGCTCAGCATATATTTGAAGTAGAGTGCCCCCTCCCAGGTTGGCCAAAATTACTGGAAATTGTGTATTGCTACTTATATCTATATATTTGCGAATGTATGTCTGTCTGTGTTCTATTGAAATTAACGGGGACCACCCAGAAACAGAACATAGTGATAGTCAAACAGCTCTAGAGGTGATACCAGGTTGTGACACTTCAAAGTTTAAACACTTACTTTAAATACATGAGAATAAAGTCATGTTCTGCGGTATAATGTTTGGGTTTCTCGACAATTATTTTCAGAGAGATCTCCCAAATCAGGATTTACTGTTACACTGTATTTATGGAAATTGCTCAACTACAAACCATGTGCGTGCGCAACAAATCGGATTTCAATTGGGAAGAAAGTATCACATGTTTAGGTTTATAATCTATAAATATCACATCTAGCTAGCTCTGCCAGGGCCCCCGCTGTAGAGTATAAAAGGAAAACAAGGGTGCTGGTAGCGCATTTTACTTTAAACATATTTTCAGTGCCAAGTCCGATTTTTGTATCAACCCATATTTCCTTGATCATTTTTCAAATTTATTGATTATAATAATGTGATACATTGATGGAAAGAGCTCTTAGCTCTTTCCATCAATGTATCACATTATTATAATCAATAAATTTGAAAAATTATCAAGGAAATACGGGTTGACTTGGCACTGAAAGGGTTACTTGTATATAATACAAATGGGATTGGTTACAAAATAATACAAATGGGATTGGGGACAAGTTACAATACTTCCCCTCTCCCTGTTTACAACAATTTTATTCACACAAAATGGCGAAGAGTCAAAATCATAATTTATATAGGTTAAACATATTTACATTAACAATGAGAGGGTTTGTGGTTTGGGGTGGGAGGTGCCAAGACCGATTTCGTGACTAATATGCTTTTTGTGGCTATTCTGAAATGCGTTTGATCTATCCGACTTCGAATCGTTTTGTCGCTGTTATATATCGATGGACTATTTTGAAGAGAATTTTGTTTCTTCTATTTGAGGTATCGGGAATTCCGAAAAGTAAATCGTTGATATGTGTAATTTTCAATCCTTCTTGGTATAATATTTGACACATTTCCATTCTTTCGGTGTGGAATAGGGGACACGCCCAGAGGCATAGTGGTAAGTATCTTCACATGGATTTCCACAATGGCATTGGAGGCTGTCAGAGATGTAATTTTGAAAAATATCAGAACGTGGACTACTGCATCTGTTTCGCAACTTGGCATGTGTAACGTTAAGCGTTCTAAGACCTGTATAGAAATATGATGGTGGTTTTACGTTAGGATTTATTAGTTCGAGATAAAATTTAAAGTCTGCGATGGTTTCGGCATCTGTTATTTCTGTGGGTATGTCATTCCATGATTTTAAAGTAGCGGGGAAGAATGATTTTTTATAGTGTTCGGTGTGTTCGGTGTTACAGAAGTATGAATATAATTTTCCCGGTTTTCTCAAGTTATATCTAGATGTTAGAAAATTTTGCACGTAGCGCAAACCATTGTAATGATCGAGTGGGATGATAATGATGCAATATACTGTGTGCCCTTTCCCCCGGGTAATATTCCATGTACAATTAATTATACCGCATGTATAGTGCGCTATATAAATGAATCGATTATTATTTTCATGATCTCTCCCTAACCCACCGTTATGAGAACGGAATCTCGGATATCATTTGTTGTATTGATCGAGACATTGAGCACATTATTCACCGCTAACCTAACTGCAATGTGGAGGGTTTACAATCTATTCAGCCAACGGTTTGGTCATTTGGGAGATTGGTGTATTAAACAGAGATTAGTTTCCCATCAAAGGGACCTCTCTGCTCGTTCATCTTACATAAGAATACAACAGTCATATAACCAACTATCGATCCAGTCTCGAGACACAGACATTATCGAGGTGAGAATTTACGTGGAAAAGCGAATCTATCGTTTGGTGTCATCTGAGTTAACCGTTTCTTTACAAAATACTCATTGATGAGTAGTTCCCTTATATGAATTGTTCAATAAAACGACCATCGTTTGTGGAACTATTAACTGACCATTTCCGAATTGAATTGTTCATTTACAAAGCCAGTTGTATATTTGCATCAAAGTGTCAACATGCTACGACGTATATACATATATAAAAATAATACATAACAAACATGTACATCAATAATTTGTTCAATCAATAGGTTCCCCTATTACGCGCGCCGTGTGTATACTAATGTATAAATTCTTGTTTCGCCTGGGCGCTGTCATAGCGCATGGGGGTCTCTTTATAGAATGTTAATTATTGTGACACATTAAAAGTTGTAGTGCGACCCCGAGGCCGAGCTGTAGTGCGACTCCGATGCCGAGCCCGGTAAAAGGTGTAGTTGAGAATTTCAATTTCGTTTATTGGCGTTTAATGTT
Organism: Siphonodentalium dalli; assembly: GCA_032622095.1. Classification (NCBI taxonomy): domain Eukaryota; kingdom Metazoa; phylum Mollusca; class Scaphopoda; order Gadilida; family Siphonodentaliidae; genus Siphonodentalium; species Siphonodentalium dalli. The sequence continues at coordinate 263,621,436 of CP136063.1, forward strand.
GATTTTTGGTTTGTGATAAGCTATGCCAATTACAAATAACAGAAATGAAAAAGATTCTATAATTACAATCATGGATATATAATATATGATCTTGAGCGCGTTACCATTTCTGACTATGGTTTTCTTGTATGAATTGTTCAACAAAATGACCATCGTTTGTGCAACTTATTATCTGAACATTTTCTAACAATTAATAGGGAATCCTTCTAAACTTGCATCATCATTTCTCTTGTCTGTCGTCTGCTTATTTTTCTTGAACATCCCTCAAGGTGAATAATAGACCGTTCCAATGTATAACTTCATAGCTGATGGGAGAATCTATTTAGTATAGAAAGGGTAAATTTGATGTTTTCAACCATAAACTTGATGGTTTGTGTTCTGGTAGGGGATAACAAAGTATGTGCTTTTCGGTGATACAACCGACTTCGCCATCACAATCCACCACCACGGTGGGGCCACTATATGGAACTAGGATGTTGGTGCCACTTTTATTGTTAGTGAAACCAACACGACTGCCCAGTTTCCATCTGAGTGTGCATGTCAAAATTACCCACATTCACACGTGGACACTAGTGTACTTTATAATTAGTTTGTTTGCTATATATAGACAAATGAAAAATAACTGGATACAAAACATTCGAAAAAGGACAATTATCGGTAGATCAATTCTGAAAAGAAGGAGCCCGGTTGCTCAGTTGATAAATCTGAACAACTCAAACTGAGAAGAAAATTGCGATTTATCAAAAATGAGTATTTGCTAAATTTATCCGCGGCACAGACATATACACCTTGACTGGATCCAAACGATTTTTTAGATCACACAATGGGCGTGGCTAAATTCTAGAACGTATTTCAAGAATTACCCATAATTGTGCGGACAGAAAGTAAAGGCGGGTGTGAATTAGTTTTTGTGTGCGTATGACATCGTACATTACTATGTATTTTACCAACTGAACTACTGGGGACCCGGAAGTGATGGAATATGACATTGTGAATCATCATCATCAACATCAACATCATCAACATCAACATCAACATCATCATCAACATCATCAACATCAACATCATCAACATCATCATCAACATCAACATCATCATCATCGTTTGGTGAGGACGAACGTGATGATTATTGCCAAGTGATGAGCCGAAAATTCATATATTTCCCACTTTTCTGTCTGGAAGAAAATGAGAGTTCTATCATACTATCACACATATAACAATCTCTATCATACACATAACAATCTCTATCATACACATAACATAGACATAACAATCTCTATCATAGACATAACACTCTCTATCATAGACATAACAATCTCTATCATACACATAACAATATCTATCATAGACATAACAATCTCTATCATAGACATAACAATCTCCATCATACACATAACAATCTCTATCATACACATAACAATCTCTATCATACACATAACAATCTCTATCATAGACATAACAATCTCTATCATAGACATAACAATCTCTATCATACACATAACAATCTCTATCATACACACAACAATCTCTCTCATACACATAACAATCTCTATCATAGACATAACAATCTCTATCATATACATAACAATCTCTATCATAGACATAACAATCTCTATCATACACATAACAATCTCGATCATAAACATAACAATCACTATCATAGACATAACAATCTCTATCATAGACATAACAATCTCTATCATAGACATAACAATCTCTATGATACACATAACAATCTCTATCATACACATAACAATCTCTATCATAGACATAACAATCTATATCATACACATAACAATCTCTTTCATACACATAACAATCTCTATCATACACATAACAATCTCTATCATAGACATAACAATCTCTATCATAGACATAACAATCTCTATCATAGACATAACAATCTCTATGATACACATAACAATCTCTACCATACACATAACAATCTCTATCATAGACATAACAATCTCTATCATACACATAACAATCTCTATCATACACATAACAATCTCTATCATAGACATAACAATCTCTATCATACACATAACAATCTCTATCATACACATAACAATCTCTATCATACACATAGCAATCTCTATCATAGACATAACAATCTCTATCATACACATAACAATCTCTATCATACACATAACAATCTCTATCATAGACATAACAATCTCTATCATACACATAACAATCTATATCATACACATAACAATATCTATCATAGACATAACAATCTCTATCATAGACATAACAATCTCTGTCATAGACATAACAATCTCTATCATACACATAACAATCTCTATCATAGACATAACAATCTCTATCATACACATAACAATCTCTATCATACACATAATAATCTCTATCACACACATAACAATCTCTATCATAGACATAATAATCTCTATCATAGACATAACAATCTCTATCATACACATAACAATCTCTATCATAGACATAACAATCTCTATCATAGACATAACAATCTCTATCATAGACATAACAATCTCTATGATACACATAACAATCTCTATCATACACATAATAATCTCTATCATACACATAATAATCTCTATCACACACAAAACAATCTCTAGCATAGACATAATAATCTCTATCATAGACATAACAATCTCTATCATACACATAACAATCTATATCATAGACATAACAATCTCTATCATACACATAACAATCTCTATCATAGACATACAAATCTCTATCTACGAAACGAATGTTTTCAAGTCTTTCTGTGTTACTCTGTTTCCGTTTTGCCAATTATTCACCTGAAAATGTCATGTTACAAAAAGAGACAAATAGAGTCTATATGTATAAGCCCCCATGTCAAACACAGCCGCGTTCGTGACATCTTTTACCATGATATATAACTCTATTTACCTTTAAATATTATCGTTACAAATTAACAGGCATATATAAATATACTCTCGAACTATATTTTAAATCAATGTGGCAGGGAAGATTAGTTCGGGGGAGGCGGTACATTCTAAAGTACTTCATTACAAAATGTATTTGAACGGGAAGTAGCAACAGAAGAGGGGTTTTATGTTCATACTGGCCAGCATTGTATAGAAACTGAAAGTAGCGTACCCTGTTCAACGCAGCTGCTGCTTTTTTATAAAACAAATTGAGACTATTCCACATGCTATACAACCAGTTTACACTAATCTCGACATGTACTCATATTATCTCTTCTAATAAATATAGCTATTTTATTTAAAACTATAATCGCATAAACGTGGAACTAATAAATGTTAGTGTTCATCAGACTTGACATGGTGAGTAATTTCTTGTACACAGTTTTTCCACTGATGTTTCGTCGATGTGGGTCCGTATCATAACGAGTTTGATTGCACGTTGTTTCATCGATGTGGGTCCGTATTATAACGAGCTTGATTGCACGTTGTTTCATCGATGTGGGTCCGTATCATAACGAGTTTGATTGCACGTTGTTTCATCGATGTGGGTCCGTATTATAACGAGTTTGATTGCACGTTGTTTCATCGATGTGGGTCCGTATCATAACGAGTTTGATTGCACAATGATGTCGAGCCTTTCCGTGGCTCAACACGTTTTACATCGACAATTAATATATTGAAGAAAATCCACATTTCAGATTTGAAGGAAATGCACAACCAGATGAAGAGGGTCTTTACAAGATTAGATTAGCAAATTTCATGTAACGTTGAACTCGGTTGAGTTCGATGTAAGTACACAAAAAAGCGTGTAACATAGCAGGCTGCCGTTCGTGATGTTAAATACAAAGAAAGCGTGTAACACAGCAGACTGCCGTCCGTGATGTTAATCCAATTAAGAAAGCGTGTGACATAGCAGGATGCCGTTCGTGATGTTAATACAATTAAGAAAGCGTGTAACACAGCAGACTGCCGTTCGTGATTAGCTGTCCAACACATATTTATTCAGCAACAGTGAAACTACCCCAGCGACGTGACAAAAGTGCTTGGGTGGCTTTCAATGTACTTTCCAGGTCAACTGATCAGCACGAAAAGTTCATGTTGTTACTGCTGCACGATCGTTGTGTTGCCCCGTCTGACCCAGTTTTATGTAAATTGTGTGTGTGCTACTTGCAAACTATAGGGATGTTTATCAATGGCATGGGGTGGAATGTTGTCGAAGGGTCAGGCGGGCTGGCGGCTTAATGTATAACAAAATATCATGGATATGGTTCTGGTAAATAAACAATTACAAAACGTATGGAGCCCCCCAATACATATCTAAAGTGTTAATTTTTATTATCAGTTTAATACCTACATATATATGTTTGAATATGACTATTATAATGTAGATGGATGACATTTTAGTACTACTGTTTCTATAATTATAATTAACCTTTTTTATATGTAGGCGGAGAGATGTTCCTAGCGCTCACGTGCAAAATACCATATATAACTTTGAGCGAAATCAAGCCAGATATAGATGTCGTGCAAAATTAAGGATGATATACATTACAGAAGTAATACATAAACATATTTATAAATCGAACTCTGACCTCATGACAGTATACATATTACGCCAAGTTTGTTTGTTTTTGTTGTTGTCGTTTTTAGTAATTATGTCTATCAATCGTCTCCAATGATGTGTGAATAAAACGGTTCCTCCATGCTTTAGAACAATTTGCACGTGCGCTGCTCTCCCCTCTCTGTTGGGAACTGCGCATGTATCATATTTATACGCCGGTCCGTCCTTCCCGTTGCAAAGGCTTACTCTATTGTGTAATTGTGTGATGGATATTGGGGTCGGGCGCGTCGGTGGCTTCATGTATGCTCAAAAACCACAGTAAGTGGTGAAATGGGTTAATAAAGAAAAAAATAGTATTGATACAAAAAGTGCACTTACGACGCAGAGTCTTACAGATAGGGCAATGTATAAATTGTGTAACAATGAAGTCCATGTCCAGGCCAACAATTTGTGACCCGCCATATCAAATCCAGTCGTAAGTCGGGATTGTTTTACCGTGTGCCAATGCATTCTCTTATATATGCGAGTCGACCATAGGTCGCCTCGCATATATAAGAGAATGCATTGGCCTAACAATTTTTCATCATTTTTTTAAAATAAATGTTTCTTACAATTTTTAGGACATAAAATAAAAAAACATCCATTACCCTGCAGGGAGCCCCACACATATATAGAAGCATATAGAAGAGTGTCGTCTGCTCATGTTTGTCTGGGGCTCTGTATGGGTGAAATTGTAAAATTGTTAAAGAATACAAGAAAAAATTATTAAAATTGTAAAAAATTGTTAGGCCAATGCATTCTCTTATATATGCGAGGCGACCTATGGTCGACTCGCATATATAAGAGAATGCATTGGCACAGGGTAAAAAAAATCCCGACTTACGACTGGATTTGATATGGCGGGTCACATTTAACTGCCATTTTGATAGTCATTCAGTTTTGCCAATTTAATGCAAGCTTTCCCCCACAATAACATTTAAGGAGGAGGTCAAGTGACTAATTTTGAATGGGGATTTACATGCAAATTTCCAAAGCAAACGTTATATATGAAGCAGTTGTCTGGGAACTAAAGCAGCCATATCATTAAACATACATAACATTTAACTGGCGGCTGGGTTTGTTAAATTGGCAATTTTTGCTATAAATTTATTTTTGAGAATGGTTTTCTTTCATTACAACATTTAACCTAGTTTTGAAAAATCAATATAAAATAAAAAAATAAATACACAAACTTTCTAATGGAAAAAAAAACAATCCAGGTAGATATGTATTGTTTTCAATACTGCACAAAGTCACACCCATAAATATTTGCAACTCTGTAACTTTTGCTGCGGAGATTTGCATAGACATGCTCATTCAAAGTTGGTCACGTGACCGCCTCCTTAATAAGTTACACGTAAAAACCAACCGCGAGATACTGGTAGCTCATTTATTCTATACACGCGTGTATTAACCCTTTCAGTGCCAAGTCCGATTTTTGTAACAACCCATATTTCCTTGATCATTTTTCAAATTTATTGATTATAATAATGTGATACATTGATGGAAAGAGCTCTAAGAGTTGATATGGGTTGATACAAAAATCGGACTTGGCACTGAAAGGGTTAACAAAATACAACCGTACACAAAACAGACGTGCTTACGGTGCTTTTCTCCGTGTAGTGCAGGCGGGGGGGGGGGGGGGGGTCGGAATTTGTTTTACAGGATACAAGGACCTGGTGGGTGGGTGTCCCGTAGCCCTGAATGCAGATTTTTTCTGATGTCATGCAATTTTTTTCCAAAATCATTTCTAAGACAAATTACAGCTTCAAAATGAATTGAAACAATCAGATTCATATAGTAGTGCATGCTATAGCCTTATACAAGTGAGGGGCTCTATATTTTAATTTTTGTCCACAATTTCTCCCTTTAACTGTTGAAACCATGGGATGGGTCCGGTTTTGGTCGAGGAAAAAAATTGCAATGAAAAAAAATCCATTCTCATCTTTTCTCATAGTTTATCATGGCTTTTAAAACTTATTATACGTAGAGGATACCTGCGTGTTCTGAGTGAATACCGGAAGTATCTCATGAGTGGTCACAGTGAGATACTGGAATCATCACGAGTGGCCTTTAGGCCACGAGTGATGATTCCAGTATCTCACTGTGACCACGAATGAGGTAATTCCGGTATTCACTCAAAACACGGAAGGTTTTCTTTTTATTATATGCGCTATTTACTAAAATAGATCGAGGAATTAATTCAAAATCGAACTGATTCCGATTCACGTCGGCAATACAATTTCTGCACAACAAAACAGAGACCACGTGGTTCAATAAAATACTGTCAATAACTCAGAATACACATGCTTCAAATGTGCGTAATATATCAGATAACTTTATTTCAAATATACCAACTTACATGCTTGTGTACTATTAGCAATGTGGCATTGCATTTTTGTCACTTATTGACACAAACTTACTTGCTTGTTAAGTGGAGCATTAAAAGGCTCCAGATTCAATCTCAGAGCATCTAATTTTCAAAATGTTCCGGGGAGGCCCCCTGACCCCCTCCCATACTCCCTCTCTCAGGCCTTCGGGAGATGCCTTCGGCATCTCCTGCTGGGTTACTACTCACCTCGACATTTTGTAGGAGAGCTTCTCGCCACTCGCCTAGAATGATTTAAGGGGAGCTCCTCATTCCTCACCAGTGATTTCCCACATGGAGAGGACTGGAACTGTGTTTATTTAATCAAATTGATGGTGTTTTTACTATACACATGCACATATTTTAACCTATTGCTAATAAGGGACACAACTATCCTGTTAAAGTGGGTATTTTACCTTTATAACCATAAATATTTGGGTTTTTAAAGGTTTTGTCACTGGTTTTGTTGGCATATTTTTCAGCCATGTGCTTTGTTTGTTTATTTTTCGTGGGTGTACTTTATAAGCGTTCTCTCAGTTCCGGTGCAGACACAATGAGAGACCCTTACCCTGCCAACAACACATTATTTAGTAGAATTTACAAGATTTTCATCAATTTTGGGGGTGGGTGTCCCAGACCTGGGTGGAAAAAACTTACCGTCCCGGGTGGGTGTCCAAGAGTCCCCAAAACTGAAAAACACAAAATTTCCACCTTGTATCCGTAATTTTTTCCCTGACCACCCCCCCCTGTGTGGTGACCCCTTTTGTTTGTGCTGGTGGCCGTAACCTGCCACAGGGCGGTATAGCTTGTGAGGATAATCACGTTCAACTGGGTTGTTAAATTAGCAATAGCACTGATGGTTTTTATGTCTATTGTCGGGTCGATGTCGCTGTTTTTATGTCTGAATAGACTCACTTTTTTACTAGAATTTGCTTTCGGTGTGTTTGATCGGAGAATAAACTGTTCACTTCACCGCTCAATTGACCTTACATTACCCCTTTCATGACATGAGCGGCGCTGGTGCAGCATTTAATATCATGTGCCTTTGCATTGTACTGGCTTACAAGGTCAATGTAAATATTACCAATATTAGGCCTAATAAATCTCGTATATATGCGATGCTCCCCATGGGAGACTCGCATATATAGGATAATGCATTGGCAAAGGGTTTTCGTAAAATTTCAGGACGCTCCAGCGATCGAAGGGCTAAATTGAAACGGTCCGGTGGCGACCGATCACATGGTAACGTCGTTCAGCCATATAAGGCAATAATTGTGTAGTTGAACTGATACGGACGCCCGATCTTCCAAAAAAAAAACGCGACATATAATACAGCGCAAGGTTTGTCGATACGAAATATGCAGAGTGTTTTGCTTGTGGATATCTCGGTTAAAACCACCATGTGTAAAATACACAGGCTACCGGTATCTGGCTGCTATTCGTTATATATCTCAGCAATAAGCTGGGTATATTAGATACTATGTATATTATGAATCGTACGTGACATGTAGTGGAGCAATCACACACGTTGTGCCTCTAAGTTGCTTTTTTTTAAAATCGCAGATATATAACGCTAATAATAATTTATGTAACATCATACAGTGGCCCCGGTGGAGACGACATGACAAGACTTGTCCTGGATTGCAATCTTATCTGGACTCTGGCCCGCAAAGCCAAAATGAGGCAAATGACGTCATGAACCGTGCAATGATATCTTCGCCTGTTTTCATTAAGCTAACCAACGAACTTGGTCTAAATGAAACTAATAGGCCTAAATAGCATGGAAATTCTTCGGAAGTTGTGAAGTAGCCAATTTTATTTTCATTTGGTTGGTCCATTGCCGATTCCGCAATTTAGCAATCTCCTCACGGTTGCTAACCGGAAGTCAAGTGACAATTTCTCCAATATCCATACCCGCGATCTTTGAAAAATTACTGATGGATATACAATGTAGAACAACACATAATATGAATCGTACGTGACACGTAGTGGAGCAACCACACATCATGTGCCTCAAATTTGCCTTTTTTCGGCGACATAACGCTAAGAATAATTTATGTAACATCATGCAGTGGCCACGACGGAGACGACATGCCAAATTGATTATCGTCATGATGTCTTCATTTTCATTAAGCTGACCAACGAAATTGGTCTAAATGAAATTAATAGACTTAAATCACATGTGAATTCTTTGTAAGTTGTGAAGTAGTTACTTTCATTTTTATCGCGATGCTTCATTTCCAATTCCGAGTTTTTTTGCAATCTCCACACGGTTGCTAACCGGAAGTCACGTGACAATTTCTCCAAAATCTATACCCGCGATCTTGAAAAATCACTGATGGATATAGAACAAATTATATGACGTCATTCACCTGCCTTAGGTATAAGCACCCTTGGTGGTTGCTATGACGTCATTCACCAGCACTGGTGGTTGTTAATATCGTTGATTTGTGGATTGTGGTTTAACGTCGTTTTAGTAGCTATGCCTCATCACGATATACTATGTAAAACAGAGCTTTGATCAAAGATTGACCAAATGTCCGTTATTTTGTCAAAGTACGTTCTATATAGAGTTATCATTCTTTTGTTTAACTGAGGATACACATTTCTAAATATAATCCTAACCTCACGTATCACCTGTTACTCCGTTTGCATATCAATCGCTATATAATCGTGAAGCCCGATTAAGTATATTTCGCTATCTAATCGTGCGCATATTAGGTGAATTTAGCCACATTGACTGAACTATGTGATGGTTTGGTTTGGTGTATTGTGGTTTAAAGTCCTTTCAACCATTAGCCAAAATGAATGCGTTATCAGTTTATAGGTGAATTAAAAACAGCACAGAGGGTTAATATCACCAGGTCACGAGTCCACTGCATGTTGAAACCACACACACACGGAAAGAAACTGGCACAGTTGCCCAGATACACGAATCAACTTGTATACTTTGTATACTACCATATATACTTTTGCCTGATAAATCAGGTTATTGCCTTTGTGTGTGGCTCCCAGATCCGGGCATATCGGGATTAGAACCAGCTTCGCCATCAATGGATGGCGTTTGCTGGCCCAATGCATGCACTACTCACATTACAAGCTGAGCAACAATCCCCCATTTGACAATGTGAAAGAACATGTTTCGAAAACCAAATGTTAATATACTCACCGCACAACAGTTTAAACACTGAATTTACACTTGTTTGAGACAGTACAGTCATTTATCTCATCGACAGACCGTTTCTCATAATCATCATAATTCTCACATTCTAGTTTCTCTTACCCCCAACTGCGAGAGCATAGCCACGCCAACAGACACACTTAAACAGGAACATCTATAAATAAATATAAATTAAAACCATCTCTTATATTTATATTTATTAGCTGTTGAATGCCATGGGAAGAGAAGCCCCAATAAGTTCGGCAACCTGTGTTCCGATCCTCTGTGCTCACACACATATCATCATTTGTCATATATAATCTGTGTAATATATATTGTGGGTTACAATAATTATAATCAAATAATATACTCACTGTTAATAAAACCACATCCCGGTCGGATTCTATTCTCATTCCAGTATGGATCGGTATAACCAAATGCGGTGACGTTAACAGCTGTCCAATGCGATGCATGCTGAAGATCCGTCTCCGAACATAAGAGTTGTCGTTCGTTATGACTTGTATGTCAGCCAATCACTTTACTAAGTCGAGAAATGGACGACCCCTTAGCATTCACCACGTGCCTTAATTTATTGTAACACCAAGGCTACCACGGTGAACACGAACAGCATTGGTCCGATATATTCAAGCCCATATAGACTTGATGTTCTTTGAATATTCGTGCTTGCAGACCCAAGCCGATGGAGACTTGGTGTTGTTGGAATATTCTTGTTTGCAGACTCAAGACTCAAGCCCACTTGGTTGCAAGGAGGTAAACTCTTTCACTTGACCACTCAATATAAACTCTTCAAAAATAAAAGAATGAAATAACACTTACGACCATTTGAAAAAATCTCATAGCATATCAGATGAACAAGGACATACAATTTAATGATGCGCTTACTCTGATAATCGCCCAATGTACTTCGTCAGAAAGTACTCGACTAAATGAAGGATTGTCCTTTGTGCAAAAGTACCTTATTCAACACCAAGCCAGAGCGTGCAATGAAACAAACAAATGGTATTGATAATGGCATGTGAAAGCTCGAAATTTGTAACGAAATGAAATGAAATAACAAAATGTTTGCGAAACGACTGAAGACAGCAAGACAACGAAACAACTTCTAGTGAAACGACGAGATGAATGAATCGCTTCGTCGATCAGATCCACGTGTACCTTTAATGGATTCTCCCATTCAGTTATTAAAGTTTACATGAGAATGGTATATTATTTCATGTAAATGAAGCAGACATACAAGAAGAAGTATTCATATTCTTTGGTGGGAAATGTTCAGATAATAAGTTCAACAAACGACTTGTCGCTTGTTGAACTTATAATCTGAACATTTCTAAAGGGAACTACTCGTCAATGAGTATTTAATATAGAAAGGATTAAAAGCTGAGTCATATGGTTGAATATTCCAAAGTGAACAAACAACGATATTGGCAATGACATGCGAAGGAAAAACATTGTGACGGAATGGAAAGAAATCTGAAATGGTTTATTTGTGAAACGACTGACGACATCTGAACGACAAAACAGCTGCAGTTCACTTTCACAAGATGATGCAACCGCTTCGTTTTTTAAATTTGCGAAAACTCTGTGCCAATGCATTCTCTTATATATGCAAGTCGTCCATAGGGAGCCTCGCATATATAAGATAAAACATTGTCCTAACAATATTCACCTTGGTCGTGCAAGCCAGTGCATTATCTTATATATGCGAGGCTCCCTATGGAAGACTCATATATATAAGGTAATGTACTTGAAGATTATCGTTAATGTTGCACCAGCGCTGCTCCAGTCACGAAAGGGTTAAATGCATATGCACGAACAAGAACATGTTTACGGAATGAAGGAAGTCGAAAAACAGGTTGTTTGTGAGAAAATGCGAAATGACTGACAACACAGATGCACTTTCAGGACTTCAAGAGACGAGAGCCAAATGAGAAACATGATCAAGAGCACCATGTCCAATCAACTCTGCTCCAATGACTCGAGACCAGTAAGTACATGTGGAAGCCTCTCGTTGAAACATGATCAACATCACCCTGTCCAATCAACTCTGCTCTAATTGACTCGTGACCAATAAGTACACGTGGAAGCCTCTCGTTGAAACATGATCAACGTCACCCTGTCCAATCAACTCTACTCTAATTGACTCGTGACCAGCATGTGCACGTGGAAGCCCCTCGATACAATTTGGCTTTAGCAGAGGAGTATAAACATCAATAAACAGTGCAATATTATGGGAAGGTACAGACGGTCGTCTGGTGAGTCATGTTCGTCTATACCAATCTTTGGACAATGTTACTTGCGTTTAACCTTTTCTATGCGAAATTTATTCTTCAATTCAATTATAAAAGTGTAATTTCAATGATCAATTATTCTTTTGGAAGGGTGTTCACTTTTGCCAAAATGAAAATATTTTTTGCCAAATGTGTATTAGTTTTGCCATTGGCAAATTTGGCAAGTGGCAGTGCGAACCCTGGTGTTCATGAACAATGATCAGTCAGGCAAAAAGATAATAGAAGGGCAGAAAGATTCATTTTCATCAGAGGAAATGTTCAGATAATACGTTCAAAAAGTTTGTTGAACTTATTATCTGAACAGTTCCTAAGGGAGCTACTCATCAGTGGGTTTATAAAGGGTTAAAGGGGTGCTGTACACTGAATCTAGGGGACCGTCATTTTATACTCAACAGAATATATGCAACAAATGAATTAATTTGAGCCATGTAATAGTGTAAAATACACCCATGTGCTGTATGACCGATGCAAATAACATGGTCATTATAATGAAAATGAATTTATTACTCCAACCCTAACCCTAGCCCTGACCCTAACCCTAACCCAACACATATGGGAAATGGAGGAGGTGCGTGGTTTCGTGTATTTTTACATGAAGGATATACCCCAACTTGACCCACCACTATGAATTGGTGCACATGATTTTTCTGATTTAAGCGCAAGTTTCATTGTCCACAGACAAACTATGCACCCATTGGTGGTAGTGAAATCGTTTGTCGTCGTTAAACGCGAGAATCTTGCCAAACGCTAAGATATTAACTACATAATTACTGCGAGTGGCAAGCACAATAATAATCGTCTGTCGTTCATAAAGAGAAATGTGTCTATTGGCTGCCTTGGTTGTTGCAAACCGGCCATAATTGAGATGACTGTTGCTGTCATTTTGCAAATGCTATCGCCACTATTATTACACAATTTAAAAATATATGTTCTTGAATGTTCCATACAGACAATTTTTGAGAATGATCAAAAATGAAATATTTTAATGATAACGGTAGATATTTCGGTAGATAAAGCTATATAATCATATATAAATTTAGATATATCTATTCATCATGACGGACAACAGTAGTGCTCAACTCAATGGTAAATGTCATCGAGCAAGTTCAAGGTAATAGGTCGTTTGTTGAACTTATTATCTGAAAATCTCTCTCCAATAAATAGGACTCTTTCTGAAATTGTACTATATGTCGTATGTTTATTTTTCATGAAAAACCCTCCATATTAATAATAGACCATTCCAATGTATACTGTTATACCTGAGAATCCATTTAGTATAGCAATGGTTAACATGACCACTTAATCAGGGTGTGAGAGGTCGCGAATATGTTTGGCAATGTGAAGCCTGAAGCAGACGACATCGAACTGAGAAACTAATAAGCAGAGTAGCAAATGGTACGAGGTCTCGAACTCTTTAACGAAGGACATACACTTTTTAGATGATCATTGGACGTCCCCTTGGCATTCACCGCGTGCCTTAATAGGAATAGAACACCAAGGCAAACACAGTGAACACTAACAGCATCGTCCGATAGTCACGTGATCAATCTGATGAGGACAAATCACGTGCATTAAAAGCTAGGAATCATCGAGTCTGCTGCCTTGGCAACCAACGATATTGTCCGAAGATAATCACGAGACGCCGTCAAGAATCACATTCAAAAGCACACGGCGACTAATGGTGTACCTCTGGAAGCTCTATGCTCCCGGCATGCATCCCGGCATGTAAAGAGGAAGTCCATCACATTCAAAACCATACGAAGGACTAATAGTATACCTCTGAAAACTCTATTCTCCCGGCATGCATCCCGGCATGTCAAGAGGAAGTCCATCACATTCAAAACCACACGGCGACTAATATTATAACTCTGAAAGCTCTATTCTCCCGGCATGCATCCCGGCGTGTCAAGAGGAAGTCTGTCACATTCAAAACCACACGGCGACTAATATTATAACTCTGAAAGCTCTATGCTCCCGGCATGCATCCCGGTATGTCAAGATGAAGTTCGTCACATTCAAAACCACACGGCGACTAATATTATAACTCTGAAAGCTCTATGCTCCCGGTATGCAACCCGGCATGTCAAGAGGAAGTCACATATATTACCTCGAAACAGAAGAATGAACAATTCCCATTATCGTACTGACATCGCGAAAGTCCATAAAATCATGCGTTAGTACGTCAATTCACAAAATATTAAATGAATAAGTAAAACGTCAGAATCACTAAGGCTAATATTTGAAAACGCTCTTTATCATCTACCTCTTTTGAGCGACCGAATCATAGACGCTTTTTATACGAGACGATCATTGGAACTTTTGCTATAGGCTGAAAATATGTCAAAACATGTTAAAACTAAAAAAAAATTTATCATACTTATTTAGGTAATCAAAACGTCATATCAATGGGTTCATGGGTCCGAATTAATTATTTTCTGGTATAGAAACGTACGGATGGTGGCTTTATGGTGCCAAATAGGACCATTATATCCACAAACTGTCTTTTTCAATAGGTCTCTTGCATTGTTGTCTTTCTTCTTTTCTGAGGGTATAATTTAATGTAAGCGATGTAATGCGCTCTTATTCATCCCCTACATTTTCTAAAATCATGTCAAAAGTTGTCATATTTATATTCTGAATGTTCTTTGATGGTACAAATAAACATTGTTTAAACCAAAGCGGACAGGGAACGAGGAGAGCGAAGCGCCGGATAACTTTCAACTGTTTGCATGCATACATAAATAGAGGATCTCACATGAGTTTCTATTTTATACGGAATTTATCAACCGAGTTCACTAAATTCGATTTGAGCCGAGGTTTACCGAGGCTCAAATAGAATTTAGAGGACGAGGTTGATAAATTACGTATAAAATAGGACGAGTGTGAGATACCTTTTATCACATGATCAAATAAACCCGAAGCAACGCGAAATATTCATCGAAAACAACAATCATAAACTACAGCGATCGCAAGTTATTTGAAGAACGCCGCGACGTCATCGCACACGCTGATATTAAACGTGTCTATTACTGATAATTATGAAACTGCTTTTATGGCCAAATTATGTGATAAACCGCTTTAACATTTGTATTCAAATACACTCTTCGTATTCAAGACACGCACGGTATACATGTAGTATATATTAATTCATTGTTCCAAATCTTGAAAAAGTTAAACTCATTGCACATCACATTGATGGATCACTGAACTACCGTTTTAAAGATACCAGAGACCACCCTGCGTGGGCATCATTTTGGATAATTTTCACTTGGATTTCATAGAAGTGAGTTATGAAAACCAAATTTCCTTGTGCTACAGGAGGGGGGGGGGGATACTATTTGTCATGGATGTTAACATTGACATGTATATAGAAAACGAGTCATTTTGGGGTCATTCGGCCCAAAAAACATGCCTGCAGTCAGTTTAGCAGTTAGAATTACATTATTTCTCTCATTCTAATGTGTTTTAAGCCAAACGCATTGCAAAAACAGTCAAAAATACTTACAGAAAAAACAATTTGAGTTGCGGAAAAAATTGTTTGTTGGTCCCATCGACCACACACCCACCCCGGCATACGTGTCCGGACCCCCCCCCCCTGTGTGCTAACGAATTAATTGAATATTTAGCAGACCCATCTTAATGAGACCTAATGCATTCGTTGTAGGTGAATGTGCAGAACTATAAAAGTCTGTAATAACATCACCAATAATAAGAAGATGGAGAAATAGAAATAGAGAAACGTTTTTTCTTGTGTTCATTATTAATAGTTCTTCAGTAATCAAATTTCGCATGTTGGAACCATTAGCATGTAAACACAACTGTTACAAGTGATTTGTCAACACACATCGCTAATCATGTAGGAAGTTCAAATATTGTAGTCTGAATGTGATTTTCCGAAATTTTGTCATTGATTTGACATTTCCCAATGTTTATCGTCAAGATTTGATTAAACGTTGGTGTCTTATTGGAATAATTGGACTTTTATCCATAAGTCCGCTGTAACAGTATTATTACGTACATGTAACAATGGTTTGGACATGCGACATTTGATTATTGGAGAGTTACTAATAATATAAATAAGAACAAAGTCAATCTATTTGTTCGTGAAGGTTGTTTTACAGATGTTTATGTTGTTTCGCATTTGCAGGCATTTTGTCGTAGAAAACGATATGGCGCCATAATATGAACGGAAACAAGCACATAAAGCGCATCTGTGCCGCAGCTAACTACGTGCGAAGTAAAATCTCTGTAGTTCCAATAGTAACGATGCTACCGGAATTTGCCTGTAAATATCATGCAATTATCTCGCAAGAATAAATCATACAGGTATTTGAAGGCAAATTCCAATAGCACTGTTACAGGTGGAATTAGATAAATGTTACTTCTCATGTCTTTCGCTTTGGTAAAGATGCATGTCATGTGCACGGTTCCGTTCATATTCTGGCACCATGTGGTTTTCTATGACGAAATGCCCGCAAAATCATACCGTGCAAACTTGCCAGCGTATGAACGTAGCCTTAACCAACAATCTGTTGACAGTGAACCATAGTGAAACACAATTCAAAGCATGCACCAAACCCTGTGGTCAGTTCACATCATATGTATTGACGCCTATATATGTGACCAACGCTGGTTGAATTTCATATGCATGGCATCATGGTCGCGTGTCGAAGGTCTATTGGAGCTGTATCATGGTCGCATGTCGAAGGTATATCGGAGCTGCATGTCGAAGGTATCTCGGAGCTGTAATGCTATGTTGTGTCGTTTGAATCTCCCTGGGGATTTTTCAAAGTCTGAACCTGCAAAGAGAATACAGTACACTGGTATACTATTTTACGACAGGATTTCTACTCGCCTACTATTATGTTTCTATTTATAGTAACAGACTCATTTCGTGCAATCGGATTACCGCTTGAAGCCACACCCAATCTGAAACTATACATTGTTCCTTACTTTTTAGACTTATTGGTGAATTTTAATGATCTTAATGCCAGTGAACGTTTTATTTATAACTTCCTTTTCCGTTTTCAACGAAGATAAACAAGTTAACTTCTGAATTTTCGCCAACATGTCTTTGCTAATGAAGTATTTACAGAAATAAATATTCACGAATTAATGAAGTATGACGAGATGCTGTTAGATGTAACTAATAATATAGTTTGCTCCCCTGGCATCGTCAAAAGTTTGCCGTAAATTGTAAGATCTGAGACCGATTTCCAGAATTCATGGTAAAACATATTTGACAAAATCAGACACAGAAATTGTGTGAGAATTGGCACCAATGTTCGATATAATATAATAAATAATGCATGTCTTGTCGTTGACTATGCCAAAATAGTCGACTATTCCTCCTCTCGGACCACTATTTTGGCATAGTCAACTCCAAGCCATCCATTATCTATAACATAGTATTAGCGATTTTTTTCAGACGATTCAAAAACCTTTTCGCAAAATCGATAACAACGAGTCTGTTTCTGATAAAAATCGCGCAGTTCGAAATTATTGCCACCCGCAGTAAGGTGATATGGTTCTATTTGTCGTGATTATTTTGTACTTAATAAAATTGTTACCAGGTCCTAGTCGTAATTCTTATCATTAATAGATCCTTGTATACGAAATGTGTCCAGTAAACATCTTTCGCATAATGAACTACTACTGATGCTAATTACGAATAGCGTACTACGTCGCTATAAGTTGTGCCAATGCATTCTCTTATATATGCGAGTCGACCATAGGCACGATTTTATATATACCCTGTGCCAATGCATTATCTTATATATGCGAGTCGACCATAGGTCGCCTCGCATATATAAGAGAATGCATTGGCCTAACATTTTGTTACAATTTTAATAATTTGTTCTTGTATTCTTTAACAATTTTATAATTTCACCCATACAGAGCCCCAGACAAACATGAGCATACGACGCTCTTCTATATGCTCCTATATATGTCTGGGGCTCCCTGCAGGGTAATGGATGTTTTTTTTATTTTATGTCCTAAAAATTGTAAGAAACATTTATTTAAAAAAAATGATAAAAAATTGTTAGGCCAATGCATTCTCTTATATATGCGAGGCGACCTATGGTCGACTCGCATATATAAGAGAATGCATTGGCACAGGGTAAAAAAAATCCCGATAATTACGAATAGGGTACTACGTCACTATAAGTTGTGTTCTTTCCATAAGTTGTCGTTTTGCCATAACCGTTGTATATATATATTACGGTTTCGGGGTTTCAACAAAACTCCCACATACATCATATAATAATAATAATGGAGATCGTTTCTCTGGTCCTCAATGTAGGAGTTTAATCTGAGATTGTTTCCTTAAATTGAAATCGCCACGTGGCCTTAAAGATACGAGCGGCGGTGGGTATGCTGTTAAAATATTCACCTCCGTCAAAAACCGTCATAAATAGGAATAGTAAAATATAGAGAGACTTTTTTCTTATACCAATCAGAAATATGGCATAAACAGTATGTTATTGTCAATTTTTTCCTTTGTTATGTAAACAAAAGCAAAACACGTTACGCTTTTGTTTAGATCCGGATATGGTAAACATAAAGAGCGTTATTTGTTACTGTCTTCCTGATATAGAAATAATAAAGAGCATTTATATCATTTGTGTGTGATTAATTAATAGAATTGCGCTGTGTTATGTAAACAGAAGCAACACTTCTGTAACACGCGCATGCCCTTGTTTACGTACACCGTCGTACGTCTTGACGACAATATACTA
The DNA here is from genome assembly GCA_032622095.1 of Siphonodentalium dalli. Lineage (NCBI taxonomy): Eukaryota > Metazoa > Mollusca > Scaphopoda > Gadilida > Siphonodentaliidae > Siphonodentalium > Siphonodentalium dalli. The sequence continues at coordinate 263,640,555 of CP136063.1, forward strand.
TTTACGCGCTGATTATGTTTGGCATATGAACAAAACTATATATATTTTAATATTCCTTCTGTTGATGGCGATTTGAACAAATATAAATATTTCTGCAACGAACGCCGCCCGTGCCTTTAATGTTTATATCTTAGTTGTAACAAAATCATTCGTCGCCGTGAAACATGAGCATATTGCGAAACACAAAGCGCTAAAAGACATATGACTAGCTGACAATAATTATTTAATTAAATAACGATTTCATATGGCAAGAAGTTTGAACGGCACGATTTTCTCTCAAACGGATTCGATATCGTCATTATAGGGAACACCCTTTTGGACCGTCTGAAACAATTACGACTAATATTAGTTATTCGTAATTGTTGTCAGTCACTGCATTAGTTCATTATGCGACTACTATTTGTTATTCGTAATTGTTGTCAGTCACTGTAGTAGTTCATTAGGCGACTACTATTAGTTATTCGTAAGTGTTGTCAGTCACTGCATTAGTTCATTATGCGACTACTATTTGTTATTCGTAATTGTTGTCAGTCACTGTAGTAGTTCATTATGCGACTACTATTAGTTATTCGTAATTGTTGTCAGTCACTGAAGTAGTTCATTATGCGACTACTATTAGTTATTCGTAATTGTTGTCATTCACTGTAGTAGTTCATTATGCGACTACTATCAGTTATTCGTAATTGTTGTCAGTCACTGTAGTAGTTCATTATGCGCCAACTATTAGTTATTCGTAATTGTTGTCAGTCACTGTAGTAGTTCATTATGCGCCTACTATTAGTTATTCGTAATTGTTGTCAGTCACTGTAGTAGTTCATTTATGTGACTACTATTAGTTATTCGTAATTGTTGTCAGTCACTGTAGTAGTTCATTATGCGACTCCTATTTGTTATTCGTAATTGCTGTCAGTCACTGTAGTAGTGCATTATGCGACTACTATTAGTTATTCGTAATTGTTGTCAGTCACTGTAGTAGTTCATTATGCGACTACTATCAGTTATTCGTAATTGTTGTCAGTCACTGTAGTAGTTCATTATGCGACTACTATCAGTTATTCGTAATTGTTGTCAGTCACTGTAGTAGTGCATTATGCGACTACTATTAGTTATTCGTAATTGCTGTCAGTCACTGTAGTAGTGCATTATGCGACTACTATTAGTTATTCGTAATTGTTGTCAGTCACTGTAGTAGTTCATTATGCGACTACTATTAGTTATTCGTAATTGTTGTCAGTCACTGTAGTAGTTCATTATGCGACTACTATTTGTTATTCGTAATTGTTGTCAGTCACTGTAGTAGTTCATTATGCGACTACTATTAGCTATTCGTAATTGTTGTCAGTCACTGTAGTAGTTCATTATGCGACTACTATTAGTTATTCGTAATTGTTGTCAGTCACTGTAGTAGTTCATTATGCGACTACTATTATTTATTCGTAATTGTTGTCAGTCACTGTAGTAGTTCATTATGCGACTACGATTAGTTATTCGTGATTGTTGTCAGTCACTGTAGTAGTTCATTATGCGACTACTATTAGTTATTCGTAATTGTTGTCAGTCACTGTAGTAGTTCATTATGAGACTACTATTAGTTATTCGTAATTGTTGTCAGTCACTGTAGTAGTTCATTATGCGACTACTATCAGTTATTCGTAATTGTTGTCATTCACTGTAGTAGTTCATTATGCGACTACTATTAGTTATTCGTAATTGTTGTCAGTCACTGTAGTAGTTAATTATGCGACTACTATTAGTTATTCGTAATTGTTGTCAGTCACTGTAGTAGTTAATTATGCGACTACTATTAGTTATTCGTAATTGTTGTCAGTCACTGTAGTAGTTAATTATGCGACTACTATCAGTTATTCGTAATTGTTGTCAGTCACTGTAGTAGTTAATTATGCGACTACTATCAGTTATTCGTAATTGTTGTCAGTCACTGTAGTAGTTAATTATGCGACTACTATTAGTTATTCGTAATTGTTGTCAGTCACTGTAGTAGTTCATTATGCTTCTACTATCAGTTATTCGTAATTGTTGTCAGTCACTGTAGTAGTTAATTATGCGACTACTATTAGTTTTTCGTAATTGTTGTCAGTCACTGTAGTAGTTAATTATGCGACTACTATTATTTATTCGTAATTATTGTCAGTCACTGTAGTAGTTCATTATGCGACTACTATCAGTTATTCGTAATTGTTGTCAGTCACTGTAGTAGTTAATTATGCGACTACTATCAGTTATTAGTAATTGTTGTCAGTCACTGTAGTAGTTAATTATGCGACTACTATTAGTTTTTCGTAATTGTTGTCAGTCACTGTAGTAGTTAATTATGCGACTACTATTATTTATTCGTAATTATTGTCAGTCACTGTAGTAGTTCATTATGCGACTACTATCAGTTATTCGTAATTGTTGTCAGTCACTGTAGTAGTTCATTATGCGACTACTATCAGTTATTAGTAATTGTTGTCAGTCACTGTAGTAGTTCATTTATGCGACTACTATTAGTTATTCGTAATTGTTGTCAGTAACTGTAGTAGTTCATTATGCGACTACTATTTGTTATTCGTAATTGTTGTCAGTCACTGTACTAGTTCATTATGCGACTACTATTTGTTATTCGTAATTGTTGTCAGTCACTGTAGTAGTTCATTTATACGACTACTATTTGTTATTCGTAATTGTTGTCAGTAACCGTAGTAGTTAATTATGCGACTACTATTTGTTATTCGTAATTGTTGTCAGTCACTGTAGTAGTTAATTATCCGACTACTATTATTTATTCGTAATTGTTGTCAGACACTGTATTAGTTCATTATGCGAAAGATGGCTATGACACATTTACACGATACACGTTATTCTCCAGTTTGCATACCTTACTCGTATTTAAATTCGCGATTTAAATTCGCGCACTTTGAATTCGCGCACACAGCTGCGCGAATTCAAAGCTGACAATAATATTTTCGAAAAAATCTTGTTATACATGTAAATAAATATTAATGGAAATTATGGAATTGAACTCGACAGAAGTAAAACCTGACTTCAGAAATTAAATCAACTCATGATTGTATTTTGAGTGCATAACTAACTCACACTGTTTGGTCATGGTGTCATGCAGTGTCACCCCAGAGTTGTGAATTCGGAGACGTGCTTTCGTGAACCTTCAGCCAGGAATGGGTGTATTTCTTAGAAGCATTATCTCAACTTCAAAGATCTAAACATGATGCATCACTTTACATGTGCTTATGAATAATGTCGTTGGGAATGGTTGCCCGCAAGTAATTATATTTGTCTATTATAGCTATCTAAATTAACCCTCCTATTTTTTATTGTTTTGTATAGACTTATGAGTCGTACTATTTTTCGCTCAGTTTTAAATTCGCGCACCGATGGATGCGCCAAAAATAGTACTGCGCGAATTTAAATACGAGTAAGGTACGCAATGAAAAAACAAAACAATTACACAAGTCAAGCCTGCATGCATCAATGAGAGTTGCATGATATTTTACAGTCATTCCTAATTCACGACAAGGGAGTTTTATTGGTATAATTTCGGGATCGATATCGGACGATGGCTATCTACGTTCAATCGCGATACAAACGATACTTAGCAATCTCGCGCGATTTGAAACGGAACGAGACCACCACAGCCGTAAAGGGAGACAATTACGTGCGTATGGAAATAAGAGAAATAACATGCTAACTCCTCCTGCTTAAGACCGTGTACATGAATAATGAATCAACGGATGGGAAGGCTATAACAGGCAGACGCCTCTGTGTTTCCCGACCTATCTTATCTAATTTGATTGCTAGTAAGCAATAAATAATTAATTCCAATGTCACCATGGAAACAAGAATAATCCAATAATTGAACACAGATTGCGTGTCGAGGAAATGTAACACCGTCGTGGTGTTTGATGGTCTTGGTTTTTCACTTCAACAAACCTCAGCAAATCACCGGGGGCGATTGACTTACACTATATTTAACTTGCTGGTGTGTATATGGTGTTGAATATAGTGGTTCCAAAATGGGTGCAAATACGGAACTAGCGAATTACCGTTCTTAAGGTTTATTTGACATATATACATTGTACATGTAGGTTGACAACAGATGACACGAAATAAATTTGCCAAAATGCAAGTGCGACCATTTTTTCTACAATAGTTTTCTTTACAAGCTTGTATGATAAGGTTAAAAAATATAGAAACACTGAACAAGCACAAAACAATCAGAATATTTCTTAATCCTTTTTACACTAAATTGACGAGTAGTTACCTCAGGAAATGTTCATAATATGTTCAACGAACGACTTGTCGTTGAACTTATTATCTGAACATTTCCCTCCAATGAATATGAACCCTTCTGCACTTGTATTAGTTTTTCGTCATATTGTCGTCTGATTCACCCCTCCAAATGAATAATAGACCATTCCAGTGTATACGTTTATAACTGAATGAGAGAACCCATTAAGTAAGGAATGGGTTAGATTTGAACCCGGGGTGATTTGTTAGGGATTAGAGTCACTCAACATGATAAATAACTGAAAAACGTGTCCATTATAACCCACGTTATCCTCCCGCTGTGTTGAACACAGATGGTGATCGCCGGGAGTCGAACTACATGTACATATAGGAACTTGATGACAACTATTGGTCTGGGATTTTTGTTGGTAATTTCAAATAATTGATTTTGTATGTTTTATAAAATTGTGTTCCTGGAGCTTAATGCAGTGATATTTATAATGTTATTACAAATCACAGTCCATATGAATAAAATATTATAAAAATGATTAAAATGTAAGTTTTAACATATAAACATTATATTTAAATAATATCTATCCGTTTTTTTACAATATATAAAAGACCAGATTGGAAACGCTGAAGGTTTCTCCACCGTTCATTCTTTGTGGAATGTGTGCAATCGCTGGTGATCTCACAGGGTTTTGAGAGGAAGTCGTGTTCTCTATAATAAAGTGTGATATCACGACAAGGAAAATAAATTCTCTGTTCTATTATTTTCATTGTTGTTTGAGGTTTCCCTCAAATATCTGTGACATCACTAGGGGTTGCACATATGACACACACCATGAAAGTTGGGGAAACCTTCAGTGTGACAAATTTTATTTTTAATATAATTTTGTTTTATATATATTTAAAAAGTAATGTTTAAATTTTACATTTTTAATAAGTTATTCATAAGAACTGTGTAACAAACGATATATTTGGACGTCTCACAGGAACAAAGACAACTTGGTATGTGTGTTAGTATCTTTAAAATTAAAGAGGTCGTTCATTATAATAACATTCTGTCTAAAAAAGCTATTTTTTATATATTTATATATATTTACACACTAAGTGTTGTCATAACTAAATCCAGCATTCTGATTGGTCGGCGCCGACGTGGCTAGTTGCAGTTATTTCTCGGTGAATGCGCAAACGCCTCATAACACCAACCTCATAACAACATCGATACGTCATTGGGTTTGGAAAGACGAACGCGTAATGCTTTGGGCGCATTTGAACTCGCGCAGGATTGACTTAATACATCATCGGGTTTCAATATGAAGAGAAATTGTTCCTATTAACTTTTGCCAAGGGTGCTATTGGGTATTTTGGGCTGTTCTTGTCACGATACACTTTTCGATTTAAATACATTTACAAAAGATGGCTTTTTCGCTAAATGTATATAAATATAAGGATTAACTGTCATGTGGACTATTTTTATGGAGATGTAACCGTGAGGTAAGTGGTCATAACTTGTATGTAAAACCCTTCGGGTTTTACACAAGTTATGTCCACTTACCTCACGGTTACATCTCCATAAAAACAGTCCACATGACAGTTAATCCTTATATATCGTTTTTATTTTGGAAAGTAACTGTTTTCGCATCTCACAGCCAACAAGACAGTATTCAGCAAGGGAATTAAATGAGCATTTCATTCGTGTCATGTGCCAGGTACAAGAACGGCAGGAAACGACCACCAATAGCGTCTATATTTAACATAAACACCAATACTATGCCCGCCTGATTAATCGACGCATCTCGGTTCACCGTTTCTCCACAGTCGTCAGAATAGCAAAAATGGTTTCTTGATGCGTCATTTCCGGGTTTGTGACATGTAAAGTGCTTCCTGCAAGCCGATCAATATAACGTAAATGATCTTCATGTCACGGTCGACATTCGACGAGTAAGCAACATTCTATAGTGACGTTCTTAAGCACACTTAAACAGATTTGCGGTCTCTTGGTGCAAACGGGGGCTTTTCAGTGTTCTCTCATTGCAATTTGGCTATTTTGAAATATAAACACCAAGAGGCCCATACACTTTTAAGAGGCCCATACACTTTTAAGAGGCCCATACACTTTTTGAAAATAAAAATATATCAATGAGAGAAAAATATTAATAGTTCTAATTTGGCAGTTAGAGGGGTCAGTTGGCGATTGGTCATTTTACGCCAAACCGTGACATAAACTCTAGAATTTACATGCATCGAAATGCATCGACATCGACAGCGAAATGCATCAACAACGAACACACATGGAACGTTCTGACTTATATTCGTTGAAAATATCTTTAGGCTAATGTTTCCTGTACAATAAATAAGGTCAACTCGGGAAGGAAATTCGCAACCGAAGCCATGCAACACCGAATCACGAGAACCCCCACTTTTAACTAATGTACTTTTCAATACCAAATGGCAACTGAACGCAAATTATATAATTTGTGGACAAGTGACTAAGAGTATTATATGAATGAAATCGATTATATATAGGTTATATATGATTAATATAATAATGTAGTCGGTTCGTATAGTTATTGCAAATTGCAAGCAATGTATTGCAACGAACTAGTAATTATGATTGTATAGTTAAATCTATTCTATTCCATAATTCGGATAGTTTTTAACATCCGCGATGCTATATGTGACCCGCCATATCAAATCCAGTCGTAAGTCGGGATTTGTTTACCCTGTGCCAATGCATTCTCTTATATATGCGAGTCGACCATAGGTCGCCTCGCATATATAAGAGAATGCATTGGCCTAACAATTTTTTATAAATAAATGTTTCTTACAATTTTTAGGACATAAAATAAAAAACATCCATTACCCTGCAGGGAGCCCCATTCATATATAGAAGCATATAGAAGAGTGTCGTCTGCTCATGTTTGTCTGGGGCTCTGTATGGGTGAAATTATAAAATTGTTAAAGAATACAAGAAAAAATTATTAAAATTGTAAAAAATTGTTAGGCCAATGCATTCTCTTATATATGCGAGGCGACCTATGGTCGACTCGCATATATAAGAGAATGCATTGGCACAGGGTAAAAAAATCCCGACTTACGACTGGATTTGATATGGCGGGTCACATATTTGAGAAGATGGCAGTAGAAATTGACAATACGCGAAAATCTTACACGTATCATTGCATTCACGCACTAGCAATTTATAAATTTATGGATGACAACATGAGCACCCGCGAATAAAGCTCAGAACAGAAGGTACACGTGTATGAGTATCGCTCATTTCAGTTGTCGATGATACTATTTGTTTTTCTTGATATATCAGAATCAGATTAGGAAAGAACATTACTATTCAACGCGACATTGTACATGTATATTCATCATATTTTACTATACATATATTGTTTGAACGTTTTTTTTGAGTGACAGACGGCGGCGGTTATTCAAAGGTACTCAATCCGATCAGAGGGTCCCCATATCATCAAGATACAACAACAACAACAACAACAACAACAACATTTCTTCAAAATATGCTTTAGTTATCAGAATTGATTAATTGCAACAAAATAATGCAAACCACTATCAACTATGGTATCAAATTTCCCCAAAAAATTATCAAAATATTGTTCAACGAAATATGGCTGTATTATTACTTGAGTATTCACGAAAATACCGTATTTACCGTATTACCGTATTCTCGAAATTTGCCGTATTACCACTTGTTTTTAGAGTTATCCATCTTCAACATCCGCAATTTTGACCGAGACCATCCTTTTGACGGCGTGTTTCTGGGCCACAAACAATTGAAATAACAAACTTCAAAAATCGATATCTGATCACTCTGAGCTTTGATGGGTGGGTTCCTCGACTCGAATCATATAGTTTTTACCCCGAAGCCAAAGAAATAGTAATTTAGGGGTGTTTAATCGGATTGAGTATCTTTAACTCGAAAGGGTGATGTCAGACTTCCAGATGTTACCACAGATAAAAAATCAAACCTTCCTGTCGATTTATTCGCTTATATGCATATCGGGTCATCTTTATACCAAACGAACTCGGCGTCATCAATTAATTTAAGCGCTATTTGCGAAACAAATTCCGCTGCTTGTATCACAGTTATGGAGGCACGGGATCAGTAGGTTACAAACAACTAATTATTTTCCATAGGCGACAGTGCTAACTGTAACTCCAGTCTGTGATGGGTTAAGCCTATTTGAACTTCAAGTGGTCAATTTCCCCTTAGAACGTCATCCGATACACCATTCTGTGACAACAAACGCGCCCTTCAGGATAATTTTTTAAAACTATAATCTTGCATTTACAAAACTACCCCATTTACTGAATAAAAATCAGCAGCATAAAAATACCCAGACCCCTTCCATAACTTCGTGACCGCACCAGACTCTTCCTGGCAATCTAAACAAAAATGATCGCCATATTTATGTATGCTATGATTTTCTGTGCCCGTCCAGGGAATTTCCCTCAAAGATAATCAACCAATCAGCAGCCAGAATGTTTTTATGCTGACTCTTAGTTTCCCTGCACAAATTCAGGAAGCGTAACTCCATATAATTAGTTGCTTGTAACCAGTATGAGTGTCCGTTGCTTGCGCGTGCGTGACCTATCTATGTTTACTACAAACCAGCATACAAACAGTGGGTCTAATTACTTGTCGTGGTCTTTCTATTTCCCGAACCGCGAGTATCCACGTCACTAGCGCCAATCAAAACTCTCTGTCCGTAGCTCAACCGAAGTGTCCAATCGAAGCGATTAACGTAACGCGATATGACATCATTTGGTGAAAGGCTGCACGCTTCCAGGAAATGTCTCAATACGAGTGTTCGTGGCTTCCATGTGCGTGACCACATTATCATTTCTTTTCGAAATGGACATGTATAGATATACTGCTATGGCAACTAAAGGTATCCTTCAAATATATAAGATAAAGCTCATATCCGACGCCCATGTCGGGGTTGGAACCCGTGCCCGCCTAGTCTAGCCATGCAGACTGCGCTGATGGTATGCGTGATCTAAGCACATCGGTTATGGAGGCTATTGCACCGAGATTTGAGATACGGACATGTACATGTATCAGTCTATAATTAAGCTGATGGGGTCATTGTCACAAGGCATCGATCACATTCGTATAGCCAGCTTTTTAATTCGATCATAAATGTAGCCAGCTTTTCTATGGTGATCACATTTGTAGCCAGCTTTTCATATTCATGCGAGCCTCAATGAACAAGATTAGGTTAAGCTCATTGTTCTGAGTTGATGGATGAAAAACAACTTGAATTTTAATTTGATATTAGTTCATCTAATAATCTAACGTTTCTGATCAATGTCGTTATCTCCAGAATGCTCGAATTATATTCCAATATAAGTTAATAAACGAAGTCAGTTTTGGAGAATGACGTCGACATTTTAGTCACGAGCGCGATGACGTCATATTTCGCGCCATTTAAAGCATGCAATTAGAAAAGCTGGCTATACGAATGTGATCGCCGGTGAAATGCTGGCTAGATTTGTGATCGATTTAAAAAGCTGGCTACGAATGTGACCGGAGCCTTGTGACAATGACCACATCGGCTCTAATTAAAAAAGGGTTCGAATATTCATATATGCGGATAATAATTATGTGTAATATATTACACCCATGACTTAACAGCACCATATATAGATACGCGTCGCTGTATGGGGGCCAACATACATGTATGATCGTTATATCTACATGTATACATGTCGGTTGGGGTGACGTCAGCGAACCAAGATGCAATACAATAGCGCCCTAAATACACTTGTCGAAACAGTCCTAAATGGGTTGTCGCCGCGTCTGCTTGGTTTACAACTCACATAGAATTTGCTCTCTTGAGACGAGATCCGTCTGGATCCTTGATCCCGTGCGGAATTCAGGTCGCGGGGAGAACAAAAGACTAGAACGCTCCTTGCCGAACCATTAGTCAAATTGATTAAAATCAATAGGATTGTCGCGAAATAACTCAAGAATACTGGGGTTAATTGGGCGATTTACGAAGATACAGGCTACATTCACGACGGCTTGCACCGAAGAAGCAGTGGAAACGTATTCATTACTGCTCATTACGCATGTGCGTTAATCACGTGACCAAATATGAACAGTAATCCGATAACGAAGCCGATCTGCCAGTGTAATGATATTATCAATGGCGGTTCATAGAGTGTAGTTATTTAAATTGATTTGATTGTTCACGGCCGATCGATAAAATATAGTCCGCATATTGGTTCAATGATGCGCATTAATTTCAACAGATTCAGTGAATTACGTTAGACACATGCACGTGCACCGATACATAAAGGGTCGATCCATTTATGGCAGGATGATAGTATCGCCATTAACTCTGCGTGGTCGGTCACACGATCGCAGTAAATTGATTGGATGGCTGCATTTCAATTCCACTCCGTCAACATTAATTTAGACTGGAGTGGCGTCAATTCCAACATTTATCCAACAGTCTGGTATACCAGTCGTACACGCCGCCCACATGTACGTGTATATATCTGTGGGGAGAGGGGCTTTGTACGCCGCGCAAATGTAAGTGTATACATGTATGGGTAGAGTTTTTTTTTGCAAAATCACGATTACAATTAGCAATGGAGCTTTCCACACATATTCATTAGTGGGAGGAGCGTATACGGTTGCTATGTGACAAGGCGTCTGCTGAAATAGTTTAATTAGTTTTACAGAACTTTCCCTTTGCTAAATACACCGGAGAACATACATTCTTTTCGCGTTAAGGGGGAAGTCAAGTGACCAATTTTGAATGGAGATTTCCATGCAAATCTGCGGAGCAAAAGTTACAGAGTTGCACATACTTATGAGTGTGACTTGATGTGGTATTGAAAACAACAGGTATTTATCTGGCGGGTCCGCTTGGAACTTGTTCCATTATAAAGTTGGTGTATTTATTTTTGAATTTTATATTGATTTTTCAAATGTAGGTCAAGTGATGTAATTCCAGAAAAAAATTCTCAAAAATATATTTATTGCAAAATTTTATAATTTACCAAGCGGACCCGTCAGATAAATAGCTGTTGTTTCCAATACCACATCAAGTCACACTCAGAAGTATGTGCAACTCTGTAACTTTTGCTCCGCAGATTTGCATGGAAATCCCCATTCAAAATTGTTCACTTGACTTCCCCCTTAATTGTGCAAATTATGACAAGTTTCACGCAAAAATAAAATACGGTGTTGTAATTATGGATGAATTTCCATCATCATGGCGCAAGTGGAAACACATTATGATTTAACAACAAAAACCTTGTGTGAATATAGACTATTTAAACATAACAGAATGCGCAGATATCAGAATTAAGGTGAACAAAGAATTTTTATTGCAGCAAGCAATCGGCTCAGTCGCTCATTGGAAACTATCTGTTAATAATTATTTGATTGACAGCTACGGAATGGTCCGTTACAAACATAGTTTTTGGTTCCCTGGACACCACCATTCACGGGGTACCAGAGACGTGTTCGATCACTATGAAGGCATGTCACTCCTTCCATGAAATCTGTAAATAATTTAATGTGCTTCTCATGCAACCAGCGTTTGATTTTTCCTAGCGAGATACATAGTCGTACACTATTTGTATTGCAATACACACCAATGAGCAGTTGCACAATTCCGACGATGATTAAATAAATGACATAAACTTCACATACATATTATGTGAATATATATTACATAAATATATAATGATATTTATATATATATTAAATTATCCGTATATTTGTAATGTTGTCGCTAGCAATCGTCGCTTCTACTTTTAGCTGCATGTTTTCTCTTTTGGCATAAAAAGGCTCAGATCATACCGCATATTATAATTATAGTTTCCTTTATCTCATTACTTATTATGAATACTAATTTATCAAAATCCTAAAGATCTAAAAAAGGAATTGCTAATTGAGTAAAACATTTTCCGCGCAAATCTTGGCAAGTAGCACATTTCATCACAAAATGCTATTCACTGTCAACTTGCTTCGACTGGATGTGGAGGTTATTTGTGGCTTCCTTTCTCTCGCTCTGTTTGTACTTTTGAAAACTAAAGTTAGAAAATCGATAGCTGGTGAGAAATCGAGATGCAAACGTAATACATTTAAGATTTTATGGAAGTAGTAACAAGTTATCCTCGTGGTTGAACACGTGTTTTATATCTGGTGAATGAGGGACCGACCCACCGGGCTTAACATGCACATGTTGTAACTCTTAATTGTTATCTTGTGGTTAAACAAGTGTTTTATTTCTGGTGAATGACGGGACACATTGGGCTCAACATGTTTGTAACTGTTAATTGTAATTGTGAATTTTCTAAACCTCTTTAATTACATATACCACTGTATATTGATGTACATATGTCTGCGCCTTTATCGTCGAACATATGATGACTTGCGGAGACAATTAGTCTCTTTAGAATGCATTGGCCTAACAATATTACCTTGGCCTTGTAGGGAAGCCGGTGCATACTTTTATATATGCGAGGCTCCCTATGGGAGAATCGCACATATAAGAAAATGCACTGGGACAGTATCTTTAATGCTGTACCAGCGCAGCTCCCGCCATGAGAGGTTTAAGAAGATATAACTCACCAGATACTTTTCCCCATTTCTCGGTGACTCAGTCATATTTTCTTATTCCTGAAAGATAAATAAAGTGTCGTTACGATCAGTTACAACATGTTGCAATGGCATTTTCCGTTTTAAACCTAAACATCTATGTGGTTATATATAACGTTAACGGCTTTATCGGTGGAGGAAAGCCCGCAGAGTCAGTGCATTTTACCTGGAAATCTCTTCACTGCAGGTAAAAACACCGCCACGAGTTAAAGGGACTCAATGCATGTTCGTGCGAAATAACATAAAAGTCTGTATAACAACAAATAGTTTGACTTTCATCTTATTTTCATTATTAATAACTCACCAATAATGAAATTTCGCACGTCAAAACCATTGCTGTGTAAACATTGCTGTTACCAAGCCTTGAAATAGTGTGCCTGTCATTTGCAGAATGAGGTCCCCAGAGGGTGAATTTAGTGATGCTACCCCGCATAGCGGGCTATCATCACCAAATTCACCCTCTGGGAACCTCATTCTGCTGAGATGTAAGCAGAATGAGGTCTCCAGATGGTGAATTTGGTGATGCGAGCCCGCTATGCGGGGTAGCATCACTAAATGCACCCTCTGGGGACCTCATTCTGCAAATGACAAACACACTATTTCAAGGCTTGGCCATTACAGTGGAATTACCGATACAAGTCCAATTATAATCCAATAATATACCAAAGTTTAATCAAAACATGATGATAAACATCGAAAAAGGTCATAGCATTTAAATATATTCTGAAAATGATATTCAGACTAATATGTTTGAACTTACTACACGATTAGCGATATTTGTTGACAAATCACTGTAACAGTTTTGTTTACATAACAATGGTTTCAACACGCGAAAAATCGTTATTGGATAACTATCATTAACGAATATAAGAACACAGTTGATCTATTTCTCAAAGTTCTTGTGGTATAATGACGACACATAGCTATGGATACCAATATGTAATGTATGATGTAGAAGATAATACACAATCAAGGTATACACATGAAGTTGCTGAATCAATGTGTACAAAGTCGCGAAGTGAAGGCCCCGAATGATAGGTGATGCCCGGATAGGTATAGGAACCTCAAGACAAAACGAGTCAAGTGAAAGCATGGTGTGATGGAGTGTAGCTGAAAGCATGGTGTGATGGAGTGTAGCTGTTGTCTTATATACTCTTTGCGATGAATATTAGATGAGGTATTTGGCAATACACATCGACATTGGCTCTGCCGTTATGGTCATTCCCTATGACCATATTTGGGGGGGGGGGGGTCGACTTAATTGTGTGCGGGTCTGGGCTGTGATTAAGATGTGCGAGGTTTCTGTCAGGAACCGAGCACTGCCATTTGAGTTTGGGTTCTATACTATACTTAGCACGAGTATACTATATATACAATTAGTGGTATACTAATATAATAGGTAGTTATAATGGGTAGTTGTGTTATGGTCATGTCATGGGGCATGGGTGATTATGTCACATTCTTCTTATTTGTGCTGTTTTACATACATATATATTTTTTGTGCTGGTTTACATACCTATATATTTATGCTGTTTTACATACCTATATATTTATGCTGTTTACATACCTATATATTTATGCTGTTTACATACTTATATATTTTTTGGAACATTTTTCCACTGCGAGTGCATTGCGTCCCTTTAAGTAATTTACAAACTTGCCCCAATATACGAAATTACGGTTACTCACTCTTTACGATGCACACAAATCCGCGGTTATCGGGTCAACTTCAATATCGCTATTATTAGTATCTATTTATTTACCTCCAATACAGAAGAATATGCATATACAGTAATGCTCTAATTAATCGACAGCATAATTATAGGTAACTTTTCAGGATTTAGTCGGAAATATGGCTTGTTGCCATTCATCGGAAAGATCTCGCCGAGAGCTTTCCGATGAATGGCAACAAGCCATATTTCCGACTAAATCCTGAAAAGTTACCCATAATTCTGCTGTGGTTAAGAGGTCGATTAATTAGAGCATTACTGTACAAGTGTATTATGCGTATGGCCACACATATTATATAGCCTAAAATGCATGGTATGTATATCGTTTCAAATTATATACATGTTTTTACAATTGAGGAACATAATATAGACAGATAGTTCAGACTGTTGAAGTCACCGATAGTGTTCGAAGATTATACACACCAGTCATAACAAATTCAGCTAAATTCTGCCTCATTATTTTCAAAATAAAATAGCCTGGTTGACGATTTCATTAATTTTACGAAATTATCTCGTCGAGGTGGAAGTGAATGGGGTGGTATTCTCGATCAAATTTCATGAAGCGACAAACGATGTTGGTAGTATTAATTTCATGGGATAATTCTAAGCACCCAGTTGGGGGAGATGTGAAGGAAACCAAACACCACTACATGTGTATATGCTAAAAGCCATGGTCTGCGATATGACAATGAAATATCTGTATCCAGGAAATGACGTCACGCCTACATCTTCTCGCCCTTTCACGCGTTATATTGTCTTGCTGAGATAATAACAGCACGAGTAAGTTGTCTCATTAATATTCCATTACGAGATAGCTGAGAATGGCAATCGTATATGGCCTGCCACAGGGATTCCTGTGAACGCCGTCATCCGTGAATATTTCCAAGCTAAGGGCAATAATCTTCGTCAAATGTGATCCGTTTCCTCATCGATTTTTACATCTATATATCAACTTCGGTGACTGGAGTGTTTAATATGGAACCACGAGTAGGAATTGAATTCACGACAACGCCATTGTGATTAGGTATATACGCAGAATGATTTTCATCACAACCATCGCGATATCAACATATATATATATAGACCTATAGATATGTAATACATTTGTTTTGTACGTTGATAAAAGCCTTTGTTAATATTCTCTATTCAGTTAGTATTATGTTATTTTAAGGGACGACACGCGTTTTGCATAAATCTAGGTAAAATTTTAATCATATTTTCAACATAGTATTTCTCATGATCTACCTGGTGAAAAATCTTGAATTTCACATATCCTCATCTTCTGCTTATATAATCTGATTAATTTTTAAGGTAAGACAAAAACAGTGGATTTTAATACATTTGAGAGGTTGAAAATATTATTTTCTCTTTTGTCCCTTCAGGTACAAAGAACTGCTTAAATAATTAATAATAAAAAAAGATTCCAAAAATCCAATCACCAAATAGCTTATTCTCTTGGCTCTATGAGAGGAGGCTTCATTTGTATCTTAATGTTGAGTTAGATTTTAATTGCATAATATAGTATCATACCCCATATATTAAAATGAAGAATATAGCAGTCACAAATATTCCAGCCCAATGCAAACAAATTTGATATGCAGTATGGTCCACACATGGAGCAATCAACAGTGTTAATTGTTACTGGTGGTCAGCTTTAAATTGGTTATGAACCCATGACGAAAAACTCATCTCAGCCCAATTGTTCATTGATCAACAGGCATGACAACATGACAATCCTAAAATTTTGAACATTATTTAGGGGTAGTTGCCCTTTTTAATGAGATACTCACTAAATTTCACAAATAAAGAATCGTTAAGTCTCCTCTCATTTTAAGTTTAAATGATCTGCAGGCATGACATGAAATTTCTCAAATATAGAAAATTATTTATGGGTTGTTGTCTTTCTACCTGAAAATAATTATGAAATTCCTTGAATCAAGAAAAATTAAGTCTCCTCTACTGATCTTCAGATATGATGTCATGGATATATGATCTGCATTTTTGAAAAAAGTTCGATCTAACAGAATTTCTAGGTACCGGAAAACTGCAAAATTTACATATTTTTCATGGCATATAAGTATAGTAAACTGGCTATAAATGCACGGCCATTTTTTCAATACCAAAATATGGAGAATAATCTGGCAGTAAATAGAGATATATATCTCACAACAATGTCACGCCCATAACCTGGAAGAATCCTCAATTGAGAGCTCAGGCAAGTCGTCACAGATTGTTATATACCTTGTTGTATATTAATTAGGACGAAGATTGAAACTGTTTTCGACAACACCTATCTTCCAAATAGACATTTCTCAGCCACACATCCTCTTGGATATACGAGCTACGAATTGAAGAAAACGACTTGCATGAACCTGATTTCAGCGCGTTCCGTGTGCCTACCAATGGGATAATCACTGAACTACATGTATTCCTCCGCCAGCCTTGGGGATCAGCCTTGGGGATCAGCTATGGGGATTGGTGTGCTTTACCAAAAATCAGGGAACAATTGTAACAATGGGATTGTGCTCTAAGTAATAATTATATGTCGTCGTTCAAAATGCGAAAGGTCTCTAATGACGCAATCGTGCAACAAGGCATGCCATATCTATCTATAGATAATCACGATAATGTGTGAGTCAGGTTAATAGCCAAGACAGTCGCCAAGTCTGCAAATAGTGTGTCTGTCATTTGCAGAATGAGGTCCCCATAGGGCGAATTTAGTGACGCTATCCCGCGTAGCGGGCTAGCGTCACCAAATTCACCATCTGGGAACTTCATTCTGCTTAGGCATTAACTGCTATGGGAGACCTATATGATCAGATTGAAGTTTCCCAGTTGAAGTTGGTGATGTTCACACATTAATCACCTCGATTATGCATTTTATATTCTGCAAATTAGGGGACATAGAAACTTCCCAGAAGGGAAACAGTAACAAAAAACAATGTTAATTTGAGATTTTAGATAATTCCAAGAAGATGGGGCCTATGCAGAATGAGGTGCCCAGATGGTGAATTTTGTGATTCTAGTCCGCTGTGTGGGATAGCATCACTAAATTCACCCTCTGGGAACCTCATTCTGCAAATGACAGACATACTATTGGCAGACCCGACTGTCGCGTGATTTTCACGGCACCTCAAGCAGTCCACGAGCTTTGATTGAAATCACCAAGACGTGGCTGACAAATCTGTCAGATCGGGAGACGGACGGAATCTTCTTAATTAGCCAGGCTTGATTATATGGCATGTGCAGATCTTTGAGACGCCAATTGTAATGACAGCCGGATCAGCTCAGATCATGTCTTATCTCTATTGATGAAATCCGCGAGAAATTAAATTCACGGAATATATATTACGGAAACAACGGGGGTTATGGAGAATGCGAGGAAGCGGGGAACGGAACAGACTATCAAATGCCATATATATCACGAGCGAATTAATTCCAACTGCGTGTTTTGATTGGGAAATTCACAGTCCATTCTAAACGATGGAGGGTTTCTTTGCGACGAATTACATGTATCTGAAGAAAACAACTTCAGAATTGTTTTCACAACGAAAGTTTAAAGGGCCATTGATACTGATTTAAGTGTATATTAACCACATGTACCTGAATATACTGAGTATAACATTAATTGACGTTTGTAATGACGTCTATCTGGTAAGTAACATCCCTACCCAGATACGCAGTATCACATTCAATATATTGCAAACCCAACTAACGATGTTTTGCATAATTGCTGTTGTGATAGGCACCAGAAAACATAAACATAAGAATATAGCAGTAAAAGAGAATTTGGGGGAAAGTTCTGTTAAAAAACATCGGAGTTCGACATAGAATTGGATTGAAAAACTCTCGCTATGTTCAGGAAAATGAGTGAAAACTAAGACTCTATACTCTACTCTGAGACTGTACTGATTGTAGTTAACCCTTTCAGTGCCAAGTCCGATTTTTGTATCAACCCATATTTCCTTGATCATTTTTCAAATTTATTGATTATAATAATGTGATACATTGACGGAAAGAGCTCGAAGAGCTCTTAGTGCTCTTTCCATCAATGTATCACATTATTATAATCAATAAATTTGAAAAATGATCAAGGAAATATGGGTTGATACAAAACTCGGACTTGGCACTGAACGGGTTAAAGCAATATTGATAGCATCTCAAGACACTTGTGATACAAATAGCAGACAACATGAATTATGGTAATTATAGAGAGGAAGGGGCCAAGGGGGGTAGGCAAAAAGTGGTTATTTTAGTATACAGAGCCATCTCCCCAAATACAATTCAATGTTCGTCATGGTTGGACAAACAAAATGATCTTGAGCAAGGTTTAAACCAAGACTGCACTTGCGTATGAGTGTTTGGGCGTTGAGCTGATGAAACAAGTTCATGCAAGAAGGGAAAAGACTTATTATACCAAGGAGCAACGGAAGCTAAATCGAAAAGTTGATAGAGTCGCGACGTACGTATAAGGCAATTGAATATTGGCACGCACACCATGATTACTGGAGACCATCTAAAGCATAACGCGCGTCTGCGAACAGCTTGCTTATGGGAATAACGCTCGGTGCAATTCCAGGATCGGAATGATTGATGAGATTCGAACACACACGGCGGCTCGATATACGGGGCATGTATCATTTCATCATTTCTATATATGGCCGCAGAACCCGGAGCAATGCAGTGATGGGTGCTCCATCACACGAGCTGCAAGTAGTCCTGACATTCGCATTATGCACCCCCTGATTAAGTGATCATTCTAGTATTATATGATTCTGGTGAGTCCCACTGAATTTGCTATGATTCTGATGGGTCTCGCTGAATTTGCTATGATGCTGGTGGGTCCAGCTGAATTTGCAATGATTGTGGTGGGTCCGACTGAATTGCTAATGCTGGTGGGTCTCGCTGAATTTGCTATGATGCTGGTGGGTCCCACTGAATTGCTAATGCTGGTGGGTCCCGCTGAATTTGCTATGATTATGGAGGGTCCCACTGAATTGCTATGCTGCTGGTAGGTCCCGCTGAATTGCTATGATACTGGTGGTTCCGTTAAATTGCTATGCTGCTGGTGGATCTCGCTGTATTGCTATGATGTTGGTGGGCCCTGCTGAATTGCTATGATGCTGGTGGTCCCTCTGAATTGCTATGATGCTGGTGGGTCCCGCTGAATTGCTATGATGCTGGTGGGTCCCGCTGAATTGCTATGATGCTGGTGGGTCCCGCTGAATTGCTATGATGCTGGTGGGTCCCGCTGTATTGCTATGATGCTGGTGGTCCCTCTGAATTGCTAAGATGCTGGTGGTCCCTCTGAATTGCTATGATGCTGGTGGGTCCCGTTGAATTGCTATGATGCTGGTGGGTCCCGTTGAATTGCTATGATGCTGGTGGGTCCCGCTGTATTGCTATGATGCTGGTGGTCCCGCTGAATTGCTATGATGCTGGTGGTCCCTCTGAATTGCTATGATGCTGGTGGGTCCCGCTGAATTGCTATGATGCTGGTGGTCCCTCTGAATTGCTATGATGCTGGTGGGTCCCGTTGAATTGCTATGATGCTGGTGGGTCCCGCTGTATTGCTATGATGCTGGTGGGTCCCGCTGAATTGCTATGATGTTGGTGGGTCCCGCTGAATTGCTATGATGCTGGTGGGTCCCGCTGAATTGCTATGATGCTGGTGGGTCCCGCTGAATTGCTATGATGCTGGTGGGTCCCGCTGAATTGCTATGATGCTGGTGGGTCCCGCTGAATTGCTATGATGCTGGTGGGTCCCGCTGTATTGCTATGATGCTGGTGGGTCCCGCTGAATTGCTATGATGCTGGTGGGTCCCGTTGTATTACTATGATGCTGGTGGGTCCCGCTGAATTGCTATGATGCTGGTGGGTCCCGCTGAATTGCTATGATGCTGGTGGGTCCCACTGAATTGCTATGATGCTTGTGGGTCTCGCTGAATTGCTATGATGCTGGTGGGTCCCGCTGAATTGCTATGATGCTGGTGGTCCCGTTGTATTGCTATGATGCTGGTGGGTCCCGCTAAATTGCTATGATGCTGGTGGGTCCCGCTGTATTGCTATGATGCTGGTGGGTCCCGCTGAATTTCTATGAAGTGGGAAACTGTTATATAGGAGTTGGATGCTGTTGTATAGGAGTTGGAGCAAAGCGATGCTGTTAAGAAAATGTACCGTTATTTGTTTTTGAAATTGCCATTTTTGCGGTTTGGCCAATCCGAGGGATTTGAGAAATCAATCAGTGTCTATCTGAAATGTGCAAAGAATATATAAATTTATATATTTTGAACTATTTTATTAATGGCGCCGTGGCGTTTGAAAAACAGCACGAACAGCCATCATGGTATGGTCGATTTGCAACAGCAACATCACAGACGTTAGTAAAATATAATACAATATATATCTTGAATGTTTTATTCAGATGAAAGCTTTTCATCGATCCGCTAATTTTACCCAATCAAAATGACAACTGGAGGAAAATTAACGGTATGTTTTCTTAAAATCATCGGTCTGCCCCACCAACACCAGCGCAAATCATCAGGTCCCAACGACATCATAGCAAATTAGAAGGACCCCCATTATTAAAAATATTTCGCAATAAATATGTTTTTGAATGTTTGATACGCATAATTGCTTTTTCTGTTGTAATGATATCAACGAATATGTAGATGAATTCCCCCCACCCCCTCCGGTGCGATAAGCGGAACGTTAGGATACTTATAGGATGCCTATATATTGTGTTCAGCTGGGTGGAATTCATTCATCGGCAGCTATGTTATCACCGTATCGAGTGATTTACTTTGGAAGTACGTGGGAGGTGGTCCCTGCATCCTTAATTGAGAACTGTCTGTGGTTAGGATTGCAGACTATAATATTCGTGATATATAGGACAACCTCACAAGTTGTGTTGATCCCAGATCAATGGACTGGGTACTCTTAGCATCGCTATAAGATTCGCGCTGGTTATATCAGCATCACATCTTTCTCGCAAATACAAATTAAGACTGGAAATTTCCCCCCAAAATCTCGACTTCTGATCGGAATGCCTATACTTTGATTTCCGTCACAGTCGCGTATTGCCATTTGTCTCAGCCTGGAAGCGCTTGCAGGCTATATTCACTTTCTGATAAGTCCCGCCTGACTCACTTACGCTGGCGATTACAACATTCGGTTGCATATGTTCAGATTATCGGAACACCCCGAAAAAGGCAAAATAAAAAAATATAGCGGTACTATTTGTTAACAGCATCAGTAGGCCCTAACATCATCATAGCAATTTAGCAGGTCCCAACCGCATCATAGCACATTAGAAGGACGTGGGGCTAGAATGTTGACACAAAACAGATCGAGGGTTGTATTGCAAAAGCACAATGCACTTCCTCAGAAATTGAATCTATGAAAATCCGATTACCAGCAGGTACTGCCGTATATATTTATGGAGGCAAGGTCTCAGTGTGAATGTTCATTTCTTCAAATGTTCATGTTTCAGTGAGCGTGAACAATTGCTAAAGACTCTTCACAATTCTACGTGTTTACACACTACGGTTATTGAGGACACTAAGAAACAAGGGTGGTTGAACTTTCTTGAAATCGGGATTTTATACTGGATTCGGATATGGATTCGGGTATTGAAACGAGTCGACTTCAATCACTTTAAGTGTGTCAAAGCGTGCAGGTAACAATGACAGTCGTATCGAAATGAATTATGACGCGGCATGAAGGTCATCACTTGGTATTTGTTCTTTGAGAGGGAAAGCAAACACCACTAGATGACATCGCATTACTGTTCAATAAAACTGTTTGCCTTTCCGCATCATTTTACAATGTTATTATAAAACGAGTAATTAATGGACTGGCGGATGGATACAACCGAATGTTGTAATCGTCAGCGTAAGTGAGTCAGGCGGGACTTATCAGAAAGTGAATATAGCCTGCAAGCGCTTCCAGGCTGAGACAAATGTCAATACGCGACTGTGACGTCAGTAGACGGAAATCAAAGTATAGGCATTCCGATCAGAAGTCGAGATTTTGGGGGGAAATTTCCAGTCTTAATTTGTATTTGCGAGAAAGATGTGATGCTGATATAACCAGCGCGAATCACATAGCGATGCTAAGAGTACCCAGTCCATTGATCTGGGGTCAACACAACTTGTGAGGTTGTCCTATATATCACGGATATTATAGTCTGCAATCCTAACCACAGACAGTTCTCAATTAAGGATGCAGGGACCACCTCCCACGTAAATCACTCGATCCGGTGATAACATATAGCTGCCGATGAATGAATTCCACCCAGCTGAACACAATATATAGGCATCCTATAAGTATTCTAACGTTTCGCTTGTCGCACCGGGGATGGCGGGGGGGATTCATCTACACATTCGTTGATATCATTACAACAGCTGGGCACCAAAATATCTGTTAGTTTAGGTGTCTAAGATGTCGTTTTTTAAAGATGCATAATCCGATTAAGCGCATCTCAATTACTATTTATTTGGATTCGGGGGTAAAACATATTTGATTCGAGTCGAGGAACCCACCTATCATAGCTCCGTGTTATTAGATATCGATTTTTGAAATCTATTATTTTTCACCATCGAGAATTAATCCGTGGCCCAGTAAACAGTCGACGAGCCGACGGTATCGACCAAATTGCGGATGAAGATGGATAACTCTAAAATGAGGCTTTCTGTTGATAATAAAGCCAAATTTCGTCGAACAACATGTTGATAAATAACACGTTTCGGGCGATTTTATCCTATAGTTGACAGTGGTTAGCATTATTTTTAGGCAATTATTCGATTCTGATAACTGAACCGGCATTTCTAAAAATGTTGTTGTTGTTGGAATCTGATTATATGGGGACCATCGATTCGGATTGAATACATTTAATGAACATTCTGCCCTGATTTCAATGACCCCCCCGCATATTTCGCCTAGTTTTACACTGATAACAAGGACACTTCTTGACACACGAGGAAATTGTTGATTGTTCGCGAAGAAAATAAATTACTGATCATGACTGGTATATTGTCATAATTAGTTTCTCGGGATATAACAAGTTTCAAAAATCGATATCTGATCACTATGAACTTTGATAGGTGAGTTCCTCGACTCGAATCAGATATGTTGGGAGCGTTAATTCGGATTATGCATCTTTAATGAATCTGTAGACCGCAGGCACAAATGTTGAAGTATATGGTAGAAGTATATGGTAGAAGTATATGGTAGAAGTATATGGTAGAAGTATATGGTAGAAGTATATGGTATAAGTATATGGTAGAAGTATATGGTAGAAGTATATGGTAGAAGTATATGGTAGAAGTATATGGTAAAAGTATATGGTAGAAGTATATGGTAGAAGTATATGGTAGAAGTATATGGTAGAAGACCGACCCGAGTTTGAAAGCGACGTAGATAGTTGATGTTCAATGAGTTAACGGCTCGGAGATGGGACTATATGTGACCCGCCATATTAAATCCAGTCGTAAGTCGGGATTTTTTTTACCCTGTGCCAATGCATTCTATTATATATGCGAGTCGACCATAGGTCGCCTCGCATATATAAGAGAATGCATTGGCCTAACAATTTTTTACAATTTTAATAATTTTTTCTTGTATTCTTTAACAATTTTATAATTTCACCCATACAGAGCCCCAGACAAACATGAGCAGACGACACTCTTCTATATGTTTCTATATATGTGTGGGGCTCCCTGCAGGGTAATGGATGTTTTTTATTTTATGTCCTAAAAATTGTAAGAAATATTTATTTAAAAAAAATTGTTAGGCCAATGCATTCTCTTATATATGCGAGGCGAACTATGGTCGACTCGCATATATAAGAGAATGCATTGGCACAGGGTAAAAAAATCCCGACTTACGACTGGATTTGATATGGCGGGTCACATATAAGCATGCATACCAGGTTGGGAAATAAAGTATCTAATATAGTGTTTGTCTCAATATTTAATGAGGGAATGTATTGATACACATCAGGTTTGGTCCCGCTGTTATGTTTGTTTATACCATGACCATATTTTGGGAGATGGCTTCAATGTGTGATATAGTTACTGTTCGAGTGCGAGGTTCGCGTGAGGGAACCGCCTTGGCCTTGTGAACTATACCTCATATATACATGTTGATATTATATTTTGTCTATTATCCATCCCTTAACTAACACTATTTCTGATTGGGCAAAAGCCGTCATATCTGTGATAATCCGGGAAAAAGTCATACTGGACTCCCGAAAATCATATTGGACTCGAATCGAGTCCATTATGACTTATACAAATTAGGTGACGACATTGTCGATAAACATTACAGATGGATAATAAAAATGTCATTATACAATGTTGTGTACAGTATGTGTTTTCTTGTACTCGTCCAGGTTGTGGTGAAAAGTCATATTGGACTCGACGTTATGCGTCTTGTCCAATATGACTTCTCACCAAAACCTGGACTCAAACAAGAAAAACACATACTGTACACAACGTTGTATAATAACTTTATAATGTGTATTGTCCCTGAATCAAGTGGTAATATGAAGGTAGAGGTTTGTCCCCACATCCGGTTGTAACTAGCAATCTTATTGGTTACAACGCCACGTTTACACCACCATGTCCCCCGTCACCCTTGACAGTGGGGTATAAGAGAACGTGCGCCAAACATTGGGGGTATATGAGCATGTGAAACATAGGGGGTAATATGAATAACCCTTGAACTGGCAGTTTCCACCAATCGTGACGTTGCACTCGCACGCCGAATTTGACGTCACCGGACGTCGGATCCTTAGGTCAGCTATAAATTATTCTTAAATTGGTCTGAATAATCTGAGAACATATGAAAAACACACTTAAATTAAGGAGACATGGTTATTGTTGTGGGGACAAAATCGTTATCTCCGGCAACATCGTGGGGTACATGGAGATTTAATACCTGAATGTCTCTTTTTGAAACCCTCAGCTCCAATCGACATCCAGGTATTAAATCACCATGTACCCCCGATGTTGCTGAAGATAACTAATAATATACGACATATTTAGCAAATGCACCAAACCAAACTATTTGAATTGATTCTCAACCCAAAATCTAAAAGTAAACATAGAAATGGCTCAAGATTCCTATGCATAATAATGTAAGTAGCCGGCGGACAAACGGATGGATTCCTATAACTATTAGTTGGAAAATCGAATTATCAGAACTATTTCTGAACTTTTTATCCGTCTCCAAAATACAGTTATTTTTGGTCATGCATGAAATTTCCAGCCGTCAATCAATTTTTACCAACTGACTGTTGTTGATGGTGAGTCACCCTGAACATGTGAGTTAAACATAGACTAGCGGTGCTTATTTTCTCGATACAGTCTTTTAACTCCAGAAATATGGAATAGCATAATATTATAAGCCTGTCGCGGTGAACGAGTTTGCCCGTTACGCCCAGTATGACCACAACGTAAATTGGATGACAATTCCACTTACCGTCATTCGAAATTTATCTTTGTTGGACACTGATACAGTGTAGGACGAGTAACGATTTCGTGATAACATTAAATCGCGGATGATAGATGGTAGTCGGATGACAAATGGCAGAACCGGCGGGCGATAGAAACCAGTCACTCAATAGAATGAAGGGTGAATTCAGAATATAATTTAGAGAGAATATAATCAATATTCAAGTCTGGTGCTGGAATTCAGAGGAACAAAGAGCCAACGTCGAAACACTAATTACGATATTTGTGAGAATCGGCACCACGCTCGTAGATCATACCATGAATATCTACTCTGGCTAACGGCCTTAGAGATCATATTCCACCAGTACAAAACCTGGGAACTTTTTGAAGTTTTGACAGAGAACCTTATAAAGTCAAAAACATAACACGGGGAATATAATTAATAGTGATTATCTGTTCCTTAATATGTACTTCACTATATGTGAAGATCCCAACTCAAAATTGCATGTTTTTCTGTTCTTGTTCAATAAACATTGAATTAATTACCCAGGAAAAGTTCCATAATTGTAAGAAACGCTAAGCAAAATCGCTCACAAATTCACTTAAATCGTGAAATTTCGAGTTGGGACCTTCGCCCAAAGTGAAGTACATTATTAAGAAAGAGATAATAACAAAGAAATATATTCCCTTTGTTATTTTTTCGATTATATAAGGTTCCCTGTCAAAACTTCAAAAAGTTCCCAGGTTTTGTACTGGTGGAATATGTGACCCGCCATATCAAATTCAATCGTAAGTCGGGATTTTTTTTACCCTGTGCCAATGCATTCTCTTATATATGCGAGTCGACCATAGGTCGCCTCGCATATATAAGAGAATGCATTGGCCTAACAATTTTTTATAATTTTTTTTAAATAAATGCTTCTTACAATTTTTAGGACATAAAATAAAAAACATCCATTACCCTGCAGGGAGCCCCACACATATATAGAAGCATATAGAAGAGTGTCGTCTACTCATGTTTGTCTTGGGCTCTGTCATTCAAGATATATTGAATAGTAGAGATTCATGGCATGATCTACTACGATCGGAACATGTTCTTGTCTTTAATGACTTTGGTTAAAGCGAATCGCAATTCTCAAGCCTATACATTATATTGTCAGATTGATCTAATGGTCTTAGAATAAGGTTTGTATTTCCTCGTATCGCATGCATGTACATTAACAAACTTCTCATTTCTTATCAGGGGGGGGGGGGTCGGGTCGGAAAAAATGTTCAGGCACGTATGCTGATTTTTTCCTTTCGACCCTTGTTGGGACCCAGCCACCCCGCGTCCAAATTGGTTTCCGTTTTCGGCAGTTTTTGCCGACCATTTTTGGACACCCACCCTGTGAGTTGCGGAAAGAATTGTTTGTTGATCCCATCGACCACCCACCCACCCCGGCATACGTGCCCGGAAAATTCTAAGGTGTCAAACAGTCAAAAAGACTTGCAGGAAGAAAAAAATTTGAGTTGCGGAAAAATTGTTTGTTGGTCCCATCGAAATCCCACCCGGCATACGTGCCCGGAACCCCCCCCCCCCCCGCGTTCTTATCGGAATATACCAATGTTTCAATTGGAATGTCAGTCATGTGACATGGGTATATCAAAGTAACCCGATCGAATAGTTTGTTTACAATTTCTTCACACAAATTGAACGATCACTCCTTGTGTTTATCGTAGTATATATGATACGAAATTCCATGCCAGAGAATCCACGCGATCGTTGACTTTTTTTGGGTGGTATGTTTGGGGTGGTATGTTTGGGGTGGTATGTTTGGGGTGGTATGTTTGGGGTGGTATGTTTGGGGTGGTATGTTTTGTCACACCTTGAAAAAAACGAGATTACTAAGTCGCTACCATATCGGATCCATCCAGCCCCGTTCCGCGCATTCAGTGCTACAGGTAAAAGTTCTGGAGTTGCATTCCATATATGGAGCTTTTGAATATTCATGAGTTCCATATATGTATAGCGACTCAGTGATCTCGCTTATTGGTATAATGTTCGAACGCATTTCCTCTTGGGATCCAAATAAGCATTCCCATATGCTTATAAATGTTGCCACCCACATGTATATGGTGCTTATTTGGGACCGTTATAAATGTTGCCACCCACATGTATATGGTGCTTATTTGGGACCGTTATAAATGTTGCCACCCACATGTATATTGTGCATATTTGGGGCTGTATGTGTATCTAATATTGGGACCTTAATGCTGGCTATACTACACGCCTGCTAGAATAGCTTCAGCCATCACTCAGGGTCAGGGAAATAAAGTGCAAACATGTTGCCGAAATCTGTTTTGATAACTCCATACATGTATGACGATATAACATGTTCTGTATCCGATCCCCATGTATTTCTAATGTCAATTACAAGAGATTAAACGATATATTATAGTGAGGTCATGACTTTCCTACCTAAATTAGCTGATAAGCAGAAAATATGAATTTGAGAAACCCATATGTATACGTCTGATATCGAACGACCAGACACGTTATTTCGGAATTCTAAATTCGATAAAATTGAAATTATGATCGCATATAGGACCCTGGTGAGACGCGTAGAACCGTTAATAAAAACGATTGGCGATAAATCTCTGACGGAGAATCATAAACCAGCGGGAATTCAGTGCGCATGACAGAAAGTTACGAAGATGCAATAACTAATAATTACATCGATTTCTCCAACAACAAAAATAGCAGCGGAGCTAGACCAATATCGATTTTGCCGGGATAAAAGCGTTCCCAAATTACGGTGCCTCCGTCCGAACAGAACATACATGTAGTATAGTCGACTCAATAAACTCGTCTAAACTTTCTTCCGGCGCTATAACAGTCTGGCACGAAAGATGACCCCTGTCTTGGCGTTAACCCCTCCTTTACTAAAAATTAAATACCAATTAACGTGTAGTTCCATTAGGAGAAATCAGATAATGAGTTCAATGAACACACGGCCATTCTTATTATCTGAACACTTCCTTTCGATGAATATAAACCCTTTTACACTTGTTTAATATGTCGCCTGCTTATATTCATTAAAAATCCCTCCAGATGAGTAATTTACTATTCCAATGTATGTTTATAATTTTGTTATGGGTTAATCCATATAGTATATACAGGGTTAACGCTAGTATATACGGATAGTGACGAAAAGATGATTGAATCGAGGTATTCACATTACGAATGACACCAAGTCCAGCGATGAACTGTTCACTTGGAACTTCGTCCAACCACCATCTAATAATTAACAGGAAAACCATAGTCAGAAATGGTAACGCGCTCAAGATCATATATTATATACCTATGATTGTAATTATAGAATATAAAATATATTGGTATCACGAATGACCAACTCATAGAATTAATCGCCTTGCACTTCTTGGCATCCGAATAACAATTAAAATTGAAATTCCCAACTACAACTTTCACCGGACTCGGCCTCCGGGTCGCAGTTCGACTTTTAATCCGTCAAAAATTCCCATTCTATAAATAAAACGCCCATGCGCCAACTGTATACCAAGAAACAGCGAAAGTAAACGCCAATAAACGAAATTGAAATTCTCAACTACACCTTTTACCGGGCTCGACCTCGGGATCGCACTACAGCTCGGCATCGGGGTCGCACTACAACTTTTAATGTGTCCCAATACTTAATATTCTATAAATAGAACCCCCATGCGCTATGGCAGCGCCCAGGCGAAATAAGAATTTGTACATTAGTATACACGCGGCGCGCGTAATTATACACGCGGAGCGCGAAATAAACATAACATGACTTGGATTTGACTGGGCTTGTTATCAGAGCCCAGTGGCGGCGTGGGTATAGTTCACAACGCAAAGCGGAGTTTATATACATGTATATATCGACCCACTGGGTACTATCCCCTCGTAGTCAACGACAAGACATGCTTTATATATTATATCTGACTGAATCGTTTGAACCTGCTAGACTGTTCTAAGTCCCTTCAGGAGAAATTAATAGAAAGTACAACTTGTTTTACTGAGAACAAATGTGAGTATCCACTCAGCGACACATAGTTTAAGAGAAACATAATTGCCGAAAGAATTAGGCCAAGAATGCCTAGAACTATATTTCAATAAACCGAAACACTAGTTTTTAAGTTTTATTTAGAATGCACGAAAAGCTCGAAACTGTACCGCAAGTTGAATTCAACCGAATGTTTCCACTTCGCAATATTACGTTGTTCCTGTGAAAAAAGTGTTCACTGTTTTAATTTCGTTTGGACACGCCTCAGTAACTTGGTGGATATATTTCCGTATATATTTTCGCGAGATGGGGGTTCTCTGTTATATTTCGGTACATATTTTCGCGAGATGGGGGTTCTTTGTTCATTGTTGTTTTGCATGCTAGTTTGGTATAGTATTGTGCTAAATTTAGCACAACATGCACTATGCCAATATAGGACACAAACTCTCGGCCAATCGGAAGTCGCCATTTATGGGTCAAATATATGTCTATTGTGAGTAGTTCGAGTGCCAGTCTGGGGTAAACTACATACCCACATCCGAATGCCAATACTGTGCATCTGTCTCGTAAAGTCGTCGACCTAAAGATTATGTTGCCTGGTGGGGGGGGGGGGGGGGTGGATAGTGAGTGGAGCTCAAATCGAGACAGTATCATCAGTATGTCACATGAAAGTTGCCTGTGTTGCTGATTGAATGCTTTAAAGCCATTGTCAGGCTATTTGCAAGTAGCATAAACTTGGCAAATGTTATGTTCAAGTACCACTGTTAAAGTACTCTATAGCTCGTGTACCTTTTTACTGCCAATCTGGGTCGCCATGCAAATGCAAATTTCGCAATTCTGGGTATTTACCTAATGCCCGACATATATCATTCAATGATAGAGTAGTATATACATCTGCATATTACGTACGGACATAAGAACTTTCAAAATGGCATATGAAACTGAGAAATATGTAGATATGCATATACACATATCACATCGTTCTATCTTGGCGCAATTCAGATGTGCCATTCTCCCTTTTATGCTTGAAATAGCTGGACGTTTTAAGAATGCGTGAGCAACTCATTGAACGCTTTTGTGGCAGAAGTAACTTGCAAGAGTTTGAAGATAAACTCATTTCCTCTTGCATTGCCCTCATTATCGTGATATCAGAGTATTCTCTTAAAATTTCTACCTGAAAGAATTTCTGAATTGGTATCGGGAAAATTTTATGAAATAATATCTTATCCACGACAATTATTTAACCATATCTAAAATTAAATTAGGATGAAAGTTTAATTTTCTTTTAACCATTTTAGTTTGCAGGAATTCAAATACAAAATATTCCCTATATAGGTAATCGGAAATGATTGGTCGGGTATTTATTGTATTTTTCCTTTATTTTGCATTTGCTTATACATAAACATTCCTCGAACAATAAATAATACTGTACAGTTCTAAAATGTGTTCCTGACGTACACATACATGTACATATAAGCGCGTGACGTCGGATTTACCCGTATAGTAATGTTGTATACGCAAAAAAACAGAATTTCCGTTTTCATCTCAAAGTCAGGTGCAGTCTCAGTTAAAGGCCAGACTCTTTTGTTTGACAAAGGGCACCCCAAGCTGCGAAATGGGTCGAGCCCCTTCAATCAAGTACTTGAAAGTCTATTCCATTATTAATAACAAAGGAAGCATTGCCCGTCTGACCCAGTTGGCAGCGGGGTGATATCATTAATATTTACCGTGGTCTCCCCGGGGTTGGATGGCGTCGTTAATGTAATTACGTTGGGAAACAGTCATACCGTGTTTGTGAGTTCATATGGATGAACAAGTCATACCGCGTCTGTGCGTACATGTGGATGAAATGGCGTCGGCTATGTGCTATAGTGCTCTATGTTCCATTTTAGTTTTTTGTGTGGAATATTTTATCTGAAAATGTGACCACCAGGTTTTCATATAAATTTCTGAATATTTTAAGTTTTTCAATCATATAAAAGTACAAAAATCCCACATAATTACATTCTCTGTGTTATTTTAACCGAATAATTCGCCTAGAAATAAGATTTTCATATTTAAGATTATGAAGGTACTTTCCAACCATTTACTTCACTGGCACTCCGCCAATTTTGGTTTCCATTGCCTATATATAATTATTGAAGGTTGGAGACACAACAATATAACACTGAAATTTATTTGATCACGTGATACAAAATAAATCAACTCCTTGGTCCACAGTGGAGATTGAACAATATAGCAATGAAAAAAGTGAGTTTTTGAAATAGAATAAATTTCCATAGCCTCGCATTAAATTTTATTATAATTTAGACATGGTATCTAGTTATTGTCGGACAGGTAATCCCGCGCCCAATCGAACGATAGCAATATCACAGTTTTACGCCAAAATAGACTTAAGAACACCACATCACTCAGTCGACTTTTATTGGGGAGAATTCGACTTCAACGATTCACGCGAGCGACGCTTGTCGACATGTTTTTTTCGCTGAAACACCAGAGGGAATGGTGATTATAGAAAAACAGAAATCCGGACTCGAAAGGGTGGAAATGAATTATATAATTCCTGCTACATACATTGTACATGAACATTATGTGATGGTATTAGAAGAAAGGATATTAACGGGTGATCTTTCTTCTAGTAAAAGATATATATTTACATGTTTTGAATGAGTACGAAAAAAACAAACAAGCAAACGAAGACAACGGGGTCATATCGATAATAATTACGCGCGCCGCATGTATACTGATGTAACATTCTTGTTTCGCCTGGGCGCTGCCATAGCGCTGGGGGTTCTATTTATAGAATGTTAATTATTGGGACACATTAAAAGTTATAGTGCGACCCCGAGGCCGAGCCCGGTAAAAGGTGTAGTTGAGAATTTCAATTCCGTTTATTGGCGTTTACATTATGTCAATAATGTTGATTTTTTGTTTGTGATAAGCTATGCCAATTACAAATAACAGAAATGAAAAATATTCTAAAATTACAATCATGTGTATATAATATATCATCTTGAGCGCGTTACCATTTCTGACTATGGTTTTCTTGTGTATACATGATTGTGGAACTGAAGCTCATTGCGTACACCCATACTACCGCGATGAAGTACCACTGTGTACACGCATACTACCGCGATGAAGTACCACTGTGTACACCCATACCACCGCGATGAAGTACCACTGTACACCCATACTACCGCGATGAAGAACCACTGTACACCCATACTACCGCGATGAAGTACCACTGTGTACACGCATACTACCGCGATGAAGTACCACTGTGTACACGCATACTACCGCGATGAAGTACCACTGTGTACACCCATACCACCGCGATGAAGTACCACTGTACACCCATACTACCGCGATGAAGAACCACTGTACACCCATACTACCGCGATGAAGTACCACTGTGCACACGCATACCATCGCGATGAAGTACCACTGTACACCCATACTACCGCGATGAAGTACCACTGTGTACACGCATACTACCGCGATGAAGTACCACTGTGTACACGCATACTACCGCGATGAAGTACCACTGTGAAGCTCACTGGAACTCGAGAGTTATCTTTCTTGTCATTTCGCAAGACTGATTAAAACGCACCTTTCGCATTTTGAGCGACAACAGATAATTATTACCAATAGCTATTTCTTGTCGTTATTTTTTCGGACGGTCGAAAAACCTTTTCGCAGAAATGACGACTGTTTGTGAGACAATCTTGCTTCTTACAGAAAGGGAATTACGAGACAGCCTGTCGTAATTATTTTGTACTTAATTATGCTGTTATAAGGTCATATATAGCTTAGCGTTATTCGTTTCGCAAGTGTCCCGTGTTTCACGACGATGAATTATTTGATTGGCACTAATAGATAAAAATGAAGGCCACATGGCGATCACAATTTAAGGGTATAATATCAGGGTCAGCTCCCATACAGCTCGCATACAGCTCGCATACAGCTTCCATGCAGCTCCCATACAGCTCCCATGCAGCTCCTACATTGAGGAGATGAGAAACATTGTGAACTTATTACTATATCGTGTATTTGTGATCTTCGTTGAAAACGTGTGGGGAAAAACGATAACGAATAGAAAGAACAAGAAATTCTAGTGACGTAGTATCATATTCGTAGTAATTATATGCCGTCGTTCCTTATGCGAAAGGTCTCTATTAATGGGCTAAATATACACGTATGTGGACTATGGTACCTTTTGGGGTGGGTAAAATGTATTCATTTTCGTTCATTTCATTTTCACGTGCAAAAGGTGTTAACATCTTTCGTGGCAACCTCGACAAATTTGTCAATTAAATACGTCACCAACCGTGGCGATCAAACAGTGCTAACACGAATACATGACGTCATCAACCGTGGCGATCAAACAGTGCTAACACGAATACATGACGTCATCAACCGTGGCGATCAAACAGTGCTAACACGAATACATGTACATCGTAGGACTACAGTAATGCCCAAAGTAATTGACCACTTAACCACAGCCGAGAGCTTTCCGATGAATGATAACAAGCCATATTTCCGACTAAATCCTGAAAAATTACCCATAATTCTGCTGTGGTTAAGTGGTCAATTACTTTGGGCATTACTGTAGAAACACCAGCGTTAATATAAATAAATTCGTTACGTGTGATTTTAATTAACGTTTGAGAACCAATATAACGAAAATAGGAAACTTCACAACGGAAAATATAATTTCCAATGTTTCTCTCAATTGTTAAAAATTTAGGACCAAATATGTGTATTTAACGCAAATAGAGGTCCGTTCAATAACATATAACTGTGTGAATGTATCAGTTATTAAATTTCGTTTGTTGATACTTGTATGAACATATCATATCATATAACTTCGAAACATTTATAAGGTGTGGACAATAGTAAATAGAGTATCTTATCGTTTACAGGTAAACAAAGCAAAATAAAATATGTATTGGAATATTGAAATAAAAGACAAATCTAAAAATATTGTTAAGTTTGCAATAATTATTCCCAAAATGATTTCGTTTTAGGCACGGAGCAAATAGTGTACCGAATCCAATATGTGCTGCGATAAATAATTGACAAACACAAGAAATAAAATCACCATCTCGGTAATAGAGGACAACAAAACGTCCGGTACACCATTCGCAGCCAAGTTGGTCAAGCAACGGGGTGCGTACTCAGGGGCCATTTATGGGTACAAAGTGTGTACATTTGTCTCTATTCGTACATACAATGAACGGTAGGACTGGGTTAACTACGTGGTATACATGGGAACCATTATGTATTATTCCGCGCTCCGCGTGTAAAATGTTCTGCTGTTTCTTAATTACAGTGGCCTTTTTATTAATAGAATGGGAATTTTTGGACGGTTTAAAAGTCGGAACTCCGATCCGGAGGGAAAGGTGTAGTTGGGAATTTCAATTTCAATTGTTATTCGGATGTCAAGAAGTGCAAGGCGATTAATTCTATGAGTTGGCCATTCGTGAAACCAATATATTTTATATTCTATAATTACAATCATGGATATATAATATATGATCTTTAGCGCTTTATCATTTCTGACTATGGTTTTCTTGTACTACTCCGATTAGTCTCCCCAGAGTAAAGGAGTCCTTATGGGCGAGGCAATGTTTTAAGCCGGATAATAGCTTCAAACGCTCACTGTTTTCAGCAAATGGAATTTATATCCATTCCCCGAAATAATGTTTAGTTTTCAACTGTCATCCTATACTTAGAGGTCTTCAGTTAAATTATAATATAGAAGGAGAAGAGAACAAAGGAAAACACACACGAAACGCTGATATAATTAAAGCTATATTGTCCGAAATAATTTGAATGATAAATTGGATACTTTCGATGGACATTGTAATGCAACGAATTCTTAATTCCATGCATGCATAGCTTCAGATAAAAATATTTTTTTCAACAAAGATAAATGCATCAATATCCAACTTTGAACAAAAAACTGAAAACAGAAAATAATTGTATGCATTAGGATATGCCTCCAGAGCCTCGATATATCTATTTCCGAATCGATTACGAATTTTGTTTGGGACAACCATTAATCTCTATCCGTTGCTTTGACTCCGATACCCTGAGAAGCAGCAGCAGATTACGAACAGAGCACATGTGATACTTAAGACATATGCTGTTGGACATTCATACGGTGATATTCAGTAATATAATTGAACAGATACAGAACATTAAGCACAAAAGTTCAGTAAAAGACAACAAAAAGACACAGACCGGATCTATTTTCGCAAGATGAATTCATTAAATAGTGGGAATTTTATTTTGTTCAAAGTTCTTATAGGAAAGCTATTGCTTGAAATAATAATAATAATAATAATAATATAAACTCCCATTTTTGAAGGCCCACAACTCGGAAAATACTTAGCGAACCTGGGAATGGTTTTCTGTTTTGGAACCAGGAACGTGAGGTTGACAAATAGTCATGAAATTGGAAGGACTTGTGAATTTGAATTTGTTATATACATACCTGAAATTCCATAAATTTATGATTTGACAAAATTTCCCAAAATTCACCAATTTCCCTTTTGTTTATTTTTAGTATGTTGTTAACTTGTTCCAGCAAAAAAAAACTCTGTTGCAATTAGTTCTAGGTAAAACCATAAATACACTGGACTATAAATGGTATAATCTAAGTAGAAACATACAAGTATAAGCTCGCTTAAATTGCCTAACGACATTGAATAATTTAAGGCATGCAAGTACAATATTCTTACCACGGGTGTTGGTGCATGTCTCCGAAAATATTGATCGCCTCTCGTCCGAACGATGCGATGAACACCAGAGAAACTTCCTCGTGTGTGCTTTCAACAACTTGAGTTTATTTACAGGACGCTCTTTCTATTGTCTCTTGGGATCGCGAAAACTACCAATGACGTCACGAGTGAATTCCTTTTCCGCCTCCGATCCAGCGCGTGTCGCTTGGAAGTCAAACTTTGTTCGAGTGATCGAGCGCACCGCAGTCCGCTGGCTACACATCCCAAGCACCATATAAAATCGATCGTTCCATCACAGCATCCCACCATAACGTTCCATCGCCGACTTTATAAGTCTTCGGGAAATTCTTCCATTTCTATCCAAGTCACTCGCAATTAACGTCTTTTTTCTTCCGATCTCATGCTGACTCCGGTGTAACACTGCGTCCTGCCGCCCGGGTTCGTCTTAGACCACTGCGCCGGAATTCGGAGTCATATGCTCCTGGCGGTGGCAGTTCAGAGAGGGAGGGGAGATAATTGTCACTGCGGCTATGAGTATCGATCTCTGCGAAGAAGCCCTGTTTGGCACCGAGAAATAATGGAATGAGAACAGATCGTCCCATTCGATAATTAGGAATTCTCCTCACGATGGAAGCTGGCCCAGACTATCTCCATCCCCTATGGCTTCGATTCGAACAAATGCTCTCCCGAATCTATAATTAGAGAAATAAATGACAGCGGATTTGGTCTGCAGACGACATGTCCATTCCTATAGAACAAGACGATAATGGTGGGATCAGATTCGAATTTCGTATTTTACTTTATTCCTTCCAATCTATGAAGATTTTTATAAAGAGTATATAACAAGTGATAGTTATGCAGAATATGAGCATGAGCTAATGGTGACGAAATAATTAAATAGACTAAAGATCAGAATCGAGAAAAAAAATTGTCTTTATTTACTCCAATCATTGAAGATTTCATAAAATGTATAACAAGTGATACTATGTACCGGTACCAAGAATATGAGGATAAGATGATGGTAACATATGAGCAAATCTACTCAAGACCAAATTCGAAATTCTTATTTAATTAATTTCCCAATTCTATGAATATATCATAAAGAGTATAACAAATGATGCAATATGCGTCAAGAATAGGAACATAACAGAATGATAAGAATATTCTTAACCCTTTCTGTACTAAAGCACTATTGTTGAGTAGTTATATCCCATAGGAAATGTTCATATAAGTTCAACAAACGACCATAGGTCGTTTGTTGAACTTATTATCTAAACATTTCCCTCAACAGATAGGGCTTCTTCATCACGTTTATTTATCTGTCGTCTGCTTTTATTACATTTACATCCCATCCAAATGAATAATAGATCATTCCGATGTACACTTGTTGACCGACTGGTAGAATCCATTCAGTATAGAAAGAGTTAAATTAATACCCAAGACTATATTCGGATTTCATATTATATCTTTATTTCCTCCAATTTTTACATATATATTTCTGAAAGGAGAAAATGCGGAAGTTCTCATTCTCACAGCGACTATACGCAGAATGGAACCAACATGTAGTTCAATCGCCCACATTAATACATTTCAAAGAAAACATTGAATTTCATTTAGTTTTTCACGACCTCAAAATACTAAATTTGGCATACATCAGAATCTGACAATTCCAGTGCGATCCGAAGAAGTATACCAAACATATAGGAGATGAACATTATATTAACAATATGAATTCTCAGTTATCGTATAATTGGAACCATAAATCCAAACTGAATTTGTTTCAAATAAATAATATATACATCAGAATAACAAGTGACCCATGTATGTACAAGGATTATGAACAACCACAAAGTGACCGTGGTTTGTTTGTTTTTTTTTATATTGGGGTTTATCCTCATGCAGCCGCTATGCAATATCACGACGTAATCAGAATATCGGAAGAAAGATTACACACAGGGTTAACATCATCGGGAAATCACTCCGCTGCACTTAAACAGCACCGACCCCACAAAAAAGCAACTGAGAAATATGTCCAGGAGTGACAACGTGGACAAATTCTAAATATCTATATAATTTCTTTTGTCGGGAATATGAAACCTGAACTAGCAAATTATATTTCTATCCGGGGTATACACTTTTTATATATACCCCATGTAAAATGATATTTCTCCATATAGCTATAGGAATATGTCTAATACACAATGTACAAGAAAACCATAGTAAGAAATAGCTCGGACTCGAGGTCGCACTACAACTTTTAATGTGTCCCAATAATTAACATTCTATAAATAGAACACCCAGCGCTATGGCAGCGCCCAGGCGAAAAACAAGAATACGGTGTTCCATCCGATGTGTTCACTTTTTATATATCTTATAAAAACATACACCACATCTATAGGGTCCGTCAACATATCGAACATAAACACCGACCGGGATATGGCGTGGTATGGCGTGGTATGGCGTGGTGTGGCGTGGTGTGGCGTGGTATGGCGTGGTATGGCGTGGTATGGCGTGGTTTTAAAACAACGAAGATTGTCAGGGTGCGTTTGTGCAGAGGGGATGGGGCAATGACTGGTATGCTGTGGATGGTATGCACGATGGAAGAAAGTAAAAAATATTTTATTAAAATAAAAAAACCCTCTGTAGTAAATAATAGCTGATGATAAGAAGTGAATATTATAAAAAATATTAAAGGTATCCATTCAATATTTATTTTCAATTACACAATGCACAGCACAGCTAGACCGGTTTCGACATACACTACATGACACAACACAACGCGCATCTTAGTCAGGAATCTTGCATCGAATGAGATGTGGACGGCGCAAGGATGACATTCACGAAAGCGGTGACTATGTGCCGTCCTCAACTCATTCGATAAAAGATTCTAGATTATGATGTAAATTGTGTTCTGTATTTATTCCACACCCCTTTTGTTGGATAAGTTTAATGACTGTGAACATCATTGATGCTATAACTACATGCATTGTGATTTAAGTCTGAGGAAAGATTGGTAATAATATGTGCATCACCCAGAGCGGACCCTTAACGTCATGTACGTCATCGTTTTTGGCAACAACGTCAACGCGAAGTAGTTTCGGCTTGCATTCCCCCAAGCTCCATGCAGAGTTCAGTCCCATACAAAGGACTTACCGCTGCCAGCACCTACACATAATGTGAAGTAATCGCACATTTATTTATTTGAGACTTTTGTAGGTTATAATTAATACTGCATTATTCTGAGAAACTGAACAGTCCATATTCATTTGAAAATGGTCTAGATCAAGCCAGAATGAATTGTAACTGACAAAACACTTCAATAAAAAATGTTAGATTTAATATTTAAAAAATAAAAATGCGGCAGGAGTCAAACATAGCGTAGCCAGGGGACTGAACTGTTTTGCAGCTTGGCATTCCCCTTGTGGTATAAAACATTATGTGTTCATTGGCTGCATGGGATTACGTTTAATAGACGTGCATCGCGTCGACGGGTGTAGAATACAAGTACGTATCATGTTTTAGTGTTGCACACGTCACTGTTCTCGTTCTTGTAATAATAATCGATTTAAATTATTGACCGATTGATTGATTGAATGTATAGCCATATATTTTCAACAAAACGTCATGGATACATCATTATTTGTCACAACCCAGTAATCAGAAGTCGAAGTTTATAGTGTATCCTGTTCACATTGCCCTGGAAGCATTATCAAAGCCGTGCATAGCATGTTCCGATATATCTCGTTATCCCGTTATACACATCGTCTTGCGACCCGAACGGTCACGTGGTTGTTAATCGCGTGCGCAAGCTCATCACGTGTCAATTGTATTGAAACACACGCTATTCATGGGAAAGTTTATGACTGTGGAACCAATTATGGAAATGGACTCGGAGAAGGCACTGATTGAAAAATATAGGTCGGGGAGTAGCGTCCTAATAGATGTGCATTTAAAGATACGGGCGGTGTTGGCGGTGGGTATGCTGTTAAAATATTCATCTCCGTCATTTTTTTCATTTTTTTCTTACATTTATTAACAATTATAAAAACAATACTATAAAATTTGTTAGGCCAATGCATTCTCTTATGGTCGACTCGCCTAAGAGAATGCATTGGCACAGGGTTTTCGCAAAATTTCAGGAACTCCAGTCATCAAAGTATTAAAGATACGGGCGGCGTTGGCGGTGGGTATGCTGTTAAAATATTCACCCCCGTCAAAAACCGCCATAAGCAGAAACAATAGTAAAATATAGACATATTTTGTTCTTATGCCAATCAGAAATATGGCATAAACAGTATGTTATTGTCAAATGTTTTCCCTTTGTTATGTAAACAAAAGCAAACAACGTTACATAATCTGGCTATTGTTTAGATCCGGATATGGTAAACATAAAGAGCGTTATTTATTACTGTTTTCCTGATATGGAAATAATAAAGAGCGTTTATATCATTTTTGTGTGATTAACGAATAGAATTGCGCTATGTTATGTAAACAGAAGCACAACTTTTGTAACACGAACAGGCTCTTGTTTACGTACACCATCGCACGTCGTGGAGACAATATACTATATACGCGCTGATTATGTTTGGCATATGAACAAAACTATATATATTTTAATATTCCTTCTGTTATTGGCGATTTGAACAAATATGAATATTTCTGCAACTAACACCGCCCGTGCCTTTAAAGGTGTATCCGTGATTCCAAATATATAGATATGCTCATATATATATATCACGTTTCGCCTAGATGTTAGTATATAAAAAGTACATATTTGAGCTGAGAATTGCCACTCATCATCATTATTTATTCAAAGGACGAGTCTGACTGACTCTTAGTCCCAGTTAATAGCATATCAACATTACAAATTCGTCACAATAATCAACATAATAATGGTATTTCTAATTATATCACTGGTTTTTGTTTGATTGGAAAGTCCTTCTTTTGTGTGTTCTTCTTTTTGCTTTTTAATTCTAATATTAATTCTCATGCAATTGTTAGGCCAATGTATTCTCTTATATATGCGAGGCTCCATATGGGATACTCGCATATATAAGAGAATGCATTGACACAGGGTTTTCGCAAAATTTCAGGAAGCTCGAGGGTTAATGGTAGTAATAACTAATTTGCCAAACATAGTTTATCATTCAAAAGCCTATACTTTATTTGACAAGTGAAGTTGCTAACACATTGCCCAGCAGTAAAAGACAACGGTCATATAAGATTTTACTAACGGTAATGCTGTTTCAACCGGAGGTCTGAAAACCCTGTATACGTTGGTTTGCTCCCATTAATAGTTGCGTGCAATTAACACTTTCATGACAGGAGTTGCGGTGGTGCAGCATTAAAGATCCTGTTCCATATGGGGCCTCGCGCGTGTAAGACAGTGCACTGATTTGCAAGGTCAAGGTCATTATTGTTAGGCCATTTATTGTA
Source organism: Siphonodentalium dalli (assembly GCA_032622095.1). Classification (NCBI taxonomy): domain Eukaryota; kingdom Metazoa; phylum Mollusca; class Scaphopoda; order Gadilida; family Siphonodentaliidae; genus Siphonodentalium; species Siphonodentalium dalli. Next base: position 263,682,852 of record CP136063.1, read on the forward strand.
TTCTCTAATAATGCGAGGCTCCCCATGTGAGACTCGCATAGATAAGATAATGCATTGGCACAGGGTTTTCGCAAATTTTCAGAAAGTTCCAGTCATTGAAGGTTAAACTGTCATGGCTTATTTGAGCCACAAATTATGTCTACGTCATTTTGGAAAGCTAAGAAATATTGATGGATACACAAAATATCGATTTACCGGCTTTGTTTACTATGAAAAAAAATGACGTGCCGGTCTCACATCGTTGTTAATTTTTCGCACAGAAGTTGGTTTGGTTTAAACATATTTAATTTACCACATGAATATGGTAACATAAGTTAGATGAACGCTATGTTTACCATATCACGAACAGGGACGTGGCTAGAGGGTCTCCGTTGGGGGGGGGGGTGTACACCTTGGGAAATTCCAACTGCACCCCCCTTGAATCAGAATCAGACCAAACACAAGTTTTGCATAATTCCATTTGCACCCCCTTGCACCTCAGTGCTCAGGCCTAATATCCTATATGTTCACAAACCATGGTTCTATATTCCCGGTATGAGAACATTCAAACATTCACATATTTTAACCTGAAAAATTGCATAAATCGTAACATCTAGTGGTCTAACTCGAGACAAATGCACACGGCTACGGGCAAAAGACCAGGATAAACCGGCTGACCATGGTTGTTCGGCTCGGTGTGAGAAAATTTTGAAAACTATACAAGAAAATCACAAATCCTCAGCATCTAGACTTGCCTCAACTGAAGCTTTCCTAGTGTTGGAAATTTCAAACCTCATGCTCCCCCTCAGGTTGGAAAATTCTTCAACCGATGACCATTTCAGTCCACAAGTTGGACCAAATGTAGTAAAATTGTTGATTATTTTCTTAAACTAATTAGCAGTTTTGCATTGGCCACGGGTGAGGGACAATGACACACCGGGGCGACCGCGGTTCGGCCCGGTGTGGGAAAATTTTGAAATCTGAACAAGAAAATCGCAAAATCCTAGCATCTATAGACTAGGCTCAAGCCTTCCTATATAGTTGGAAATTTCAAACCTGACACATACACTTAGGTTGGACAATTTTCAACTGATGACAATTCCAATGACAATGTTAACCAAATGTATGACAATATTGTTTTCTTAAATTAAGTAACAGGTTTTGATCGGCCAAGGGGAAGGGACCAGGACACAAGCTTTCCAAGTGTTGGACATTTCCAACCTGTCACCCTCATAAGGTTGGAAAATTTCCAACTGATGACCATTTCAGTCCATAATTTTGACAAAAAATATGCAAATATTGGTCCAAAAACAATTAATTCCCCCAATAAATTGTTTGAAAATCAAACTACAAGTACAATTTCAACCTATTGTTGGTGTGAAATTTCCAACTAATGTTTTGGCAGGTATGAAATTTCCAACTGTTGAAAATTTTGACCAAAGTTGGGGGTGAGACACCCCCCAAACCCCCATGTCGCCACGTCTCTGATCACGAATAGGTCAGCAAGATACACTCTATTATTTCATGTTGTTACCCGGGGTTTGTCGACATTCTATGACTTGAATGGATTGTTATGTGGCAAATAAAGGCCGCAGCAAGAGAACTGTCATATTTGTCGTTCTATATTTTTAACCCCGCAACCGGACTGGGATGAAACAAAAGCGAGTATAACTTTAAAGGTACTCAATCGGATTCGATTGTCCCCATATCATCAGATTCCACCATCATCATCATCATCATCACCATCATCACCATCATCCTCCTCCTCATCATCATCATCATCACCATCATCAATCGTTGTTATCCTCGTCATCATTTGTGTCATCATCTATATCGCCTTCACCGTCGTCGTCGTTATCTTCATCATCATCATCATCATCGTCATCATCATCACCATCATCATCATCATCACCATCATCCTCATCATTCTCATCATCCTCATCATCATCATCAATCGTTGTTATCCTCGTCATCATTTGTGTCATCCTCTCTATCGCCTTCACTGTCGTCGTCGCAGTTGTCGTCATCACCATCATCCTCCTCCTCATCATCATCAACGTCATCATCATTATTATCATCTTCTTCATCATCGTCGCTATCGCCGTCATCATCGTCGTCATTAGCATTGTCATGTCACTCCACAGTCCTAATCAATATCGTCATCCCCCACAATCATCTAACAAGACAACATTTTGCTCTCCCACAATCCTAGTTCATATGTGGTAAAGATTGAACGGAAAGCCTATTTCTACTGAAAGATAAAGTACATAGAACAATGGCCTCAGCTTTAACGCTTTCTATACTAAATGGATTATGCCATTCAGTTACAAAAGTATACACTGGAATTGTATATTAGTGCTCAGGAAAAACTAGCAGACTACAGACAAACAAACAAATAATGCCCGCGCACGTGCAGAAGGATTGCTATGCGTTGGTTGGAAATATTGAGATAATAAGTTCAACAAACGATGGTCGTTTTGTTAGACTTATTATCTTAATATTTCCTGAGAGAACTACTCGTCGATGAGTATATAACGAGTCGAAACGTGATGTGACATGCGGTTAGCATGGCATATAGTCAGCAATCTGCAACTGATGATGGTCTTATCAAAACATTTTGATATCTTTTTAACTCATTGGGAGTAATTTTCAAAATTTTCAAAATTCTACCTTTGGCATTAAATAATCTTGTTTTTGTGGGGTACGTTCTAAAATCATTTTCAAAATTCTAATAAACCGCTCCAGGGTCCAGCGTCCACCTCAAAATTCATGTCATCAGAACGAGGAGCAATTTGTCTGCGAGAAATTGGGACCTTGGTCATCATCACATTTAGCCTCGAATCTTCTTTAATATGCATATAGCAGACAACCTCCCCTTTCTTTTGACATCCATACATTTGTGTACCACATTCATTATGTGGGGAAATTATATGACGGATAGGTTGTAAGCCATTATTTCTTTCACTCTATACTTATGTTGACAAACGGAAAGGCCGTAAGGTCCGTCAGCCAGTGCTCCATTCTGACTTGTTGTTGTCATTCCGCAGGGCTAGGTGTGCTTTTTCGTTGACCCGGGCAGATGTGTTACCTTGTCAGGCACCCACTTACCCGTATTGGTTAACATATAAAAATATTGAGATAATAAGTTCAACAAACGATGGTCGTTTTGTTAGACTTATTATCTTAATATTTCCTGAGAGAACTACTCGTCGATGAGTATTTAGCAAAGAACGTGTTAAAGACATATTATGCACTTGTTCGGGAACGTGAAATTGGTAAATTCGTATTCAGGCTATACCATCAACTGGGGGAATGTAGCATTCTACAAACATATCCGAAAATCTGAAGCAAATCGACCATACCACTCCAAAGAAAACATCGTCTGAACTACGCTCAAATGTAAATATTTACTTCTAGTTTCGGGACGCAACTATCGGCGATAAACTTACGAAAATGATTTCGTCACCGAGAGTCACTGCATTTCATTAATATATAAGAATGACGGTGTGTATTCTCAATTTGGATATAATTTTGTAAAATATAACTACTTCGAGGAAGATTATTCACCATTTCTATTTGATCACCCCACTGGAGTGTTTAACATCACTTTAACATCCATCATATATTTATTAAAACCTCTACACCGTCCGATGATATGCAAAAGGTGATTCCCCAGTATAAGGCTCCGACAGCTTCGAAACTCAACACTGTGTCTGATGGTAAAAATCTCTGCCAACAAATATAGACTATTAGACTCCCGTGTCGATCCAAATCCATGATCTGATTGATCGAATGTGTACATACCCCGACGCATAAGCCATTCCACCAAGTGTGAGGGGCCACGAATCTGACAATTTATTCATTTATCTTATATTGGTGGCTCTGTCATATTTGGAATGTGATCTCAGACTACATGGTGCATCTTCTGAAGGTCTCCGCTGGCCTATCGTTATATACCATCGATTTCCGATGGAAGTGATTGCTACGCAGATATTCCAGTGCGTCTCGCTGTCTGTAGAACTTAGTATTATCCCAAATGCAATGTTCACCCAGTATAGAAAGAAAAATTTGTTTTGGAGGTTATTAACATTGAAGTGACACATAATGTTCAGAGCTCAAATTAAACAGACATGACTCATGTTAGCCGTAACCCTTTCATCACGAGAGCTGCGCTGATGCAGCATTAAATAGCATTAAATATTATATATATATCAAATATAATATATATCAAATATAACCAGAACGAGCCTCTGGCTCTTTGTCCCGGATCAGTTAAATATCATACATCAGAAATGAAATTAAATGTCACTGGTCTTCAAAATCATGGCTGTATTTACGGGCATAGCAATATGAGTCTATGCCTTTCTTGAAATCTTCCAATGACCCACTTTCGACTACGAAATTAGGTAAACTGTTCCAATGAGAAATTACACGATTTGTGAAAAAATATTTCCGGGTATCCTTTTTGTATTTTGTCCCTTGTAATTTGAGTTTATGTCCTCTTGTCCTTGTGTAGTCAGCGAATACAAAGTAATTACATGGGTCCGTGCAATCTCTTATATATATATAAGAGTATCCCATGTAAGAGACTGGACTGACTTGCAAGGGAAAGGTAAATATTGTTAGGTCAATGCATTCTCTTATATATGCGAGGCACCCTATGCTCTATTATCAGTCAATCCAAGACAAAACTTAGGAGACAGCCGCGAATGATGTTTGCGATAACAATATATACACGAAAGATGCCTATCTTGTAACTTACATATTTAAAAAGTTTGAAAGATTAACGGTTTTACATCAAATGAGTCAGAATGCTCTAAGGTAATTTTCCAGTGATACAACCACCATCATTTGTATCATACTGGTATCGCTAAAATACACAAAATTATCCGTAAGTATATGTAGTACATCGCAGACAATCCCCAAAGCTAATAATTGAGAACGCTCTGTATTATATATCGCTTTTGTGCGACTATAATCATGGGTGCATGCTCTTTACAAGAGACGATCGTTGGGATCTTGATAGACTCAAACAAATTTAAAACGTGTTAAACTTCCTCTTTTGAAAGTCGATATCTGGCCATAAAAACCTCATATTAATGGGATCATGGGTACGAACTATTTATTTTCTGGTGTATATAACCTATAGATGTGGTTTTATAGTGCCAAATCGGACACGATATATCTTTAAAGTATTTACATACATACGCTGGAATGCATGTGCAAAGGCGGCCGCTGGGTTCATTTCGCATTGATCCACACATGTCAGTCTAGGGTACACTACTCTACCTGATACCCGGTTTGATTTAAATGTACCCGACTCTGATCAATACCTGCGTATTTATCTCTTTGAGCGGAGAACGCGATGCAGAAGCTTTCCATGGAGAGTACGGATTAGGTGTGAGAGCGCATCGCTCGAAGTAAACCATCGCCGATTACCATTTCTTTACAAAATTGATTCCCGAATCAGTTATAAAAATATACATTGGAACAGTATATTATTCTGCTAGATGTATGTTCAGGAAATATAAGCAGACGAGGGACAGATTAAATGTTCAGAAATTGTTATCTGAAAAATTCCTAAGGGAACTACTCGTCAGCGAATATTTAGTACAGAAAGGTTTAACGATTCTTTGAAGATAATGGTGACACTTTTATGCGTGTATTCTGTGGGACTAACTTTTCGAAATGGTTGTTAGGAAATTTGACGTGAGTGTTAGCCAAGTTGGACAGTTTTCTATCTAAATTGGAATTATACGAGTGCTTCGGCCTGTTCTCCTGAAAATAAGCTCATATTGAACTTATTTCAAAAACACAAATAAAACCCATATCGGCATTATTTTTACGCTCTATGTGAACACAAATCGACGTACTAGATTACGCTCTTTATAATGTGTTTTCAATGTAGCCCGCACCATAAAACGGTATAACTAGTAAAATCCACTATGGGCTTATTTCAGAGTCAAATAAGTCCAAAACGAACCTATGTGAATATTAGGTCCAATATGGACCTACATGTATTTGCAAGAGGATATTATGTTGAGTGCTTTCATTCGTATACTGGAAGGCATGTTGATCACAAGAAACCATGGTTAAATATGTGACCCGCCATATCAAATCCAGTCGTAAGTCGGGATTTTTTTTACCCTGTGCCAATGCATTCTCTTATATATAAGAGAATGCATTGGCCTAACAATTTTTTATCATTTTTTTAAAATAAATGTTTCTTACAATTTTTAGGACATAAAATAAAAAAACATCCATTACCCTGCAGGGAGCCCCACACATATATAGAAGCATATAGAAGAGTGTCGTCTGCTCATGTTTGTCTGGGGCTCTGTATGGGTGAAATTATAAAATTGTTAAAGAATACAAGAAAAAATTATTAATATTGTAAAAATTTGTTAGGCCAATGCATTCTCTTATATATGCGAGGCGACCTATGGTCGACTCGCATATATAAGAGAATGCATTGGCACAGGGTAAACAAAAATCCCGACTTACGACTGGATTTGATATGGCGGGTCACATATAGTCACAACGTCGCCATGTGGTGATATCACGCATACACCCCCGTTCCATCTGTTCGCGTCTGAACTCATTTAAGGATACCCTGTCTGACTGGACACAATACAAACACCATCTGTATGTTTTCTATACCAGCAAATAATTAGATCCGACCCATGATCCCATTAATATGAGGATTTTATGGCAATATATCGACTTTCAAAATAGGAAATAATAACACGTTTCGAATTTTTGTCAGCCTAAAATAAATTCCAATAATTGACTCTTATAAAGAGCATCCATGCTTCAGTTGCACAAAAAATAGTCGACAATAAAGAGCGTTATGAATTATGAGCGTGTGTGTACGTTTGCTATGGACGATTGTGCGGATAAGTATAATGTTGATTTCAAGTATCTTTCTTTTGCATACATGGTACGCTAAAATTTGGCTTAGGAAAATTTGGTAAAATCGGACAATGGATCTTTAGAAATTAACCCTTTCGTGAGGTTCATGACGGAAGTAGCACTGGCGCAGCATTAAATATCCTGTGCCAGTACATTCTCGTATATATGCGAGTCTCCCATAGGGAGCCTAGCATATATATAAATAAAATGCACTGGCAAACAAGGTCAATATTGTTAGACCAATGTATTCTGTTATATAATTATGCGAGGCTTCCTATATGGGAGACTCTCACACATAATAGAATGCGTTTGCGCAGTGTCTTCGCAAAATTCCAGGAAGCTCCAGTCATGGAATGGTTAATTGTAGTCCCTCATACCAAAACAAATTGGGAGACAATATAACTGAATTCAATGATTAGTGGTAATTCTTTGATTGGCTAAGTTGACTGGCTTTACAATTGGAAGGAGATTTTGCCATAAGATAATTATTGGTTCCAATCAAATATGGATATTTCGACAAATATTGCTCGAGTCTTGTCGCATTTTGAGCTATCGAGATTGTTTAATGGCCACGTAAAACGAGGATGTTTCTATTCTTTGACCGCTTAGATGTTATGTATGGGCGTGGCAGAACCAGTTTCAGAAACAACTTCAGGTTAACTTCAAATGCCTAACGAATTTTACCAGAGCCATGTCTCATTTGGTTTTAGGATTGCATATATTATGCTAAATATTTCGTTTATTGTGTGTTTCGATTTTCGCAAAATCAGCAAATATAAATTAAAAACATCAGCTCTTGGAATGGTCCATTCTTTATGGATTTATGAACATAGACAATCCGAATATTTTGTCTTTTAAGTAGCTGCTAACTACAGGTTTGATATATTGATGCTCCGTATTCGGCATGTGTTTTATATGCTGGGAAAAAAGAGGACAAGTTCGAATCTGTGGTATGTTCCACACATATTCTCTGATTGATAAAAGCAGTTGTCCAAAATTAAGTCTTCAGATTTTAGAAATAAAAACGGCATTTTATCTCCATATATGACAATGATGTAAAACAACACAGAAGGAATAAGCACAATGAATATAGAGGATGCACGTTCACACCACAAGGGTAGCCAAACTGGAACACCGTACCAGTTTTGTTATTTTACGAATCTAATTGATCAAATCTCCGGTAGAAGTGTTTTCCTTTCCTTTATTTCGATAATTGTTTGACTTAAGCCAGACCGATGTCGTACCACTAAATACAAACCCCAAGGATCAACTTGCACCGTTTTGAGATATTCAAAATACAATGCTTTCGGATTGTTAATGAGACCCACGAGTACACAATTGTGGTTGAATCCAATAGAGTTTGGGACCTTGACATCACAGCTCATTTAAAACTCAATCCTTGATTCTATCTTTCATGATATATATCTCCCTTGAGATTAAACACTATGTTATCGAGACTGCAAGTTCCAATCTCCAGAACCTCATTGTGGAATCACACATCTTGGATTGATGAGCTGGAGTGAGTTAATAGGCAACCTTCCTCCTGTGTCACCATATTTACTATTTGCCCAAAAGAATAATTGCTTTAAGAAGTGATACGTTGACTTCGGCAGCTGTGTCAGCCGGCGAGAAAACTCAATTTTCTTAATGTTCCAAATAACCAATACTCCACCAGCAGCGTTGCTATAGCAACTAATTCTATGGAGCAATATTGTCAATGCAAATTAGCTGTGTGACTGGATCTAAGGGGAACTCCGCCATCTTTTATTAAATTTGTTTGGGATTTAGGAAAATTTGTTTGGAAACATGGTTGTAATGAATAGCCGGAGAGGCTGATTTGGGAACGGATCGATAACTAACGAATTGGCTGACCTTTTGGAGATAAGATCGATTCCAGGCACTAGGCATATACGGCTAATAGACAGTTCTTTTTGTGCCCAGCACTTTATGCTCGGCTTACCAGAATTCAGAGGAGCCACTTAATTCCACGAGACCGGCTGTGAATAACGGTATCAAGCGCACAGAAGTCCATTAATATTTTATGCCTGTCGCCTTGGTAATGCGATAGACCATAATGCCACTTTCGGGAGGAAAGGAACTGCGAAAGCCCCCACCCTTATGGTTTCATTGTACTCGCAGATGAATTTAGCAAGACTTGCATATTGACTAGGCAATGTATGCAGATCCGCAGAGAAAATCTTCGTGCGTACATGTGCCATATATAGAAGATTCGAGCAAATGGAATAGCTTTGAGTTCATATATACATTCAGATATAGACCGTCATGGTCTTCGAAGGGCAAAAGATAATTTGAGAGCAGTTTTCAATCTGTTCAAAGTTGCCAATTATCTACAGACTGCATATGAAGTTGAATATATTGTAGCGCTGATGGGGTCATTGTCACAAGGCGCCTATTATATTCGTAGCCATCTTTGAAAATCGACCACAAGTGTAACCAGCTTTTCGCAGGCGATCACATTCGTAGACAGCTTTTCGCAGGCGATCACATTCGTAGACAGCTTTTCGCAGACGACCACATTCGAAGCCAGATTTTAAAATTCCATCGTTTCATGCCGCGATATATGACGTCATGGCGTTCGCGACTAAAATAGAGATGTCTTGCAGAAATAGATCTCGTGCTATTTCGCGACATTGAAGTTATAGGAATAGAATTCAAGCAGTTTCGCGACATTGATCGAAAACCGTAGGTATATAAATGATAAAATAATATATAATTTATTTCTTCCCTTGTGTAAGTTCTGTTCCATACATCTACTCAATAATATGATTAGCAATTAACTGGTCTCATTCATTACGACAAAAAGCTGGCTACGAATGTGATCGAGCGAAAAGCAGGCATGTTGGGTAACGTGAAACACCACACGACCATGACGTCTATTACAGCTTCAAGCGTAAATCGATTACGATAATATATGACCCGCCATATCAAATCCAGTCGTAAGTCGGGATTTTTTAACCCTGTGCCAATGCATTCTCTTATATATGCGAGTCGACCATAGGTCGCCTCGCATATATAAGAGAATGCACTGGCCTAACAATTTTTTACAATTTTAATAATTTTTTCTTGTATTCTTTAACAATTTTATAATTTCACCCATACAGAGCCCCAAACAAACATGAACAGACGACACTCTTCTATATGCTTCTATATATGTGTGGGGCTCCCTGCAGGGTAATGGATGTTTTTTATTTTATGTCCTAAAAATTGTAAGAAACATTTATTTTAAAAAAATGATAAAAAATTGTTAGGCCAATGCATTCTCTTATATATGCGAGGCGACCTATGGTCGACTCGCATATATAAGAGAATGCATTGGCACAGGGTAAAAAAATCCCGACTTACGATTGGATTTGATATGGCGGGTCACATATGCAGTCTGGTGTCGATAACAAAGGCACCCGATATGTCCTTGTGATCAGACCATATACAGCTAATAGCACTAACAGTAACTCCAAAGAACTCTCAAAAAGGTTTATTTTCAATATTAATACAGAAATGTGTGTCTTTGTGGTGTCCATCTCACGCCCGTCACAACGTAAAAGTGACTTTTAACGAAATAACGTGCAAACTTATAGAGTTACCGCTCTTTTTGTTATTGTTGGTGCTATCAGCTGCATATGGTCTGCCCGTACATACACAATGTGTGCCTTTGTTGTCGATATAAGGCTACATGAACAAGAAAATTGTCAAAAAAGCCATGCAGATAATTTTTTTTTTGCAATCGTTGCTGGAGAGAAACATTTCCTATAGCTTAACGATTGGGAGAATGAACTGCTACTATATCATACGAGAGTAGAAAGACTCCTTTGTCTACGGCGCGGCACTAACGTACAATGTATACTGGAAATCTCGTTAGGCTAAATTTGCTCGGGGAGTAATGCACATAATATTGTTTGCTCCAAATCAGAGAACTGACGTGTTCCAGACAACTTCGGGCTGATGTGATTATGTACAAGAGTAATGCTGAAAGCGGAGTGGGAAACCAACGGGAAATGATGTTTACCACGAAGAACCCCAGTATAATTACATAGGAAATCCCTGTCTGGATGTAATCCGGTTCTTTTAGACACGACGGTTGGACTGTCACAGTCGCATTTCAATCATACTTCCGGTGCTTACCCACAGGTCACAGCGATGTCTCACTGACGTCAACTTCATAATACTTCGAATGTCTTCCACGAAAAACGTATAGGTCTACATGCACAGTTGCCTATAGCCCCTTCCATACTAAAGCATCATTTGGTGAGTTGTTATCGCATACGCAATGTTCAGATAATCATTTCAACACCATTTGCTGAACTTATTATCTAAACATTTCCCTCAATATATTAACCCTTTACCCAACAAACCGGCCAAAACCGGCCAAATAAAGCTTCAACAGCCTAAAATATCTTCGGTCTGTCTCAATAGAACCATACACATATATGGATATCATTGGAACCGGCTTCTTGACCACATTGTGATAGTTACAGTTAGCCCTGTGCCAATGCATTCTCTTATATATGCGAGTCGACCATAGGTCGCCTCGCATATATAAGAGAATGCATTGGCCTAAAAAAATCTGTTTTTTAACACTTTTTACCATTTTTTCTTACATTCTATAACAATTTTATAATTTTTAATGTGTTAAGCCAATGCATTCTCTTATATATGCGAGGCGACCTATGGTCGACTCGCATATATAAGATAATGCATTGGCACAGGGCCGTTCTGTTGGGTAAAGGGTTAACATGGCTCCTTCTGCACTTTGATTAGCTGTCGTCTGCTTTCATTACCTTAAAATCCCTCCAAATCAAAACTAGACCATTCCGATGTACAGTTTTAACTGACTGAGAATCCATTTAGTATAGAAAGCTTTAAACCACACATATGTGTTTCCTTTATGTTTTTAATTTCTACCAAGGGGATTTCAATGTCATAATTCGATAGTCGATAGCACTACTACTACCATGTACAGTACCCATCAAAATAAGTGGTATATTAAGCGCGCTATTTACGCGCCCAATATCGCAATAATATTGCAAATGGAAACGCGCCGCTTACGATATTATTGCATTATTTTGCGCTTAACATCGCAATATTTCGCGCTTAATATTGCGACATCTTGCGCTCAAAATTGTGACATTTAAATCAAATTATTGCTTCTTCTATACATTGTTTATTGATTAAATAGAGACAATGTTTTAAAATTTGTATATAATTATAGCTGTAAATTATATATGTACACTATATGTACACTGTATGCACAGTATTTATCTAATATAAATATAACACTTATCAGGTCCGTATGAAATTTAGCGCGCTTAGTATCGCAATATTTTGCTTTCAATATCGCAATAATAAGCGCGACAGATTGTTGTTAATCGCGCCTTTTTTTCGAAATTATATATACCTTTATTTAACCCTTTACCCAACAGAACGGCCCTGTGCCAATGCATTCTCTTATATATGCGAGTCGACCATAGGTCGCCTCGCATATATAAGAGAATGCATTGGCTTAACACATTAAAAATTAAAAAATTGTTAAAGAATGTAAGAAAAAATGGTAAAAAGTGTTAAAAAAAGATTTGTTTTAGGCCAATGCATTCTCTTATATATGCGAGGCGACCTATGGTCGACTCGCATATATAAGAGAATGCATTGGCACAGGGCATAACTGTAACTATCACTATGTGGTCAAGGAGCCGATTCTAATGATATCCATATTTGTATGGTTCTATTGAGACAGACCGAAGATATTTTAGGCTGTTGAAGCTTTATTTGGCCGGTTTTGGCCGGTTTGTTGGGTAAAGGGGCGCGTTCAATATCGCAATAAAGGCGTGCCTCAATATACCACTTCTTCTGATTGGTATTGTACTTCGAAAACTTACTCATTTCGAGTCCCAATGACTTGAGTTCAGTTTCAGTAACATGGGCGTGGCACACACAGTAAAAGTTATGTATATATATACAATATATATATACGAAAACTAAACATCTACAGTATCATTAATACCAGACTACCGGTCTAACATTCATTTTCATAAGAATACTAAGATCATTGAATTCAATTGCACAAGGTTAAAATCATGATCTTGTTTTATTTGGGGATAACAACAGTTTTTAAAGTTACTTATGATCCCTGCAGCCTCCTTGTGAGCTCATGAAAATGAAGATGCACATTCAGTTGGAAATACAGGTTAAATCTAGTGACGGAATTGTCAATAAATGTGAGCACATATAGGGTTATCGGTCCCATTTTGCTTACCTAGTTATACAAAACTGCATGCGTTTGAAACACGCTTTCAACAAAACCCGCAAACAAAATGAAAAAAACATCCATTTCAACTAAGTACAATTAAAAAATCGCCGTTATTCATTTTACAATGTAGTCACCGTACAATTAAAACGGATTCTCCATTAATTAATTAGATCGGTTGTTGTTCATCCTCTGGTTAACCCTTTCGTGACTGGAGCTACGCTGATGCAGCATTATAGACACCGTGCCAGTGTATTCTCACATAGGGAACCTCGCATATATATAAGAGAATTCAATGGCTTACAAGATCAAGGTAAATATTGTTAGCCCAATGCACTATCTTATATATGCGAGGCGCCATGTGGGCAACTCGCATATACATAAGAGAATGCATTGGCACAGGGTTTTCGCAAAAAATCAGGAAGCTCCAGTCATCAAAGTGTTAACCCTTTACCCAACAAACCGGCCAAAACCGGCCAAATAAAGCTTCAACAGCCTAAAATATCTTCGGTCTGTCTCAATAGAACCATACAAATATGGATATCATTGGAACCGGCTCCTTGACCACATTGTGATAGTTACAGTTATGCCCTGTGCCAATGCATTCTCTTATATATGCGAGTCGACCATAGGTCGCCTCGCATATATAAGAGAATGCATTGGCCTAAAAAAAATATTTTTTTAACACTTTTTACCATTTTTTCTTACATTCTTTAACAATTTTATAATTTTGAATGTGTTAAGCCAATGCATTCTCTTATATATGCGAGGCGACCTATGGTCGACTCGCATATATAAGAGAATGCATTGGCACAGGGCCCTTCTGTTGGGTAAAGGGTTAAGACAGAAACAAATCGCCTCCTGAATTGTTTCAATCTACACATAGCGCATGTAACAACATCGTTCATGGGCGAACTCAGAAACATTAAAAAGTATACCACAACAATTTGGATTAATACACATATACAAGTGTAGAATAAAACAGTTATCTGTATATCTTATCCCGAATTTGTTCGTATGTGTACAATGGTGTTCTTGCGAACTCTTGCTATCCCAAATACTCATTGACGACTAGTTCCCTTAGGAAATGTTCAGATATTAAGTTCAACAAATCTGAACATTTCCCACCAACTAATGTGAAGCCCTCTACACGTGCATGTATATCACGTTTTCGTATGTCTGTCGTCTGCTCTTATTACCTGAACACCCCTCCAAATGAACAATAGACCATTCCAATGTACAATATTTAGTTGAATCCATTCATTACATAAAGGGTTAATGCCATTGAGTGGCGTCTACTTTTTACACACGGGGTACACTAGTCACGTGGGTTGATTTATTTTCCTGCTATCTTTGTTTTCAGTGTATTTGGAAAGGGACGAAACACAATAATATGTGACCCGCCATATCAAATCCAGTCGTAAGTCGTGATTTGTTTTACCCTGTGCCAATGCATTCTCTTATATATGCGAGTCGACAATAGGTTTTTTATCATTTTTTTTAAATAATTGTTTCTTACAATTTTTAGGACATAAAATAAAAAACATCCATTACCCTGCATGGAGCCCCACACATATATAGAAGCATGTAGAAGAGTGTCGTCTGCTCATGTTTGTCTGGGGCTCTGTATGGGTGAAATTATAAAATTGTTAAAGAATACAAGAAAACATTATTAAAATTGTAAAAAATTGTTAGGCCAATGCATTCTCTTATATATGCGAGGCGACCTATGGTCGACTCGCATATATAAGAGAATGCATTGGCACAGGGTAAATCCGCAACAATATAACTAGAGATTCGCTAATACCACACACATTCCACACACTAATACCACACACATTCCACACACTAATACCACACACATTCCACACACTAATACCACACACATTCCACACACTAATACCACACACATTTCACACACTAATACCACACACATTCCACACACTAATACCACACAGGCACACACATTCCACACACTAATACCACACCCATTCGACACACTAATACCACACACATTCCACAAACTAATACCACACACATTCCACACACTAATACCACACACATTCCTGACATCGGTGACTAAGTTATATTATATGTTCAATATTGCTGTGGATTTAGTAATGCATTTGTATTGTACTCTCAACATTTATTCCGCCCATACAATATACATATACTGTGCATGACATTATTCTTTTTGTGACACATCAGCATGCTTTCACTCAAATTAGCTTTACTTATTATGATGGATGCCAACAACTGGTTCTATATTTTCTGGAGTGGGATAATAATACGTAATGTATCTTAAATAATCCATCCCTTGACCAGTATGAATAGAAAAGGAAAAGTTGTCAAATAGAAAATAATTGCAATTACATTAAAGGGCCTCAAGCCATTCGCAATGTGAATAGAAATTTATTGAATTTTCGCCGATCAACTAACAAATGACAACTTTCGAATGACAATGTATACCCCGATATATCACCTAAAATAATATCTTATTTAATAATTACCGTATTTACTCGGCTGATTTACCAGACCATTTATGCTAAGTGATATAACTGACGTTTCCTTTGGTTTTAACACCTAGAAAATAATGTAAGTCGACTTGAGTACCAGTCTAGTTAAAATTAGACCGTGTTTCATTTCAATCAGTTGAAAGTAATGAGAAGGAGTCTTGATATTTAAAAGACTGATTGAGTTATACCATCATTGATGTTGTAAATAATTTAACGAGGAAATACACAGCTCATTGAATATTATCATAGCCAATGTTATCTCTATTTTATAGTTATTGTTCATTTCTGAAAACGTAAACATTTCTGTCTGTTACAGCTGCGTGTTTACCAATAATCGTTTGAACATGTGGATTCTGGTTAGGAGTGACTATTCTGACTGCAAATTTATCCATGACATATATGCGCGTACATGTACATGTATACACGGATTAAATATATTCAGCAAGCCTTTATTTTATTTTATTTGTAGTCAACCGAAAACTAGCCGTTCTCTTCAGTGTTCAAATGACCACAGCCCGAATGTCGAAAATCTAATGATATTGAATACTTTTTAAATAGATATATCGATTTGTAAGATCCATCATACATTTGAATTTTATGTCCACACTCTGCTCTTG
Organism: Siphonodentalium dalli; assembly: GCA_032622095.1. Taxonomy (NCBI): domain Eukaryota; kingdom Metazoa; phylum Mollusca; class Scaphopoda; order Gadilida; family Siphonodentaliidae; genus Siphonodentalium; species Siphonodentalium dalli. Next base: position 263,699,135 of record CP136063.1, read on the forward strand.
TTGATAATTTGTGGTTTTCTTCTATGTAATTATTTAAACCCATGTACACATGGCGTAAGAATAAACAATTAAAAACAAATTATTTTCAAGAGGAACTATTGTATTGCCGAAGGCAAACAAATCTGTGTGTTAACATAGGCGTACGAGAAACACACATATAAATAGATTTGACGTTAAATGTCAGACAGATAAACGGAAACAACGCTATAAATCTTTGTAACGCCGATACCGCCGAAAATATAATTACGAATGTATACAACACTAATGATGAACGACCTACGCGAAACTTCTCTCTCAAATACCGTCATTAAAAATTCAACAATTCCATGATATATTCCCAAACCACCGAGATATCCAGAGTTGCGCTCACAATTTCTCAGAATAAGAAATTGGCTGTCTGTTCTGAACACGGAAATCATTTATATTAGGCAATTTACGCGTGGATATAACAACCCCTCGCTGCGAGATATAACATTCATTCACGGGCTTTCTTGACAGTGGTAATAGACCCATACCATTTATATTGATAACGACGGTACAGAGGGCTTGAACGTGGGAAGAAAGTATTTAGAGCCCAAAAGAATCCGTGACATGTGAAGTGACGCGTGGCCAGAATTATCGTTCTTAACTGGCACGCGCCGCGCACGCGCCATAGGTCGATTTTCGCCAGATGTCCCGTACTGAATAGTGAAAAGAGCTTAATGAACAGTTAGAACTTGATTATCAATATAATACAATGGCGCCCTAACAGGATTCACAATGTGGCAGTTGGTAGAATTGTGGTGGTTGACATGTAACGGACTGATGACGAGCATAGACATCACAGACGATAGATTTAATTGTTGGGTAAACACAATGGATGGCTAAATCGCGTAACGCAACAATGGAATTTTTTCATCATGGAATTAAGGAGATGGATTTTGATATATATCCAGACAGATAGTGTCCTTACAAACATTAGTCGGTTAACGCTTTCTTGGCTAACGTTCGTGTGTCAACAACATTGCATTTGATAGGCATTGTGTGTTGGGTATATATAGAATTTAGACCAATCGGGGCCGATTTTACTTTAACATGAAGAACAATAAAGAATGTCCCTGTGATTATATATTCCTGACACGGTAAAAACAAAGAGAGCGTGTCCCAATTATGTTCGAAAGACTGAAAATAACTGGACAGTTATGATTTAACAACGTTAATAAGAGCGATATTTCGTGTATTTTAACGATATATATCTTATATGTTGGCATATCTAGCGCCATAACACAGTGAAAATATCAGATCAATTTGTGGCCAGTATACTATATAGAGGACGTACATACTGGTAACATAATGGTTTTATTTTTTGCAGAGCATAAACATCGATTTACAATTAGATTTTGAAAACATTAACATCATATATAACCCACACGAACACAAAACCACAAGCACAATGCATAAAGGTTCCACAAAGAGTCCCTATGCAGTTTATAGCGAAATTTACAAAACGAGTCCAGTAAGTTACGTCTGGGCCGAGCCTGTGGCCTAATTAACTGGGCGAGTTTTGTAAATTTCGCTATAAACTTGGGACTAGTTAAGATTCTATTTATTACTTGATCCAAATCCTCCCAGAACATGGGACGTGAAACTAACAGCGGCTTCTTTAACGCTTCACGTAACTATGGATTGTTTGCCCGCGTAAAGAATAGACACATATAAATAAGACTCTTTGACGTATTTAATGGCGTAAATTTAATGAACTATTTGTTCAAACTAAATCAACTATATTCACTAACATTGATTTAGCGTAAGTAGCATACATTATGTAAACAGACGACACACCGGAAGTCAAAGATCACGTTTCCGCAACAATAATATATTTATGTACACCTGGTACTATTTCATGTTATAAAGTAACCGTTGTATATCATTATTATAGAATGGGTTTAATGAATGGAACAATGGTAAGATCATTTACTAAATTATGGTATCTCATTATGCAATCATCGGCTACATTTTATGTAACATCCATGCATGAGTAGATTTGTATGCTTAATGGCAATACTTGGAATTTGGAAATATCCTACTGAGTCGTGGTTCTGTTGAAGTAACAACACAGTAACTAATATTATGTTTGATATAAGAAATAGAAAAGGTGTCCATTATAAACAATATACGGAAATTAATTGCCTTTGCAATATTTGTCTCTCTTTAGGAAAAGACATTAGTCCATGCAGTAGATGTTTGCCATTGGGTGAGCTGTCCGATAGTACATAAGATAGTATAGTTATTGTTATGTGTTCCCGGATCTAGGATACACTCCCTTGCCCCAGTGATTGTAATGGTAGGGTTAATTGTATAGATCAGCACAGTACGTGGTAAATGTAAATGATATAGTATAATAACACACAAGCATAATTAACAAGATCATATTCTTAATTGGTTATGACTGGTAGCAACCATTGTATAAGTGCGGGGGGGGGGGGGGTCAAACCAGTATCATTATATAGTAAACACTAGTATGGTACACGTCATAGACAAGGGTATCGTGGTATATCAGACCTTATTTGGACGCATGATACACCATACGTTGGAATAACTACTCGTGTCAAGGGATACAGAGACACTCCCGCTTAGACCACCGAACAACCCACTCCTCTGTTCATCTACCTATACTGTGCTTATCGACATTCGACAGAGACTTACTTAAGAATATAACAGTTAGCGAATCGTTTGGACTCTTTATTGTTCCCGTACGCGGCCAACTCTACCTTCACCACTGGCCCATGGGACAAAGCACATCATATGGATAAATGCATAACATTCACGGTTATTTGATAATTGGCAGACCGGAAATGAATAAAAATGTGAACTCCAAATTGTATAAATATATCAACATCGACTTCGTGTGTGAATGCATAACCAACATTGATATGATTATGTCATCCAATAATGAGATTTCGCATGTCAAAAACGATGTTATGCAAACAGTATAATTACCGTTAAAAGCCCAATTAGCCTAATAAGATAGCAATGTTTAATCAAATCTTGAAAATAAACATTGGAAACGATCAAAGCATTGAACAAATATACTGAAATTCATATTCAGACTAAAATACATGTATTTGAAAATACGATCAGGGATGTTTGTTGACAAATCACTGTAACAGTTTTGTTTACATAACAATGGTATCAACACGCGAAAAATCGTTATTGGATAACTATCATTAACGAATACAAGAACACAGTTGATCTATTTCTCAAAGTTCTTGTGGTATAATGACGACACATAGATATGGATACCAATCTTTAATGTATGATGTAGAAGATAATACACAATCAATGTATACAAATGAAGTTGCTGAATCAATGTGTACAAAGTCGCGAAGTGAAGGCCCCGAATGATAGGTGATGCCCGGATAGGTATATAGGAACCTCAAGACAAAACGAGTCAAGTGAAAGCATGATGTGATGGGGTGTAGCTGTGTCTTATATACTCTTTGCGATGAATATTAGATGAGGTATTTGGCAATACACATCGGCATTGGCTCTGCCGTTATGGTCATTCCCTATGACCATATTTGGGGGATCGACTTCATTGTGTGCGGGTTTTGGCTGTGATTAAGATGTGCGAGGTTTCTGTCAGGAAAATTGCGTTTTTGGAGAACTATCAATAATTAATAAAAGAATAAAGTTTTTTTCCATGTTTTTCTTAGAGGTGATGGTTTTACAAACTATTATACTTTTTACACGGACACAGGATTATTTCCATCGAAAAGCGAATGGAAGAGACTGGTTCGCGAGACAGTCGAAACAAACTATTACTCTTCGTGGTATCGTTCGACTGCGCTCAATGCCGAGCTCTCTTTATTCCTGTGCTGCCATTCCCATCCCAATCAAACATGGACAATTTGGAATCTGTGCAAGTATCACCGATCATTCTCGAAGCCACTGAGACATTTAGCAAGGCTACTCAACAAATCAACTTACGAAAATAATTTGACGTGCAGATTGTGCGACAAGGATTATAACCACGAGTTATACCATGTGTTTTGGTCTTGCAGGTCGGCCATAGTGATACATTTAGTTGATCAGCACTGGGAAATGATACTAAATAAACACGGAATCGATGTGTATCTGTTCCTAGCATCACTCGCACCAACATATCTGATGACGGTTTTCCTCGGAGGTCACATGCCGTCACTCTCCGAACATATCTACGATGTTTTGGACTTGGTCATCATAGACACAAGTGTCTTCTTGTTATATATATGTAATATGATCACAAACACCAATTAAGGACCATGTTTTCCAGCGCTTTTCATAAATTCACGAACATGTACCCTTATGTGTGTCAGATTGCTATCTAAATGATTCTGATAATTCATGGACTATCTCAGAAATGGTGTTACCAATCTTGTTAAACTGTATATTTATTTATGTATTATAATTCATGTAAATATCCACTCTCCCACGAGGAGGCAATAAAGATATATACTGTAACAGTTTTGTTTACATGACAATGGTCTCAACGCGCGAAATTGCGTATTTGGAGAACTAGCAATGATTAATATAAGAATAAAGTGTTTTTCCATGTTTTTCTTAGTGATGATGGTTTTATACTTTTTGCACATTTACTCACTACGAGTGGTTTGGATCTCTTTCAAACCATAACAGCGGTAGAGCAAACCATTGTTAGATGACTTGGAACAAAACTGCCCCCTGGTTCACAAGTAGTTTACCTGCTGGAACAACATTAACTTTCTACTATTCTCGCCCAAAAAATATATCGGTGGAATATTCCTATTTCCCGGTGTAGACACACAACAATTAACCCAGCAGACATTTGGTGTGAATTCGTGTCGGTCTCATGTGTGATGGTATAAATGATAAATATTTATATCTCGATATGCCGAAGATACTATATCAAATTGGTCTACAGTATTGCATTTCAGCTATAAATATAATTTTCTAATTGATTAATATTTGAGGACAGTTGTCGGGAATATGGCATATCATGTTTACACGACGACGCCACCTCCAACAAAATGCCATGATCAGATAGCATGTGAGCTCAATTAAAGTAAATATTATATACAGACAGATAGCATGTGAGCTCAATTAAAGTAAATATTACATGATCAGATAGCATGTGAGCTTAATTAAAGTAACTATTACATACAGACAGATATATATAGCATGTGAGCTCAATTAAAGTAACTATTACATACAGACAGATAGATGTATATTTACGGAGAGTCGGAGACTGACCATTGTAAATTTAACCTTCAAGAATATTTCAGATATCCATTTACAACAACACACAACACCTAATTTCGCATTGGTTTTTCTTTGTTCCGTTGAAAAGATGCTGAAAAAAAAATTGACCTATACTTTGGTCACACTCGCTGTATATACCAATGAATGTCAGTTTGTGATTGAAAAATAAGAATTGCTGTTCTAAAACATCGAAACTAAAAAAATATAGGTTTCACAAAATACGGTCCGGAGTCCAGAATTTTTATTTTTTTCAATTAAAAAAGACCGAAGGTACTCGCAGTGGGCAAATGTGTAAACAATATAAACGTCTATAAAACACACACCACTGAGAAGAACATGCTGAATTAGATACACTTTTTTCTTTCTTATATTTATTATTGATAGTTATCCAATAACGAAATTACACATGTTGAAACCATTGTTATGTACACAAAAATGTTACAGTGATGTGTCAACAACTCAATTCAATTCAAATCGGGTAGTAATTTCAAATATATTCGTTTCCAATGCTTTGCCCGTTTCCAATTATGTTAGAGTCAAATTTGATTAGAGATACGGGCGGCGTTGGCGGTGGGTATGGTGTTAAAATATTCAGCTCCGTCAAAAACCGCCATAAACAGAAAGAATAGTAAAATATAAACAGACTTTGTTCTTATACAAATCAGAAATATGGCATAAACAGTATGTTATTGTCAAATGTTTTTCCTATGTTATGTAAACAAAAGCAAAAAAACGTTACAGAACCTGGCTTTTGTTTAGATCCGGATATGGTAAACATAAAGAGCGTTGTTTGTTACTGTTTTCCTGATATGGAAACAACAAAGAGCGTTTATATCATGTGTGTGTGGTTAACCAATAGAATTGCGATGTGTTATGTAAACAGAAGCAAAACCTCTGTAACACGAGCAGGTTCTTGTTTACGTACACTATCGTACGCCTTGACGTCAATATACTATTTACGCGCTGATTATGTTTGGCATATGAACAACACTATATATATATATTAATATTCCTTCTGTTTATGGCGATTTGAAAAAATATGAATATTTCTGCAACGAACACCGCCCGTGTCTTTAAACGTTGGCATTGCATTGCACTAACTAGAATTATATCGGTAATTCGACTGTAACGGTAATGTTTACATAACAATGGCTTTGACGTGCGAAATCTAATTATAGAGTTATTTATAATAACGTTAAGAACAAACTATTCTTTCAAGTTCATCTTAAAACCCTTATTATTTTTCGCATTTACCAACTTCGAGTGCATTTGTGACCCGCCATATCAAATCCAGTCGTAAGTCGGGATTTTTTTTACCCTGTGCCAATGCATTCTCTTATATATGCGAGTCGACCATATGTCACAATTATCCGTTTAACTGAAGTTTGGTAATCCGAAGTCGACAATTTTGAACGAAATCTCACCCCTGGAAGAGAAGCAATGGATCCAGCTCTCAGTTTACAATACTACTCTATATGTGTGTAATTTCTAAAATAGTTTTCAGCACAAAAAGGTATGTGGATGTATGTACATGCAATATCTGAATATATCACATGAAACACCTAATTTAAAAAGCCATTACATATTTCCTTATCTCTCACTGTTATGAATAGGCGCGTGCTACGTATCAGGTGGATAATTATTTTCTTTTCGAAAAGCCGCGAAGACACCACACAGTGCAAAAATGATTGCTTTGTTCATTAAAGTTAAATTATTGTCGCATATATAAGAGAATGCATTGGCTTAACACATTAATTTTTTTTTAGGCCAATGCATTCTCTTATATATGCGAGGCGACCTATGGTCGACTCGCATATATAAGAGAATGCATTGGCACAGGGCATAACTGTAACTATCACAATGTGGTCAAGGAGCCGGTTCCAATGATATCCATATTTGTATGGTTCTATTGAGACAGACCGACGATATTTTAGGCTGTTGAAGCTTTATTTGGCCGGGTTTGGCCGGTTTGTTGGGTAAAGGTTTAAATTAAGATAGCGTTTACGCACCAATATAACGCAGTTAGATAAACGAACAGGACCCACCGATATCACAGACAATTAGTGGGAACACTTATACATTTTTGACTATATATTATAATGTGTCACTTACCTCAGATGAGAAAGTGCAATGCTGAAGTCACGGACCTCCCTAAATGGGAATCGATGGAGGCACTAAGGCTGGAGATGGCACGTTTCCTACTCGGTTCCCAAATGCCTTCGATCTGTTAAAGCACCGAGCTATATAACATAAAATCGAAGCCATGTGCCAATTAATTTCGGGAAAGAGAAAAAATTCAATTAAAATACCCCCTGAGCATTGTCCAATAATATGTCATGATATGGACGAGGAATGTGAACAAAAGGCCTCCCCTGATTGGACAGTGTCCGAGAGAGATTGGTCTGGACATTGGCTGCTTCGGTATATGGCATATGTCGTATCGCCCGAACAATGGACAAGGGTATCGTATTATTCTTAATTAGATAAGCGGTTATTGTTTGGTGGACATAAATGCCAATTCATTCTTCTTTGGGGGAATTAAATTAGGGTATTGTTCCTGTCACGATAGTTGATAAACCCCTAGATCTGACGAGATCTGACTATATTGGTCACCAGACGCGGAGAAGATTATACAAATGAACGGTTTATATCATGTATAATATCCAGGGATGTAACGACAGTGGAGTTGGGGAGGGGGTGTCTCAATTTGGTCAGAATTTTCAATATTCAAACCAGAAATTAGTGTGGTCTGGTCAAATTGTTGGTCTTAAATGGCCATCAGTTGGAAATGTTCCAATCTGGGGGGGGGGGGGGGGCTGTCAGGTTGGAAATGTTCACACAGTTGGAAAACTTGAGCTACCAGTTGGACAAATGGATTGGTCTTGTTCAAGGGAAGGGGAGGGGTGAAGTTGGAAATTCCAAGGTGTACACTCTAAAAAAATCGGACGCATGACGGGTCCGAAAGTATTCTATTTAGAACGGACTATGTTCTGACAAGAATTACATTTATATTCTCTGAAAAGGAGTCTAGCGTTCTATCGTGGAACGCCAATGTTCTTATCAGAACACCAGTGTTCGCACTTCCATGCTATAGTGTTCTCATAATCACATGTGTTCGAATGAGATAGACTTTTTTAAATTAATGAGTGTTTGTTCTTGCCCAGATGCTTCTATAAAATTAGTCATGGTTTACTATATATGTCTGTTACTATCGGCGTGTTGTCACGGCACAACACTCATATGATTTACCTAACCTTGCTGGCTCGATACTGTATATTTTACAGTAAGGTGACATTTATCTTGTGCAATATAATCACTAAGATCTAAACACAAAACCATAACATGATTAATAAAAATATTCCAAGAGTTTGCCCCTCCACACACTCTCAATACTTATTGTAGATACGTTGGCGTTCTAAACAGAATACATGTGTTCTTTCCAACAACTCGATTCAGAACAGATTATATTGTGTGACAGAACACGTGTGTTCTACACCAGAACGCATACGTTCTCTAGCAGAACATATTTGTTCTGTCTCAGAACACATGCGTTCTGTTAAACGACGGGTTATAGAACGTGTGTGTTCTGTGTTAGCATACTAGTGTTCTCATTCAGAACGGATATGTTCTACTACAGAACACACATGTGTAAATGCGTTCTCTGACTTTGAATTATTTGGCCTATACTGTGTATGCATCTATAGGACCAATATTAGTGTTGCGTTAGAACTGTCAATAGGCTTTGCGGACTTGTGGTGCACTTTAGAATTCTGATCCCTCCGGTCTAAAAATTTAATTCGATACCATCAATTTGAGTTATTGTTTTTTAAATGAAAACCTACAAGTGGGTGTGAAGTTGGAAAGTTTACTTTTGGAATTCATTGAGCACATCTCCCACATTTTGGATAAATATCCCTAAGATTTTTTTCCAATTTACAAATCAATTAGGCCTATATGGAATGGACCATGGTAACGATTGTAAATTGTTCATTTTAGTTTGCAATTTGTGGGGGCAGTGGCATTGTAATCCATGCGATGAAATATTAAATATAAAATTATGCTGTGTAACGATGGAAAATATAATATTTCTCTGTATTTTATCATCATTAAGTTAATAACCCATGGATGCTACATGGTATGTTCAATATAATTATATATGCTATTTTAAAATAATTAATTATTTATGACCCAATTCACCTGCACCAAATCAATTTTATATATGTCGATATGTTAGCTCGCTTGTCTAAAATCAATCGTCCGCGTGGTACGCGTTTCCACCGATATTAGACTCTGAAACACATTGCATTATCGTAGACATTCCTCCAGTTTCTCCTGTTTCGGCCTCGCGTTTCACTATTTTGTAACAGTGTTATATGGGCGGAATTTTATTTTTGCACCGGTCATGCCGCTATGAACATTAGAAACACCGGTTCAATTTTTCACGTGTGTTTTTTGGCGGCTCTTATTTAAAAGTCTAATTTGTTGTCTTATTCTCAATTCTCAAAGTATGTATCTCCCAAGCAATCCTCCGTGAACATGTTACTCGTTTGTCTTGGTGCCTAGTGTGTTTTTTAGCCTTTGTAGAACTTCAATTTTGATTTAAAAACATGAAACGTCGTGGTTCCACCCATCGTGATTCGTGTCGAAATTTTGCCCATCGCAATCCAATCCAATCCAATGCAATCGGCCTTCCAATATATAAAATATTTTTAAAAATATAAGGTTAAACACAATTATAGGCCGACATGCATCTATTAAAATCTTAATTCCAAATGATGAATAATCGAAGAGCTGATACAGACCATGGTGGTTTTGCTTGTGATGTGTGCATGCATGGAACAAGATCTTTTTCATCTTTTAAAAAACAATACCTTCGAAATCATATGCATGATCCCAATTTCCATGTTTCATGTTCAGTTGGCAATTGTTGTTACGTAACTAACAAGTGGGGTAATTTTCGCGTACACATGCACAGAAATCATACGATATTCGAAGAAGATGAAGACAATGACATTGATGATACTACTGAGTCTCTTACTAGTAATGGCAATGTAAGTGTTGGAGGTCCAAGTTATGCTTCAAATTTACCGGATCCACATTATTTTAACTCCAAATTCACATTAAGCTTGGAAGCAAAGCATAATCCTACACAGACAGCAATTAATTCGGTCATTGAGACTACACAGACTCTCTTGGAGAGTCATGTAGGTAATTTAAAATATCAAAAAGTAAAGTTAGCAGCAAAACATGTTGACTCTGAATTCCTTGATGACACCCCCTTGGAGACATGTCTATAAAAGGAAAACATACTACAGAAAGAACACCCTCTCATATATTGAGCCACAGGAGGCAGTCCTTGGGTCGAGATTTGTAAAAACTAATGGAATTATAAAACATGTCCCAAGGGTAGGCTACATTGTGCCCTCATTGAAAATTTAAAAAATCTTCTTGAAATGCCGGAAGTATGGAAATGAATCAGATTCAAGTCAATTTATCTATGATGTCTGCGACGGGGATTCTGTGAACAATGACCCCTTTTTCAGATCCAATCCAGGTGCTATCAGCATATTTCTAAACTGTGATGAGATGGAGATAGTGAACCCCTTAGGTTGCCACATAAAGAAACATAAAGTTCTCCCCTTATATTATTAATACTCTATTTTGTTCTAAGTTAAGAATATAAGCCTTTTAATTCACTTTGGCTACATATAAAGGTGTCTCTAAGATGACATTTAGAAAAAAAATGCATGAAGCCGGAAAAAGTGGTATTTCGACTCTCGAGGCTCAGAACACCCACCCACCCATTCCTTGTACCCTGGAAGTTTTTGCTGCCCCCCCCCCCTGTTATTACAGATATTTATATAATATACTTTTGTTCAATAAAACATTATCTTTCGTGGTGGGTGTTCCTGATCGATACTCAAGTCATGAAGTCCAAATCCCATTTATAGATTATTTAATACTGCATGATACTTGATTGGAAAAAAATCAATAATCTAACAGTCGTACACCACAGTGACATACACATTGTATGATTGGATATACATGTAGATTAATTTCTGACAAATTGTTGTGTTTATATGTTCGCTCAATAAAATTGTATGTTGAGAAATTCTTTGGATAATAAAACAATTCTTACCATTTTTCATTTTGTTGCTAGTTTAGTAGTGGGACCAGATAACAATACCCAACAGCTATCTCTAAGTCGGAGAACACATTTGTGTTATAAATAAGGCTCCAGAACATGTTTTGACTGTTCTAAAATTGTTACAACGGTGACGCGTCACAACATGTTCTCAACTGAACGCAGGAATATGTGTTCTGCCCAGAACATACATGTTCTATGTCCAGAACATACATGTTCTACAGGGAACGCATTTCTGATATACACAGAACGCCTGCATAGCAAAGAACATGTATTCTTTTGAGAACATATTGTGTTCTCCACAGAACTTGTGTTCCAAATAGAACAGATTTTAAGCGTTCTAAAATTGTTACATTTTGGTGTTCTATTATGTGTTCTGGATTTATTAGAGTGTACACACCACACCGAACACAATCTAGCGATGTCCATGCTAATACTCTATATTATAGATGCTGGAGATTTATCGATATGAATGCATATTGGTATTGTTTTCTATGACGAAATGAAACAGGGAAAGCTAGGACGGGGTCAGGAACCAATTAAGTCTCTAACACAAAGCGGTTTGGCTTTAAATTTGTTTAAAACTTATATAAACGGTTGTCTGACGAGATAAACTATAGCACACGGGCTGTGAAAACTCACAATGCACATTAAAAAATCATTAATCGTTAACAAGTCAAATTTATAACTGAAATTTACAATAGCAATACGTATCGATTGTGCGCCGATTTTGAACAACAAACACACCTCAACCATTTACTGATGTAAACGTAAAACCCTTTCACTGGTATAATAACGCCTGCAACAAATATGCAGCTCATCCACTGCATGTGTTCCACATAGCAGCTATCCGAACCAGGGGCGCCGGAAGATGGGGGCAGATGGGGCAGCTATCCGAACATCTTACCTTTATCCCTTACTGAGTCACCAAATTTATACAATCTGGGGCAAATAATGAATACAAAAATTGCTGTACAACTTCACAAATTAGGAGAATTTATACGAGCCCTAACTACACTGCTTGGTTCACCGCTCACACACCCACCCCCATCCAATTCATAACTGTTTACTGGATAATTCATGCATGTATCAACAACGCCAGTTCCTTGATTCAAGATTATTAATATTTTTACCTCTTATGTGACATGTGTTTATATGAGCGAATAAAAGATTTATATTTATAGAAGGACTATATAAACGAGTGATGTGCAACCGTCCGTGTGTCCGTCTGAGTGTCGAGACGTGTGCATGCTATTTCGAAATGTTTGTTGTCCATATGATTACTTTGCTGATTATTTAGTTTTCCTGATGATAACTCAAGTTATGATTATTCGTAAATATTTCAAATTTCACATGGAACTACAAGTTGCGTTCGTAATTGTTCAGTCAGTTAAGCCTTTTTCGACTTACAATTGGCCGATTATTATTCTGATATCTAATAAAATACAATTTTTTCATTTCTAAAAAAGCTACCGATCAAATAAAGCCACCTTATACGGGTGACATGTGGCCTATTTGCCATTTATGATATATAATTGATGATAGAATCCATTTAGTAAAGAAAGCGTTAATAACAGCTTAATTAGCTTGGTATTGGGAAGTGGACCACTATAGTTGATTAACCCTTTACCCAACAAACCGGCCAAAAACGCCCAAATAAAGCTTCAACAGCCTAAAATATCTTCGGTCTGTCTCAATAGAACCATACAAATATGGTTATGCCCTGTGCCAATGCATTCTCTTATATATGCGAGTCGACCATAGGTCGCCTCGCATATATAAGAGAATGCATTGGCCTAAAAAAAATCTTTAACAATTTTATAATTTTTAATGTGTTAAGCCAATGCATTCTCTTATATATGCGAGGCGACCTATGGTCGACTCGCATATATAAGAGAATGCATTGGCACAGGGCCGTTCTGTTGGGTAAAGGGTTAACCTATGCAGTGTCAAAATATACTCGTAAAAATCGGTTCATATTTGACTCATGTGATTCTGCAATATGCCATTAGTGGACTTACACCAGTCTGTTATTCCGTTTTATGGCGCTGGCCACAGTGAAAGCACATTATAAAGAGCGTACAACTGGTAAGTCGGTTTATTATGGTGGATGCTGCGGAGAGTCGAATAAGGCCGATATGAACTTATTTGAACTTTTAACTTATGGAACTTATATTTCGTTGAACGTGCTGTGTTGGCTAGAAACTCGAATAAATGAATTGACGATGAAAAAAAGGATGGTATCGGCTTCGGCTACCATGACGATTGTTAGAGAACTTACAAGTATATATGCTTACCAATTTGTTTGCTCGCATAATCGAATAAATTAGTCAATGACGAACAAATGATGACGACGGCGACCATGATCATATAATTCATAACAAAATAATTACAATATTATCGGGAGGGGGGGGGGGGGGGGGGGTCGTGAAAAAATTTGCACATACAGGGCCCAATTTTTTTTTACAGCCCTTTTGCTATCCACCCACCCTTTTTGTGCAAATTTTTTTTTTCCGCCGGATGTTTTGGACCCACCCCCTAAAATAAGAAAAAAAATCCTTTTAAATCTATTCAAGACCAAATCAAACAGAATCAAAGGTAAGTTTTAAATTGGTCCGTTTCTGGCAGATTCCAAGTGTTCAAACAATTGAAAAACTATCAACGGTTATGATGTTGTTTTCGACATTGAAAAATACATTTTGAAATAAAAAGTGTTTTATTCTACAGTATGCACAGATATTGTGAGGTAATATTTATAGTGCCAATAAGCCAACATTGTGTTTAATTGTTACATAAATAGTCCAGTTACTAATTAATGACTTCTTCACTGTTGTTCCCAAAAAGGTGCCACCAACCATCATATCAGAACACCTTATAGCCATACATGCAATGACAGTTATATAGTATATAAGTATCACTCTTTGGAGCCACATAAACAGGCTGGCATGTTTATTTTTTAATTTGAGGTATTTTGTTAGCCAGCACTCTGCAGCACTAGTATTATTTGGTCATTAGACATGCCAGAGTGAAAATGCCAGCACTATCAGGCACTATTCAATATTAATTTGAGGTGAAATGCAAACCAGCACTCCTATTCAGTCATCACTTTTATTTGGCACCAGAGTGTGCTTTATCTTTTACCTACATATGTTCTTAAGTGTTGGTTAAGGTCATAACCTATGTTAGAACACATTTATTAGTGAAAACAACTTAAAACAATGTCCATAATGTGGGCTGAAAAAAATTTGCACAACCAATTTTTCAGGCCTCTGAGATGCACCCACCCCGCCCGGTATAGGTATGTTTTTGGAAGATCTCCCCTGTATTACTTATATCTTATACCTACCCTGTTCCGAAGTGTCTGTAAAGGCCACAACCTGCTTTAGAACACAATTATTAATGAATATATTTGAAAACAACTTAAAACAAGGGCAAAAATGTGAATAGAAAAAAATGTGCACAAACTCATTTTGTCGGGCCTCTTCGGACCCACCCACCCGGCCCTGTATGATAAAACTTTTGTGCGACCCCCCCCCCCGATATTATGAACATGTATGGTGTGCTGGAGAGGATAGGAAGTTTGTAGCGTATATATAGGTCGTGTCCTGTCCGGTTATTGTGTGTCGTCTGCAACTTTAATGTTCTTGCTTTTAGTACATGATATTTCAGAATATTTGAGGTTAGCATCTTTTTTTTATTTTTTTCCGCGCATCAGCTCACACAGTGTCATACTCAATATTAAAATATATGGAATAAACTATTTAAACTAGAATAAGAGACAAAGAAGTAAAGATGGTAATAAACATAAGATAATATCAGTAGGAGAGAAAGAGAAAGAAATAGATAGTAAGACAGGACAAACAGGATGTGTATATAAAGTTGTTTGATTAATGGGAGAATAAAATTTGAAAATATGCGGATAATCTGGTATAAACATATTTTGGAAATCTGACCAAGCCTCTGAGCCTACATCGCAATATACCTTACTCATATTTAAATTCGCGCAATACTATTTTTCGCTCAGATTTGAATTCGCGCACTTTAAATTCGCGCACCTATAGCTGCGCGAATTCAAAACTGACAAAACTATTTTCGTAATATTTCTGTGATGTTTTCGTATATCTTGGAGCTGATGACAGTTTCGGTTCTTAGTCATTGCTGGAGTATATATGTATATGAAACACCATCGCGGCGGATTTACATCATGTATACAGACAACAAACTATAGTAACTACATATACATCATAATTTTGTGGCGACCTGGACTATTAGTATTTCTTATACAAGCATTTCAACAATGTCTATGTTACCATGATTTGTGGCTTTAATTGTGAGCAATGGTCTTGGTAGCGGTTAGTCGAATATAACTGTATGCATATATACACATGATTGTATAGGCGTAAATGTCTATTCACCGTTCATAATATATGTAAACTCAGCAACATATAGCACTCTTGTATTTCCTATAGACTGTGGTTCAGATTAAAGTTGTGAGTCGTACTATTTTTCGCTCAGTTTTAAATTCGCGCACCGATGGGCGCGAAAAATAGTACTGCGCGAATTTAAATACGAGTAAGGTAACAAAAAAGATCGAGAACTTATGCTTGCGATGGCCGAGACAGTTTAAGGAACTCCCAATGTAAAGTCGATTTATCAAAGGGCAACATGCTGAAGTCGATATTTCAGAAACTGCAAATTGCAGGACGATTCGGCAGTGAAAAATCGCACAAAGGGACCATCTCTCTAATTAAGTAAACACAAAATTGTTGGCCACGAGCTGTGAGTTTGTGAGTAAAGAACCCAGTGTCAGCCGTGATATGAGATTGGTATCGAGTCGTGATTTTGTGTGATTCTGTACACTGTAATTTATGGTGTGACGATTGGCGGCGCATGCAATTAAGAAAATTGCTGAGTGTACGTTGAAAGCATATATCAGATAGTATTGGACACATCTCCACGACACCATGTCATTATGCACGATATCTTGTTCTAAGATGTCAATATAGTGAGCACATCTTAAATTCTGTAGACGAATTATGTTACACCTACAATGGCACATTATCGTGGTCGCAAATATCAGATATGCCAAGATTTGTGGGAAAAATATAGCTCAGAGAGAATTATGTCTGTCCGGGGAGTCTATATATCATGCCATGCATCTGTACTCTGGCTACGCCCGTAGAGATAATATTTCACCAGTTCAAAACCTGGGACATTTTTGAATATCTGACGGGGAATTTTATCACAATGAAAAAAATAACGAGTTCATTCGTAAGGTATTTTTCAGTAGTTGAATGTCCTATCTGTAGATTCATGTCTAAACGGGAAATCGGCTCATAAAGTCACCGAAATCATACAATCGCGAGTTGGAACCTTCGCCCAGCACCAGCTACTGTGAGACTCACTATTAAGGAGCAGGTATATAACTAATACATATATTATCTGCATTTCTGTTTCAATGTTATCCCTTTCATGACCGGATCCTCCTGAACTTTTACAAAAACCCTGTGCCAATGCATTCTCTTATATATGCGAGTCGCCCATAGGGCGCCTCACATATATAAGAGAATGCATTGGCCTGACAATATGTACATTGATCTTGTTAGCCAGTGCATTATCTTATATATGCGAGGCTCCCTATGTGAGACTCGCAACAATAAGGCAATGCACTGTCACAGGATATGTAATGGGTTCCTGGTTTTTAAACTGATGGAACACTATCTCTAAGCTCGTGTGATATATCACCCGTTGGTTTTCAATTTTCCAGTTGTACCTCAGGTTTTCCAGCTGTTGTGAATTCACAACCTGACATTACCCTGATGTTAGAAATGTTCCTTATAATCATTTTAGTTCAAAACTATGACAGAAAATAACCAAATATTGGACTGTTGGTCCCAAGTGATAATTTCACACAAAATACTCGTTGGAAAATCATATTATCAGAAAATCATATTTATGTTTGATATGTTGAATTTTTTTACCAACGTTGGGGTGGGGTAGACAGCACCGCGCCTGCAAACGTTCTTTATTTTAGTCATAACAGACTAACAATGGACGCTCTCTATTATGTCATCACGAAGTGAAATCGGAATCCGATTGCTCTAAATTATGACTTCATTAAGTCATGATGTGGCTTATATAAATTAAACGTATTTAAGGTAATATCGACCTATTCCAAGAACCGAACCGGTATGTAACAAAAGCGAGCATAATTTGGGGCTTCAAACTGCCATGGGGCAAAACCCTTTCAATTTTAAATACTCATTGACGAGTAGTTTCCTTAGGAAATATTAAGATAATAAGTTCAACAATGTATTTTCTGAACATTTCCTACATTTACCAATGAATAGGAATCCTTCTGCACTTATATTAACTATCGTCTGCTTATATTTCCTGAACATTCCCCCAGATGAACAATAGACCATTCCATGTATACTTTGATAACTGAGTGGGAGAATCCACCCAATATAGAAAGGGTTAAAATACCGGCTGCCACTCAACATAATTTAACAGTTGGAAATTTCATGCCTGGTCTGGCACAACATTTGTTGGAAATTGCAAACCATGCATAGGTTGAAATTGTGTGAAAGCTTACCAATTCTAAGTTGGATACCCCAGCGGAGACCCTCTATACTATAGTCTCATCCCTATGTATTTATTTTTTATCATTTTGTTTATAATGTTATCTTACATTCTAACAATTTTGTCTTATATTCTTTAACAATTTTATCATTTTTATGAATTTTTCTTAAATTCTTTAACAATTTTATCATTTTTCTGACAATCTTTATCATTTTTTTTACATTCTTTTACAATTTTTTTCTATGATTATTTCTTACATTCTTTACCAATTTGTATCATTTTTTTGCTTTTTTCTTTTTTTAACAATTATAAAAAATAATATAAAATTTGTTAGGCCAATGTATTCTCTTATATAGCCACATATGCTCGACTAGCATACATAAGAGAATGCATTGGCACAGGGTTCTCCCGTGTTATATAAGACGACACTACACTAAAACCGGTTGGAAAGTGAAACTATCAGAGTAATTTCAACCTATATTTTTTCTGAAATTTCCACATCCTGTCGCTTTCAATTTGTTACCGTCGCGCTTCTCGTGATCTGCAATGGGTCTCGTGTAATGACCCTCCGCCAGGATCGAGGCATGCCAATCCAGCGGAAATCCCATTTTCTCTCGACAGCTTCTGTTTTTCAGATGATATCAAGTAACGGATGCAAGACAAATCAAAAATGCGATCGGCATTCATCGCATCATTACCCGAAGTGATCTGACAGAACGTGATATCGTGCACTGAGACATGATTTGATTAGATTGGTCCCGCTAGCCGACTGAACTGAAATGTGATGATGCTGGGGTACAACTATGCTGCTCATTGTTTCCCACAGATGGATATTGCCCAACCAACGCTGCAGCTATTGATATCTTTTAGATTTTGGTGTAACTTTAAGGGTAGTTCATGCCATGAATCTCTATGACCAATGAGATCATATTCCACCAGTTCAAAACCTTGGAACTTTTGCGGGCCGATTTCTAGATAAACATTGAATTTAGTACCCGGGGGAAATTTCGCGATGCAAAGCGAAATCGGCTCAAAAAGTTTCCTAAATCATGAAATCGAGCTGGGACCTTCACCTAGCATGCAATACATTATTAAGGAACAATTATTAACTAAGAACTATGTTATCTGCGTTATTATGTCAAGGTTGTAATGTTCCATCTTATAAGATCAACTCTTTCTGCCCAGACATTGAACTGGTGAAATATATGATCTATTAATACGGGCTTATATATACATGGCTGGGGTAGAGATCCAAGGCGTCATCTACTTTAGTGTTCACTCTCACCAAAAAGTGGGAATGGATACAAGTCTACCGTCACATATAGCAGTGAATATAAGACCGAATGTGGAGAAATGATAAATGTGTAATCACTATAAGAACGACCGATTCATGGTTAGATTGGTCCCGCTAGCCGATTCATGGTTAGATTGTTCCCGCTAACTGATTCATGGTTAGATTGTTCCCGCTAACCGATTCATGGTTAGATTGTTCCCGCTAACCGATTCATGGTTAGATTGTTCCCGCTGACCGATTCATGGTTAGATTGTTCCCGCTGACCGATTCATGGTTAGATTGGTCCCGCTAGCCGATTCATGGTTAGATTGTTCCCGCTAACCGATTCATGGTTAGATTGTTCCCACTAACCGATTCATGGTTAGATTGTTCCCACTAACCGATTCATGGTTAGATTGTTCCCGCTAACCGATTCATGGTTAGATTGGTCCCGCTAACCGATTCATGGTTAGATTGTTCCCGCTAACCGATTCATGGTTAGATTGTTCCCGCTAACCGATTCATGGTTAGATTGTTCCCGCTAACCGATTCATGGTTAGATTGTTCCCACTAACCGATTCATGGTTAGATTGTTCCCGCTAACCGATTCATGGTTAGATTGTTCCCGCTAACCGATTCATGGTTAGATTGGTCCCGCTAACCGATTCATGGTTAGATTGTTCCCGCTATCCGATTCATGGTTAGATTGTTCACGCTAGCCGATTCATGGTTAGATTGTTCCCGCTAACCGATTCATGGTTAGATTGTTCCCGCTAACCGATTCATGGTTAGATTGTTCCCGCTAACCGATTCATGGTTAGATTGTTCCCGCTAACCGATTCATGGTTAGATTGTTCCCACTAACCGATTCATGGTTAGATTGTTCCCGCTAACCGATTCATGGTCAGATTGTTCCCGCTGACCGATTCATGGTTAGATTGTTCCCGCTAACCGATTCATGGTTTGATTGTTCCCGCTGACCGATTCATGGTTAGATTGTTCCCGCTAACCGATTCATGGTTAGATTGTTCCCGCTAACCGATTCATGGTTAGATTGTTCCCGCTAACCGATTCATGGTTAGATTGTTCCCACTAACCGATTCATGGTTAGATTGTTCCCGCTAACCGATTCATGGTCAGATTGTTTCCGCTGACCGATTCATGGTTAGATTGTTCCCGCTAACCGATTCATGGTTAGATTGGTCCCGCTAGCCGATTCATGGTTAGATTGTTCCCGCTGACCGATTCATTGTTAGATTGTTCCCGCTGACCGATTCATGGTTAGATTGTTCCCGCTGACCGATTCATGGTTAGATTGTTCCCGCTAACCGATTCATGGTTAGATTGTTCCCGCTATCCGATTCATGGTTAGATTGTTCCCGCTGACCGATTCATGGTTAGATTGTTCCCGCTGACCGATTCATGGTTAGATTGTTCCCGCTAACCGATTCATGGTTAGATTGTTCCCGCTAACCGATTCATGGTTAGATTGTTCCCGCTAACCGATTCATGGTTAGATTGTTCCCGCTAACCGATTCATGGTTAGATTGTTCCCGCTAACCGATTCATGGTTAGATTGTTCCCGCTGACCGATTCATGGTTAGATTGTTCCCGCTGACCGATTCATGGTTAGATTGTTCCCACTAACCGATTCATGGTTAGATTGTTCCCGCTGACCGATTCATGGTTAGATTGTTCCCGCTGACCGATTCATGGTTAGATGGTTCCCGCTAACCGATTCATGGTTAGATTGTTCCCGCTAACCGATTCATGGTTAGATTGTTCCCGCTAACCGATTCATGGTTAGATTGTTCCCGCTAACCGATTCATGGTTAGATTGTTCCCGCTCACCGATTCATGGTTAGATTGTTCCCGCTAACCGATTCATGGTTAGATTGTTCCCGCTGACCGATTCATGGTTAGATTGTTCCCGCTAACCGATTCATGGTTAGATTGTTCCCGCTAACCGATTCATGGTTAGATTGTTCCCGCTGACCGATTCATGGTTAGATTGGTCCCGCTAACCGATTCATGGTTAGATTGTTCCCGCTAGCCGATTCATGGTTAGATTGTTCCCACTAACCGATTCATGGTTAGATTGTTCCCGCTAACCGATTCATGGTTAGATTGTTCCCGCTGACCGATTCATGGTTAGATTGTTCCCGCTAGCCGATTCATGGTTAGATTGTTCCCGCTAACCGATTCATGGTTAGATTGTTCCCGCTAACCGATTCATGGTTAGATTGTTCCCGCTAACCGATTCATGGTTAGATTGTTCCCGCTAACCGATTCATGGTTAGATTGTTCCCGCTAACCGATTCATGGTTAGATTGTTCACGCTAACCGATTCATGGTTAGATTGTTCCCGCTGACCGATTCATGGTTAGATTGTTCCCGCTAACCGATTCATGGTTAGATTGTTCCCGCTAGCCGATTCATGGTTAGATTGTTCCCACTAACCGATTCATGGTTAGATTGTTCCCGCTGACCGATTCATGGTTAGATTGCTCCCGCTAACCGATTCATGGTTAGATTGTTCCCGCTAACCGATTCATGGTTAGATTGTTCCCGCTAACCGATTCATGGTTAGATTGTTCCCGATGACCGATTCATGGTTAGATTGTTCCCGCTGACCGATTCATGGTTAGATTGTTCCCGCTAACCGATTCATGGTTAGATTGTTCCCGCTAACCGATTCATGGTTAGATTGGTCCCGCTAACCGATTCATGGTTAGATTGTTCCCGCTAACCGATTCATGGTTAGATTGTTCCCGCTGACCGATTCATGGTTAGATTGTTCACGCTAGCCGATTCATGGTTAGATTGGTCCCGCTGACCGATTCATGGTTAGATTGGTCCCGCTAGTCGATTCATGGTTAGATTGTTCCCACTAACCGATTCATGGTTAGATTGTTCCCGCTAACCGATTCATGGTTAGATTGTTCACGCTAGCCGATTCATGGTTAGATTGTTCCCGCTAACCGATTCATGCTTAGATTGGTCCCGCTAACCGATTCATGGTTAGATTGTTCCCGCTAGCCGATTCATGGTTAGATTGTTCCCGCTAACCGATTCATGGTTAGATTGTTCCCGCTAACCGATTCATGGTTAGATTGTTCCCGCTAACCGATTCATGGTTAGATTGGTCCCGCTAGCCGATTCATGGTTAGATTGTTCCCGCTAACCGATTCATGGTTAGATTGTTCCCGCTAACCGATTCATGGTTAGATTGTTCCCGCTGACCGATTCATGGTTAGATTGTTCCCGCTAACCGATTCATGGTTAGATTGTTCCCGCTAACCGATTCATGGTTAGATTGTTCCCGCTAGCCGATTCATGGTTAGATTGTTCCCGCTAACCGATTCATGGTTAGATTGTTCCCGCTAACCGATTCATGGTTAGATTGTTCCCGCTAACCGATTCATTGTTAGATAGTTCCCGCTAACCGATTCATGGTTAGATTGTTCACGCTAACCGATTCATGGTTAGATTGTTCCCGCTGACCGATTCATGGTTAGATTGTTCCCGCTAACCGATTCATGGTTAGATTGTTCCCGCTAACCGATTCATGGTTAGATTGTTCCCGCTAACCGATTCATGGTTAGATTGTTCCCGCTAACCGATTCATGGTTAGATTGGTCCCGCTAACCGATTCATGGTTAGATTGTTCCCGCTAACCGATTCATAGTTAGATTGTTCCCGCTAACCGATTCATGGTTAGATTGTTCCCGCTGACCGATTCATGGTTAGATTGGTCCCGCTAACCGATTCATGGTTAGATTGTTCCCGCTAACCGATTCATGGTTAGATTGTTCCCGCTGACCGATTCATGGTTAGAT
Organism: Siphonodentalium dalli; assembly: GCA_032622095.1. Taxonomy (NCBI): domain Eukaryota; kingdom Metazoa; phylum Mollusca; class Scaphopoda; order Gadilida; family Siphonodentaliidae; genus Siphonodentalium; species Siphonodentalium dalli. Next base: position 263,722,233 of record CP136063.1, read on the forward strand.
TGTTCCCGCTAACCGATTCATGGTTAGATTGTTCCCGCTGACCGATTCATGGTTAGATTGGTCCCGCTAGTCGATTCATGGTTAGATTGGTCCCGCTAACCGATTCATGGTTAGATTGTTCCCGCTAACCGATTCATGGTTAGATTGGTCCCACTGACCGATTCATGGTTAGATTGTTCCCGCTGACCGATTCATGGTTAGATTGTTCCCGCTGACCGATTCATGGTTAGATTGTTCCCGCTAACCGATTCATGGTTAGATTGTTCCCGCTAACCGATTCATGGTTAGATTGTTCCCGCTAACCGATTCATGGTTATAGATTGTTCCCGCTAACCGATTCATGGTTAGATTGTTCCCGCTAACCGATTCATGGTTAGATTGTTCCCGCTAACCGATTCATGGTTAGATTGTTCCCGCTAACCGATTCATGGTTAGATTGTTCCCGCTGACCGATTCATGGTTAGATTGTTCCCGCTAACCGATTCATGGTTAGATTGTTCCCGCTAACCGATTCATGGTTAGATTGTTCCCGCTAACCGATTCATGGTTAGATTGTTCCCACTAACCGATTCATGGTTAGATTGTTACCGCTAACCGATTCATGGTTAGATTGTTCCCGCTAACCGATTCATGGTTAGATTGTTCCCGCTGACCGATTCATGGTTAGATTGTTCCCGCTAACCGATTCATGGTTTGATTGTTCCCGCTGACCGATTCATGGTTAGATTGTTCCCGCTAACCGATTCATGGTTAGATTGTTCCCGCTAACCGATTCATGGTTAGATTGTTCCCGCTAACCGATTCATGGTTAGATTGTTCCCACTAACCGATTCATGGTTAGATTGTTCCCGCTAACCGATTCATGGTCAGATTGTTCCCGCTGACCGATTCATGGTTAGATTGTTCCCGCTAACCGATTCATGGTTAGATTGGTCCCGCTAGCCGATTCATGGTTAGATTGTTCCCGCTGACCGATTCATGGTTAGATTGTTCCCGCTGACCGATTCATGGTTAGATTGTTCCCGCTGACCGATTCATGGTTAGATTGTTCCCGCTAACCGATTCATGGTTAGATTGTTCCCGCTAACCGATTCATGGTTAGATTGTTCCCGCTGACCGATTCATGGTTAGATTGTTCCCGCTGACCGATTCATGGTTAGATTGTTCCCGCTAACCGATTCATGGTTAGATTGTTCCCGCTAACCGATTCATGGTTAGATTGTTCCCGCTAACCGATTCATGGTTAGATTGTTCCCGCTAACCGATTCATGGTTAGATTGTTCCCGCTAACCGATTCATGGTTAGATTGTTCCCGCTGACCGATTCATGGTTAGATTGTTCCCGCTGACCGATTCATGGTTAGATTGTTCCCACTAACCGATTCATGGTTAGATTGTTCCCGCTGACCGATTCATGGTTAGATTGTCCCCGCTGACCGATTCATGGTTAGATGGTTCCCGCTAACCGATTCATGGTTAGATTGTTCCCGCTAACCGATTCATGGTTAGATTGTTCCCGCTAACCGATTCATGGTTAGATTGTTCCCGCTAACCGATTCATGGTTAGATTGTTCCCGCTCACCGATTCATGGTTAGATTGTTCCCGCTAACCGATTCATGGTTAGATTGTTCCCGCTGACCGATTCATGGTTAGATTGTTCCCGCTAACCGATTCATGGTTAGATTGTTCCCGCTAACCGATTCATGGTTAGATTGTTCCCGCTGACCGATTCATGGTTAGATTGGTCCCGCTAACCGATTCATGGTTAGATTGTTCCCGCTAGCCGATTCATGGTTAGATTGTTCCCACTAACCGATTCATGGTTAGATTGTTCCCGCTAACCGATTCATGGTTAGATTGTTCCCGCTGACCGATTCATGGTTAGATTGTTCCCGCTAGCCGATTCATGGTTAGATTGTTCCCGCTAACCGATTCATGGTTAGATTGTTCCCGCTAACCGATTCATGGTTAGATTGTTCCCGCTAACCGATTCATGGTTAGATTGTTCCCGCTAACCGATTCATGGTTAGATTGTTCCCGCTAACCGATTCATGGTTAGATTGTTCACGCTAACCGATTCATGGTTAGATTGTTCCCGCTGACCGATTCATGGTTAGATTGTTCCCGCTAACCGATTCATGGTTAGATTGTTCCCGCTAGCCGATTCATGGTTAGATTGTTCCCACTAACCGATTCATGGTTAGATTGTTCCCGCTGACCGATTCATGGTTAGATTGCTCCCGCTAACCGATTCATGGTTAGATTGTTCCCGCTAACCGATTCATGGTTAGATTGTTCCCGCTAACCGATTCATGGTTAGATTGTTCCCGATGACCGATTCATGGTTAGATTGTTCCCGCTGACCGATTCATGGTTAGATTGTTCCCGCTAACCGATTCATGGTTAGATTGTTCCCGCTAACCGATTCATGGTTAGATTGGTCCCGCTAACCGATTCATGGTTAGATTGTTCCCGCTAACCGATTCATGGTTAGATTGTTCCCGCTGACCGATTCATGGTTAGATTGTTCACGCTAGCCGATTCATGGTTAGATTGGTCCCGCTGACCGATTCATGGTTAGATTGGTCCCGCTAGTCGATTCATGGTTAGATTGTTCCCACTAACCGATTCATGGTTAGATTGTTCCCGCTAACCGATTCATGGTTAGATTGTTCACGCTAGCCGATTCATGGTTAGATTGTTCCCGCTAACCGATTCATGCTTAGATTGGTCCCGCTAACCGATTCATGGTTAGATTGTTCCCGCTAGCCGATTCATGGTTAGATTGTTCCCGCTAACCGATTCATGGTTAGATTGTTCCCGCTAACCGATTCATGGTTAGATTGTTCCCGCTAACCGATTCATGGTTAGATTGGTCCCGCTAGCCGATTCATGGTTAGATTGTTCCCGCTAACCGATTCATGGTTAGATTGTTCCCGCTAACCGATTCATGGTTAGATTGTTCCCGCTGACCGATTCATGGTTAGATTGTTCCCGCTAACCGATTCATGGTTAGATTGTTCCCGCTAACCGATTCATGGTTAGATTGTTCCCGCTAGCCGATTCATGGTTAGATTGTTCCCGCTAACCGATTCATGGTTAGATTGTTCCCGCTAACCGATTCATGGTTAGATTGTTCCCGCTAACCGATTCATTGTTAGATAGTTCCCGCTAACCGATTCATGGTTAGATTGTTCACGCTAACCGATTCATGGTTAGATTGTTCCCGCTGACCGATTCATGGTTAGATTGTTCCCGCTAACCGATTCATGGTTAGATTGTTCCCGCTAACCGATTCATGGTTAGATTGTTCCCGCTAACCGATTCATGGTTAGATTGTTCCCGCTAACCGATTCATGGTTAGATTGGTCCCGCTAACCGATTCATGGTTAGATTGTTCCCGCTAACCGATTCATAGTTAGATTGTTCCCGCTAACCGATTCATGGTTAGATTGTTCCCGCTGACCGATTCATGGTTAGATTGGTCCCGCTAACCGATTCATGGTTAGATTGTTCCCGCTAACCGATTCATGGTTAGATTGTTCCCGCTGACCGATTCATGGTTAGATTGTTCCCGCTAACCGATTCATGGTTAGATTGTTCCCGCTGACCGATTCATGGTTAGATTGGTCCCGCTAGTCGATTCATGGTTAGATTGGTCCCGCTAACCGATTCATGGTTAGATTGTTCCCGCTAACCGATTCATGGTTAGATTGGTCCCACTGACCGATTCATGGTTAGATTGTTCCCGCTGACCGATTCATGGTTAGATTGTTCCCGCTGACCGATTCATGGTTAGATTGTTCCCGCTAACCGATTCATGGTTAGATTGTTCCCGCTAACCGATTCATGGTTAGATTGTTCCCGCTAACCGATTCATGGTTATAGATTGTTCCCGCTAACCGATTCATGGTTAGATTGTTCCCGCTAACCGATTCATGGTTAGATTGTTCCCGCTAACCGATTCATGGTTAGATTGTTCCCGCTAACCGATTCATGGTTAGATTGTTCCCGCTGACCGATTCATGGTTAGATTGTTCCCGCTAACCGATTCATGGTTAGATTGTTCCCGCTAACCGATTCATGGTTAGATTGTTCCCGCTAACCGATTCATGGTTAGATTGTTCCCACTAACCGATTCATGGTTAGATTGTTACCGCTAACCGATTCATGGTTAGATTGTTCCCGCTAACCGATTCATGGTTAGATTGTTCCCGCTAACCGATTCATGGTTAGATTGTTCCCGCTGACCGATTCATGGTTAGATTGTTCCCGCTAACCGATTCATGGTTAGATTGTTCCCGCTAACCGATTCATGGTTAGATTGTTCCCGCTGACCGATTCATGGTTAGATTGTTCCCGCTAACCGATTCATGGTTAGATTGGTCCCGCTAACCGATTCATGGTTAGATTGTTCCCGCTAACCGATTCATGGTTAGATTGTTCCCGCTAACCGATTCATGGTTAGATTGTTCCCGCTGACCGATTCATGGTTAGATTGTTCCCGCTGACCGATTCATGGTTAGATTGTTCCCGCTAACCGATTCATGGTTAGATTGTTACCGCTAACCGATTCATGGTTAGATTGTTCCCGCTGACCGATTCATGGTTAGATTGTTCCCGCTGACCGATTCATGGTTAGATTGTTCCCGCTGACCGATTCATGGTTAGATTGTTCCCGCTGACCGATTCATGGTTAGATTGTTCCCGCTAACCGATTCATGGTTAGATTGTTCCCGCTGACCGATTCATGGTTAGATTGTTCCCGCTGACCGATTCATGGTTAGATTGTTCCCGCTGACCGATTCATGGTTAGATTGTTCCCGCTAACCGATTCATGGTTAGATTGTTCCCGCTAACCGATTCATGGTTAGATTGTTCCCGCTAGCCGATTCATGGTTAGATTGTTCCCGCTAACCGATTCGTGGTTAGATTGGTCCCGCTAACCGATTCGTGGTTAGATTGTTCACGCTGACCGATTCATGGTTAGATTGTTCCCGCTGACCGATTCATGGTTAGATTGTTCACGCTAACCGATTCATGGTTAGATTGTTCCCGCTAACCGATTCATGGTTAGATTGGTCCCGATAGTCGATTCATGGTTAGATTGTTCCCGCTAGCCGATTCATGGTTAGATTGTTCCCGCTGACCGATTCATGGTTAGATTGTTCCCGCTAACCGATTCATGGTTAGATTGTTCCCGCTGACCGATTCATGGTTAGATTGTTCCCGCTAACCGATTCATGGTTAGATTGGTCCCGCTGACCGATTCACGGTTAGATTGGTCCCGCTAACCGATTCATGGTTAGATTGTTCCCGCTAACCGATTCATGGTTAGATTGGTCCCGCTAACCGATTCGTGGTTAGATTGTTCACGCTGACCGATTCATGGTTAGATTGTTCCCGCTGACCGATTCATGGTTAGATTGTTCACGCTGACCGATTCATGGTTAGATTGGTCCCGCTGACCGATTCGTGCATGGTTAGATTGTTCCCGCTAGCCGATTCATGGTTAGATTGTTCCCGCTGACCGATTCATGGTTAGATTGGTCCCGCTGATCGATTCGTGGTTAGATTGTTCCCGCTAACCGATTCATGGTTAGATTGTTCCCGCTGACCGATTCATGGTTAGATTGTTCCCACTAACCGATTCATGGTTAGATTGTTCCCGCTAACCGATTCATGGTTAGATTGGTCCCGCTGACCGATTCATGGTTAGATTGTTCCCACTAACCGATTCATGGTTAGATTGTTCCCGCTGACCGATTCATGGTTAGATTGTTCCCACTAACCGATTCATGGTTAGATTGTTCCCGCTGACCGATTCATGGTTAGATTGTTCCCACTAACCGATTCATGGTTAGATTGGTCCCGCTAACCGATTCATGGTTAGATTGTTCCCGCTAGCCGATTCATGGTTAGATTGTTCCCGCTAACTGATTCATGGTTAGATTGTTCCCGCTAACCGATTCATGGTTAGATTGTTCCCGCTAACCGATTCATGGTTAGATTGGTCCCGCTAACCGATTCATGGTTAGATTGTTCCCGCTAACCGATTCATGGTTAGATTGTTCCCGCTGACCGATTCATGGTTAGATTGTTCCCGCTAACCGATTCATGGTTAGATTGGTCCCGCTAACCGATTCATGGTTAGATTGGTCCCGCTAACCGATTCATGGTTAGATTGTTCCCGCTGACCGATTCATGGTTAGATTGTTCCCGCTAACCGATTCATGGTTAGATTGTTCCCGCTAACCGATTCATGGTTAGATTGTTCCCGCTAACCGATTCATGGTTAGATTGTTCCCACTAACCGATTCATGGTTAGATTGTTCCCGCTAACCGATTCATGGTCAGATTGTTCCCGCTGACCGATTCATGGTTAGATTGTTCCCGCTAACCGATTCATGGTTAGATTGGTCCCGCTAGCCGATTCATGGTTAGATTGTTCCCGCTAACCGATTCATGGTTAGATTGGTCCCGCTAACCGATTCATGGTTAGATTGTTCCCGCTAACCGATTCATGGTTAGATTGTTCCCGCTAACCGATTCATGGTCAGATTGTTCCCGCTAACCGATTCATGGTTAGATTGTTCCCGCTAACCGATTCATGGTCAGATTGTTCCCGCTAACCGATTCATGGTTAGATTGTTCCCGCTGACCGATTCATGGTTAGATTGTTCCCGCTAACCGATTCATGGTCAGATTGTTCCCGCTAACCGATTCATGGTTAGATTGTTCCCGCTGACCGATTCATGGTTAGATTGTTCCCGCTAACCGATTCATGGTCAGATTGTTCCCGCTGACCGATTCATGGTTAGATTGTTCCCGCTAACCGATTCATGGTTAGATTGGTCCCGCTAGCCGATTCATGGTTAGATTGGTCCCGCTAGCCGATTCATGGTTAGATTGTTCCCGCTAACCGATTCATGGTTAGATTGGTCCCGCTAACCGATTCATGGTTAGATTGGTCCCGCTAACCGATTCATGGTCAGATTGTTCCCGCTGACCGATTCATGGTTAGATTGTTCCCGCTAACCGATTCATGGTTAGATTGGTCCCGCTAACCGATTCATGGTTAGATTGTTCCCGCTAACCGATTCATGGTTAGATTTGTCCCGCTAACCGATTCATGGTTAGATTGTTCCCGCTAACCGATTCATGGTTAGATTGTTACCGCTAACCGATTCATGGTTAGATTGTTCCCGCTGACCGATTCATGGTTAGATTGTTCCCGCTAACCGATTCATGGTTAGATTGTTCCCGCTAACCGATTCATGGTTAGATTGGTCCCGCTGACCGATTCATGGTTAGATTGTTCCCGCTAACCGATTCATGGTTAGATTGTTCCCGCTGACCGATTCATGGTTAGATTGTTCCCGCTAACCGATTCATGGTTAGATTGTTCCCGCTGATCGATTCATGGTTAGATTGTTCCCGCTAACCGATTCATGGTTAGATTGGTCCCGCTAGCCGATTCATGGTTAGATTGTTCCCGCTAACCGATTCATGGTTTGATTGGTCCCGCTAACCGATTCATGGTTAGATTGTTCCCGCTAACCGATTCATGGTTAGATTGGTCCCGCTAACCGATTCATGGTTAGATTGTTCCCGCTAACCGATTCATGGTTAGATTGTTCCCGCTGACCGATTCATGGTTAGATTGTTCCCGCTAACCGATTCATGGTTAGATTGTTCCCGCTAACCGATTCATGGTTAGATTGTTCCCGCTAACCGATTCATGGTTAGATTGGTCCCGCTAACCGATTCATGGTTAGATTGTTCCCGCTAACCGATTCATGGTTAGATTGTTACCGCTAACCGATTCATGGTTAGATTGTTCCCGCTGACCGATTCATGGTTAGATTGTTCCCGCTAACCGATTCATGGTTAGATTGTTCCCGCTAACCGATTCATGGTTAGATTGTTCACGCTAACCGATTCATGGTTAGATTGTTCACGCTAACCGATTCATGGTTAGATTGTTCCCGCTAACCGATTCATGGTTAGATTGTTCCCGCTAACCGATTCATGGTTAGATTGGTCCCGCTAACCGATTCATGGTTAGATTGTTCCCGCTGACCGATTCATGGTTAGATTGTTCCCGCTAACCGATTCATGGTTAGATTGTTCCCGCTAACCGATTCATGGTTAGATTGTTCCCGCTAACCGATTCATGGTTAGATTGGTCCCGCTAACCGATTCATGGTTAGATTGTTCCCGCTGACCGATTCATGGTTAGATTGTTCCCGCTGACCGATTCATGGTTAGATTGTTCCCGCTAACCGATTCATGGTTAGATTGTTCCCGCTGACCGATTCATGGTTAGATTGTTCCCGCTAACCGATTCATGGTTAGATTGTTCCCGCTAACCGATTCATGGTTAGATTGGTCCCGCTAACCGATTCATGGTTAGATTGTTCCCGCTGACCGATTCATGGTTAGATTGGTCCCGCTAACCGATTCATGGTTAGATTGTTCCCGCTGACCGATTCATGGTTAGATTGGTCCCGCTAACCGATTCATGGTTAGATTGGTCCCGCTAGCCGGTCCATGGTTAGATTGTTCCCGCTGACCGATTCATGGTTAGATTGGTCCCGCTAACCGATTCATGGTTAGATTGGTCCCGCTAACCGATTCATGGTTAGATTGGTCCCGCTAGCCGATTCATGGTTAGATTGGTCCCGCTAGCCGATTCATGGTTAGATTGTTCCCGCTAACCGATTCATGGTTAGATTGTTCCCGCTAACCGATTCATGGTTAGATTGTTCCCACTAACCGATTCATGGTTAGATTGTTCCCGCTAACCGATTCATGGTTAGATTGTTCCCGCTAACCGATTCATGGTTAGATTGGACCCGCTAACCGATTCATGGTTAGATTGTTCCCGCTAACCGATTCATGGTTAGATTGTTCCCGCTAACCGATTCATGGTTAGATTGTTCCCGCTAACCGATTCATGGTTAGATTGTTCACGCTAGTCGATTCATGGTTAGATTGTTCCCGCTAACCGATTCATGGTTAGATTGTTCCCGCTGACCGATTCATGGTTAGATTGTTCCCGCTAACCGATTCATGGTTAGATTGTTCCCGCTAACCGATTCATGGTTAGATTGTTCCCGCTGACCGATTCATGGTTAGATTGTTCCCGCTGACCGATTCATGGTTAGATTGTTCCCGCTGACCGATTCATGGTTAGATTGTTCCCGCTAACCGATTCATGGTTAGATTGTTCTCGCTAACCGATTCATGGTTAGATTGTTCCCGCTAACCGATTCATGGTTAGATTGTTCCCACTAACCGATTCATGGTTAGATTGGTCCCGCTAACCGATTCATGGTTAGATTGTTCCCGCTAACCGATTCATGGTTAGATTGTTCCCGCTAACCGATTCATGGTTAGATTGTTCCCGCTGACCGATTCATGGTTAGATTGTTCCCACTAACCGATTCATGGTTAGATTGTTCCCGCTGACCGATTCATGGTTAGATTGTTCCCGCTGACCGATTCATGGTTAGATTGTTCCCGCTAACCGATTCATGGTTAGATTGTTCCCGCTGACCGATTCATGGTTAGATTGTTCCCGCTGACCGTTTCATGGTTAGATTGTTTCCGCTGACCGATTCATGGTTAGATTGTTCCCGCTAACCGATTCATGGTTAGATTGTTCCCGCTAACCGATTCATGGTTAGATTGTTCCCACTAACCGATTCATGGTTAGATTGTTCCCGCTAACCGATTCATGGTTAGATTGTTCCCGCTAACCGATTCATGGTTAGATTGGTCCCGCTAACCGATTCATGGTTATAGATTGTTCCCGCTGACCGATTCATGGTTAGATTGTTCCCGCTAACCGATTCATGGTTAGATTGGTCCCGCTAACCGATTCATGGTTAGATTGTTCCCGCTAACCGATTCATGGTTAGATTGTTCCCGCTAACCGATTCATGGTTAGATTGGTCCCGCTAGCCGATTCATGGTTAGATTGTTCCCGCTAACCGATTCATGGTTAGATTGGTCCCGCTAACCGATTCATGGTTAGATTGTTCCCCCGCTAACCGATTCATGGTTAGATTGTTCCCGCTAACCGATTCATGGTTAGATTGTTCCCGCTGACCGATTCATGGTTAGATTGGTCCCGCTAACCGATTCATGGTTAGATTGTTCCCGCTAACCGATTCATGGTTAGATTGGTCCCGCTAACCGATTCATGGTTAGATTGTTCCCGCTGACCGATTCATGGTTAGATTGTTCCCGCTGACCGATTCATGGTTAGATTGTTCCCGCTGACCGATTCATGGTTAGATTGGTCCCGCTAACCGATTCATGGTTAGATTGTTCCCGCTAACCGATTCATGGTTAGATTGGTCCCGCTAACCGATTCATGGTTAGATTGTTCCCGCTGACCGATTCATGGTTAGATTGGTCCCGCTAACCGATTCATGGTTAGATTGTTCCCGCTCACCGATTCATGGTTAGATTGTTCCCGCTAACCGATTCATGGTTAGATTGGTCCCGCTAACCGATTCATGGTTAGATTGTTCCCGCTGACCGATTCATTGTTAGATTGGTCCCGCTAACCGATTCATGGTTAGATTGGTCCCGCTAACCGATTCATGGTTAGATTGTTCCCGCTAACCGATTCATGGTTAGATTGTTCCCACTAACCGATTCATGGTTAGATTGTTCCCGCTAACCGATTCATGGTTAGATTGTTCCCGCTAACCGATTCATGGTTAGATTGTTCCCGCTAACCGATTCATGGTTAGATTGTTCCCGCTAACCGATTCATGGTTATACGGTTAGATTGTTCCCGCTAGCCGATTCATGTAATGCAAACGATTCATGGTTAGATTGTTCCCGCTAGCCGATTAATGCAATGCAAACGATTCATGGTTAGATTGGTCCCGCTAGCCGATTAATGCAATGCAAACGATTCATGGTTAGATTGGTCCCGCTAGCCGATTCATGCAATGCAAACGATTCATGGTTAGATTGGTCCCGCTATCCGATTCATGCAATGCAAACGATTCATGGTTTGATTGGTCCCGCTAGCCGATTCATGCAATGCAAACGATTCATGGTTAAATTGGTCCAGCTAGCCGATTCATGAAATGCAAACGATTCATGGTTAGATTGGTCCCGCTAGCGATTCATGCAATGCAAACGATTCATGGTTAGATTGGTCCCGCTAGCCGATTCATGCAATGCAAACGATTCATGGTTAGATTGGTCCCGCTATCCGATTCATGCAATGCAAACGATTCATGGTTAGATTGGTCCCGCTAGCCGATTCATGCAATGCAAACGATTCATGGTTAGATTGGTCCCGCTAGCCGATTCATGCAATGCAAACGATTCATGGTTAGATTGGTCCCGCTAAATGATTCATGCAATGCAAACGATTCATGGTTAGATTGGTCCCGCTATCCGATTCATGCAATGCAAACGATTCATGGTTAGATTGGTCCCGCTAGCCGATTCATGCAATGCAAACGATTCATGGTTAGATTGGTCCCGCTAGCCGATTCATGCAATGCAAACGATTCATGGTTAGATTGGTCCCGCTAGCGATTCATGGTTAGATTGGTCCCGCTAACCGATTCATGCAATGCAAACGATTCATGGTTAGATTGGTCCCGCTATCCGATTCATGCAATGCAAACGATTCATGGTTAGATCGGTCCCGCTAGCCGATTCATGCAATGCAAACGATTCATGGTTAGATTGGTCCCGCTAGCCGATTCATGCAATGCAAACGATTCATGGTTAGATTGGTCCCGCTAAATGATTCATGCAATGCAAACAATTCATGGTTAGATTGGTTCCGCTAAATGATTCATGCAACGCAAACGATTCATCTGTATAGGGGTCACTGACAAAATAGTGGACACGCAGTCTGTGATAGCCCAAGGTTACATGCAACTGTTGGAAATTTACAACCTAACATTAATGCCGAGAGCTTTCCGATGAATGGCAACAAGCCATATTTCCGACTAAATCCTGAAAAGTTACCCATAATTCTGCTGTGGTTAAGGGGTCGATTACTTAGGGCATAACTTTAACACGCTCCTGTGGTTGGAAAATTGATGTCAATTGTCAATTGATGGCCGCCATATCAAATCCAGTCGTAAGTCGGGATTTTTTTACCCTGTGCCAATGCATTCTCTTATATATACGAGTCGACCATAGGTCGCCTCGCATATATAAGAGAATGCATTGGCCTAACAATTTTTTATCATTTTTGTTTAATAAATGTTTCTTACATTTTTTAGGACATAAAATAAAAAAACATCCATTACCCTGCAGGGAGCCCCATGCACACATATATAGAAGCATATAGAAGAGTGTCGTCTGCTCATGTTTGTCTGGGGCTCTGTATGGGTGAAATTATAAAATTGTTAAAGAATACAAGTTGACAACAGGAAACTGTTCGACACATTAGATTTAGAAACAATAAATTTCGTACTAAATACTGGTTGAAAAATGAAAATATCTTAACAATTTCAACCTATTTTTTGGTTTGAAATTTCCACTCCTGTCGCCATGGGTTTCATTTATGTTACCGTCTCGCGTCTAGTGATCTACAACGGGTCTCGAGCACTTATCATCCGCCAGGTTCGACATACCAATCTATATATAGCTAGCGGAACACAAATTATCCCTAGATGGCTTCTGTTTTGCAGATGATATCAAGAAATGGATGTAAGACGAAAACAATACAATGCGGTCGACATTCATCGCATCATTACCCGCGATGATCTGACAGAACGTGATGTCGTGCATTGAGACATGATTTTACCAGATTTTCCCGATAGCCGACTGAACTAAATGTGGGGATGCCGGAGTACAAATAGGCTACTCTTTGTTTGCCCGCAGCGGGATTCAGGTACCGCAAGCGCTGCAGCTTCGGAGGTCACTGACCAAAACATCGACACACAGTCCATGGTGCCTCAAGGTTACAACCTAACTAACCCCTATTGTTGGTAATTTCCAATTGATGGCAATTTTATCATTTTAGTATTTTGTTCGATTTTTGATTCACAAACAGCTAACAGACACCACCTTTCGCATACGGAACGACAACAGAAAATTACGAATAGGGTACTACAATTTATGTCATTGTAGTTTGTATTCTTTCCATTCGTTGTCGATTTGCCCTATCCGTTGTTACCAAACGTTTTCAACAAACACACAAATACATGATATAGTAATAAATTCGCGATTATGTCCGGAAATTGTGATCGCCATGTAGCCTTAATTTTCATTGGTCGTCGGGAATCACGAGAATTTTGCGAAACAAAAAGTGCTTAGCTATGAACTGACAACAACATAATTAATAAATAGCTGAACCATAATCCCATTACTTCGAGCAGCAAGTACGATTGTCTCACAAACGGACTCGTATAATCAATTCTGCGAAAACAAATTCGGACTGATCCGAAAAAATTACGACCACCCACTCCCTGTCGCCACGCCTTTCATGTGGTTCACGCGTATTGACGCCTTATTGATCCTCCTTAAATTCAAAACTAGAAACCACAAATTGCCAGTGGTTCTTGGATAAATACCCCGTATTCCGACAGGAAATGCACCTTATGTATGGAAGCGCTAGGTGACGATTACCACACCATTCTCATCTGCCCGCAGTTAAGAGATCTGAGATTGAAATATATCAAACCGTACTACTACAGTCGACCTAACGTAATAAAACTTCATGAACTATTTAACTCTAGCGGTACGAAAGCTATGAAAAAACTATAAATATTTATCAAAAAAACCCAGCGTGAGATAAACCACCCCTGAGGCTTAACAAACAACGTGTTATACCCTCCACCCCATCCCCTGACGAAATCTATGCACATGGCTGCCAAATTACGCCAACCTTTCTTATGAATACACAAATACCCAATATATTCATACATATCATTGTGAATTGCATGCATATATGCACTAACAAATTTCTTCTCAATATGTATTGTTATACGATGAGAGTTGAAATTGAATTGGTACACATCGGTTCTCTTCAATAGACACCTTTCGTATAATGAACTACTACTGATAAGAATTATGAATATGGTACATGTACTACGTCACTACAGTTTGTGTTCTTTCTGTCAGTTGTCGACCGTTTTATCCGTAGTTACGACTACGGTTTGTTTCGGATTTTCAACAAAACTGACATATACATCACGCAGTAATAAGGTCGAGATTGTTGATCTGGTCCTCAAATGCCCAAATACTTAACGAAACTGTTATCTCTAATTCTATGCATGGTGACTCAAATTTACTGACAAGTGCAGAGCTAAACTTGTTGATATTACCTTCTCTGACATAACCGATGCAATCCGCCCCCTTGAACACAATAAGCCCTCAGGCCATGGCGGGATCTCATTTAGAATGATCAAAGGCACGTGTGTCCTTTATTAGCTATTCCACTTAGGATTCTTTTTCGGAAATAACACAATAAGACTGTTTCCCAAGTCAGTGGAAGAGAGCTAACATTGTCCCAATTAACAAGAAAGATGACCGTTCTGGTTGTAATAATTACCGACCCCCGTCCTTACTTCCTTATCTAAGTAAACTACATGTATTTGAACTTATTGTACGAAAACACCCTTACCGCTCATTTCAATAAGAACAAAATTATATATCAATACCAGTCGAGATTCATCACTGGCCATAGCATTCATACTACATATCAAATTTTATACATTCACCACACCCTGAGCAACGCATTGCATGAGAAATTAATCATTTGTGCGATATTTTGCGACATCTCCAAAGCTTTCGAGAGAGTTAGGCATAATGGGTTGTTATTTAAATTGGAAGAGTATGGGATCTCTAAACCCCTAATTCATTGGAATCAGAATTATCTGATCGAAGACAGCGCACACTTGTAGGCACATGTTTTTTTCTGTTTATGCCACAATTAACGTTGGATTACACCTTTTCTGACTTACATAAACGGTATTGTTCAGTTCATCAATTCTTCAACCCGCATGTATGCCGACGATACATGTTTCTTATGTATCAACCGACAGACATCACTGACCCACGTGCACCAGGATTTGATAATGAAATAATCGAGCATGCCTCTAGCCAGGCGGACATTAAAGGCACGGGCGGCGTTCGTTGTAGAATTATTCATATTTGTTTAAATCGCCAACAACAAAAGGAATATTAAAATATATATAGTTTTGTTCATATGCCAAACATAATCAGCGCGTAAATAGTATATTGTTGTCAAGACGTATGGTGTTGTACGTAAACAAGAGCCTGCTCGTGTTTCAGAAGTTGTGCGTCTGTTTACATAACACAGCGCAATTCTATACGTTAATCACACAAAAATGATATAAACGCTCTTTATCAGGAAAACAGTAACAAATAACGCTCTTTATGTTTACCATATCCGGATCTAAACAAAAGCCAGGTAACGTAACGTTTTTTGCTTTTGTTTACATAACAAAGGGGGGAAATGACAATAATATACTGTTTATGCCATATTTCTGATTGCTATAAGAACACAGTCTGTCTATATTTTACTATTCTTTCTGTTTATGGCGGTTTTTGCCGGAGGTGAATACTTTAACAGCATACCCACCGCCAACGCCGCCCGTTTCTTTAATTAAGGGATAACACTTCAATCAAACTTGAAATTGGATCTACATATCGATGATACGTTTAAACCCATTACAGTAAGACTGTCACAATTGAGGAAAGTCAAATTCAGGATCAATCTGTGTTCACTAGAAATAATTATTAAGCCATACATAATGCCTTAGATGGAATATGGGGATGTTTTTGTGATAATAACCCCACACGTGATACACTCGATGATCTTTATATTGAAGAGGACAGAATAATCATCACTGACCCAACTCGTTCAGTCCATAACAAAAGAGTCCATACATAACTTGGTTGTACCACTCTACGAGATATATACACAGAACGACACGATGTGTAAATGGGTTTGTCGATACGACACGAGTGCTGTCGCGGAAGGATAGAACGAGAGGCGCTTGTGCCTCGAGTTCTATCCTTCCGCGACAGCACGAGTGCCGTATCGACAAACCCATTTACACATCGTGTCGTTCTGTGTTTATTACACGCTTCGCGTCCTAGAGTCTGTGCATTACAAATACAGGATTAGAAGGTTTATTTAGGCTCATACAGGGCGCGTTTGTCATGTGAGATGATTCTTTTATTTAAATAGTTCCAGTTTCATGGTTGAGGCGAACGTCATGCACGTCATTTTACGTCAACGAGATGAGTATGGAACGTACGTTGCATACGGATTTGTAAATATGGAACAGCAATAACAATGTACTTCGAGGAATAAGCGTGTAATAAACACGAAGTAAGTAAACTAAAGACTTGGCATAGAATCACATAATGAAGCCACAACTTATATGACAGATAGCGTGCCAACTCAATGGGGGAATCATTAAGTTATCCAATCAGAAACCCAATTCGATATCAACACTTCTTGGCCCACTCTAAATAAATGGAATCAAAAATCTTCGCAATCTTGACCAATGTCTGGAACTCTGCATGTAAAGTTACTTTCGATGAGGCAATACAAAAGAAATGCGACGAACCATCCAAAGTGGACGTAACTGCATATTTGTAATGAACATTTTTAACTGGATACAAACCGAAGTGGAATCTTCCATAATTATTAAACCCTTTCAGTGCCAGGTCCGATTTTTGTATCAACCCATATACCCTGTGTCAATGCATTCTCTTATATATGCGAGTCGACAATAGATCGCCTCGCATATATAAGAGAATGCATTGGCCTAACAATTTTTCATCGTTTGTTATTATTTTTTACAATTTTTTACAATTTTAATAAATTTTTTCTTATATTAAGTTTAACAGACTTATTTTGCAGGTTTAGTGCCAGGGAATCTTACATTTTTCATGGGCATCAAAATTATTACTATGAATACTTGGTTATAGTTTTGAGTTATAACATGCCCCTAAGGTTTTAACCAGTTTGTTTTTAAATTCGCTATAGCATGGTTAAGCATACCCAAAAAAAATTCAACCCCCAAAAAAAAACAGAATAGAAAATAAACTTTTATTTTTAATTTTTTTAAAATTTTTTTAAATTGTTTTAGGGCCGATTTTACAGAACGTAAATTAGGGCCGATGAGATCGGCCCCTGGCACTGAAAGGGTTAATACAGGACATACTGCATTGTCGTTGTTAAAGGGATGCAGCGATTTGAATTACGGCACGTATACAAAATAAATCTCTCCATATGTAAATTCTGTATGTGTACATCCATGTGAGGATGCCTATCATTTCTTTTTCCAGTGTCCAATCTAACAACAGAATTGCTATGTGGCTTAAGTTAACAAATCTTAATATTGCTGTAAGGGCCCTTTGGTATTCATTTTATACAAATTAAATAAACAGCTGATTGTTTAAAATTGTTCAGTCTTTCATTTCAGCCTCTTGTTATTTCGCACAATGAAATAATCAGCAACCGCACAAGAGACCGACGCCATAGCCAACCACATTGGAATCAATCAAACTCTCCCAGTTTACAGCATAACGTTTCACACATGTTGCTGAGAGGAACGATTAGTAAGTTTGATAACTTGTATTCCGATATATACAGAATACACTAATATGTAAGAATACACTAACCCTAACTCTAAGTTCTCTAACCCTAACCCTAGCCCTAACCTTAGCCCTAACCTAACCCTAAGCCCAACCCTATCCCTAGCCCTGACCCTAACCCTAGCCCCTGACCTAACCATAACCCTAAAACATATGGAGAATGTAGGGGGCATGCGTGGCTTCGTGTATTCTTACATGAAGGATATACACTTCAAGGAGTCGCAATTCTATACGAAATTTATAACCGAGTGCACTAAATTCAATTCAAGCTGAGCTTTAGCGAGGCTCAAATCGAATTTAGTGGATGAGGTTAAAAACTTCATATATAATTGCGATTCATTAGATATCCTTTTTATCATATAATCACATGTTAGTAAGGGAAAACGGTCTCGATACGGCTGGGGTTAAAAATAATAATATTGATTTCCTTATCACAACCAGAGAGGAAGTAAAGAGACATTCAAGAAAAAATATAGTTCCATTTTAAATGTGTCTTTTCACTTTGACATAATTGTTCAACCACCCATGTTTACCTCACAATCAACACTAAACTGGCCCAAATTGAATACCATAATCATATTCTAATTAACATATTAATAACATTTATCGATATCTTTGTGCTAAGCTCTTACGTCACTGTGCCTGCTGATAATACACGTGTGCTTTACTAAAATATGAGACCGGATCTAGGGGCTAATGTGATAAAAGCAAATCAGTGGCATTAAAGATTTATCATCCGAATTAACGCTCCCTAATTACTATTTCTATGGCTTCGGGAGTAAACAAATATTTGATTCGAGTCGAGGAACCCACCTCTCCAACTTCAATTGCGGAACTTCAATCTGATCCTAGGTCTCCCACAGCTGTTGATGCCTAGACAGAATAAGGTTCCCAGAGGGTGAATTTGTTGATGCCAATGTCAGCGCGGTACATCAAAAATATCAATCTCTTCCAGAGATGTCAATCGGTCACCTCTGTTACATGATCCATTTAAAACGATTGCTATCTCTGGTTGTCTGCGAAAGTAATTTTAAAGTAACTAATGCGCGTGACATGCGAGCCATGCAGAGTAAGTTGAAAACACACACTTAATTCTTCTGCGCTGGTTGCTGCATGTACACTTAATCGGGCCAATATGACTAACTTCTGGTTAGTCACAAGCATATGGATCACTTTGACTAACCAACACCTTTCAACGAGTACCTTTGACTAAATCTAGTGCTATTCATAGTGACTAAGTCACACCAAGAATATCTCTAATTGCAGCACTGCCTTGAATGATGCTTAAAGGGTTACTGTAACCGACCATTTATGGGACCATCTACTTTTATACACAATAACATATATGCAACAAATGAATGAATTTGAGCCATGGGTTAGTGCAAATTCCACCCATGTGCTCTCTGTGAGATGCAAACAACATGGTAATTATAATGAAATTGAATTTATGGCTGGAGTCATAAAATCATTTTAATTGTTTTAATTACCATGTTGTTTGCATCGTTCATAGAGCACATGAGTGTATTTTGAACTCATCCATGGCTCAAATGCATTCATTTGTTGCATATATTCTGTTGAGTATAACAGGAGATGGTCCCATAAATGTCCGGATTTAGTGTACAGAACCCCTTTAATTTTCATTGCTAATATTCAATTTCCTTTGTATCGCAGTTCTCTTGGAGCTCCAGTTGAACGAATGTGATGGGAGGATATTATGGCATATGTATCGGGGGGGGGGGGGGGGGGGGGTGGGGGGTGGCTATCGTCACAAAATTTGCAGACACAGGGTTGAACAAAATAATTTCCGATACCCGACCACCAACCCTCTGTGCAAATTTTTAATTTTGTTCCAGGCAAACTTTTTGGACCCACCCCCCCCCCCCAAAACAGAAAATAAATCAGAGTAATATGAAATAAAATTATATCAGCCTGGTTCTTTCTAGGAATTATTATTTAGCATATTCCAACAACACATAATAGTTGAATGGTAGTAGCACAACAGGAAGCAAAATCGTAAAAACAGGTCCCTCAGGTATCTGCTTCCCATTTGTTTGCCAACAATTGAAATACTTCTGAGTGAATATATAAAGATATTCATTACGCATAGGGATTTCATCATATACCAAAAGCATTCACCTCACAATTATAATTGTGCATGTGCACATACAGTGTTCAAGTATGTTGCCAATGCATCCATGATTGTGGCATCATAATGGACTGGACATATATGTCAGTGATTGTTTGATTGCTTATGTGTGGTCTACCACGAACACAAAATAAAATGGTATTGTTATTCAGTGCCTGGTGTAAAAGGCTCAGAGTGCAAGATGATATTTGCAAATATTTTGTTATAATTGTATACTGTTGACATGCGGATGTACATTTTGAAATTCAAAATGGGCTTATGTTTTATATGTGTAGCCATGTATTATAGTATATGATTACTGGTACACGCTTATTGCCTTGATTATTGACTAGCAAAAATACCGAGAAAGAACAAGACCTCGATAGCCACATCCGGAAGTACATGTAATAACGAACCAAAGCCGGACGCTTTGGGTCGTATATAGACTATATCTGAGTTTTTTACGTCACCAATTATTATCTAATACGACGCTGATGTTTTGAATTTCGCGAGCGCCTTTGTCGCACAGTAGATCGGTTGGCTTAAAGCATTAATGTCGTAATAAGAAAATCTTGTTACTGTGTCTTTCGATTACTGGTATTGCAATTGAGAATTATGAACATTGAATTACAATGTAAGTTCATTCGTTGCGTTAGGTTACCTTTTATTGAGAAAATAAGAGACAATAAATAACGACACTATTGTAACTATACAGTCTACACACACTGGGGCGAGTGAAAAGTGATCGACATTCCTGATGTGAAATATAATAAGAATGTCATCACGAATTTGTCGTTCTACCTTGCGACGGTGGGAATTTAATGTACAGCACTTGGTACGGTGCAGTACTGTGCGAAACGAAATAACATATATTTAATAAGGAATTAATTGTTATCATAAGACTATATAGTACATATATATGCATGTGATAATCCATAAATATACTATTTTCGCCATGGAATCGAAAGGAAACACATGATTATGAACAAAGCAGAAGATACATTCAGGCGAACTCGGTCAATGGGCAAAGTTACACGATGACGTTGTTCGTCGATTTTCGTTGAAATCGACAGGTGACACCTTTGAATGAAATGAACAGCTATGAAATGGACACGCTTCTCGGCATAGTATAGTATCTCCGTCGCAGTGCTCACCCAGCGTCAAGAAAAGAAATAAATTGGTTAAATTCATTAAAGATGTTCCCGTTCCCCTCTGAACATGGTATAACTATTTTCACTTTGATGTTTGTACTAGTAGTGTTTATAACCATGCATAGTCAAGCTGTCGATCAAGAGTACCCGGAAGTACGATCTGCCTAATTTATACTCGGAATTACGATTGGAGTCCATTCATTCGACGATCCAGGAAATATAGCCTTATGTGAATCTTATTTGTAGGGAATACCAGGGAATCTATAAACTGATTTTGATAAAAAGAAAAAGAAGAAAAAAAAGCCACAGCTAATCTCGTGTGAGTGGTTTTGCTTTGGTTCGTTAATTACGCTAGCGTATGATCATATTAGTAATGAGAGTTGATTATAGGCTCAGTAATATAATTAAAAACCGGTGCCTTTGAAATGAAATGATATGCATTGTTGCTTGAAATAGGTTAAAAAATCAGCCAACGCAATAGATACACAGCTGGGCTGCGTAAACCGGTATAATATAATCATGAGCGTCCGACCTGGTGATGCATACATTGTTCTCTAGTCACCAATATGGACATATCATAATAAAAAATGATGCAACATGTAATCACAGTACAAAATTAAGTGATATAATTCCAATATCTAATTTTTTCCTAATTAATCATTGATAAATATGTTGATATGTGTTGTTGGAAAAATACTGCATCACACATTTTTTCCGACCTCGAAACACCCACCCACCCCCTCCTATGTCTGGACTATTTCTGCAGACCCTCTGTATATATCAGAACTTCCCTCCCACACCAAAGGCTACACCATTAGGATAAAAATTAACAAGTTAAACATACCTATACCAAAAACTATTGTTATAACCCTCAATAGATCAGTACTGGAATCTGTTTTAGAGAATAGATTAACAGTTTGTCCTGCTTTCAATTCGGTCTCTGATTCTGGATAATATATCATCTGGTTACGTATTGAAATTATTTAGACACAATTTCCACCAAATTACATGTTCTCCTTCTCAGTGACTCAGAAAAGTTAGTCATTTTGACTAACATTAATTGTAGTCCAATGGCTATAATTAGTCGTTTTGACTACCATTTCCTTATTTGTTATGACCAACAACACCCTAGTCATTGTAACAAATTTATGACTTAATCATTATGACTATGCTGAGTTAGTCATCTTGTGGACAAACAGTTGACTATCTAAGTTAGTTATTGACTAACGTTTTTCTTCATTTATGGAGTCGTTCATATAATGAAACTGAAATTTATTAGCAAATCGTCCCACGCTCGTCCGACATTTATTTGGGAAATCTATCACTAACGTTCTGTTATATAAACAAGATGTTTTTACTACAATGATAATTTAATTGTGATGCTATTTCACTAGCGTTTTCCTCAATTTACAAGAATCGTTTAAAGTCATTAGCTTCACTCCCGGTGGGCATATATTTGATGTCAGACAGAACTGTGCCCGATATACCACAAGAAAGGTCATAAAAAACTAGAAAGAAAACCCCAATGTGGCATATTATTAGTGCGGTACTCGCCCTGTATTAAATTGTTGAAAACTGCGATCAGAGTAAGAAATCTTCTCAGATACTAACACATTTTCGGAGCGAATCAGCGCGCGGAGTCTCGTGGATATATTCGGAGGAAATCGGAACCACCCGAATAACGACGATCGGCTGGCACGCACGACTGGGAGAACAGCCAAAACAAAGGCCGGCATGTCGATAACGAAAGTAGATTCAACAAAAAGAGAAAAAAACAAACAAAATAATAGGGGGCCTATCATAGTTTTTGCATTCAAGTTTTCTAAGTAAAATGTCGACAATTATTTGGCAACTAACAACGTTTTCACACTCTGTATATATATTTATATATATATGGAATTTTGCAAATTTAGGAGAGAATGAGTACGTATTCACAGTGTGCAAAAGACGATTGACACACCTCCGAAATTATCCAGGTTCACCAATAATAAACAAATCTGGGAATTCTGCCTTCTAATCTAACGTCAACATATTTGGCCGAATACAAGGTGAAGTTATCTGCATGCGAATTATTGACTTCTGTAAATGAAAATTATAAGCAATATTTCAATAATATTTGACATAACAATAGACCAATCGTGCTGAGCTAGATCGATTGGTCTTCCTGACACTGTTGTAAGAGATTTCTTGAATATTGAAATTTTGTTTGCTTGAAGATTTGTTCAAATTTATGATGAATATACCAGGAAAAAAATTATACATTGTCTTTCATTAGTTTCAAAATTGTCTTTCATTAGTTTCAAAATGAATCAGAATAATATTTTTACAAAAAAATGGTTGTAACTTGAAAGAACAATTTAGAGTAGGCCTACTCCCTTTATCCAAGATTCATGCTGGCTGTGAAAGACCGATGGGATTATTTTAGCACGATCGGTATATTTTAGTCCGATCGGGCTATTATTGATTGATCGGTGGTTCACCCAGACCTGTAGGATATGCGCACTATAGGATATAGATAAGGCGTTTTATGTATGGGAGGCCTATTTTACTTGAAAGAACAATTATAGTAGGCCTACTCCCTTTATCCAAGATTCAGGCTGGCTGTGAAAGACTGATCAGTCTATTTTAGCCCGATCGGGCTATTATTGATTGATCGGTGGTTCACCCAGACCTGTAGGGTATGCGCGCTATAGTATATAGATAAGGCGTTTCATGTATGGGAGGCCTATTTCTCTTGAAAGAACAATTTAGAGTAGGCCTACTCCCTTTATCCAAGGTTCAAGCTGGCTGTGAAAGAACGATCGGTCTATTTTAGCCTGATCGGTCTACTTTAGCCCGATCGGGCTGTTATTGATTGATCGGTGGTTCACCCAGACCTGTAGGATATACGCGCTATAGCATATAGATGCGGCATTTCATGTATGGGATACCCATTTCACATTTATTATTCATTTACGATCAAGCGCAAATATTTCGCAAAATAACATCTATCATTTGCGCTTCAGTGTAAATCATTTGCGCAAATAAAAATTAATATGCATTGATATCACCCCCCTGAATTAATTTTAAATGGCACAGACCCACCATATGAGGGAAGCACCCCCCCCCCAGTAACCACAATAACTCTTTTATGACCATGGAAATGGTAGAGATATGTGCAGGATATATCTCTTTTATAAAATATACTAGATCTCTGGGATGGAGACACAAATTCTTGGGGACAGGGATGCTGATAATATGAAAATTGGGGTTTTCCCCAATTTCAAGTCAATAAGTACACCATATGAGGGAAGCGAGTCCCCCAGTAACCCTGAATTCCATATTTATGGCCATGGAAATGGTATATATCTGTGTAGGAGATGTCCCTTTAATAAAATATACTAGAGCTGCTCTGGGAGTGAGGCACCAATTCTTGGGACACCAGGGACAGAGATGCTGATATATGCATATGGAAATATTTTTTCTTCAATGTTTCAGTATTATATGGGGCTACTACTATGGGTCCATGATAATATACTATGAGATGGACTCTATCATTCACAATCAGAGGGAAGTAAGGGAGTGTTAGGTATTTGCGCTTAAGCGCAAATATATTGATAGACATATACTTGCGCTTAAGCGCAAATGATTCATTTTCACATTTTATATTAACTAATTGCATTTAAGCGTAAATAATTTACGCTTAAGCATAAATCAGTTACGCTTAATGTAATCATTTACGCTTAAGCATAATTGACTTATGCGTTATCATAATACATTGGAATTATATTAAGAGCAATAATTTCATCGGCTGCCTTACCTTATATGTATATTTGTATAATCTGATGTATGTTAACTTACTGGCATTAGTAATGTGGTTGCATCCATTTCAGCTTGAGTATGTGGAGTTCAATGGGAGTGTATATGAATTACGGTTAAGCGCAACTCATTTACGCTTAAGTGGATTTCATTTACACTTAAGCGTAATTGAAATGAATTATGCTTAAGCAAATACATGTACCTATATCCAACTGGTTTCCTCAGTCTGAATATCCATCTTAGTATGGGATCTGGGTGGAGTCCTCACCTATGTTTGAGTAATGTTTTATGGCCTGAGTTAATTTGAGTTTAGAGCAAATCACATGGGAGTCTTTTTTACATTTATTATTTATTTGCATACAAATATTTGCGCTTAAGCATAAAGCAATTGCACTTATACTTAGTGCAAATACACAACACTTCTTTACTTCCATCCAATTCTAACTGTCAATGATTGAGTCCATCTTATGGTATATTTATTTGGGCCTATATAAACTCAAAAATTGAAGAAAACATAATTCCATATGGATATCTATATCACCATCGCTGTCCCAAACAAATACGGTCTGTACTAGAATAGTGAATAGCAATATGGCACACATGTAGCATTGCACAGGTAATTAAACAGTTTGAAATACACATGTAAGACAACTCTTTCTGCACGAGACTGTACCTGCTGTATATCGATCATAAAATCGGTCAACGATCTGCAACGATTACAAATTTCTATAAATAGTAACATTTTCAACTGTTACCGTTGTTCATTGCTCGATCATGACCACTTTGATTATAATTCCTTCATAACTCGGTCAATGTTCTTCCGTTGGTGATTTCAGGCAATAATTCCTTTTATATCCCTCCCATTCGAATTGACTATACCGCTTGTTTTTCGTTTTATTAAGCTGATGTTACGCTATTCCAGCAAACGGCCTCCCTCCACGGAAGCTATTTTCTGAGAACGAAAGTCGACTCAATCCCGACCAAGTCGGAAGTGTTCGGGTGTTTCCGCGACTGCACACGACAACTCGTTAGTGTATTTATTTCGCGTTTACAGTGGAATTATTCGTCCCGATTGAGGGAAAGTAAATAGTTAGTTACGTGGCCGTATAATTAGTACAAACTGATATCTGGTTGGGGCATTTCGTGTATGGGGGTTATTTTATTCAGTCTTTCCACAGAATATCGCAGGGAACTCAATTGTGAGGTTCAATTTACGTTTCACATCACTTTAACACTTTCAGTGCCAGGGGCCGATCTCATCGGCCCTAATTTACGGTATGTAGAGTGCCAGAGCCGATAAAATCAGCCCTAAAAAAAAAACGTTTTAGATTGTTTATTGGGTTGAATTTTATTTGGGTATGTTTAAGCATGCTATAGCGAATTTAAAAACAACTGGATAAAACCTTAGGGGCATGTTATAACTCAAAACTATCACCATGTATTCATAGTAATAATTTTGATGCCCATGAAAAACGTAAGATTCCCTGGCACTAAACCTACAAAATAAGTCTTGCACTGAAAGAGTTAAAGAATATAAGTAAAAATAATTAAAATTGTAAAAAATAATATCAAATGATGAAAAATTGTTAGGCCAATGCATTCTCTTATATATGCGAGGCGACCTATGGTCGACTCGCATATATAAGAGAATGCATTGGCACAGGGTATATGGGTTGATACAAAAATAAGACTTGGGGCTGAAAGGGTTAAAACCCGGTTCTTCAACAGCGTCAGCATACATTAGATGATAGCAACACTGATAGAGCTTACCAAAGTATCGGCCGAATTAGAGCCGCGGTCATCTGGCGTATAGTCATGTTCTCATTGCTGTGGTTGATGCTGTCGTGTCCAATTTGCTAAATCGTAATGAACTAGAGTTCCATGGGGACCATGTGGAATTATGGGTTCATCATAACTTAATATCGCGCCCGGTACGTGCATGGCTAGAGGGGCTGCGTACAGGTGTCCGACTTTGATTATCAAACAGCATTAGAGCCCGAAGCCGCCATCGCACGCCGCCGCCACCAGCCATATTGGCCACAAGCCGCCGCCAGCCATATTATCTCTAACGCCAGCCACATTAAAAAATCTCCGCAGCCGGAATTGTAAAATGGCTGAGCCGTGTGCATGGGCTTAAATGTCAAGCACAACTGTACTGTGAATCGCAAAGAACTAAACCGCATTATATATTTGCCTAATATTGGCATACTCGCATGGACACGGCATGGTTTTTATATTATCAGAACACCGGCCCCCTTAATGTGGAATAGACTATCACAATGCATGCTTTCATATAACTGAGTGGGCGCATCCATTGGTAATGAAAGGGTTAAAATATAAATTGTTTATATCGACAACACCCAGTCTCAGACATCGCTGGCATTTGTCAATATATACACATACGAATAGAAAATAGTTTGAAATATTATATATCATTACTATCGGGTTCACCATTCAATGATGCATGCATATATCGCAAGATGGCAGTGATGATAGCAGTCTGAAGTCGACAGAAGTCCCAGTGTAACTACTTATACCGATTAGATGGGAAACTACACAGTATATCCATGCCAGTCCTTCGTGAATTTTCGCCATAATGGAAAAGCCCAACATCAAAAGATTACCTGTGGTATGGAATTCTACGGGTTCACCACAAACGCTAAAAAAACGGCGTCTATAACCGGGGATTAGGAACATTTCGGAAACGAAAATACGCTGAATGATAACATCTCAGCCGCCTTTTCTTACATTCTTTACCAATTTTGTATAATTTTTCTCATTTTTTCTTACATTTTTTAACAATTATAAATAATAATATAAAATTTGTTAGGCCAATGCATTCTCTTATATATGCGAGTCGACCTATGGTCTACTCGCATATATAAGAGAATGCATTGGCACAGGGTTTTCATATTGTGATATAGTACGCTCATTGGTTTATACGTTCAACCAGATGCAATTCAGATGTGTATAGATCTGTATACAGATCTGTATGAAGTCACGTGTCGTGCATTACTGCCATCACAACATGATGACTAATAGTGAACGCGCGCTGACCAGTACTCTGGTAATTGACAACTCACTACGAGTCGTTTCAGTTTAGGCCAGACATAAAAATGGATCAACTATCAGTAGACAACAGCTCTGGCAGGGAGTGGAGCGAACGAGTCGTGATTGCTTCGACTTTATTAGTTCCTCTGTGTCAGAGCGTTGAGCACGGGTGAGTTGTGTGGCCGCGTCTTCGGATGTAGCTGCCCTCGTGCTTAACGCCGGTGAGACAGTTTTGGATTAGGCTTATGGACTTAATCCATGAAGCTGTGTTGGCCGCAGTGCAAAGGAGTCGGTAGTGGACATTGCTAACTGGAGTCTCCAGTCTAGCAGGGGCTACCTGACCCTTTGCCTGGAGTTCCGGACTGCAGATGCTGGCATCCAGAGATCTCAGGGCCGGGACGCCAATGCCAAGACTGCCTCCTGTTCTATGAAGAGTGGGAAGAAGAAGGGGCCGCCCAAGAAAAAGACGCACTCAAGAAGGAAAAGGGACGCTGATCGACGAGCGAAATGGAAAAAGAAGAAGGGGGTGACCGTTGATCTGCCGGTCACCCTCCCCGTGTGGTCAAGCCGTCAAGTATCGCAGCCAGTAGGTCGGACTTGTCTGAGAGACGCCCAGACAACCCGACCCGCTTGGAGACTGACGACATCACTACAGCTAACAGGGACTCCGTTGATCTGCCGGAGGTCCCTGTTGTCGTCATCGAGGCGAGCGGAGTAAGGGAACAGGATTCCACCCCTGTTGTTCCTGCCGCCAGCTTCGATGTGGAGTTGGACAGCCTACCACCTCGGACACAGGAATTCCATTTCACCCCGGTGTCCCCCAGCTCCACGTGCAGTAACAGCGCCAACAACTCCGCCTCCAGGCAGAGTATGCTAACAGCAGCAGCAGCAAAAATAGAAGCCATGGAAGCACAACTTGAACAAACGACACAGACACAGATTGACGCAACATCGACACTCTACACGACACCACCACCGTCTCCACCTCCGTCACCAGGAAAGAAGAATCCCGCAAAACGTAGGAAAAAGAAACGCTAAACCAAAAACTTCTAAAAAATGCTCCTTTTTTCTGATTCTCTTAATAAAGGCAATAATATGAGGGATTAAGGAGAGGTGCCTCTCGGCCCTTTCGACAATCCCGGGCTAGCCCCCCGAACCACTCACTTCTCTCAGACAACAGCGATTTTGTATGTGCCGTGTCAGCATATATATATATATATAGGTCTCCTGTTTGACACCATCTGGGTGGTGGCCATTTTTGATCGGTATGGAGTGGGTATCCATGCTACAACACCCTTTATTTGACCAAATGTAGCAAAATTCCCAACTGATGACAATTCCAATAACAATGTTGACCAAATGTAGGACAATATTGTTTTTCTTAAATTAACTAGTAGTCTTGACTGGCCACGGGGAGGCCACAGGGCACAATCTTTCCATATAAGGTAGGAAATTATGCAAATATGGTCCGAAAACAATACTCCCCCCAATAACATTTTTGAAAATCAAACTACCATATATTATTGGTTTGGAAATTACAATTAATGTTTTGTCAGGTATGAAATATCCAACTGTTGAAAATTTTGACCAAGGTTGGGGTGAGACACCCCTCACACGTCCCTGTCCATCTTGAATATACGAAATACATGGGTGGAAATGACAACGAAAACTGAAACACATTCGCCAAGCCCGAGTAACAATTAATCACACGTCAACGTCCATCTTGAATATACGAAATACATGCCATGGGTTGAAAAGACAACGAAAACTGAAACACATTCGCCAAGCCCGAGTAACAATTAATCAAAACAGATTTGCCTGTCGCAATGCTTCGGCGTTGACCGTGACGTATAGCGGACAGGATTTTTGCTCACACGAACGAATACCGGTTTCTTTCTGTGTGCATTTCAATATCAACCCGTTCGCACTAGTCTGCGTGTAGATCTGCGTACAGTTCTATAGCAGTGTAAATGCACCCTCAATGGTGAAATAATCCAAATTTCTGCCACCTTAACCCTTCCATGACCGAAGCTTCCTGACATTTGGCAAAAACCCTGTGCCAATGTATTCTCCCATAGGAAGCCTCGGATATATACATGTAAGAGAATGCATTGGCTTAACAATATTGATCTTGTAAGCCAGTGCATTCTCGTCATGTAAGGGTTAATTTGCACCACGGAGTTCGAATTTTAAAAACAGATAAGTCAAACTCCTCAACTCTCGAATAATTTCAAACTAATTTCCAACTATAAAAGTTTCAAGTTATGCCGTTCAAGTCAAAGTTGTGATTGATAACAGAAAGCTATTCTACTATCGGTAGAAAAACGACATAATCAACACTATTTATTGGTTGAAAAATTATTCTACTGCTGTATGAGAAACAATCAAAACCTGCTTTCCGTCTGAAATTTCTAACTACCGTTGTTGCAGGTATACCACGTCATCTCCCCCTGTGATATCCTCACCTGGCTAGTTCTCCCCACAATGACGAAATGAAGTTTCACTAATGTGACATTCTTATTATATTATGACATATAGGAACAGTGACTTTTGAGATTTTTTTAAATCTAACCTTGTCAACCCCCATATCGCCCAGTAGCATAAATATGACAAAGTCAAGTTCAGATTTATTTTTCGCTCATTGTCCCCGCAAGCGAAGTTAGGCCTTCAATATAGAATTAGGTTCCGTCCACCAGCGTCCGTCCGAGTGTTGGAGCTCTTTGTTATATGCTAAGCTATCAAATAGTGGTATTTTTGCATCAGATAAAAACAGTTATCCGTCTGGTGATATTCATCCGCACTAAAGTTAAAAGTGATTCAGTACTAGGTGAGTTAATTAAAACTAAAAGTCCCTGAGTGTTCAGGTTGAAAAATTGTAATATGTGATCAATTATTAATTTTGTTTGTTAAACATACTATGATTTTAGCCCCTCTATCCCTCAATCAATCTGTCTGAAAAAATGGAACTATTTTTATATGCACAATCTGTCAATCTCATTACCATGGCTGTGCCTGGGTATACATATCTGCATTTTATACTCTTCTTTCGATGTGAGCCATGAACCAACTGAGCGGAGCATATAATAAACAGAATATCTACAATTGTTGGTTGTATATGGTAATTATCTCATGACAAATAAATGAATTTCCGCTCGTGGAAATTAATTTTTTGTCATCACTCATGAGTGAGATAATTCCCATATCCAACCAAAAAGTGTAGATATCCTCTATATATCTCTCAGACATCCGTGGTCGGATTCACATTATTATTTGGTTTATACATTTAAACCGTCATGGGATATCGCCATGGACTGGGATCCGTCAATTCAATTTTTGCAGTTATGACGATTAGAGTGAAAAATACGTTCGTGCCTACTTATCATATCTGTATCTCAGTCACCATAGGTTATGGTTCAAAGTGCTTTACTAAATCCATGAGGCTAACTGAGTCGAACAATATCCACAGGCAACACATTCTATCATCAAATTATTATGATATGTGACCCGCCATATCAAATCCAGTCGTAAGTCTGGATTTTTTTTTACCCTGTACCAATGCATTCTCGTATATATGCGAGTCGACCATAGGTCGCCTCGCATATATAAGAGAATGCATTGGCCTAATAATTGTTTACAATTTTAATAATTTTTTCTTGTATTCTATACAATTTTATAATTTCACCCATACAGAGCCCCAGACAAACATGAGCAGACGACACTCTTCAATATGCTTCTATATATTTTTGGGGCTCCCTGCAGGGTAATGGATGTTTTTTATTTTATGTCCTAAAAATTGTAAGAAACATTTATTTAAAAATAATGATAAAAAATTGTTAGGCCAATGCATTCTTTTATATATGCGAGGCGACCTATGGTCGACTCGCATATATAAGAGAATGCATTGGCACAGGGTAAAAAAATCCCGACTTTACGACTGGATTTGATATGGCGGGTCACATAATGTATGGCCCTCATAATAACATACACATTGTCCGTATATCTCCATACTGTTAGATAAGATAATCGATTAACCTCGTGCAGACAGCCACATTTGATCTGTTCCAATTCCAATTAGTTTATTTTCTTAAAACTCATATTCTACAATTTCATGATTATTGAGACACAACATATTTACAAATGTGCAGTACAAAATTATGTTCCTGGCATTCGGCCTTATGGCGTATGTGCACTGAAAATATGTGAAGGAATTCTGCTCATAAACTGTAAAGATTGATCCAATACTTATTTGTGTAGAGCCACCGAAGGGACATTGGATGGCAACATGCGCGAAGCATGACACAAATAGTGCTAAAGTTCTTTCAGATGCCATGATTTGAAACCTTACCGTACATAGATTGTATAAAGATGCATATAAGTACATGTAGTTCGCGTATAAAACTATAACATTACAAAGTATATATAGCTTGATGCTTCAAACGTCCAAGTGCCTCCAGTGTTACAAGGAAACCACACATACTCTTTATCAGGATTGATATTTTATATTTGATGCGGATAGGTTGGGCAATGTCTTTAACCCTTTCTATGCTAAACGCTCATTGATGAGTAGTTATCCAGTAGGAAATGTTCAGGTTATATATATACACCCGCCAATCAATACAGACAGTTCAGGGAGAGTCACACAATCGTTAGTAATTTTATATTTTGTAGAATGGACATATACATGTACACGTCACTGTTTCTTTATTTCGTACGAATCCTAAACATCTGATTCGTTTCATTTGGACACATACTATGTATACACTTATAAAAATGTTGTATATATGCTCAACAGCATTGCCTCACCAATATCAATTTCCTTGACGACACACTTTACAACGTTGACTCATCACATTACAATATAGTGTCGCCAGCTGTTCTATGGAACATGGCATAGCTCTCGTGAGAGGTTCTGTCGCCAATGACAAGCAGCGAGGCATATGGGCTCAAGACTCTGGCTTTTAAATTAAATTTCCGACGAGGAACGACCAATGTCGGAATGAGGGAATTGTCAGGCGATATCGCAAATAACTCCACACAAAAACCGATTTCTTGAGAGCGCTTCATAGCTCAATCGATTTTATCTCAACATAAACCTGTCAGACCGGTGACGAATTTGGCACATCTATAACGACTTTCCATCCATTGTTCGACAAAGAACATTAGAATCCGACTTTGTCACGTGGCCTAGAAATTTCGATCCCCTTTGTGGTGGAATTAGCGTTGTCTCGGAATGAAGTTTAGAGAATCAAAATAATCCTCCTTGAAGCGGTAAATTGGAATGGATGGTGCGCGCATAATTGGACAATCTCCCTAGAAATGACTGAGAGTGAATTTCTGAAATCAGTTAATAATTGGAGTGCATTGCTTATGCAAGAGATGCATACAGCAATGTAGGACCCATCATCCACGAGAGAACGGCATCGCGCGTAACTCTAAGCAAGAACCAAATACTTGTAGTTAATATACGAGGTTGCATTCAGCAAAGAAATAAACCCTTCCATGACTGGAGCATCCTGAAATGTTGCGAAAACCCTGTGCCAATGCATTCTCTTATATATGCGAGTCTCCCATAGGGAATTTCGGATATATAAGAGAATCCATTGGCCTAACAATATTTGCCTTGAACTTGTAAACCATGCATTCACTTATATAGGCGAGGCTCCTATATATGTGAGACTCCCATATATAAGATAATGCCCTGGCACATGATCTTTAATGCTGCATCAGCACAGCCCCCGTCACGAAATGGTTAATAAGATGTTTACGTTGCTTACAGATAATTACCTATAAGCCACGTACATGTAGTTCATATTCAGAAAATCACCACCTCAGAGTTATTATTTCCACAAATTGACCATTATCGCACGACAGAAGCTTGGACAAGATTAAATATCGTCATAATATATCTTTGGACTTACTTTCGGTGCTTAAAGGGACTCATTACCTTCGGAGTGGCTGCATGTGAACTAACATAAAAGTCTATAAAACAACTATCACCAAAAAGCTTCCATATCGTATGAATGCAACTGGCACTATATATATATAACTATGCCGAATATCGTTAGAAATGGCTGCTAAATGTTGTTCTAATCAGATAGCTGTGAATATAAGGAATGGAGTATGAACGCAAGTTGGTCTGACATTTTATCTGTGAGTTCTACAGAACATGTTAGGCAAACTTACATCCATATTCCAAGCAAGGCAATCAAATCAACATCCATTTTTAAATATACAATGTACTTTACGGTGACCCGTAAGTGCCACGGCAAAATAAATTTTTCAAAAGTTTGTTTTACTCA
Source organism: Siphonodentalium dalli (assembly GCA_032622095.1). Classification (NCBI taxonomy): domain Eukaryota; kingdom Metazoa; phylum Mollusca; class Scaphopoda; order Gadilida; family Siphonodentaliidae; genus Siphonodentalium; species Siphonodentalium dalli. The sequence goes on from CP136063.1 coordinate 263,756,291, forward strand.
CGGCAAAACAAACTTTTCAATCACGGCAGAATAAACTTTTCGCTCACGGTAAAACATACTTTTCATCCACGGCAAAACAAACTTTTCACTCACGGCAGATAAAACTTTTCATCCACGGCATAACAAAGTTTTCACTCGCAGCTTGTAAAACAATCTTCGTGTATACCCACGAAGCTATATTTGTCACTCTGAAAATCAATCATGTTACAATCTTGGACATCATGCAATACGACTGACAGTGGACGCCACAAAGGATATTTATACAGTTTTACCTTCTACAATAAGCGATTGGAATAGACTGCCAACATGCGTGAAAATTGTACCAACCTGGATATAAACACACCCGTACTATCATGGTCATAGTCGCAAATATCAAGTATTCCACACACGATTGAGACTGATGTAGTAATTTGAACTTCGATGTGATGACCAATTGTGTTAATGTAGAATGGCATTTATACCAGGCGTCAAGATTGGAATTACTATCTTCTCTGCCAAACATAATGCTATCAGTATTACACCTCCAGATTGATGAAAAAAGAGAATTTACTAAAGAGGGACGTTTGCTCCCAACACATATTGTTGCAATATACAAGGTGTTCTTCCGTGACGCAGACATAATGAGTAATGTCTTGTTCGAATTATACACACACATTTAGATTGAGTCACATATAACCTGACAGTCTCAAAGCACAATGCGGTTTTACCGCAATTTTACCGCCAGTGAAAAGTTTATTTTTCCGTAACTGAAATGTTTTTGCCGTTAGTGAAAAGTTTTATCTGCCTTGAGTGAAAAGTTTATTCTGCCGTGATTGAAAAGTTTGTTTTGCCGTGAGTAATAAGTTCACGGCAAAACAAACTTTTGAAAAGTTTGTTTTGCCGTGGCACTTACGGGCCACCGTAATAAAGAGGGGGAGGACACAACATGAGAGAAAAGAAAAATAAAGAAAGAAAGAAACCAAGTCGTAAATAATGGGAAACCCCTGCCATCAGTTTGTGCGACGGAGTTGACAGACGCATCGGCACAACCTTTGGTCCCAATTTGCGCTTTATTTACTCCATTGCCACAGTGCCAAATATGACTTACTCTCCCAATATTGACACATGGGTTTCATTCATGTCTATAATTGTGGAGTTCCATTGAACAAATACTAATTGCTAATCAATGCTCCAGTCTGCGATCTGAGAAAGATACCAATCGCGACATCTGTGCGAGGGCGCTTCTCACAGACCGCTGGTAATAATCAGCGTTACACCAAAGAAAGCACAGGCAGGTCTTTAGTGGTTGATTGATTATGGTCTAACGTCGCTTCACCCACTAGGCCATGTCAGGCCTAAGACGGGCCTTTAGTAAAGAAATGGCATGTAACCAGTGTCAATAAATATATTAAGAGGGAGGTAAAGTGGCAACATTTGAATGGGGAATTACGTGTAATTTTTTAGAAAAGATTGATCAAACCTCACAAAGCGCATGCAGGTGATCATATCATACCTTTCTGGAAAGTTTGAAGACTTATCTAGTGACAACGCGAATCGGAATTTTGATTTTCATTCCATGTTGGATATTAACCCTTTACCCAACAGAAGGGCCCTGTGCCAATGCATTCTCTTATATATGCGAGTCGACCATAGGTCGCCTCGCATATATAAGAGAATGCATTGGCCTAACACATTAAAAATTATAAAATTGTTAAAGAATGTAAGAAAAAATGGTAAAAAGTGTTAAAAAAAGATTTTTTTTAGGCCAATGCATTCTCTTATATATGCGAGGCGACCTATGGTCGACTCGCATATATAAGAGAATGCATTGGCACAGGGCATACGGTAACTATCACAATGTGGTCAAGGAGCCGGTTCCAATGATATCCATATTTGTATGGTTCTATTGAGACAGACCGAAGATATTTTAGGCTGTTGAAGCTTTATTTGGCCGGTTTTGGCCGGTTTGTTGGGTAAAGGGTTAATAAAGTTGGTCACTATTGTTTATCGTTGTTTATAATATTTCCATCAAATGTCACAAAACAAAACATAAAATAAAAATTCTGCTTTGCGTTGTCACTAGATATATGCTCAAACATTCAAACGAGACACGAAGCACTCTTCTACAGTTTGTAAATATGGAGTAATCTTGTCTTGAACATTAACACTGAATTCCCCATTTAAATATTGCCACTTTACCTCCCTCTTAATAGGCATGTTGCGGACTAGAAGTTCCCGTTCAAACGGTATTCACTGGAAACACACACTCAGTAGTCCCTGTAGCCTCATCCGCCAAACATACTACCCGATCATCTGAATTTGAACCATATACATGGTATTGAACATCCCTCGGGTAGTATCCATTTTCACACACTCTTAAACTATAAGCCATAAACTCATAAATTACATGTACACAATATGTGCACGGCTCACCCAAGGCCATCTTACTATAAGTTATTACTTTCTATATTTACCATACTGGGGATGGCAGGAAGACAGTCTTGCCAGATTATGCCACCCCCCACAATATACGACAGAATTATCCATAATTGTCATCATTATTATGTAATATGTATGTGTATTGAAATAAAATTCCTATCCTATCCTATCCTATCCTCATTCCTGGTAATTTGTTAGTTTTGGTATTGAGGGCAGATTCACCTTAACGTTCGCATTGATTTGATGATGAGTGTCAAACGTCTAACCTTTATGACTCAATTTCCACTTTAATAATAAGTATCTTGGGAAATGGTTTGGATCGTAAATATTGTAACAGTTGAGCACCAATAAGCATTAGCATAAAACGCGACATATTAGTGTCACATTGAACGATATTTTTTGTGCGAGGCGATCGTCGCGCAATGAAAATGTATGGAAGAGCGAATTTTTTTTATTTTCCTTGGATACCAAACAAGCGGCTGGTTTTGTATACCTCGAAAGACAGAGCATATCTTCGTCTCAAAACATATAAAAGCAGGTCTTTTTCACCAAAAAAAATCGGCCAATAAAGACCATTCGAATTTCGTTCGTATCTAACATGCCTGTCATTCGCATTTATATCGCATATGTCTTGCCATTAAATATACCCGTTTCACTTAACTATGGTACCCGTAAATCCGCGTTCCAAGTGCAAATCGAACTCGAACTGCAAGTCACTGACTGAAATCGAACTGGAATCGAACTGAAATCGAAATGGAATCGAAATTAGTGACGCTTTTGCCACATTTATACAGCTTGGCGTTAGCCGTGTGAACGGGAACGTGTATAGTTCGTAACCTTCCTGTTATATTACGAAAGCGCCACCGACCCAAATATATAAATACACAACTCGTTATAACGATTTCTAACTCGTTATAACGACATTCAACAACTCGTTATAACGAATTGCAACTCGTTATAACGACATGCAAGTCGTTATACCGACTTCCAACAACTCGTTAAAACGACTTGCAAGTCGGTATAACTAGTCGTTATATAAGTAGTTATAACGAGTTGTAGGTCGTTATAACGAGTTGTGAAAGTCCTTATAACGACTGGTAGAGAAATTATAACGACTTGTAGAAACATTTACAAGTCGTTATAACGAATTGTTTTTATTTCTACAAGTCGAAAATTGTTCTACCAGTCGTTATATATAAGGATTAACTGTCATGTGGACTGTTTTTATGGAGATGTAACCGTGGGGTAAGTGGTCATAACTTGTGTAAAACTCGAAGGGTGTTACATACAAGTTATGACCACTTACCTCACGGTTACATCTCCATACAAACAGTCCACATGACAGTTAATCCTTATATTTATATACATTTAGCGTAAAAGCCGCTTTTGTAAATGTATGTAAATCGAAAAGTGTATCGTGACAAAACCAGCCCAAAATATCCCATAGCACCCTTGGCAAAAGTTAACATGAACAATTTCTATATATTGAAACCTGATGACTTATTAAGTCAATCCTGCGCGAGTCCAAATGCGCCCAAAACATTACGCGTTCTTCTTTCCGAAACCTATGACGCGGCGATGTAATTATGGGGCTGCAGTTATGAGCTCTTGCGCGTTTACCGAGAAATAACTGTAACTAGTCACGTGGGCGCCGACCGATCGGAATGCTGGATTTATTGATAATCACACTTAGTATGTAAATATAACGACTGGCACACCTCGTTATAACGACTCACAACTCATTATAACGACCTGGAAGTATTAACCATTTCTTTATAAAATGGACACTCCCACCAGCTATATAAGTATAAACTAAAGTGGTCTATTATTCATTTGGAGAAATTTTCAGGGACAAACCGAAGAAATGATAAGTGCTGAATAATTCCTGTTCATTCAGGGGGGGGGGGGGGAGGGGGTCGGAAAAATATTTCAGACACGTATGCTGATTTTTTCCTTTCGACCCTTGTTGGGTGGGAACCACCCGCGTCCAAAATTTGTTCCGTTTTCGGCAGTTTTTTCCGACAATTTTTGGACACCCACCCTGTGAGTTGCAGAATAAAATGTTTGTTGGTCCCATCGACCACCCACCCACCCCGGCATACGTCAAACAGTCAAAAAGGCTTACAGGAAAAAACATTTTTAGTTGCGGAAAAATTGTTTGTTGGTCCCAACGAGCACCCACCACCCCGGCATATGTCCCCCCCCCCCCATGGTTCATTGCTGGGAAATGTTCAGATAATAAGTTTAACAAACGGGATTGTATGTACATCAGTGTGTTTTTCTATCGGTTGTCATTTTGCTATATCCGTAGTTACGAATATGGTTTCTGGTTTTCAACAAAACTCACAAAATATAGTTATAATTTCCAGATTGTTTCTCTGGTCCTCAATGTGGGAGTTGACTCTGAGATAGTGTCCTTAACTTGTAAACTCCACGTGGCCTTAATTTCTATCTCTCAATGGCAAATAAACCATTCGTCGTCGAGAAACACAAGAATCTTGGGAAAAACAAAGCTTTATAAGCGTGACCTGATAACAAAATATTTACGTACAAAATAATAACGGCAAACAGAACGTGGTCACCTAACTGCGAGTGGTAAACAGTTTGAAAGGCACGATTGTCTCACAACCGGACTATACGACTGTACTACATGTATTAGATATTACACATTGTATTCGTAATTCTTCTCAGTATAGTAGCTCATTATGCGAAAGATGACTGTGGTGTCAAACCCAGAAGACTCGGCTTACTGAGCGCTACATAGTTTAAAACCTGAATTACTCGAACGCGCATGTGTTCGTTTGACACACTGGGTCGATGGAATCCCGATTTGGCTGTATCAGTAAATGCCCAGAGGTATGAGCTCGGGAAAAGAGTTCCTAATGAATCTGAGGTTACTTAGGCATATCGGTCCTCCTATGCGTGCAGATCCGTGCTTTATCCCGCGTGAGCTAATTGAGAAGTCAAATTGTTTTCATGGATATTGCCGCTAGGGGGCTCTGTACGATTCACTGGAGGCCGAATCTTCCGCCATTGTAGGCCCCCTAATGAAACACCTCGTGCCTAATCCAAAGAATTGATATAATATGCGACAGGAAAGCTAATGTCAAGCAATTTGTTTTTTATGTTAGGGAATATTTTTTCGTCTGAAGATAACACGGTTTGCCATATTGTTGCCTCGAGGCACCAGTAAGATTGTCCGAATCAGATGAGAAGTCTCTATTGGCGATAGAAATCGATAGGATGGCTTAATAGGGGAGAAATGTCGTCATAAGATTGTGAAGACGTCTTACAGAGACACCACAGTCGATATACATGTTATAAGGTCTCGCCGTTAATGGAAAGAAATAAAACAAAAGTTAGTATATCATGGACCGAATATAGAAAGCTCGTGACAAGGAAGACATATAAAACAGTGCTTTTCGGAGTTTCAGTTTTGTAATACAATGAATATAACCCCGCCCTCTACAGTGCGGTCCACAACTTCAAGGGTTGTATGCTGTATGGGGGTGTCTGGAAGATAGAACAAGAAATATATGGGGGGCATTACTGACTTAATGGTTTAAATATTAAATGATTCATTCAATCCTTCAAATATGTTATTTCACCTGAGACAAACATGCGGTACAGTCATTGACATATGTGCATGTACAGTAGTCAGTAGGCTACACACATACATCTATACCAAATTTGGGGAGGCACGCATTATAACCGAGTACAATCAAAGGAAAAATTTCAATTGTTATCCAAAAACTCACAAGATACCAATTTAAGGTATACATACTGGTATATGTGTGCATATGTATATAAGGAGGTAAATGAAAACAAAGATGTAATTTCGATGCATGATGAACACTTAATGAACCACATAACCGCTAACTGCTTTTAATTTAAGATGAATACTAATTTCTATCAATCTAAAACAAGCGAATGAACCCTCTCATTTAACCCTTTACCCAACAAACCGGCCAAAACCGGCCAAATAAAGCTTCAACAGCCTAAAATATCTTCGGTCTGCCTCAATAGAACCATACAAATATGGATATCATTCGAACCGACTCCTTGACCACATTGTGATAGCTACAGTTATGCCCTGTGCCAATGCATTCTCTTATATATGCGAGTCGACCATAGGTCGCCTCGCATATATAAGAGAATGCATTGGCCTAAACATTATCTTTTTTTAACACTTTTTACCATTTTTTCTTACATTCTTTAACAATTTTATAATTTTTAATGTGTTAAGCCAATGCATTCTCTTATATATGCGAGGCGACCTATGGTCGACTCGCATATATAAGAGAATGCATTGGCACAGGGCCCTTCTGTTGGGTAAAGGGTTAAGGCATACGTGCAGGAACATAGCTATAATCACAGTTGCCAACCAAATTTATGTAAAAGTAAAAGATTTAAATTGGCGTACTTGTTATTGTACGAAATTATCCAGTCACAATAATGGAATTGTCCAGTTACTTACATGTGCAGTTCGTGTCTGGATGCTTACTAGTATAGTAGAATGTCACGTGCGTATACATGTATCACACCACTATCAGTGACAGCCACAGATAGTTGGATTGTTCCAAACATTCACGACAACTATAGCAGATTCCGTGATAACTGGGCGATGACTTGGCGACAAATTTCTTATATTCACAATTGTTTCGGTAATAACATATTGCATCGCCGTCGGTCCGTTTATATTTGTAATGTACAAAGTAGAAGTATTGTAATGACAGATTGTGCCTGATTCAGTCAGTCACTGATTAGGTAGATTTGCATTCGTGTTCATCCGTCACGGTACAAAAACCTACATTGTATATAGAACATTTTCGTCGACATTTTACGAATTTACCAACGTTATCATTATTGTGCGTGTGTGCATATATATTGCGCAGTTCGATAATCACACAGTCGTCTACCCGAATAAATGTTGTCGGTGTCGCATTATGCGCCGGACTGCAAAAAGATGTGCTCTGGGCAAAGCGGATTATTCATAAAATGACTAACTTCCGGTACACATACGTAGGTTAGGAGAATTTGGACAATTTTACACGATGGTTTGACAAAACTCGTGCCATGTCCGAGCATGTCCATCATTGAAAATCTTGAACGTTTGAAAATACGCGCTTCTTAAATTTGCAATATCTGTAGAATTGTCATAAACTAAAATGCGTATGAATTTGTTGCATATTATTGAATTTTCAGAAGGATCCGTGTGCTGATCCGCTTTGCCTGATGCGGTGATCCGATTTACCCGACGGCCGGGCAAATCGGATCAAAATAAAAAATCACCATAGCAACCAAACCAACAGATTGATCTGAATGCATGCCATCAAATGTTATGCCATCATGGTTAGAAACTGGCAGTATTAATATTTGTAATTGCCGCTTGATTTTATACAAGAAAAACCTTAAGTGATCCGCTTTACTCGGGTCTCCCCTACTAATTAGTTTGCTTGACCTCATAAATGTAATGCGGTCATCGGAGTAACGAATGAACAACTCCCCCCCCCAACAAAAGGCAAGTTTTGCGCGACGGATAAATAAAATATGTACATGTAGCTAATGCTGTCGCTGAAACGGCTTATGTCCGCTCGGGGGATTTGGCATCTTTTGGACAAGACAGAGCCTCGCCAATAGATTATCACCCCCACGTACATAAACCTTTTAAGCGACGACACTAACTACATACTCTATATACAACTGCTTCAGATAGTTTACCACTGAGATACATGTATGTGTATACATTAATCAGCATTAAGACTAAATGTTCCAATTGCCAGCGTACAAAAGTTAGGAGTTTAAAAAATTTGCTATAAGTGTAAAAATTATGGAACAAGTGGGCTGGGTCCCAAATTTGTCGGAGGAAATAAAGGGGGTGGGTTTCTGGTTAGGAGGATTTTTTGTCTCACCCCTGTGTATGTAATGTTTTTGCAGACCCCCTGGTTTGAATGGAAATAAATATTATTAAACCAAATTTACAAAAACAATTTCATATTTAAAAGGAGGTGTTCACTATGGGTGATTTCCGGTCACACTATTTTGTTAAATGAACGGGTAATGACCAATAAGTATCAGACAAGATGGCTCCATGTAAGAGCCTGTCGCTTGGTGCCAAACCTCCTCTCTCAGCCATATCGTACATTATACATCATCTTGTGAATTACTGTATATATATGGGATACAGAGTAATGTTTACACCAATAAGTATCACATTTATTGTTCTTAGAGAGGTATAGGGTGTCACACTTAATTACTGAATCATAAATAGAGGGCTATATAATCATGTGCACAAGTGTTGATTTATTATTGGATTGGTTGTGTATACATGTATATTATAGTGCCATGCATGAATTTATAAACAGTAAACGAACATGACACATGTGTAATGGTTAGATCACGCCCGAACCAGTTACTGGTGTATGAAACCGAATTTCAAAAGTTAAGAAGTTGGTGCAAATCTGTGTATACATGTATATTATAGTGCCATGCATGAATTTATAAACAGTAACCAGCCTTTTTTCGCATCTTGAATTCCGGTTAAACGGACATGGCTCATTCGAGCTTCAAAATTTTGTCTATGTAATTTGGAAGGAGGTATAAGGAGGTATAAGGAGGTATACGATAGGCAAGGAGGTATAAGGAGGTATAAGATAGGTTGATAAATACACGATATATTGATATACTGGCTCCATATACTCTGAAATGTACTCGTCATGGTCACAGCCATTTTCCAGCTGTTTTAAATTTTTCGCACAGAAGTGAAACAAACGCTCATTTTCTGTTCCATGCCTCCACATGGCATTTGTTTGTTTGGGACCAAAACACCCTGTTCAAAGTGGGAATACGGATAGCTAATAGTATATGTACATTTTTCAGACGGTCCAAAAACCTGTTCGCAGAATTGACGACCACGAATCCGCTTGTGAGAAAATCGTGCCGTTCAAACTTTTTGCTACTCGCAGTAAAGTAATATGGATCTGTTTATCGTGCTTATTTTGTACTTATATTATTATCATAGTCAGTGGTGTACAGGCTCGATGATTGCACTCACTATTTCACGATTACCAATAGGATACATAACTTAAGGCAACATGGCGATTACAATTTCGGGACACAATATCAGAGTCAGCCCCCCCCCCTATTGAGGCCGATGGGGTCATTGTCACAAGGCTTCGGTCACATTCGTAGCCAGCTTTTTAAATGGATCACAAATGTAGCCAGCTTTTCACCGGCGATCACATTCGTAGCCAGCTTTTCTAATTCCATGCTTTATATGGCGCGAGATATGACGTCACCACGTTCGTGACTAAAATGTCGACGTCATGCTAAAAAAACTGACTTCGTTTATCAATTTATATTGGAATATAATTCGAGCATTCCAACGACATTGATCGAAAACCTCAGGTTATTAGATGAACTAATACCAAAACAAAATTCAAGTTGTTGTTCATCCATCAACTCAGAAAAATGAGATCAACCTGATCGTGTTCATTGAGGCTCGTCTGAATATGAAAAGCTGGCTACAAATGTGATCGCCATAGAAAACTGGCTACATTTGTGATCGATATAAAAAGCTGGCTACGAATGTGATCGATGCCTTGTGACAATGACCCCATCAGCCCTATTGAGGACGAGAAAAACGAACTCAAACGTATTTTTACTATATGTTTGTGATTTGTTTTGATAACCAGAAACCGAAATCGTAACCATTACTATGAAAAAAAAAACAAATGATAGGAAGAACATAAATTCCACTGACGTAGTACCCTATTCCACTGACGTAGTACCCTATTCCACTGACGTAGGACCCTATTCGTAATTCTAATCGGTGGTAGGTCATTATGGTAAAAGAGTAAAGGTGTCTATTAAAGATGCACAATGCTAATTAACGCTCGCGGGTAAAAAATATTTGATTCCAGTCGAGGAAGCCACCCTTCAAAGCTTAGAGTTATCAGAGTTATCAGATATCGATTTTTGAAATCTTTTACTTTTCACCTACGGGAATATTTGGTGTCTTGACAAATATTTGACGAATATCGACCGACATACTCTCGATAGCAAATTGCCTTGAATAAAATGTTGATATATTACACTTCTTGGCCAATTTTATACTATAGTTGACATTGGTTAGCATTTTTTTTTAGCACTTAATCGATTTTACGGCATTTGAAGAAATGTTATTGTTGTTAGATCTGATGATATGGGGACAGTCGAATCAGGTTGTGTACCTTTAAATATTTCGAGGGATTTTAAGTTCGTGACGACAATTATTTAGACCACAAATACATCCGGATAGACATCAGCGGAAGTCCGGCAAATGGTTGATTGAAAGGTAGAGCTGGACTGGCCGAAACGATTCATTACCGTCCCCAGGACGCCATGGTCCCACTGCGAACGGACGGAGAAATTAATGAACATTTGGCCATACGACAGACTTTAATTACGAGTCCACATCCTTCATTAGTTTCGGACAGGCCGAACAAAGCGCCGCAACCGGATTAACATTAATCTCAGAGTCTTTGTTTGACCATCTGGACGGGAAGTTTGACCGGTGTGACGTCACATGTCGTTATGCCGATACGCCCAGATGCTCCTTATATTATGATATTGTCGGAGAACAAAGGTCCGACCCCAGATGACATTAGGCCGAACCAAACATAAAATAAGGACGACTTTATTAGTTTTTCATGGAATTGATCTTATTTATTTCGAGTTGAAGATATTAACCCTTTCTATACTAAATGGAATCTCTCAGTCAGTTAAACAGTGCACATAGGAATGGTCTATTATTGAGTTGGGGGCAGTTAAGGTAATCAAAACAGACGACATATAAATAACAGTTCAACAGGAGCCCTATTTATTGAGGGAAATGTTTAGATAATAATTCCTGGTAGATTTAATGAAATAATAATCTGAACATTTCCTGTGAGATAACTTTTATCAATGATACTTTAGTAAAGAAATGGTTAATTTATGTATACGCTTCAATCATGTAGCATTTTCCAGTCTAGCCGCGTTTTGCGGTATCCAGTTTATAGATGATTTGGCGGTGCCACTGTCTTCCCATTCCAGTTTATAGATGATTTGGCGGTGCCACTTCCCATATATTTTTCATAATTGATTGTTAACCAATCTTTAGCGGCCTGTCTGGTCGACGGAGTAATGCTGTTGTTAGTTTGAATATAAGGCCCATTATTCTCTTCCTGGAATTGTTTAACGACCATTGGTTTATCTTGCTGGTGTTTAAAGGTACACAATCCGATTCGATGGTCCCCATATCATCATATTTCAACAACAACAACAACAACAACAACAACAACGACGACGACAACAGCAACAACAACAACAACAACAACAACAAACAACAACAACAACAACAACTATATCAGCATTGTTCTCAACGAAATGTGATACGATTCGTTGAATATTTAGAGCAGGAGGTGAAAATTAACAGAATTTAAAACTCGAAATCTAAAATAATATGGGCTCTGATGGGTGGGCACTCGGCTCAAATCTAATATTTTTTACCCCCGAAGCCGAAGAAATAGTAACCTCGGTGCATTAAATCGGATCAGTATATGTATATTTAACGTTGTCTCAGCATGGTACATATAGCAAGGCGTTATCAGACTTACCGACGGGGGGGGGGGGGGGGGGGGGGGGGAGGAAACCGTATATAAAGGATAAAGTGTGGCAAAATTAAAAATGAAATATTAACTGACGCAGTTATGCCACTTTTTGAATTAGAATTGTTGTTTATAACTTGTATACTATTTTGACAGAATGTCGTTAAATTTGGTATATGGACATCATATGAGAAATTACCGATCAAATTCGAATTTGGATCAATCCGTTCCGACCATTTCTGACGGCGTTATGCCACTTTATTACTTATAATTTGCTGTCTATTTTGTTTTCCGCATTATAATTTGAACAGTATTTGACAAAATGTCATGAAACTTGGTTTATTACATAATCCTGCCATTATTCCATTTAATAAACCCATTATACAAATTGTGATATTAAGCGTTCGTTTAATAACAGGAAATAGTGCCAGGTGACCTTTGACTTCCGGTTTGTCGTCTGTTCACATTCCGTACGCAACGCCTCAAAATACTATGGCTTCCAATATTTTTAAACAAACAATAATGAATGAAGAGTTTGAAAAGTTATGTCATTAAACATATGCCATTAAATACTTTAAAGGGTCTTTATTTATCTGGGACTATTTCTTTACGCGGGCAAACAACGCATAGTTACGTGAAACGTCATCGAATGCCTTATAGAAGCCGATGTTAGTTTCGCGTCCCATTTGTTGATTTAAGTTTGTTTTGTCGAGTTTTTGGATCATGTAATACATAGAATCTGCAACTCGTCCCCAGTTTATAGCTGAATTTACAAAACTCGTCCAGTAAATTAGGTCTGGACCTCATCATGATTATTATCACCATTATTATCATCATGATTATTATCACCATTATTATCATCATGATTATTATCACCATTATTATCATCATCATCATCATCATCATCATCATCATCATCAACATCATCATCATCATCATCATCATCAGCAGCAGAAAGTCCGGATCAAGTTACGAATATAGGTTCGGTCCAACCATTTCTGATGGAGTTATGCCCCTTTTTTGTCTGTACGACCCAACCTTTTGTTGTTCGGATGATAATTTGGATATAAATATTATTTGACATAAACCATAACTTGGTATGTGATAAGACCTATATTATTTTTGTATACTTCTTAAAAAAGCAAACGGCAAACGGCAAAAAAAAACAAAAACATTTTCAAGGGATGTGTGGCCTAGCGGCCTTTTATTTTATGAAGGTATATTCCGTTCTCATCGATGTTCCGTATTCATCGACATGATACGACCATATAGCACACATTTGAGAATTTACAAACACAAAACAGAAGTCACGTGGACAACCTGAAGCATCCGATTGGCTGCTGTTGGACAAACGACCTTATAACACGAATAATTGTGAAGATTGCTGGAGATACGACATTTGTGTCACTGGTTTGTGAGAATATTTGCCATCCAATGCAAAAACTGTTTGGACCATCGGATTGGATTTTTTCTCACGATTCGAATGATATCAAATACTCATTTCCCGCCAAAATGGAGTTACGACCTTATAGCACTGATGCGACGATTAGTGTTGATTGGTTATTTGATTGGTTGTGTATACATGTATATTATAGTGCCATGTATGAATTTATAAACAGTAATTGAAGTACATGTGTAATGGTTAGATCACGCCCGGGCTAGTTACTGGTGTATGAGACCGAATTTCAAAAGTTAAGAAGTTGGTGCAATCTTGAATTCCGGTTAAACGGACATGGCTCATTGATTGATTGTTTATTTACTCAAAGCCACAATTAAGTGGCGAATACAGAGTACTAATTAATTAACATATATACATATATTTACAAAAGGGGGCCACTGTTGTTTGGCTTGCCATTCGAGCTTCAAAATTTTGTCTATGTAATTTGGAAGGAGGTATAAGATAGGTTGAAGGAGGCATAGGAGAGGTTGAAGGAGGTATAGGATAGGTTGATAAATACACGATGTATTGATATACTGGCTCTTGATGTTCTGTATTAACCCTTTACCCAACAAAGCGGCCAAAAACGGCCAAATAAAGCTGCAACAGCCTAAATTATCTTGGGTCTGTCTCAATAAAACCATACAAATATGGATATCATTGGAACCGGCTCATTGACCACATTGTGATGGTTACAGTTATGCCCTGTGCCAATGCATTCTCTTATATATGCGAGTCGACCATAGGTCGCCTCGCATATATAAGATAATGCATTGGCCTAAAAAAAAAACTTTTTAACATTTTTTCTTACATTCTTTAACAATTTTATAATTTTTAATTTGTTAAGCCAATGCATTCTCTTATATATGCGAGGCGACCTATGGTCGACTCGCATATATAAGAGAATGCATTGGCACAGGGCAGTTCTGTTGGGTAAAGGGTTAATCAACATTGTTGTATTACCAAAATCAAAACAAACAACTATTGGGTTACATCTTGGCCTGACCATTATGGCCGCCCAATTCGTCATCTCCAGTTTAAAGGTACGGTTGGCCTTGGCGGTGGGTATCCTGTGAAAATATTTCCACCCGTCAAAAACCGCCACAAACAGAAAGAACATCAAAATGTAGACAGACTTTGTCCGTATATAAATAATAAATATCGCATAAACAGTATGTTATTCTCATATGTTTAACCATTGTTATGTCAACAAAAGCATAAAAAGTTACTTTTCTGGTGTTTGTTTATATTATGATGGTAAACATAAAGAGCGTTCTTTGTTGGTGAATTCCTGATATGGAACTAATAAAGAGCGTTTATGCCATTTGTGTGTGATTAGCCAGTAGCATTGTGCTGTCCTCTGTAACCCAATCAGGCTCTTGCTTAGGTAAAATATAGTAGGTATTTATGATAACATGCTGTTTACGCGATGGTCATGGTATATATGAACGAAACTGTATGCGTTTTAATGTTTTTCTGTTTACGGTGTTTGGAACAAATATGAATATTTTCGACAATTAAGGCCTCACGTGCCTTTAATGGCACGAATGGCCTTCATTGTAGGTTATAATTTAGAAATAAAAGTTACAAAATTATGGAAATTTCCTCAAGAATATACTAATAATATATAGTATAATGATAGTATGAATGTCATATTATCCAAAACGCACACTTTGTGACAGCCGATCGTTTGTTTATATAAAGCACGTAAATAGTGAGCGATAAGCAAAACACTCAACACCGTGGCGATTTCTTTTGGAAAGTGACTCATTCAACACCTAAATCTCGAAAGGCGAAGATTAGCGAGCGCTATACTGGTACGTTGTAAAAATATGGGTGGCATTAATTTCTAACGAAAGTTCTGTAGTGGGGTCTCCCTGGCGTTGTGTGTTTTGCTTATCACATACTATTTACGTACTCGTTGTTTACATAATATGGCGTTTGCTTACATAACACATATTACTACATTATTTTGTAACATGCAATTTGCGCAATATATGTGATTGGTATAATAACAATGTTTGTCTATAATATAACATTCAGGTTTTAACGGATGTGACTATTTTAAAAGCACTACCCACCGCCAACACTTACCGCACATTTAAACCCCAAAATTTAAGGTCGAAATTGAAATAGTCGCTTTGCCTTTCTGCCACACTGATATACACCGGGACCGATTGCATCTGAATAAATCGCTACCGAATTAATTTTCCCCGATGATGTTAGGAATATGACTCGTATTTTTTATTCGATCTAGACTTAGTTACCGGAGTTATTCGAGATATTGTTTATAGTACGGTTCACACATGCTACAATATGAATTTCAGATTGATTTATATAACGCGGGTGCTTGTAGTCTCAATCTGATTTCTGTAGTATTATAATAAAGTGTTGGCACTAACAATAATGCTCCGGCCAGATATACGATATATACGGAAATCATCAGTACGATTTTTCACAATCTCATATTATAGATTACAGAAAAACCAGGTTTAATCCTTGTGGTTTAACCAGTGACGTGGCTTTGGTCAAACTTTTCAACAGTTTCGGAAATTTCACACCAACAATAGGTTGAAATTGTACTCGTAGTTTGATTTTCCAACAGTTTATTAGTGGAGAATATTTATTGTTTTTAGACCAATATGTGCATGTTTTCCTACTTTTGGTACATATTTTGGACTGAAATGGCCATCAGTTGGAGATTTTCCAAACTTATGCGGTGTCAAAGTATATATTTGAAACACTTGGAAAGCTTGTGGCCAGTCTAGATGCTAGGATTTAAAAATTCATGTTCAGATTTAAGAATTTGCTCATTGTTCGGCCCGGTGTGTCCTGGTCCCCTACCCCCGTGGCCAGTCAAAAACTGCTAATTAATCCAAGAAAACAGATTGCGGTGTTAATTTGCATGAATTTACACCATAGATATTAATTTTCAAAGAATTATCAAATTTGCAAATTATATCACTCATATTATTACCCGTTGACACCCCAAAAAGTTGCCAAGGATACAAAAATCACCATACGTGTGTGAATTTTTTCCGACACCCCCCGTGTCGGAAAAAATTCAGACACGTATGGTGATTTTTTATCCTTGATAATTTTTTAGACCTATCCACACCTAGACCAAGTCTTCTCGGCCCACAGCAGCTTGCGATATCGGTTGGGTTGATTCTGATTAGATTTTTGTTCAACATAGCATCATATCAACCCACATCCCAAGCTATTGTGGATTGAGAAGACTTGGTTTAATCCGCCCTAATTTTGATTCCGTTTTAGCAAGTTTTTTTCTGATAATATTTCAACAATCACCCCCTAGAAACACTAAATCCAAAATTTCGGAAGAATATTAGAATGTTCACCACTTACTGTCTCTTTCCTATGCATGTATTACAGGTTGGTGCATGTACGTGCTTAGCTCAGTTTGACATGCCAGTGATTGCTTATCCAATGTCTCCATGCATTTTATGTTCGGAGTTACCAAGACTGATATAATAATATTATGCCGGGTATTTAGTAAATTTACAGCAAGAACAACCTATACTGACTGTCTAAAGGAAGTTTTGATGTTAAAATTGCATTATCTCTTTAAGGCCAAATATTGTTGAAATTTGATTTTTGAGCTTTGGAAAAATAATGTTTGGGTCCTTTTGGCCAGCCACACACCTCCCGTGCCCGGAAAACAATATTTGACACCCCCCTGATTACAAGTGATGATATAGTAAGTGAATACTATAACAAATTTGGCTTCTAAAAATAATATTTTGCAGCATATAATTTCAAGTTGCCTGACCTCATGCATGGTAAACACGTGGTTCTTGTCATGTCAAGTTAGGTCCCCTGAATCACATTGTTTAATTTTCCAACCAACAATTAGTGGGGAATGTGTCGATTTTAGACTAACATCAGCATATTTTTCTACGTTTGGTCAAACTTTTGGTCTGTAAGGGAGGGGGTGGGATGTGCGAAGATTTTAGTTTGGTTTGGTTCAAGGGGGTGCAGTTAGAAATTTCAAGAAATTGACACCCTCAACGGAGAACCTCTGGGCACGTCCCTGTCTATAGTACCAGCATGATATATCGAGAGAGACACGCGAATCCCATCAAAATGTTTACGGCGGATCGTGGCTCATACAAAGTTGAAACCATACAATGACAATGAGTAGGATTATTCGGGAGTCTTGTGCGGATCGGTATTAGAGAGCCGATCGGATGCAAATGGCGACCCGGTATTGATTTTTGCGGGGGCTAAGCTACTTTGGTGGAGAAAAGAGCGAGTACGTTCTATCTAAACAGTATCAGTCGGATATCCCAAAGGAAATCAAAAAGACCTGGTCCACACCGGACTTTCATTGATTTATTGTGCTCGCAAACAAGTCTGACTATGTACGCATTCAATTCGGGGACAGAATACAAATTCCGAAGCCCGATAAGGCTGCGTTCACACACAATCAAATTGCCTTGTAAGCCAGTGCATTCTCTTATATATGTGAGGCTCCCTGTGTGATATCTTGCGTATATAAGAGAATGCACTGTCATGGGATCTTTATTTTCAACAAAATACAACACGATAACTGCCTGCATATAGTTATTACATGGTATAGGAAGACAGTCTGTTATGAATATATCACCCCTAACAATATACATGACTATTGAATTGTTTTTGTACTTTTCATGTGTATATTGTAAATAAAAATTATCCTTTCCTAACCTATCCTATGATCAAGGGTCGGGCGACTTCTACTAGAAAAACATTTCTGTCTATCAAATATTTACAATTAACAGCGCACACAAGTTATGCAGAAAAAAAATGTAGGCGGCAAATGTGTAAAAAAAACAAACCGATTTTTTCTGCAACTCAAAATTTTTGACTGTTTTTGAAATGAATTTGGCTTAAAACACGTTAGAATAAGAGAAATAATGTAATTCTAACTGCTAAACTGACTGCAGGCAGTTATCGTGTTGTATTTTGTTGCAAATTTTGAAATCCAAGATGGCCGCTGGCAGCCATGTTTTTTTCCCCGAATGACCCCAAAATGACTCGTTCATATTTACATGTCAATGTTAACATCCATGACAAATAGTATGCACAGCAATTCATATACAGCTGTTTACAGTGAATTCCCCCCGCAAATCTCTGTCTTAGTTTTAAAAGGGTGGTGTCCAAAAATGGTCGAAAATGGAAAGTGGGTGGGTCCCAACAAGGGTCGAAAGTAAAAAATCAGCATACGTGCCTGAAATGTTTTTCTGACCCCCTGGCCACAGAGGGTACATAGTGCGAAGATATAAACGGAAAACTACTTATAAATAACACGAGATTCATTGTTTATAGTACTAGGTCAGTGAGATCTCTGTATAATTACATACGTTAACCTTCGTCTTTTATTGGCAGAAATTAACCTTAAAATATATGGAAATAATTAAGGATCAAGGACCTTATTTGAATTTTGCATTGAATTGAAATGAATTGTTTAATGCGCAAATCCACCGTTTAAGGTGGAACATACACAAAACATATATAGTAAATAGCAAAATTATTAAAAAAAATTGGCTTTTAAAACAATACACAAATTGCAGCAAATAATTTCAAGATGCTTATTTTTATGGTGAACATGTGATTATGGTCAGGTCAGGTATATACCTGATCTGATCAGAATGACATGTTTACCATCTTGAAATTATTTTCTGTATTTAAAAAAAACTATTTTTAGCGGAAGAATAGCAAATTTGATAATTATTTTTAATATTTAGCCCGAACCTATGTTCAAGAAATTTTGCTGTTTCAATTTCAAGGTAAATTTCTTGTTATTTGTTTGTTATACATTTGCCGCCTACATTTTTTTCTGCATAACTTGTGTGTGCTGTTAATTGTAAATATTTGATAGACATAAATGTTTTTCTAGTAGAGGTCGCCCGACCCTTGATCATAGGATAGGTTAGGAAAGGATAATTTTTATTTACAATATACACATGAAAAGTACATATACAAACAAATACAAATAAATAGTCATGTATATTGTTAGGGGTGATATATTCATAACTGACTGTCTTCCTATATCATGTAATAAATATATAGAGACGCACAGTTTTTGGGACGGGGAAGTGATTATCGTTCGAGAGCGTTTCTGGGAAGGCTACGGTGCGGCTCTGTATTTATTACATACCCCAATCACAAATGAAATTGTTAATTATAAGAATTTTTTTGATGAAATTCATTGTTTTGCAACAATTTTGGCATTACAAAAATTAGAAATTCTCGTTATGTCGCCTGTAACAATTGAATGACGTAGCTTACCACAAAAAACGTCAGGATCGCTCTGAAGATGGGGCTTTCTGTCGAAAGTTACAACACATTTGAAAGCCAATGCTTTAGTGAGAATACAGCAATGGGTATGCAATAAATCGTAGCATATCAGGGCTTTAACAAGCAATAGAATATTTGGAAAAAACTCAAGAAACTAAACCAAACTCAGAAATTAAGACAACGCTCCAACTTAACACTTTCGTGGCGGGAGTTGCGTTGGTGTAGAAAATAAAGATCCCGTGGCAGTGCATTCTCTTATATATATATATATGCAAGTTATCCCATAGGGAGCCTCACATATATAAGGGAATGCACTGGATTACAATGTCAAGGTGAATATTGTTAGGCCAATGTAGTCTCTTATATATGCGAACCACCCAATGGGAGACTCGCATATAAAATATAATGCATTGGCACAGGGTTTTCGCTAAATTTCAGGAAGCTCCAGCAATGAAAGGGTTAAGGTATCCAGGTTCCGAATTGATGGACCCGGAACCAGTTTATTATCGACAAGCAGTAACAAGACAGCTACTGGCGTGGCTTCTTTTTGTCATTCCACCAGTTCTAGATAACAATTGAACGATTTAGTGCCACGAAATGTCGGCTACTTCGCATTGGGATACGCTTAACAATGTTACGAATTTCTGAGAAGCATTGATTGCTCTGAGCCCAGCGTCTCACGCCAGGGCTCGACAGGCAGGTAATCAATACGTTTGAATCCATGGTGACACTTTTCTGCGCATGCGCACTCGTCCCAACGGTCCTAATTCTAGGCGATCCGTATGATAGCAATGATGGTGAGAACGTAATTGAATTTCGGTTCGATTAACAGCCATTGTTCACTGTCCAAACTGAGCCTAAAAGATAACTGCTTCTTTTCCGCTCAGACATTTTTTATTGTCACGAACCGACGATAGATTTAACACTCCCCGCTGAAAATCCCTCATCTGTCGAGATAGAGCATGCCGATTCAATTCCAATCGGTCATTTTCTCAAGCTTGGACAAAACTATATAATAGACACCTCTCGCATAATGGACTATAACTGATAAGAATAACGAATAGCTGATATACAGTAGTCTTAATTTTTCCTGAAATCAAGTTAATCTGAAGTAGCAAAATACCCATTGAATTGCAGTGTAAAACAGTCTTCTCTCAGTGAACAAAGCAATTTGAATGTCACCTCACCTGGTACTACCTGGCTAAAAAGAATGTCACCTCACCTGGTACTACCACAGTACCTGGCTTTATTTTAGCCCAATTGCGTATAATTCACTATGGCTTCAGTGTCCGATTGCTAGAAAAATACTGCTGAAATCGTTTACTACATGCTACAACTGCATGCTATAAGTATGTGCGAAAACCATGAGCATGTATGTTACCACAAATACAAGCTATATGTGACCCGCCATATCAAATCCAGTCGGAAGTCGGGATTTTTTTACCCTGTGCCAATGCATTCTCTTATATATGCGAGTCGACTATAGGTCGCCTCGCATATATAAGAGAATGCATTGGCTTAACAATTTTGTATCATGTTTTTTAAATAAATGTTTCTTACAATTTTTAGGACATAAAATAAAAAAAACATCCATTACCCTGCAGGGAGCCCCACACATATATAGAAGCACATAGAAGAGTGTCGTCTGCTCATGTTTGTCTGGAGCTCTGTATGGGTGAAATTATAAAATTGTTAAAGAATACAAGAACAAATTATTAAAATTGTAAAAAATTGTTAAGCCAATGCATTCTCCTATATATGCGAGGCGACCTATGGTTGACTCGCATATATAAGAGAATGCATTGGCAAAGGGTAAAAAAATCCCGACTTCCGACTGGATTTGATATGGCGGGTCACATATTCTTTTGGCCTTAACCATTTCATGACTGGAGCTTCCTGATTTTTTGCGAAAACCTTTTGCCAATGCATTATCTTATATATGCAAGTCTCCCATAGGGCGCCTCGCATATATAAGAGAATGCATTGGCCTAAAATATTTACCTTGATCTTGTAGGCCAGTGCATTCTCTTATATATGCGAGACTCGCCTATATAAGAGCATGCAGTTTGAACGGCACTATTTTCTCACAAACAGACTCGCAGTTCTAAAATCTGTTAACAGACGACTGCGAGTCCGTTTGTGAGAAAATAGTGCCATTCAAACTTCTTGCAACTCACAGTAAGGTGATATGGTTTTGTTTGTCGTGATTAATTTGTACTGAATAATGTTGTTACCAGGTCATAGTCAGTGGTAGGCTCGATGGATGCATGCAAAGCTCGCGTGCCCATCATTGGCTTCTTGAAACTAGGAATATATGTCAAAAGGACGACTGATAGAAAGAACACAAATTCTAGTGACGTAGTATACCATATTCATAATTATTATCAGTAGTAGTTCATTGTCCTTTATATGCCACGCAAGGTGGGGAGTAACGAATACCAACACTCGAAGACACATCCTCTCTTGAGTCCATTTTAACGCAATACCTTGTGCGCAATAGCTATTCATCTACCTTACTCGTATTTAATTTCGCGCAATACTATTTTTCGCGCACCAATCGTTGCGCGAATTAAAAACAGATCGGAATATAATACGACTCATAAACTCGTAAGGGTACTTGCATACACTGGCAAGTTTGGACAGTATGGTTTGCAGGCATTTTGTCGTAGAAAACGATGTGGTGGCATTATATGAACTGAAACAAGCACATAAAGTGCATCTGTGCCACAGATAACTACGTGTGAAGTAAAATCTCTGTAGTTCCACTAGTAACGATGCTACCGGAATTTGCCTGTAAATATCATGCAATTATCTCGCAAGAATAAACCATACAGGTATTTGAAGGCAAATTCCAATAGCACTGTTACAAGTGGAAATAGATAAATGTTACTTCTCATGTCTTTCACTTTGCTAAATATGCATGTTATGTGCACGGTTCCGTTCATATTTTGGCACCACGAGGTTTTCTATGACGAAATGCCCGCAAACACATACCGTGCAAACTTGCCAGTGTATGAACGTAGCCTAACTCATAAACTCAGTTTATACCAATAAGAGGGCTATTTTAGAGAGATAATAGACAATTATATTTACATGCGGGCAACCAATCGCATCGCCATTATTCATAAGTACATGTAAAGCAATAAACCATGGTTAGATTTCAAATACTTCTGAGAAATCTACACATTTTCTAGGCTGGAGGTGCACGAAATCACGTCTGCGTGTTCACAACACCGGCGTGACACTTTGGTCAAACAGTCTGAGTTAGTTTTGTGTTTAAAATACTCACAACCATGTACTTCAGATAATGTGACATCAGTATGTCAACATTGTAAAGTTATGACAAAATATTTGCAAATATCATTTCAAGTACCCTCTCTGCCTTTTACACCAGTCACTCGTTACAAAAACCATTTTCTTTGAGCAAAATAGTATACATAATCAGTCAACCAATCACTGACATACTGTCCACTCCATTGTGGAATGAATTGACCGACAACAAGCCTGGATATAGTGTGTCTGACATTTCAGAATGAGGCTTGGAAAAATAAAAAAAAATGCACAGAGGGTGGGGTGGGTGGTCAGGTAGCTGAAGATATTTTTTCGACGATGTGTCTGCAAATTTTTTTCAGGACCCTCGATCAGAATGGAAATATAAGCGATTCGAAAACACATATATATATATAGACATATAAAATCCTACAAAATGTCAAATGTCACTTTATGTACATACACTGTAAATATGTTACATGACTCTATATTTTGTGCATAATAGTACGATTGAGTTACCAATAAGGCATCTATCAACACTGAATGTATAGGAATAACCTTTACGTCAATGAAATACTATGTATTGTTTATTCCAAACCGCGAAGATCGCCAAACCATGAGAGCGATGGGACGTTGATATGTTATTATATCACATTATATATATTGCCCGAGTGCCTTATGTCATACAGTGTACTAAGCTTCACTCTGACTTAAACTGGTAATTTCCTAATCTTTTTCATATCTGATAGTTTAGTGTTGTTATTAAGAAATTAATGTAATGGGTGTGTGTTATTGGGGAAGAATTAATGCGCTGTGCATATGATGCCACATTGTATAAGCCGCAAAGTGGTTAGCACTAAATGTGCCCCAACGACTACAGCGTAATATCCCTCAATAACACACACGCCCAATACATTAATTCCTTATATTTATATAGCTTTTTGATGATTTATTCCCATGAAAAGCTGAAAATATTCTTATTTATTTTCACAAAATATGCCGAGAATTTGACACTAGCACACGCAAAACTGTAAGTCAGCCCATATTAGCTTGAGTTTCACCTGTGAATTATCGATTTCTGTGTTCTGGTCACATGATGCCACGGGCGATGCAATCGAACTGTGATGGAATAAAATGACATTAGGGATTTAGTTTTTTTGTGGTATGTACTATAAGACAAATTGACACGCATTCAGCGATCTGAGAAGTTCATAGGAAGATAATTGTAACGATATATATATGTTTTCTCCCACATATAGTTTGTTGGATGGAAAGAGAACGGCGATTTCAATGATATTTGCGACAGCTACACCAAGCACTTAGTAACGATCACGTGATCGACATAAATAACTGGCTTCAATGCAATGCAGGTGAACTTTTAAAAGCAGGCCCAATTATTCTGCAGACCGATTTTAGTGATTAGGTAAAACCTTCGTGACGCCGTGTTCGTGTTAGGTCTGTGTTTTATCGGATATAAAATGGGTGACCCACTTTGCATTTACCAATCACCGAACATGATTTAGTGTAAAACAGTCGGGCTATGTAATTATCTGTGGTTAGAATGTCCTGTACGTTACTTTCTGCATGCAAGCTCTGCATATTTATTGATTTACATGTATGTTTAAACCATTTATTTCTGAATATATTATGGCACCTTTCAGTTACAAAAGATGGACGGAATGATCATAAATAATAGTAAAATATAGACAAACATTGTTCTTATACCAACCAGAAATATGGCATAAACAGTATGTTATTGTCAAATGATTTTCCTTTGTTATGTAAACAAAAGCAAAAAACGTTACAGAACCTGGCTTTTGTTTATATCCGGATATGGTAAACATAAATAGCGTTATTAGTAACCTGTTTTCCTGATATGGAAATAATAAAGAGCGTTTATATCATTTGTGTGTGATTAACCAATAGAATTGCGCTGAGTTATGTAAACAGAAGCAAAACTTCTGTAACACGAGCAGGCTCTTGTTTGCGAACACCATCGTACGTCTTGACGACAATATACTATTTACGCGTTGATTATGTTTGGCATACATATGTATAAACAAAACTATATATATTTTAATATTCCTTCTGTTGATGGCGATTTGAACAAATATTAATATTTCTGCAACGAACGCCGCCCGTGCCTTTAAACAGATTGATTGAAAGTTTTGTTTAATTTGATGGTAAAGATTGTAAAGGGTCAAATCCTTAAAAATATTCTGAAAATCATAATTAGACTAAAATATATTTCAACAACTACACGATTAGCGATGTTAGTTGACAAATCACTGTAACAGTTTTGTTTACATATTAATGGTTTCAGCACGCGAAAGTGTGTTATTGGAGAACTAGTAATAATTAATATAAGAACAAAGTTTATCTATTTATCCATGTTCTTTTTAGTGGTGATGTTTTCACCGATTTTTTTTATTTTTTGCACATTTACCCACTACGATTTATCAACCATCACACAGGCATAATTTCCAAAATAGTAGCTTGTTGTCAGCTACGACTACCGTCCCTGATATCGAATTTCCGATTATCGGACGGTGCTACATAATTCATTGGCTGTTATCGCTGTGCGGTAGAACGACTCCATTAATCAACACTAACGACGTCACAACGTAACGGTATTTGAGTTCTTCGCCAACGTAATTTATTTTCAGGGTGTGACAGTTTTTCAAAGACTTAAAAAATGTTAGCCGAAAGTGTTATCAAATTACTAAATCATGCCATGAATCTCTACTCTGGCTAACGCCCATTGAGATCATATTCCACCAGTACAAAACCTTGGAACCTTTTGAAGTTTTGATAGGGAACCTTGTAAATTCGAAAACACAACACGGGGGATATATTCCTTAGTTACAATCTGTTCTTTAATAATGTACTTGCATGCTTTACTGCGACTTTTGGGAGCCGATATCGCAATAAACATTCAATTAATTACCAAGGAAAAATTCCATAATTGTAAGAAACCCAAAGCAAAATCGCACACGAAGTCACTTAAATAGTGAAATATCGAGTTGGGACCTCACCTGTAGTGAAGTACATTATTAAGAAACAGATAATAACAAAGAGATATATTCCCTGTTTTATTTTTTCGATTTTATAAGGTTCCCTGTCAAAACTTCAAAAAGTTCCATGGTTTTGTACATGTGGAATATGATCTCTACGTGCGTTAGCCAGTGTAGAGATTCGTGACATGATCTACCAAATTACTATCGGAATTTATACGTACCATATACAAAATAGTATCAGCTATTCTCCTTTACAAGATTGCCAACAATGTGCAAGTGAGAATTTTATCAAATGATAACAAATAACTAAGACACAGGATGTTAAAAATGTACATTTATTACTTGATCCTACCCTTATTCCATTCAATAAACCCATTCTATAAATTGTGATATTAAACAGGAAATAGTGCCATGTGACCTTTGACTTTACATTGACTTTACGCTACGTCTCAAAATACTATGGCTTCCAATATTTTTCCAACAAACTATAATGAATGAAGAGTTTGAAAAGTTATGTCATTAGATATGCGCCATTACATATACCAAAGAGTCTTTATTTATCTGGGACTATTTCTTTACGCTGACAAACATCGCATAGTTACGGGAAACGTCATCGCATGCCGTATATAAGCCAATGTTAGTTTCGCGTCCCATTTGTTGCTTTAAGTATGTTTTGTTGATGTTTTGGATCATGTAATAAATAGAATCTACAACTCGTCCCCAGTTTATAGCGTGATATACAAAAATCGTCCTGTAAATTAGGTCTGGACATCGCCAATGGCTCGGCCCAGACATAATTTACTAGACTCGTTTTGTAAATTCCGCTATAAACTGGGGACTCGTTGTAGATCCTCTATATATTAACAGCTCTCATTCAAGTCCCGTATTGTTGTCACAGAAAATATCCTAGATTTTATTGAAACAAAACTTAGTGTAAAAACAGAAAGGTTTTATGTCATTGTTTATTATTCATGCACAACGTGTGTAATAATAATTCTATACATAACATGATTAAACTATACTAAATACACAAAATAACAAAATAAGCATCGTTGTCTTCATCAATATCATCTTCACAATCACCACCATCAGCGTGGTCATCATCCTAATCATCATCATCAATCATCAATCATCAGCATCACCACCATCATCCTTGAACTCTTCTCAGATGCCGTCATCTTGCGAGGAGGCACTTTTAACAACCGCTTACCAACAGATAAAGGCCGTTGGAACGGAATTGTTTTTTCTAGATTAAGCACTCTGTGTAAAAAACGAAAATTGGAGATGAAATGCACTACTTAATGGAATGTGATTGCTTTGAAGAGGCAATAAATCGCCTCATGATATTCTAGACGAAATTAGCAAGGGAGGGCTTGTAATTAAGTGAACACTTCTAAACAATATAATATTGTATTTAGGCTTTCGTAAAGCAAGTGGGTGAAAGACGTGTTACAAATATTAAAATATAAATATAATATATTTGTTAAAAATTCTTGACGTCTTTCACCCACAATAGCAAAACAGAGAATGACAAATTCGCGCTGTATTTAAAAATAGTAATAAACTGGTCATGGAGAACGGGGACCAAAATAGAGCGACAAACGCGCCCGTAGTCCCTCGCAAATTAAATGATTTATTGTAAAAATCAATCCAATACTAAATTTTAAAGATGTAACGTTTCTTCGCAGACTTTGCTCCTTTATCCGACTGATAAACCTTAAACTGGACGCAAATGATAAATGCATAGCGTTACCGTTATTGGTGTTGTTGCTGTTGTTGTGGTTGGTGTTGTTTTTAACTTTGTTGTTTTATGAAGGTTGTGTTGCTATTAGATACACATATTATGACGATGACGACAATGATGATGATTATTATGATTATGAAGATGATTATGATGTCATAATTAAGATGATGATGATGACGATGATGATAAAACTGATGATGAACAGACGCCATGATGATCGGGAGATCACTGTATATTGTATATATAATGCATTATGTTCATCCTCTCCATGTTCTGTGTATATACTTTCCATTTCTCGATATCATTGTTATTTTGAACAGAGAAAAAAAATCATTATTAGGTAGCAATTCTCCTGGATCGTGATACGAGGAGTTGCATGGCAAGATTAATGCAATGAATTGTCATTTCCACCGGTGTTTCTGGATGTGTATAACGAAAGTGTCTATTCACATCTGCCTTTATCCTGCTTTGCAAACCTTAGGATACGTTCATACACTGGCAAATTTGCACGTATGGATTGCAGGCATTTTATCGTAGAAAACGATATGGTGCTTTAATATGAACGGAAACAAGCACATACAGTGCAAAGTAAAATCTCTGTAGTTCCACTAGTAACGATGCTACCGGAATTTGCCTGTACATATTATGCAATTATCTTGCAAAAAATAAATCATACAGGTATTTGAAGGCAAATTCCAGTAGCACTGTTACAAGTGGAACTAAATAAATGTTACTGCTCATGTCTTTCGCTTTGGTAAAGATGCATGTTATGTGCACGTTTATACTACTATGCTTTAATTAACTCAATCGTTAGTTAACACACATTAGAGTTGACAAACATATTTACACTATTTACATATAATAATGCTGTATGATCATCAGTGTATATATCATCGTCATCGTCATCATCAACATCGTCATCACCATCATCATCACCATTATCATCACCATTATCATCATCATCATCATCATCATCATCATCATCATCATCATCATCGTCGTCATCGCCATCATCATCAACAACAACAACAACAACAGCAACAACAACACCATCATTAACATCACCAATAACAGCACTGGTCATATACATCATATTAATTATCATCATCGTGGTTTTGCATCGACGACTCACTACTTATTCGATTTTACTCAGTCCTATCTTAGTCACAATACCTAAGCCTATCTGCATTTCTGGATTGTGGGACGCTAATAGTATGTAGAATTTCCATCTAGCAGGTTCCTCCCAGAACATCGCGGTATATATTTCTGCCTGGCCCCCACTATGCTTTTGCAAATGGATATGATGTGATATTCGTCATTTGCGCCTGTCTGCCCACATAACGTACAGTTTTTACCACGCTTGCTTGCTTTTCCCCACCTGCTAGTTTCGACTCCTAGTCTATGATTGGCTGTCCTTACTCGCATGATGTTGTGTGATAAATCTCGAGGTAAATTCGTAAAATACGTCTCAAAACCAAATTGATATTTAAATCTATTCTCAATATATCTCATATCAAAACCGGAAATACATTGTGCATCCCATATGTGGTTTTGTCCAGAAGAGTCGATTAACCACTTAATGCACGAGATCCACGTCGCTCGCTTATTGGTTTTCGCAAAATCTTTGAGGCGCATATTCTGGCACCATGTGGTTTTCTATGACGAAATGCCCTCAAAATCATACCGTGCAAACTTGCCAGCGTATGAACGTACCCCTAATGTTTGCTGTTATGATTTATATTTATGATGTCTCATGTCGAACATTCGGTAAGTAGTTGTTGAAATATATTTTGTTATAAGTTGTAAATTCATGCCCACACTGACGTGTCTTAATTACAACAGCTGGACAAACAAAATATTCACGGAACACAACCTTTCCGGGAATTATTAGTTCGTGGTCAACATAATGTATCTCATTAAACGACAATGTGTGCCAAATTTATCAGTGCCTCATACCAGTAGTCTCATATCTAATTTAAGTACATCCCTTTTTACCACACATCACATTATACATATGACGTAGAGCAACATTGGGGCGTTTATGTCGTTTTACGGTTGGCGTGTGGACTCAAAACTCAATATTACAAATGTTTATAATCATTTCTATGTTATCTTCATCACTAAAAACACAAAAACAGAATGCCCTGTACTTTATTTTATGCACCGACGTGGCGGGTGGACCGACATATTTGTCGTTATTGTAGTTAGGCGATTGTTACAATATTACTCAGTTTATTTGCAATAATATATTCACCCATATATATGACGTCATATATATGACGTACTCACATGTCAAAAGGTTAAAATTACGTCACGTTCGAATTCTGCAATGACCAGGTGAATACTTTGAGAATTCAAGACAGATATCGTACAGAGTATTCACCTTGGTGTGCCTATATGCTAACATTTCGGTTAACACACATTTGCGTGACTTCTGGAAATTCAGAACCCATCAAATGTGGCTGTTTTGGCGGCCACATCATGCTGTTTTGGCGGCCACATCTTGCATACATGTAGACTGGTTAATTTGGAGCATTATTTTATTAACACATTCTTCAGAATTTCACATTTAATATTGACTAAGATTGAATTAATGTATCAACGGATCAATCATATCTGCCGAAGCTCCACCATGATATAGGGCAACAAATAATCCATCCAACCAAGTGTAACTTTCTTCTTACTTTCAGGTGGATACCATCTCCAAAATATATCTCCAGGTTTAAATATCTAATATGGACGAAGAACCCTATTGAATATGCGCGGAATATGGCGTTGGATCATTCTTCTGTCGAAGGCCTGTTGTGTCCCACATGGTGTTTGGAATGGGTCCGAACTGCTTTTGGTAAAACCTTTGCCATATCACATCATTTAGAAACAGATTCTCATCGTCACAGAACCCTTTACCAACAAAATATTACAACACACATGAAAGCAAGATGACGATACAAACGTATTTACATGGTGATAAGTTTTGAATATGTAATATGTAGTAGTGCCTTCTAGAGATTATAGGGCTAGATCGAGGTTGCTCTTGGTTGAGGAAATTTGTATTTAAAGAATGTCACTATACATAATAGATGTTTGGTACGATTAGCGCAAGTGCTAATATAATTAGCTATTATTAGCATTTGTATTTTGGAGGTAAAATGTAATGATACACTTAATAGATTTTGGTTACTGTTATGCTCTGGAAGGCAATATAGATAATTAATCAGAACGAAATTACAAAACTGATTACATTGTTGTAAACGTTCACAGCTTTGTAAAATGCTTAAACCATCAAATCAGTAATGTCACATTCAAACACAGGCTACACTGAAAGGTTTGTCCCCCCAGATACTTGTTTTCCTATCGGCATACATACTACAACCATCTACATCGTGTAGAGCTAACTGTGTGTCTGATTGATTGTGTCATATGTTGATTGCCGATTAATTTATTAATTTGACTGCGGCGCATGCTCTTCCAATTAACTGGGCCCAGATAGTTGTTGATAGTATGCCTACAATGTTTATTTGTCATTTCGGAGTGCAGCGGATTATTAGTGATTATGGTCCTGAGTCTAAATCCTCACTTTTAGTGCCATTGAGGAAAGTGTGAAGCCAAGAAACCCCACAGAGCTCAAATATATATACATCAGTCAATTCGGTTGTGTCAAGATGTAACAGAATATGTTAGGTGACGTTATCTTGTCTTGTTGATTCACATTAGAGAGACTAGGTGACCATCTCCTCTATATATGGCGATGGCTCATCGTGTAACTGAGCATTCTAGTTCCAAATGTAATCGTCCCAATATTCTCGCGCATGGGCATGGCAACACTTTTACAATGAGCCTAACATAAGTTGCAAAAACTTGTGCCCCCAATCCATTTTGTATATTATGAAAATAAATAGAGGATCTAAAACGAGTCCCCAGTTTATAGCGGAATTTACAAAACGAGTCCAGTAACTTAGGCCTAGACCGAGCCTTGGCGAGATCCAGACATAATTTACTGGACGAGTTTTGTAAATTCCGCTATAAACTGGTGACGAATTGTAGATTATATTTATTACATGATCCAAAACCGCGACAAAACATATTTAAATCAACAAATGGGACGCGAAACTGACATCGGCTTCTATAAAGCATGCGTTTCACGTAACTATTCGTTGTTTGCCCGCGTAAAGAAATAGTCCCAGATCAATAAAGACTCTTTGACGTATATAATAGGATATATTTAACGAAATAAGTTTTCAAAGGTCACCTGGCACTATTTCCTGTTATTAAACGAACGTTTAACATCACAATTTATAGAATGTGTTTATTGAATGGAATAAGGGTGGGATCATGTAATTAAATATGTTTCAAGTCAAGTCAATACGTTTTGATGCGTAACATGATTTCCTTATTTAGTGCAGGCCACTCCTCCCCCCCCGCGTGTTTGACTTTAGGAAATTAACCTGATTCTCTCCCATGAATTGTTTAATATGCACTTGCAAGACCATTTTTTGAAATTGATAAAATAACCTGTTTTCTATTTCAAATATGTCTCAGTACTAGTATAGCTCTAGCATGTAGAATAAGCTTCATTACTGACAATCGCTGTCATGGTTTGATTTTGGGTTGGAAATGGTCAACTCAGTCAAGCAATTGTTAAATTTTGACGTTTTATTTGTGCAAACTAAGTGCATAAATTAATTAGTTGCAGTAAGAAACCAAATTACAGAATTTGTTTTACGCCAACCATTGTTGTCTTAAATAAAGATTCATTGGGTTTATGCCAAGGTTAATGGCTCAGCATAGATTTGAATTACAGTACCCCCTCCTATGCTGGCCAAAATTTCTGGTGACATTATGTATTGCTACAAAAGGACTGATGATATCTACGGCAATTCTCTCCAACACAGATCCAACCATTTCCTGTTGATGAGAATATTTCACATTCATGCGACAAATATTTAAACAGAAATGTAATCGCATTGAAGTCATCAACGATGAATATCGTCTCTAATGCCTGGCCAAAACACTCTGCTTTGAATTCGTGCAAGTGACACATATCGTCCCAAATTAGCGCCCAACCTCGTCTCGTGCGAACTATGAAAAAGTGTATAAGTTGTAATGGACCAACTATCAACTTAGAACTACCTATTCAAACATAGAATATCGTTTTCGACTATTAAACCCTTCCACCTTTACCATCTCACAACTTCTGAAAGCAGCTTACAAAACTCGTGCTGAATACGCCAAACGATTTGGCAGCTTTCTTTACTAAATGTGACCCGCCATATCAAATCCAGTCGTAAGTCGGGATTATTTTTACCCTGTGCCAATGCATTCTCTTATATATGCGAGTCGAGCATAGGTCGCCTCGCATATATAAGAGAATGCATTGGCCTAACAATTGTTTACAATTTTAAGAATGTTTTCTTTAACAATTTTATAATTTCACCCATACAGAGCCCCAGACAAACATGAGCAGACGACACTCTTCTATATGCTTCTATATATGCGTGGGTCTCCATGCAGGGTAATGGATGTTTTTTATTTTATGTCCTAAAAATTGTAAGAAACGTTTATTTAAAACAAAATTAAAATTGTTAGGCCAATGCATTCTCTTATATATGCGAGGCGACCTATGGTCGACTCGCATATATAAGAGAATGCATTGGCACAGGGTAAACAAATCCCGACTTACGACTGGATTTGATATGGCGGGTCACAAATTTCGTTGACGAGTAGTTCACTTATGAAATGTTCAGATGATAAGCTCCACAAACGGCCATAAGGTTTTACCTGAACATTCCTCACTGATGAATAGGAATCATTCTGCACTCAGCTGCACTCTGTAATATCTATTCAGATGTTTATTGTCTGCTTTTATATTTTGAACACCCCTCTGGATGAATAATAGATCACTCCAATCTATACTCTTATAACCGAATGGAAGAATCCATTTAGTAAAGACAGGGTTAATGAAATCACGAGCCACCTACCGATATGTCCGTATCGCGTTTCCATCGTCAATTCTCTCGATAATTGTCTTGCGATATCGCGCGGTGATGGTTAACGTACCGAGAAGCCGGTATTCATTGGAGCACAAATCCACTTTGGGGCGAAATTGATGGGACACAGAAACTAGAATTCTATTACCATTAAAATCACATTTATTTCCGCTACAGCGGGTCTGAATTTTCTCGCGTTGGGCAGATAATGAAAAGATGGGAACACCGCACATAAATCTCTTGGCTCACACGAAGGACA
Source organism: Siphonodentalium dalli (assembly GCA_032622095.1). Taxonomy (NCBI): domain Eukaryota; kingdom Metazoa; phylum Mollusca; class Scaphopoda; order Gadilida; family Siphonodentaliidae; genus Siphonodentalium; species Siphonodentalium dalli. The sequence goes on from CP136063.1 coordinate 263,790,353, forward strand.
CCGGCCGGGAGCCGAGCTAACTCGAGCGAGGTGCTAGATGTCCCGTTACCGCCTCTGGGAGAGATAGCTTGAGGCTTCAGTACTCAAATCAACAGGACACTCCAAGTTAATGTCGCCGCAATGCCTTCTGGCATAATAATTAACGACTAATTTTGTTGTCCTAACTTTGTCTGAAAATAGCAAATGCTATGACGAATTAGTTCCAATGGTAATAAGAACTTATAAGAATACTCCTCCAGGTTTGTACCGTAAACATTCGTGGAGAACACACAGTGAACAGGTAAAATTGAGTACGACCAGTCTCAGGATTGCTGATCAACATATAATATATATCACGTCTCAATAGAGTAAAACAACATGCTATAATATAATATCGATCTCGTCTCAATAGAGTAAAACAACATGCTATAATATAATATATATCACGTCTCAATAGAGTAAAACAACATGCTATAATATAATATATATCACGTCTCAATAGAGTAAAACAACATGCTATAATATAATATATATCACGTCTCAATAGAGTAAAACAACATGCTATAATATAATATATATCTCGTCTCACTAGAGTAAAACAACATGCTATAATATAATATATATCACGTCTCAATAGAGTAAAACAACATGCTATAATATAATATATATCACGTCTCAATAGAGTAAAACAACATGCTATAATATAATATATATCTCGTCTCAATAGAGTAAAACAACATGCTATAATATAATATATATCACGTCTCAATAGAGTAAAACAACATGCTATAATATAATATATATCTCGTCTCAATAGAGTAAAACAACATGCTATAATATAATATATATCACGTCTCAATAGAGTAAAACAACATGCTATAATATAATATATATCACGTCTCAATAGAGTAAAACAACATGCTATAATATAATATATATCACGTCTCAATAGAGTAAAACAACATGCTATAATATAATATATATCACGTCTCAATAGAGTAAAACAACATGCTATAATATAATATATATCACGTCTCAATAGAGTAAAACAACATGCTATAATATAATATATATCTCGTCTCAATAGAGTAAAACAACATGCTATAATATAATATATATCACGTCTCAATAGAGTAAAACAACATGCTATAATATAATATATATCACGTCTCAATAGAGTAAAACAACATGCTATAATATAATATATATCACGTCTCAATAGAGTAAAACAACATGCTATAATATAATATATATCTCGTCTCAATAGAGTAAAACAACATGCTATAATATAATATCTATCTCGTCTCAATAGAGTAAAACAACATGCTATAATATAATATATATCTCGTCTCAATAGAGTAAAACAACATGCTATAATATAATATATATCACGTCTCAATAGAGTAAAACAACATGCTATAATATAATATATATCACGTCTCAATAGAGTAAAACAACATGCTATAATATAATATATATCACGTCTCAATAGAGTAAAACAACATGCTATACTATAATATCTATCTCGTCTCAATAGAGTAAAACAACATGCTATAATATAATATATATCACGTCTCAATAGAGTAAAACAACATGCTATAATATAATATATATCACGTCTCAATAGAGTAAAACAACATGCTATAATATAATATATATCACGTCTCAATAGAGTAAAACAACATTTAAAGTGATACTAAACACTCCATTAGGGTGGTGATCAACTATAAATAGTAAATAATCTTCCTCAAAGTAGTTATATTTACAAATAGTTTATCGAAATTGACAACACACACCATCATCTTATATATTAATGAAATGCAGTGACTCTCGATGGCGAAATCATTTTCGTAAGTTTATCGCCGATAGTTGAGTCCCGAATCTGGAAGTAAATATTTACATTTTAGTGTAGTTCAGACGATGTTTTCTTTGTACGGTCGACTTGCTTCAGATTTTTGGCCATGTTAGTAGAATGCTACGTTCCCCCAGTTGGCATGGTGCATGACTACTAACTTACCAGTTTCACGTACCCGAACAAGTGCATAATATGTTTTTAAGGAAAAGAAAAGACTTCCGACAGAATATGGTTTATTAGAAAAGTCGGGAACCGCCAATAGTTACTAATTTAACTTAATTTCTAACCATTGTCAATATCCAACTCGCTACTTTGTTGGTTGCCGTTGTGTTTAACGGCATTTAAGGGTACGTTCATACACTGGCAAATTTGCACGCCATAGTTTGATGGAATTTTCATAGAAAACTTATGCCAGAATATGAAGGCTCATATGCATATAGAATGCATATTTACCAAAGCTAACGACATGATAAGTAAAATTTCGATAGTTCCACATGTAACGGTGCTACTAACACATTGCCTTACACATCTGTATGATTCAATCCTGCGAGATAATTTCTTGCAATGTATAGGCAAATTTAAACAGCATCGCTACTAGAAGAACCACATAGTTTTTTTTTATTTCGCATGTTGTTACTAGTTAGCTGCCTGTACAAATTAATTTTATTAGCGTTTTTTTGCATTCGGTTTCTGGCACGTTATATAACCTTGATTATGAAATAATCGATTTTATTTTCTAAGCAATCGGACCAAATTTAGAATGGGTGGTTCCCATTTTACGGCATGACAGTTTATGTACGGACATGTGCAGTCTATTATTCTCCATTTTACTTGGAAATAGAAAAAATAATTGTTTTGTGCAAACATAATTCCCATATTTCTTTGATTACCAGGATTCATTTTCCCACCCTCCCGCCCCAATAATACGTTAGAAGTTTGAGATTTATGTTTCATCTCACACTAATCCGTGTCTGGATATTCAAAACGTTTTATTATGGTTATATATATGTTACCACTATTACTAATGCAATAGCTAGATTATTGATGCTAGGTATGTTTATGGAGCATAGTTATATATCAGCAGGTGGGAGGGCGGTTATTGGCCTCCACCTTCTTGACAATATATTTTGTTTAAGTTAATTATTGGTTGTTTACGTTTATAATAATACACAGCCCATTTGAATCTGAACTATAATGTTTGTTGCCAGTGAACAAGCTCATCATCTGAGTTCCCCTCTTGTCCCTATATATAGTCATATGAGCAGGGTCCGCGCTGGACCAAAATTTACTTTTGCCAAATAATTTGCCAAATGAAAATATTTTTTGCCAAATTCTTTTAGAATTTGCCAAATGCTGTCCCTGATAGTATAATAACATCGAGTCATATTTTGTGGTTTATCACACAATAAACCAATCACCGAACAATAACATCGTAGAATGGTTGCTTCGTCAAAAGGGCACATTACAAGAGGATTAGCTATGTAAACACCACCACCACACTAAATACGTATAATCCCTTCACCCATCGATACTGATGCTATCAGATTAACTGAATCTTTAAAGGCGATAACTTTTCCTAGACCTTATAAACACCACTAATATGATTGTGAGAGTTTCTTGAAATGAATGATATTGATTGACCAATATTGTTCAACTTTCTTGAGGAATTAAAATGTGACTTGCCAAAACTTTTGCCAAAATGAAAATATTTTTTGCCAAATGTGTATTAGTTTTGCCATTGGCAAATTTGGCAAGTGGCAGTGCGAACCCTGCATATGAGATTATGAAGAACATAAAGCTTTGTATACCGAAATGCCTGAAACGAATAGCTGGAAAATATGCGAGTGTACGAACGTTTGCAGTGTGAATAGATCCGATCAATTAGCAATAACAACTGATACATTGTTGGCACATATTACCTAAAATCACATCTGTTCTCGGATGTCCAAGTTGTGCTCATTGTGGTATTTACCAGAACATTTATGTTCTACCACCGATGTTTTCTTTTGTTCTAATAGCAAGAACATATTACAATGAAGTGAATGGACGTGAGTGCCACCAATGCGGTGGCAAATAAATTAATGAAGAAATACGCATCGCATCGCAACTGGTCATATTTAGCGTTATATCTATATTTATTGTTAATTGATGCGTATTTACGAACAGTGATTTCAATATGCAGAATCTTGTCACTGGAGGGTTATTGATAATGGCTGCGGACACACGTACCACAGTAGCGATGACATAGTAGGTGTGACAATTTATTATAGTGGAGTTTGGTGACAATTGGTTGTCATAATTAATATGCCATAGCAAGCCATGTCTCCCTCTGCAAATTCGCACAATGAGTCTACCAAGCTCTAACAGGGACGGTCGATCTCTCAAGGATGTATCTACCTGAATGTCTTGTCGATGTTGACCTCTACTCAACACGCAGTGTTATATTTTGCATGCTAACACACAAGTCTACTTGGTAACTTAATGAATAACCCATCTCTGTCAACAGCCATGATTGTTCTTACTAATTAAATTAATTTAAGTAGATAAACATGCATGCATTTATTGAGATCATATAAAAAACGTACCACAAGTCAATGAGGAATTGCCACCAGGCCACGGTCGAACACAATTCTTGACGATCTATCGTGCGATTATATATATCGTAGCGAATATAATTTAGAAAAACGTAATGAGTAGGGATCAACCTTGGTGAAAAGCAATGGTTAATTGGTCCAGTCGACTCATTGGGCGGAAAATCAGCGGGCGACATGGCTAGCTATGGCACAGAATTATGACGGACCAATTGTCACCAATCTCCACCATAATAAATTGTCACACCTACTATGCCATTGCTACTGTGGTACGTGTGTCTGCAGCCAATGAACAGAAGAACAGATTCATTCTATTTGTTCATGTTCCTTTGGTAATAATGGTTTGACAAACGTGGTATAATTTTTCATTTGTACCGACCGCGAACTCCTTCTGTATCTTTAACCCTTTCATGACGGGATGCGATGGCGCAACATTAGATTTTAAGACACTGTGCCAATACAGTCTCTTATATATGCGAATCGACCATAGGTCACCTCGCATATATAAGAGAATGAATTGGCCTAACAATTTTTTATAATTTTTTTCATCAATTTTTCTTAGATGTTTTTTTTCATAATTTTTTTCTTACATTCATTAACAACATTTATCACATTTTCTTATATTCTTTAACAATTTTATAATTTTTTATAATTTTTTCTTTCATTCTTTAACAATTTTATCATTTTATATTTTTTTTCTTACATTCTTTAACAATTTTATCATTGTTTATCATTTTTCTTACATTCTTTAACAATTGTTTATAATTTTTTATTAATATTTCCTACATTCCTTAACATTTGTTTTTCATTCTTTCTTACATTCTTTAACAATTATAAAAGCATAATATACAAATTGTTAGGCCAATGTATCTCTTATATACGCAAGGCGACTTATGGTCGATTCGCATATCTAAGATAATGCATTGCACAGGGTTTTGCGCGAATATTCAGGAAGCTGCCGCCATGACAGGTTTAATAAGACCAGTCTTAGTAAAATTAGACTATGAACAAGATCTACATTTCAGAGTCTGAACGATTTCACCAGCATTTATTTTATAATTTTTAATGTGTTAAGCCAATGCATTCTCTTATATATGCGAGGCGACCTATGGTCGACTCGCATATATAAGAGAATGCATTGGCACAGGGCCCTTCTGTTGGGTAAAGGGTTAATTAATTCAATGTTTATTGTGATAGCAGCTCTCAAAAGTCACAAAAAGCGCGCAAGCTCATGCTGGATCTCCCCTACTGTAAAAATAGATTATCGCGGAACAAGATTGAACAAAGAAATATAGTCCTTGCATTGTTTGTTTCAATGTTATAAAGTCCTCTGTCAGAACAGGTCAGAACGTCAACAAGTTGCCAGGTTTTTTTACCCTGTGCCAATGCATTCTCTTATATATGCGAGTCGACCATAGGTCGCCTCGCATATATAAGAGAATGCATTGGCCTAACAATTTTTTACAATTTTAATAATTTTTTCTTGTATTCTTAAACAATTTTATAATTTCACCCATACAGAGCCCCAGACAAACATGAGCAGACAACACTCTTCTATATGCTTCTATATATGTGTGGGGCTCCCTGCAGGGTAATGGATGTTTTTTATTTTTTGTCCTAAAAATTTAAGAAACAATTAGTTTTATATCAAATTTGGTGCATTGTAAACCACAATTTCACACTTTAACCTTTATAACAAGTACTGATTGCTGCTAATGTGCTATGGTGTTGGTGGGTTCTGCTAATGTGCTATGATGCTGGTGGGTTCTGCTAATGTGCTATGATGCTGGTGGATTCTGCTAATATGCTATGATGCTGGTGCGTTCTGCTAATGTGCTATGATGCTTGTGCGTTCTGCTAATGTGCTATGATGGTGGTGGGTTCTGCTAATGTGCTATGATGCTGGTGGATTCTGCTAATGTGCTATGATGGTGGTTGTTTCTGCTAATGTGCTATGATGGTGGTGGGTTCTGCTAATGTGCTATGATGTTGGTGGGTTCTGCTAATGTGCTATGATGCTGGTGGATTCTGCTAATGTGCTATGATGGTGGTTGTTTCTGCTAATGTGCTATGATGGTGGTGGGTTCTGCTAATGTGCTATGATGCTGGTGGATTCTGCTAATGTGCTATGATGGTGGTTGTTTCTGCTAATGTGCTATGATGGTGGTGGGTTCTGCTAATGTGCTATGATGTTGGTGGGTTCTGCTAATGTGCTATGATGCTGGTGGGTTCTGCTAATGTGCTATGACGCTGGTGGATTCTGCTAATGCGCTATGATGGTGATGGATTCTGCTGGTGTGCTATGATGGTGGTGGGTTGTGCTAATGTGCTTTGATGCTGATGGGTTCTGCTAATGTGCTATGATGCTGGTGGATTCTGCTGGTGTGCTATGATGGTGGTGGGTTGTGCTAATGTGCTTTGATGCTGATGGGTTCTGCTAATGTGCTATGATGCTGGTGGATTCTGCTGATGTGCTATGATGCTGGTGGATTCTGCTGATATGTGCTATGATGCTGGTGGATTCTGCTGATGTGCTATGATGCTGGTGGATTCTGCTGATGTGCTATGATGCTGGTGGATTCTGCTGATATGTGCTATGATGCTGGTGGATTCTGCTGATGTGCTATGATGCTGGTGGGTTCTGCTAATGTGCTATGATGTTGGTGGGTTCTGCTAATGTGCTATGATGCTGGTGGGTTCTGCTAATGTGCTATGACGCTGGTGGATTCTGCTAATGCGCTATGATGGTGATGGATTCTGCTGGTGTTCTATGATGGTGGTGGGTTGTGCTAATGTGCTTTGATGCTGATGGGTTCTGCTAATGTGCTATGATGCTGGTGGATTCTGCTGATGTGCTATGATGCTGGTGGGTTCTGTTAATGTGCTATGACGCTGGTGGATTCTGCTAATGCGCTATGATGGTGATGGATTCTGCTGGTGTGCTATGATGGTGGTGGGTTGTGCTAATGTGCTTTGATGCTGGTGGATTCTGCTGATGTGCTATGACGCTATGGATTATGCTAATGCGCTATGATGGTGATGGATTCTGCTAATGCGCTATGATGGTGATGGATTCTGCTGATGTGCTATGATGCTGGTGGATTCTGCTAATGTGCTATGATGCTGGTGGATTCTGCTGGTGTGCTATGATGGTGGTGGGTTGTGCTAATGTGCTTTGATGCTGGTGGATTCTGCTGATGTGCTATGATGCTTGTGGATTCTGCTGATGTGCTATGATGCTGATGGGTTCTACTAATGTGCTATGATGCTGGTGGGTACTACTAATGTCCTTTGATGCTGGTGGGTTCTGCTTAGCAGATCTGACCAACCAGCATCATAGTAATTAAGCAGGACAAACCAACACGATAACAAATTAATACGACCACTTAACCATCGGTGATATCCGGGGACCACAAATTGTGTCTATAGCGACATAGACAAGAAATGTACTATAGAACATACCATCAATATCTACTCTAGCTTCGCCCAAAGATATCATATACAAAAACTGGGAACTCTTTGGTATTGTGACAGGGAAGTTTATATCATTGCAAAAACAGTGCATGTAGTATATTTCATAGTTAATACCTGTTCCTTAATAACATACTTTACTGTGGGTGAAGGTCCCAATTCGAAGTTGCACAATTTAAGTGATTTTGTGGGCGATTGTGATTTGCATCGCTTACAATCATTGAATTTCTCTCGGTTAACCCTTTACCCAACAAACCGGCCAAAACCGGCCAAATAAAGCTTCAACAGCCTAAAATATCTTCGGTCTGTCTCAATAGAACCATACAAATATGGATATCATTCGAACCGGCTCCTTGACCACATTGTGATAGTTACAGTTATGCCCTGTGCCAATGCATTCTCTTATATATGCGAGTCGACCATAGGTCGCCTCGCATATATAAGAGAATGCATTGGCCTAAAAAAAAATCTTTTTTTAACACTTTTTACCATTTTTTCTTACATTCTTTAACAATTTTATAATTTGTAATGTGTTAAGCCAATGCATTCTCTTATATATGCGAGGCGACCTATGGTCGACTCGCATATATAAGAGAATGCATTGGCACAGGGCCCTTCTGTTGGGTAAAGGGTTAATTAATTCAATGTTTATTGTGATAGCAGCTCTCAAAAGTCACAAAAAGCGCGCAAGCTCATGCTGGATCTCCCCTACTGTAAAAATAGATTATCGCGGAACAAGATTGAACAAAGAAATATAGTCCTTGCATTGTTTGTTTCAATGTTATAAAGTCCTCTGTCAGAACAGGTCAGAACGTCAACAAGTTGCCAGGTTTTTTTACCCTGTGCCAATGCATTCTCTTATATATGCGAGTCGACCATAGGTCGCCTCGCATATATAAGAGAATGCATTGGCCTAACAATTGTTTACAAATTTTAATAATTTTTTCTTGTATTCTTAAACAATTTTATAATTTCACCCATACAGAGCCCCAGACAAACATGAGCAGACAACACTCTTCTATATGCTTCTATATATGTGTGGGGCTCCCTGCAGGGTAATGGATGTTTTTTTATTTTATGTCCTAAAAATTTAAGAAACATTTATTTAAAAAAAATGATAAAAAATTGTTAGGCCAATGCATTCTCTTATATATGCGAGGCGACCTATGGTCGACTCGCATATATAAGAGAATGCATTGGCACAGGGTAAAAAAAATTCCGACTTACGACTGGATTTGATATGGCGGGTCACAATTGAATATAAATGAACTATACATACAAACTCTATGCAACACTCTACGTTATCACTGCGATATAGCACTTCCACAAGGATGGTACTTTGCGGACCGATACATCTATTTTTACATATCTTCGGAACTTTTTTTAGTCACCTATTATCTTATTTTGACCATCAACAGTTTGCATTAATGGTAATTCTTTCGGTATTGATAAGAACAATATGAACTGAGCCAGACATAGACAATTTTAATCCTAAAACATAAGAACTAAGAACACGTTAAAAATCCTTACCATATGTCCTTATGGTAGTGGTATCGCAGCGGAGCGATGGGAGATAACTCTGCCTGGAGTTTGCTATACATACTCAAACGAAAACAAACGACGCACATCCCTGCCTCATACAGTATACATATTTCGACGTATGCAATTAAAATTCAAATTCAATTTGGAGATCTCGAATTGCCGAGATATCGACTAGGTTACTGATTTCCGGACCTATTGATTGGCGCATTTATTAGCAGTATAAACACGAGCGTCTTTTTCGCGAACAATCTCGGTATATTTCATGTTATATTGATTCAGCCGCTAAGCTGGCAAGCTCCCCAAGATAAGCTGGTGCACGACCCCTTGATTTCCTCCGGATAAAGGCTAAGGCATTATCAACACTGGGGCGTTTTCATCAATTTTTGTAATGAACACTTGACAGGGCGAATTCATTTTATGGTCATGAGAAAATTACGACGGGGTGAGGCCTGGTAATCTGAATTCTTGCTTCGTCGGTCGGACGGGAGATAGCGCGAAAATCTCTGGCGGAATAATTGAAAGCCTGTCAGACAGGCCCCTGTGCCGTGTGATGAATGCGCAAAAGAAATGAGATCCGAGTATATCTGTTGGTGGAGTAGATTGCAATTTTCGGCTTATTACGTTTGTGGGCTGCATTCCTGCGACAAGAGCGCCATTCATCACACATGCACGTTTCATTTTAACACAAGGACGTGGCTCATTTCAACGTAACAATATGTGTACATGTTATTTGGTTGTATATGAACAATACTGGTCAATGAATACCCACAATATATATAGTGTGGTAGCTGGGATAAGAATTGGGCCTTATTTTTCGATTTCAAGCATGTGATGAGTAATAAACTGAATTTTGAGCGGATCAATATGTCCGCATTGATACAGCGGATAACATGCGGGTGTTGTCGTTTCGTGTGGCGTTGTACGAGCTCTTATGTTGGTATAGAATATGCCTTTTCATGAATCAAACCAGTGAATAATGGAATCCAGCTGCCTAAAAAACATTTACATCTATTTTTGAAGGGGGACACAACTAAACATTAGAGATTGGACATGTTCACATTTTGTAAGATCATTTTGGAGTTTGTCATTGGTCTGAGGTTCGTGTTTGGGGTAACAATTGCAGTCAAAACTGGAATCCTTCCATTGAAACTACACCCACTCCATTATTGCTATGTATTAACCCTTTCAGTGCCAGGTCGGATTTTTGTATCAACCCATATACCCTGTGCCAATGCATTCTCTTATGTATGCTAGTCGACCATAGGTCGCCTCGCATATATAAGAGAATGCATTGGCCTAACAATTTTTCATCATTTGTTATTATTTTTTACAATTTTTTACAATTTTAATAATTTTTTCTTATATTCTTTAACAGACTTATTTTGTAGGTTTAGTGCCAGGGAATCTTACATTTTTCATGGGCATCAAAATTATTACTATGAATACTTTTGAGTTATAACATGCCCCTAAGGTTTTAACCAGTTTGTTTTTAAATTCGCTATAGCATACTTAAGCATACCCAAAAAAAAATTCAACCCAAAAAAAAAAAAATCGAAAATAATTTGGTTTAATTTTTTAATTTATTTATTTAATTTTTTAGGGCCGATTTTACAGACCGTAAATTAGGGCCGATGAGATCGGCCCCTGGCACTGAAAGGGTTAACTGGCATTATTGGATCGGCCTTTATTCGAAATGAATTATGTGCAAGAGTATAATAACATGAAACCAGGTATCAATCCAACATATATGTTGTTTTATTGATATCGGTGTACACACAAACACAACTAAATATCAACATATATCATGTTTTTGACAGCCGAAGGTATTATTGTCTGTTTTTGTCTATCATTTATAAACACTTATTGATATGCATGTACTGTATGGTGTGCAATGAGAGTGCATGGTTAGTGTGCAAGGACCCCACCCGCCCCACATGTGATGTCACTCTAATTAATAACATGATTGTTTTTGTAATACTTACATATATGTTTGTATGACATCACTGTATATAATGTACATAAATGATATAAATAAAAACAAAATGTGAATGTTACCTAATTGTGAAGTGTTGTACGATTGTTTATATTTTGGGGTAAAATCATTTTTCATAATTCACAACTCTTGGTAAATACCCATTCGCACGGAATTAAACCATTAGTAATGGAGTGTGATGTTAGTGATACGGTGTGGAATGGCAATATTTTACCCTGGCCATGATTTATATGTCTATGTCTGTAAGTCCATACAGCCGCACTCGCTCAAGTCAGTCACTTCTTTAAACAAGAAAACCATAGTCAGAAATGGTAACGCCCTCAAGATAATATTATTAGGTATATATAAAAATTATAATATAAAATATATTGGTTTCACGAATGAACCACCTCATAATTCCGTTAGAACAACTAATCATTCAAATTATCATAACTACGGGTTATTACTGCATGTTTCTCATTCACCACACTAGAACGTCTCCAAATGCGGACCAAGCATATACTAATCGGATTCCAACTCAGACATACTTCATCAGCAATCTTAGCTTTTATATTATGAACTGTGTGGCCCAGCCATTGTTCAAATATAAATATCGAAAGCAATTAACGCGGTCATAAAAGCTACATACTGCAACAGTGAGACATCCGCAAAGATACACCCGCGAATACATACATCCTGCAAAAAGTCTAATCGGTACGCAATATACGTTATTAATCAAAGTTACCCCATAGCTCCTATTTTTTATTATATATTTTATTCGTCATATTTGGCGTATGAGGTCTACTATAATTTCCTAAATTCCTAAAATAACTGGCATCGCGTGAAACTGGAAATGTGTTGTCCTGCGAGATATCCCATAGATCCATTGACACGACCGCCAGATCAATTGTCGCCTCGCATATATAAGAGAATGCACTGGCACAGGGTCTTTAATGTTGCGCCAGCGCAGCTCCAGTCATGAAAGTGTTAAATATTACTTGTCAGACCAAAAGTAATATATTTGTATCTGACGTAAGGTTAGATTAACCGCTTATATACTAAATACACAATGATGAGTAGTTATCCCTCGGGAAAAGCTCAGATTATAACCGCTTATATACTAAATACACAATGATGAGTAGTTATCCCTCGGGAAAAGATCAGATAATAACCGCTTATATACTAAATACTTAACGATGAGTAGTTATCCCTCGGGAAAGGCTCAGATAATAACCGCTTATATACTAAATACACAATGATGAGTAGTTATCCCTCGGGAAAAGCTCAGATAATAACCGCTTATATACTAAATACTTAACGATGAGTAGTTATCCTTCGGGAAAAGCTCAGATAATAACCGCTTATATACTAAATACACAATGATGAGTAGTTATCCCTCGGGAAAAGCTCAGATAATAACCGCGTATATACTAAATACTTAACGATGAGTAGTTATCCTTCGGGAAAAGCTCAGATAATAACCGCTTATATACTAAATACACAATGATGAGTAGTTATCCCTCGGGAAAAGCTCAGATAATAACCGCTTATATACTAAATACTTAACGATGAGTAGTTATCCTTCGGGAAAAGCTCAGATAATAACCGCTTATATACTAAATACTCAATGAGGAGTAGTTATCCCTCGGAAAAAGATCAGATAATAACCGCTTATATACTAAATACTTAACGATGAGTAGTTATCCGTCGGGAAAAGCTCAGATAATAACCGCTTATATACTAAATACACAATGATGAGTAGTTATCCCTCGGGAAAAGCTCAGATAATAACCGCTTATATACTAAATACTTAACGATGAGTAGTTATCCCTCGGGAAAGCTCAGATAATAACCGCTTATATACTAAATACACAATGATGAGTAGTTATCCCTCGGGAAAAGCTCAGATAATAACCGCTTATATACTAAATACTTAACGATGAGTAGTTATCCGTCGGGAAAAGCTCAGATAATAACCGCTTATATACTAAATACACAATGATGAGTAGTTATCCCTCGGGAAAAGCTCAGATAATAACCGCTTATATACTAAATACTTAGCGATGAGTAGTTATCCCTCTGGAAAAGCTCAGATAATAACCGCCTATATACTAAATACTTAAAGATGAGTAGTTATCCTTCAGGAAAAGCTCAGATAATAACCGCTTATATACTAAATACACAATGATGAGTAGTTATCCCTCGGGAAAAGCTCAGATAATAACCGCCTATATACTAAATACACAATGATGAGTAGTTATCCCTCGGGAATAGCTCAGATAATAACCGCTTATATACTAAATACTTAACGATGAGTAGCTATCCATCGGGAAAAGCTAAGATAATAACCGCTTACATACTAAATACTTAACGATGAGTAGTTATCCTTCAGGAAAAGCTCAGATAATAACCGCTTATATACTAAATACTTAACGATGAGAAGTTATCCTTCAGGAAAAGCTCAGATAATAACCGTTTACATACTAAATACTTAACGATGAGTAGTTATCCTTCAGGAAAAGCTAAGATAATAACCGCTTATATACTAAATACACAATGATGAGTAGTTGTCCTTCAGGAAAAGCTCAGATAATAACCGCTTATATACTAAATACTTAACGATGAGTAGTTATCCTTCAGGAAAAGCTCAGATAATAACCGCTTACATACTAAATACTTAACGATGACTAGTTATCCTTCAGGAAAAGCTCAGATAATAACCGCTTACATACTAAATACTTAACGATGAGTAGTTATCCATAGGGAAAAGCTGACATAATAACCGCTTATATACTAAATACTTAACGATGAGTAGTTGTCCTTCAGGAAAAGCTCAGATAATAACCGCTTATATACTAAATACTTAACGATGAGTAGTTATCCTTCAGGAAAAGCTCAGATAATAACCGCTTACATACTAAATACTTAACGATGAGTAGTTATCCATCGGGAAAAGCTCAGATAATAACCGCTTACATACTAAATACTTAACGATGAGTAGTTATCCTTCAGGAAAAGCTCAGATAATAACCGCTTATATACTGAATACTTAACGATGAGTAGTTATCCTTCGGGAAAAGCTCAGATAATAACCGCTTATATACTAAATACTTAACGATGAGTAGTTATCCCTCGGGAAAAGCTCAGATATTAACCGCTTATATACTAAATACTTAACGATGAGTAGTTATCCCTCGGGAAAAGCTCAGATAATAACCGCTTATATACTAAATACACAATGATAAGTATGTATCCCCCGGGAAAAGCTCAAATAATAACGGCTTATATACTAAATACTTAACGATGAGTAGTCATCCCTCGGGAAAAGCTCAGATAATAACCGCTTATATACTAAATATACTAAATACACAATGATGAGTAGTTATCCCTCGGGAAAAGCTCAGATAATAACCGCTTATATACTAAATACACAATGATGAGTAGTTATCCCTCGGAAAAGCTCAGATAATAACCGCTTATATACTAAATACTTAACGATGAGTAGTTATCCCTCGGGAAAAGCTCAGATAATAACCGCTTATATACTAAATACACAATGATGAGTAGTTATCCCTCGGGAAAAGCTCAGATAATAACCGCTTATATACTAAATAAATAACGATGAGTAGTTATCCCTCGGGAAAAGCTCAGATAATAACCGCTTATATACTAAATACTTAACGATGAGTAGTTATCCATCGGGAAAAGCTCAGATAATAACCGCTTATATACTAAATACTTAACGATGAGTAGTTATCCCTCGGGAAAAGCTCAGATAATAACTGTTTATATGTTAAATACACAATGGTGAGTAGTTATCCCTCGGGAAAAGCTCAGATAATAACCGCTTATATACTAAATACACAATGATGAGTAGTTATCCCTCGGGAAAAGCTCAGATAATAACCGCTTATATACTAAATACACAATGATGAGTAGTTATCCCTCCGGAAAAGCTCAGATAATAACCGCTTATATACTAAATACTTAACGATGAGTAGTTATCCCTCGGGAAAGGCTCAGATAATAACCGCTTATATACTAAATACTTAACGATGAGTAGTTATCCATCGGGAAAAGCTCAGATAATAACCGCTTATATACTAAATACTTAACGATGAGTAGTTATCCCTCGAGAAAAGCTCAGATAATAACCGCTTATATACTAAATACACAATGATGAGTAGTTATCCATCGGGAAAAGCTCAGATAATAACCGCTTATATACTAAATACACAATGATGAGTAGTTATCCCTCGGGAAAAGCTCAGATAATAACCGCTTATATACTAAATACACAATGATGAGTAGTTATCCCTCGGGAAAAGCTCAGATAATAACCGCTTATATACTAAATACTTAACGATGAGTAGTTATCCCCCGGGAAAAGCTCAGATAATAACCGCTTATATACTAAATACACAATGATGAGTAGTTATCCTTCAGGAAAAGCTCAGATAATAACCGCTTATATACTAAATACTTAACGATGAGTAGTTATCCTTCAGGAAAAGCTCAGATAATAACCGCTTATATACTAAATACTTAACGATGAGTAGTTATCCCTCGGGAAAAGCTCAGATATTAACCGCTTATATACTAAATACTTAACGATGAGTAGTTATCCCTCGGGAAAAGCTCAGATAATAACCGCTTATATACTAAATACACAATGATGAGTAGTTATCCCTCGGGAAAAGCTCAGATAATAACCGCTTATATACTAAATACACAATGATGAGTAGTTATCCCTCGGGAAAAGCTCAGATATTAACCGCTTATATACTAAATACACAATGATGAGTAGTTATCCCTCGGGAAAAGCTCAGATAATAACCGCTTATATACTAAATACACAATGATGAGTAGTTATCCCTCGGGAAAAGCTCAGATAATAACCGCTTATATACTAAATACACAATGATGAGTAGTTATCCCTCGGGAAAAGCTCAGATAATAACCGCTTATATACTAAATACACAATGATGAGTAGTTATCCCTCGGGAAAAGCTCAGATAATAACCGCTTATATACTAAATACTTAACGATGAGTATTTATCCATCGGGAAAAGCTCAGATAATAACCGCTTATATACTAAATACTTAACAATGAGTAGTTATCCCTCGGGAAAAGCTCAGATAATAACCGCTTATATACTAAATACACAATGATGAGTAGTTATCCCTCGGGAAAAGCTCAGATAATAACCGCTTATATACTAAATACTTAACCATGAGTAGTTATCCCTCGGCAAAAGTTCAGATAATAACCGCTTATATACTAAATACACAATGATGAGTAGTTATCCCTCGGGAAAAGCACAGATAATAACCGCTTATATACTAAATACTTAACGATGAGTAGTTATCCCTCGGGAAAAGCTCAGATAATAACCGCTTATATACTAAATACTTAACGATGAGTAGTTTTCCCTCGGGAAAAGCTTAGATAATAACCGCTTATATACTAAATACTTAACGATGAGTATTTATCCCTCGGGAAAAGCTCAGATAATAACCGCTTATATACTAAATACACAATGGTGAGTAGTTATCCCTCGGGAAAAGCTCAGATAATAACCGCTTATATACTAAATACACAATGATGAGTAGTTATCCCTCTGGAAAAGCTCAGATAATAACCGCTTATATACTAAATACACAATGATGAGTAGTTATCCCTCTGGAAAAGCTCAGATAATAACCGCTTATATACTAAATACACAATGATGAGTAGTTATCCCTCTGGAAAAGCTCAGATAATAACCGCTTATATACTAAATACTTAACGATGAGTAGTTATCCCTCTGGAAAAGCTCAGATAATAACCGCTTATATACTAAATACACAATGATGAGTAGTTATCCCTCTGGAAAAGCTCAGATAATAACCGCTTATATACTAAATACACAATGATGAGTAGTTATCCCTCGGGAAAAGCTCACATAATAACCGCTAATATACTAAATACTTAACGATGAGTAGTTATCCCTCGGGAAAAGCTCAGATAATAACCGCTTATATACTAAATATACTAAATACACAATGATGAGTAGTTATCCCTCGGGAAAATCTCAGACAATAACCGCTTATATACTAAATACTTAACGATGAGTAGTTATCCATCGGGAAAAGCTCAGATAATAACCGCTTATATACTAAATACTTAACGATGAGTAGTTATCCCTCGGGAAAAGCTCAGATAATAACCGCTTATATACTAAATACTTAACGATGAGTAGTTATCCCTCGGGAAAAGCTCAGATAATAACCGCTTATATACTAAATACACAATGATGAGTAGTTATCCCTCTGGAAAAGCTCAGATAATAACCGTTTATATACTAAATATTTAACGATGAGTAGTTATCCCTCGGGAAAAGCTCAGATAATAACCGCTTACATACTAAATACACAACGATGACTAGTTATCCCTCGGGAAAAGCTCAGATAATAACCGCTTATATACTAAATACACAACGATGACTAGTTATCCCTCGGGAAAAGCTCAGATAATAACCGCTTATATACTAAATACACAATGATGAGTAGTTATCCCTCGGGAAAAGCTCATATAATAACCGCTTATATACTAAATACTTAACGATGAGTAGTTATCCCCCGGGAAAAGCTCAGATAATAACCGTTTATATACTAAATATTTAACGATGAGTAGTTGTCCCTCGGGAAAAGCTCAGATAATAACCGCTTATATACTAAATACACAACGATGACTAGTTATCCCTCGGGAAAAGCTCAGATAATAACCGCTTATATACTAAATACACAATGATGAGTAGTTATCCCTCGGGAAAAGCTCATATAATAACCGCTTATATACTAAATACTTAACGATGAGTAGTTATCCCCCGGGAAAAGCTCAGATAATAACCGTTTATATACTAAATATTTAACGATGAGTAGTTGTCCCTCGGGAAAAGCTCAGATATAAACGCTTATATACTAAATACTTAACGATGAGTAGTTATCCCTCAGGAAAAGCTCAGATAATAACCGCTTATATACTAAATACTTAACGATGAGTAGTTATCCCTCAGGAAAAGCTCAGATAATAACCGCTTATATACTAAATACTTAACGATGAGTAGTTATCCCTCGGGAAAAGCTCAGATAATAACCGCTTATATACTAAATACTTAACGATGAGTAGTTATCCCTCGGAAAAAGCTCAGATAATAACCGCTTATATACTAAATACACAATGATGAGTAGTTATCCCTCGGGAAAAGCTCAGATAATAACCGCTTATATACTAACTACACAATGATGAGTAGTTATCCCTCGGGAAAAGCTCAGATAATAACGCTTATATACTAAATACTTAACGATGAGTAGTTATCCCTCGGGAAAAGCTCAGATAATAACCGCTAATATACTAAATATACTAAATACACAATGATGAATAGTTATCCCTCGGGAAAAGCTCAGATAATAACCGCTTATATACTAAATACACAATGATGAGTAGTTATCCCTCGGGAAAAGCTCAGATAATAACCGCTTATATACTAAATACTTAACGATGAGTAGTTATCCCTTGAGAAAAGCTCCGATAATAACCGCTTATATACTAAATACACAATGATGAGTAGTTATCCCTCGGGAAAAGCTCAGATAATAACCGCTTATATACTAAATACTTAACGATGAGTAGTTATCCCCCGGGAAAAGCTCAGATAATAACCGCTTATATAATAAATACTTTACGATGAGTAGTTATCCCTCGGGAAAAGCTCAGATATTAACCGTTTATATACTAAATACTTAACGATGAGTAGTTATCCTTCGGGAAAAGCTCAGATAATAACCGCTTATATACTAAATAATTAACGATGAGTAGTTATCCATCGGGAAAAGCTCAGATAATAACCGCTTATATACTAAATACTTAACGATGAGTAGTTATCCCTCGGGAAAAGCTCAGATAATAACCGCTTATATACTAAATACACAATGATGAGTAGTTATCCCTCGGGAAAAGCTCAGATAATAACCGCTTATATACTAAATACTTAACGATGAGTAGTTATCCCTCGGGAAAAGCTCAGATAATAACCGCTTATATACTAAATACACAATGATGAGTAGTTATCCCTCGGGAAAAGCACAGATAATAACCGCTTATATACTAAATACACAATGATGAGTAGTTATCCATCGGGAAAAGCTCAGATAATAACCGTTTATATACTAAATACACAATGATGAGTAGTTATCCCTCGGGAAAAGCTCAGATAATAACCGCTTATATACTAAATACACAATGATGAGTAGTTATCCATCGGGAAAAGCTCAGATAATAACCGCTTATATACTAAATACTTAACGATGAGTAGTTATCCAACGGGAAAAGCTCAGATAATAACCGCTTATATACTAAATACTTAACGATGAGTAGTTATCCCTCGGGAAAAGCTCAGATAATAACCGCTTATATACTAAATACACAATGATGAGTAGTTATCCCTAGGGAAAAGCTCAGATAATAACCGCTTATATACTAAATACTTAACGATGAGTAGTTATCCATCGGGAAAAGCTCAGATAATAACCGCTAATATACTAAATACCCAATGATGAGATGAGTAGTTATCTCTCGGGAAAAGCTCAGATAATAACCGCTTATATCCTAAATACTTAACGATGAGTAGTTATCCCTCGGGAAAAGCTCAGATAATAACCGCTTATATACTAAATACACAATGATGAGTAGTTATCCCTCGGGAAAAGCTCAGATAATAACCGCTTATATACTAAATACACAATGATGAGTAGTTATCCCTCAGGAAAAGCTCAGATAATAACCGCTTAAATACTAAATACACAATGATGAGTAGTTATCCCTCGAGAAAAGCTCACATAATAAACGCTTATATACAAAATACTTAACGATGAGTAGTTATCCATCGGGAGAAGCTCAGATAATAACCGCTTATATACTAAATACACAATGATGAGTAGTTATCCCTCGGGAAAAGCTCAGATAATAACCGCTTATATACTAAATACTTAACGATGAGTAGTTATCCCTCGGGAGAAGCTCAGATAATAACCGCTTATATACTAAATACACAATGATGAGTAGTTATCCCTCGGGAGAAGCTCAGATAATAACCGCTTATATACTAAATACACAATGATGAGTAGTTATCCCTCGGGAAAAGCTCAGATAATAACCGCTTATATACTAAATACACAATGATGAGTAGTTATCCCTCAGGAAAAGCTCAGATAATAACCGCTTAAATACTAAATACACAATGATGAGTAGTTATCCCTCGAGAAAAGCTCACATAATAAACGCTTATATACAAAATACTTAACGATGAGTAGTTATCCCTCGGGAAAAGCTCAGATAATAACCGCTTATATACTAAATACACAATGATGAGTAGTTATCCCTCGGGAAAAGCTCAGATAATAACCGCTTATATACTAAATACTTAACGATGAGTAGTTATCCCTCGGGAAAAGCTCAGATAATAACCGCTTATATACTAAATACACAACGATGAGTAGTTATCCCTCGGGAAAAGCTCAGATAATAACCGCTTATATACTAAATACTTAACGATGAGTAGTTATCCCTCGGGAAAAGCTCAGATAATAACCGCTTATATATTAAATACTTAACGATGAGTAGTTATCCCTCTGGAAAAGCTCAGATAATAACCGCTTATATACTAAATACTTAACAATGAGTAGTTATCCCTCTGGAAAAGCTCAGATAATAACCGCTTATATACTAAATACACAATGATGAGTAGTTATCCCTCGGGAAAAGCTCAGATAATAACCGCTTACATACTAAATACTTAACGATGAGTAGTTATCCCTCTGGAAAAGCTCAGATAATAACCGCTTATATACTAAATACTTAACGATGAGTAGTTATCCCTCTGGAAAAGCTCAGATAATAACCGCTTATATACTAAATACTTAACGATGAGTAGTTATCCCTCTGGAAAAGCTCAGATAATAGCCGCTTATATACTAAATACTTAACGATGAGTAGTTATCCCTCGGGAAAAGCTCAGATAATAACCGCTTATATACTAAATACTTAACGATGAGTAGTTATCCATCGGGAAAAGCTCAGATAATAACCGCTTATATACTAAATACTTAACAATGAGTAGTTATCCCTCGGGAAAAGCTCAGATAATAACCGCTTATATACTAGATACTTAACGATGAGTAGTTATCCCTCGGGAAAAGCTCAGATAATAGCCGCTTATATACTAAATACTTAACGATGAGTAGTTATCCCTCGGGAAAAGCTCAGATATTAACCGCTTATATACTAAATACACAATGATGAGTAGTTATCCCTCGGGAAAAGCTCAGATAATAACGGCTTATATACTAAATACTTAACGATGAGTAGTTATCCATCGGGAAAAGCTCAGATAATAACCGCTTATATACTAAATACTTAATGATGAGTAGTTATCCCTCGGGAAAAGCTCAGATAATAACCGCTTATATACTAAATACACAATGATGAGTAGTTATCCCTCGGGAAAAGCTAAGATAATAACCGCTTATATACTAAATACACAATGGTGAGTACTTATCCCTCGGGAAAAGCTCAGATAATAACCGCTTATATACTAAATACTTAACGATGAGTAGTCATACCTCGGGACAAGCTCAGATAATAACTGATTATATACTAAATACTTAACGATGAGTAGTTATCCCTCGGGAAAAGCTCAGATAATAACCGCTTATACACTAAATACATAACGATGAGTAGTTATCCTTCGGGAAAAGCTCAGATAATAACCGCTTATATACTAAATACTTAACGATGAGTAGTTATCCCTCGGGAAAAGCTCAGATAACAACCGCTTATATACTAAATACTTAACGATGAGTAGTTATCCCTCGGGAAAAGCTCAGATAATAACCGCTTATATACTAAATACTTAACGATGAGTAGTTTTCCCTCGGGAAAAGCTCAGATAATAACCGCTTATATACTAAATACACAATGGTGAGTAGTTATCCCTCGGGAAAAGCTCAGATAATAACCGCTTATATACTAAATACACAATGATGAGTAGTTATCCCTCGGGAAAAGCTCAGATAATAAATGCTTATATACTAAATACACAACGATGAGTAGTTATCCCTCGGGAAAAGCTCAGATAATAACCGCTTATATACTAAATACTTAACGATGAGTAGTTATCCCTCGGGAAAAGCTCAGATAATAACCGCTTATATACTAAATACACAACGATGAGTAGTTATCCCTCGGGAAAAGCTCAGATAATAACCGCTTATATACTAAATACACAATGATGAGTAGTTATCCATCGGGAAAAGCTCAGATAATAACCGCTTATATACTAAATACTTAACGATGAGTAGTTATCCATCGGGAAAAGCTCAGATAATAACCGCTTATATACTAAATACTGAACGATGAGTAGTTATCCATCGGGAAAAGCTCAGATAATAACCGCTTATATACTATATACACAATGATGAGTAGTTATCCCTCGGGAAAAGCTCAGATAATAACCGCTTATATACTAAATACTTAACGATGAGTAGTTATCCCTCGGGAAAAGCTCAGATATTAACCGCTTATACACTAAATACACAATGATGAGAAGTTATCCCTCAGGAAAAGCTCAGATAATAACCGCTTACATACTAAATACACAATGATGAGTAGTTATCCCTCGGGACAAGCTCAAATAATAACCGCTTATATACTAAATACTTAACGAGAGTAGTTATCCCTCGGGAAAAGCTCAGATAATAACCGATTATATACTAAATACACAATGATGAGTAGTTATCCCTCGGGAAAAGCTCAGATAATAACCGCTGTTATTCTAAATACTTAACGATGAGTAGTTATCCCTCGGGAAAAGCTCAGATAATAACCGCTGTTATTCTAAATACTTAACGATGAGTAGTTATCCCTCGGGAAAAGCTCAGATAATAACCGCTTATATACTAAATACTTAACGAGAGTAGTTATCCCTCGGGAAAAGCTCAGATAATAACCGATTATATACTAAATACACAATGATGAGTAGTTATCCCTCGGGAAAAGCTCAGATAATAACCGCTGTTATTCTAAATACTTAACGATGAGTAGTTATCCCTCGGGAAAAGCTCAGATAATAACCGCTGTTATTCTAAATACTTAACGATGAGTAGTTATCCCTCGGGAAAAGCTCAGATAATAACCGCTTATATACTAAATACTTAACGATGAGTAGTTATCCCTCGGGAAAAGCTCAGATAATAACCGCTGTTATTCTAAATACTTAACGATGAGTAGTTATCCCTCAGGAAAAGCTCAGATAATAACCGCTTATATACTAAATACTTAACGATGAGTAGTTATCCCCGGGAAAAGCTCAGATAATAACCGCTTATATACTAAATACACAATGATGAGTAGTTATCCCACGGGAAAAGCTCAGATAATAACCGCTTATATACTAAATACACAATGATGAGTAGTTATCCCTCGGGAAAAGCTCAGATAATAACCGCTTATATACTAAATACACAATGATGAGTAGTTATCCCTCGAGAAAAGCTCAGATAATAACCGCTTATATACTAAATACACAATGATGAGTAGTTATCCCTCGGAAAAAGCTCAGATAATAACCGCTTATATACTAAATACTTAACGATGAGTAGTTATCCCTCGGGAAAAGCTCAGATAATAACCGCTTATATACTAAATACTTAACGATGAGTAGTTATCCCTCGGGAAAAGCTCAGATAATAACCGCTTATATACTAAATACACAATGATGAGTAGTTATCCCTCGAGAAAGCTCAGATAATAACCGCTTATATACTAAATACACAATGATGAGTAGTTATCCCTCGGGAAAAGCTCAGATAATAACCGCTTATATACTAAATACTTAACGAAGAGTAGTTATCCCTCGGGAAAAGCTCAGATAATAACCGCTTATATACTAAATACACAATGATGAGTAGTTATCCCTCGAGAAAAGCTCAGATAATAACCGCTTATATACTAAATACACAATGATGAGTAGTTATCCCTCGGGAAAAGCTCAGATAATAACCGCTTATATACTAAATACTTAACGATGAGTAGTTATCCCTCGGGAAAAGCTCAGATAATAACCGCTTATATACTAAATACACAATGATGAGTAGTTATCCCTCGAGAAAAGCTCAGATAATAACCGCTTATATACTAAATACACAATGATGAGTAGTTATCCCTCGAGAAAAGCTCAGATAATAACCGCTTATATACTAAATACACAATGATGAGTAGTTATCCCTCGAGAAAAGCTCAGATAATAACCGCTTATATACTAAATACACAATGATGAGTAGTTATCCCTCGGGAAAAGCTCAGATAATAACCGCTTATATACTAAATACTTAACGATGAGTAGTTATCCCTCGGGAAAAGCTCAGATAATAACCGCTTATATACTAAATACTCAATGATGAGATGAGTAGTTATCCCTCGGGAAAAGCTCAGATAATAACCGCTTATATACTAAATACACAATGATGAGTAGTTATCCCTCGGGAAAAGCTCAGATAATAACCGTTTATATACTAAATACTTAACGATGAGTAGTTATCCTTCAGGAAAAGCTCAGATAATAACCGCTTATATACTAAATACTTAACGATGAGTAGTTATCCCTCGGGAAAAGCTCAGATAATAACCGCTTATATACTAAATACACAATGATGAGTAGTTATCCCTCGGGAAAAGCTCAGATAATAACCGCTTATATACTAAATACACAATGATGAGTAGTTATCCCTCTGGAAAAGCTCAGATAATAACCGCTTATATACTAAATACACAACGATGAGTATTTATCCCTCGGGAAAAGCTCAGATAATAACCGCTTATATACTAAATACTTAACGATGAGTAGTTATCCCTCGGGAAAAGCTCAGATAATAACAGCTTATATACTAAATACACAATGATGAGTAGTTACCCCCCGTGAAAAGCTCAGATATTAACCGCTTACATACAAAATACTTAACGATGAGTAGTTATCCTTCAGGAAAAGCTCAGATAATAACCGCTTATATACTAAATACTTAACGATGAGTAGTTATCCCTCGGGAAAAGCTCAGATAATAACAGCTTATATACTAAATACACAATGATGAGTAGTTATCCCTCGGGAAAAGCTCAGATAATAACCGCTTATATACTAAATACTTAACGATGAGTAGTTATCCCTCGGGAAAAGCTCAGATAATAACAGCTTATATACTAAATATACTAAATACACAATGATGTGTAGTTATCCCTCGGGAAAAGCTCAGATAATAACCGCTTATATACTAAATACACAATGATGAGTAGTTATCCCTCGGGAAAAGCTCAGATAATAACAGCTTATATACTAAATATACTAAATACACAATGATGTGTAGTTATCCCTCGGGAAAAGCTCAGATAATAACCGCTTATATACTAAATACTTAACGATGAGTAGTTATCCCTCGGGAAAAGCTCTGATAATAACCGCTTATATACTAAATACACAATGATGAGTAGTTATCCCTCGGGAAAAGCTCAGATAATAACCGCTTATATACTAAATACACAATGATGAGTAGTTATCCCTCGTGAAAAGCTCAGATAATAAACGCTTATGTACTAAATACTTAACGATGAGTAGTTATCCCTCGTGAAAAGCTCAGATAATAACCGCTTATATACTAAATACTTAACGATGAGTAGTTATCCCTCAGGAAAAGCTCAGATAATAACCGCTTATATACTAAATACTTAACGATGAGTAGTTATCCTTCAGGAAAAGCTCAGATAATAACCGCTTATATACTAAATACACAATGATGAGTAGTTATCCCTCAGGAAAAGCTCAGATAATAACCGCTTATATACTAAATACACAATGAAGAATAGTTATTCCTCGGGAAAAGCTCAGATAATAACCGCTTATATACTAAATACACAATGATGAGTAGTTATCCCTCGGGAAAAGCTAAGATAATAACCGCTTATATACTAAATACTTAACGATGAGTAGTTATCCCTCGGGAAAAGCTCAGATAATAACGGCTTATATACTAAATACACAATGATGAGTAGTTATCCCTCGGGAAAAGCTCAGATGATAACCGCTTATATACTAAATACTTAACGATGAGTAGTTATCCCTCGGGAAAAGCTCAGATAATAACCGCTTATATACTAAATACACAATGATGAGTAGTTATCCCTCGGGAAAAGCTCAGATAATAACCGCTTATATACTAAATACACAATGATGAGTAGTTATCCCTCGGGAAAAGCTCAGATAATAACCGCTTATATACTAAATACACAATGATGAGTAGTTATCACTCGGGAAAAGCTCAGATAATAACCGCTTATATACTAAATACACAATGATGAGTAGTTATCCCTCGGGAAAAGCTCAGATAATAACCGCTTATATACTAAATACACAATGGTGAGTAGTTATCCCTCGGGAAAAGCTCAGATAATAACCGCTTATATACTAAATACACAATGATGAGTAGTTATCCCTCGGGAAAAGCTCAGATAATAACCGCTTATATACTAAATACTTAACGATGAGTAGTCATCCCTCGGGAAAAGCTCAGATAATAACCGCTTATATACTAAATACTTAATGATGAGTAGTTATCCCTCGGGAAAAGCTCAGATAATAACCGCTTATATACTAATTACTTAACGATGAGTAGTTATCCTTCGGGAAAAGCTCAGATAATAGCCGCTTATATACTAAATACACAATGATGAGTAGTTATCCCTCGGGAAAAGCTCAGATAATAACCGCTTATATACTAAATACACAATGACGAGTAGTTATCCCTCGGGAAAAGCTCAGATAATAACCGCTTATATACTAAATACTTAACGATGAGTAGTTATCCCTCGGGAAAAGCTCAGATAATAACCACTTATATACTAAATACTTAACGATGAGTAGTTA
This sequence comes from Siphonodentalium dalli, assembly GCA_032622095.1. NCBI lineage: Eukaryota > Metazoa > Mollusca > Scaphopoda > Gadilida > Siphonodentaliidae > Siphonodentalium > Siphonodentalium dalli. The sequence goes on from CP136063.1 coordinate 263,817,773, forward strand.
TCCCTCGGGAAAAGCTCAGATAATAACCGCTTATATACTAAATACACAATGATGAGTAGTTATCCATCGGGAAAAGCTCAGATAATAACCGCTTATATACTAAATACACAATGATGAGTAGTTATCCCTCGTGAAAAGCTCAGATAATAAACGCTTATGTACTAAATACTTAACGATGAGTAGTTATCCCTCGTGAAAAGCTCAGATAATAACCGCTTATATACTAAATACTTAACGATGAGTAGTTATCCCTCAGGAAAAGCTCAGATAATAACCGCTTATATACTAAATACTTAACGATGAGTAGTTATCCTTCAGGAAAAGCTCAGATAATAACCGCTTATATACTAAATACACAATGATGAGTAGTTATCCCTCAGGAAAAGCTCAGATAATAACCGCTTATATACTAAATACACAATGAAGAATAGTTATTCCTCGGGAAAAGCTCAGATAATAACCGCTTATATACTAAATACACAATGATGAGTAGTTATCCCTCGGGAAAAGCTAAGATAATAACCGCTTATATACTAAATACTTAACGATGAGTAGTTATCCCTCGGGAAAAGCTCAGATAATAACGGCTTATATACTAAATACACAATGATGAGTAGTTATCCCTCGGGAAAAGCTCAGATGATAACCGCTTATATACTAAATACTTAACGATGAGTAGTTATCCCTCGGGAAAAGCTCAGATAATAACCGCTTATATACTAAATACACAATGATGAGTAGTTATCCCTCGGGAAAAGCTCAGATAATAACCGCTTATATACTAAATACACAATGATGAGTAGTTATCCCTCGGGAAAAGCTCAGATAATAACCGCTTATATACTAAATACACAATGATGAGTAGTTATCACTCGGGAAAAGCTCAGATAATAACCGCTTATATACTAAATACACAATGATGAGTAGTTATCCCTCGGGAAAAGCTCAGATAATAACCGCTTATATACTAAATACACAATGGTGAGTAGTTATCCCTCGGGAAAAGCTCAGATAATAACCGCTTATATACTAAATACACAATGATGAGTAGTTATCCCTCGGGAAAAGCTCAGATAATAACCGCTTATATACTAAATACTTAACGATGAGTAGTCATCCCTCGGGAAAAGCTCAGATAATAACCGCTTATATACTAAATACTTAATGATGAGTAGTTATCCCTCGGGAAAAGCTCAGATAATAACCGCTTATATACTAATTACTTAACGATGAGTAGTTATCCTTCGGGAAAAGCTCAGATAATAGCCGCTTATATACTAAATACACAATGATGAGTAGTTATCCCTCGGGAAAAGCTCAGATAATAACCGCTTATATACTAAATACACAATGACGAGTAGTTATCCCTCGGGAAAAGCTCAGATAATAACCGCTTATATACTAAATACTTAACGATGAGTAGTTATCCCTCGGGAAAAGCTCAGATAATAACCACTTATATACTAAATACTTAACGATGAGTAGTTATCCCTCGGGAAAAGCTCAGATAATAACCGCTTATATACTAAATACACAATGATGAGTAGTTATCCATCGGGAAAAGCTCAGATAATAACGCTTATATACTAAATACTTAACGATGAGTAGTTATCCCTCGGGAAAAGCTCAGATAATAACCGCTTATATACTAAATACACAGTGATGAGTAGTTATCCCTTTGGAAAAGCTCAGATAATAACCGCTTATATACTAAATACACAATGATGAGTAGTTATCCCTCGGGAAAAGCTCAAATAATAACCGCTTATATACTAAATACACAACGATGAGTAGTTATCCCTCGGGAAAAGCTCAGATAATAACCGCTTATATACTAAATACACAATGATGAGTAGTTATCCCTCGGGAAAAGCTCAGATAATAACCGCTTATATACTAAATACACAACGATGAGTAGTTATCCCTCGGGAAAAGCTCAGATAATAACCGCTTATATACTAAATACACAACGATGAGTAGTTATCCCTTGGGAAAAGCTCAGATAATAACCGCTTATATACTAAATACACAATGATGAGTAGTTATCCCTCGGGAAAAGCTCAGATAATAACCGCTTATATACTAAATACACAATGATGAGTAGTTATCCCTCGGGAAAAGCTCAAATAATAACCGCTTATATACTAAATACACAACGATGAGTAGTTATCCCTCGAGAAAAGCTCAGATAATAACCGCCTATATACTAAATACACAACGATGAGTAGTCATCCCTCGGGAAAAGCTCAGATAATAACCGCTTATATACTAAATACACAATGATGAGTAGTTATCCCTCGGGAAAAGCTCAGATAATAACCGCTTATATACTAAATACACAACGATGAGTAGTTATCCCTCGGGAAAAGCTCAGATAATAACCGCTTATATACTAAATACACAACGATGAGTAGTTATCCCTTGGGAAAAGCTCAGATAATAACCGCTTATATACTAAATACACAATGATGAGTAGTTATCCTTCGGGAAAAGATCAGATAATAACCGCTTATATACTAAATACTTAACGATGAGTAGTTATCCCTCGGGAAAAGCTCAGATAATAACCGCTTATATACTAAATACACAATGATGAGTAGTTATCCCTCGGGAAAAGCTCAAATAATAACCGCTTATATACTAAATACACAACGATGAGTAGTTATCCCTCGGGAAAAGCTCAGATAATAAGTTAACCCTTTACCCAACAAACCGGCCAAAAACCGGCCAAATAAAGCTTCAATAGCCTAAAATATCTTGGGTCTGTCTCAATAAAACCATACAAATATGGATATCATTGGAACCGGCTCCTTGACCACATTGTGATAGTTACAGTTATACCATGTGCCAATGCATTCTCTTATATATGCGAGTCGACCATAGGTCACCTCGCATATATAAGAGAATGCATTGGCCTAAAAAAAATCTTTTTTTAACACTTTTTACCATTTTTTCTTACAATTTTTAACAATTTTATAATTTTTAATGTGTTAAGCCAATGCATTCTCTTATATATGCGAGGCGACCTATGGTCGACTCGCATATATAAGAGAATGCATTGGCACAGGGCCGTTCTATTGGGTAAAGGGTTAAACAAACGACTATCTTTGTTGAACTTATTATCTGAACATTTATCTCTAAAAAAAAATGACTCCTTCCATGGGGGCTGCTATGGAGGCTGGAAAAAATGTGTGTTGCAATTTTCTAATTAACATATTTATCGGAGATTAATTAGTAAACATTAAGATATTGGAATTATAAAACTTAGTTTTGTACTGTGCTTACAAGTTGCATCATTTCTGTGTATGACATGACCACATTAGTGACTAGAGAACACTATGTGCATCATCATCATCAGGTTGGCCATTCATGATTATATTATACCGATACATGTAGCCCAGCTGTGTAGCTATTGGGCTGACTGATATTTTAAGCTAGTTCAAGCAAGTTCATCACGATAGAGAATCACGTGGCTTCGAGTTGATGGGTATCACCCATTCATAATGACCGAGGCTATATCAAATGCAAGCATATCGTAGGACAATGGTAATGAACATACGACAAATTGCATAGTATTTTGGCAGCTACGAACATATGCTATTCTATTTTTCAATTGTCAGTCGAAGGATTTTCCTAGAAGTATGGACTGTCCTACTAGTATATATGGCTACTTATGCAAAAATATAAACCCATTTTGGCGACAAAATGTTACATTCGCATGCCAACAGTATAGCATTATAGCAAAATATTTGCAATTATCATCTTGCCCTCTGAGTCTTTTACACTAGTTACCATTTTTGTTTAAAATGTGTATAGGATCGTAGACCACACATAACTAATGAAACAATCACTGACATACTGCCCAGTCCATCAGGGTGCCACATACATGGGTGCATTGGCCAACAAACGTGAGCACTGTATGTGGACATGCACCACCATGAATGCAATTGTGAGGTGGATGTTATAGGTCTAAGATGAAATCCATATACATAATGCATATCTTTATATATCACATGAAACCCACATTTATCATTAAAAAAGCCATAACATATTTCATTATCTGTCACTTGTGACGAATAGACACGTGCTACATATCACTTTTCATCGCACCAAATGACCGCGCCGCGTCTTCACATTCATTCAGGTGGATTAATACTATTTCGAAAAGCAGCGACATCATCACCAGACAATGCAAAATGTTTGCTTTGTTCATTAAAGTCAAATTCTTGTCAAACTTCGTTGCACTGACGAAAATAGACGCAAATAACAAAGAGGCAAATTGGGGGACAATATTTTCTATCGCCAGCCCAGAGCGCAATACTATGGCATACGGTTTGAAGCGTCTCAGCCAACGCTGTAAATATATGGATTTTGCAACTTCTTTGTAAGGATTATGAGTCCACGACTCGTTGTGAATTAACTTTATCAAACGAGTATCATTAAATCCTATATCCCAACATAACGAGTATCATTAAATCTTATATCCCAACATAACGAGTATCATTAAATCTTATATCCCAACATAACGAGTATCATTAAATCTTATATCCCAACATAACGAGTATCATTAAATCTTATATCCCAACATAACGAGTATCATTAAATCCTATATCCCAACATAACGAGTATCATTAAATCTTATATCCCAACATAACGAGTATCATTAAATCTTATATCCCAATATAACGAGTATCATTAAATCTTATATACCAACATAACGAGTATCATTAAATCTTATATCCCAATATAACGAGTATCATTAAATCTTATATCCCAACATAACGAGTATCATTAAATCTTATATCCCAACATAACGAGTATCATTAAATCTTATATCCCAACATAACGAGTATCATTAAATCTTATATCCCAACATAACGAGTATCATTAAATCTTATATCCCAACATAACGAGTATCTTTAAATCCTATATCCCAACATAACGAGTATCATTAAATCCTATATCCCAACATAACGAGTATCATTAAATCTTATATCCCAACATAACGAGTATCATTAAATCCTATATCCCAACATAACGAGTATCATTAAATCTTATATCCCAACATAACGAGTATCATTAAATCTTATATCCCAACATAACGATTATCATTAAATCCTATATCCCAACATAACGAGTATCATTAAATCATATATCACAACATAACGAGTATCATTAAACCTTACATCCCAACATAACGAGTATCATTAAATCTTATATCCCAATATAACGAGTATCATCAAATCTTATATCACAACATAACGAGTATCATTAAATCTTATATCCCAACATAACGAGTATCATCAAATCTTATATCCCAACATAACGAGTATCATTAAATCCTATATCACAACATAACGAGTATCATTAAATCTTATATCCCAACATAACGAGTATCATTAAATCTTATATCCCAACATAACGAGTATCATTAAATCCTATATCCCAACATAACGAGTATCATTAAATCTTATATCCCAACATAACGAGTATCATTAAATCCTATATCCCAACATAACGAGTATCATTAAATCTTATATCCCAACATAACGAGTATCATTAAATCTTATATCCCAACATAACGAGTATCATTACATCTTATATACCAACATAACGAGTATCATTAAATCTATCATCCCAACATAACGAGTATCATTAAATCTTATATCCCAACATAACGAGTATCATTAAATCTTATATCCCAACATAACGAGTATCATTAAATCCTATATTCCAACATAACGAGTATCATTAAATCTTGTATCCCAACATAACGAGTATCATTAAATCTTATATCCCAACATAACGAGTATCATCAAATCCTATATCACAATATAACGAGTATCATTAAATCTTATATCCCAACATAACGAGTATCATTAAATCTTATATCCCAATATAACGAGTATCATTAAATCTTATATCCCAATATAACGAGTATCATTAAATCTTATATCCCAACATAACGAGTATCATTAAATCTTATATCCCAACATAACGAGTATCATTAAATCTTATATCCCAACATAACGAGTATCATTAAATCTTATATCCCAACATAACGAGTATCATTAAATCTTATATCCCAATATAACGAGTATCATTAAATCTTATATCCCAACATAACGAGTATCATTAAATCCTATATCCCAACATAACGAGTATCATTAAATCTTATATCCCAAAATAACGAGTATCATTAAACCTTATATCCCAACATAACGAGTATCATTAAATCTTATATCCCAACATAACGAGTATCATTAAATCTTATATCCCAACATAACGAGTATCATTAAATCTTATATCCCAACATAACGAGTATCATTAAATCTTATATACCAACATAACGAGCATCATTAAATCTTATATCCCAACATAACGAGTATCATTAAATCTTATATACCAACATAACGAGCATCATTAAATCCTATATCCCAACATAACGAGCATCATTAAATCTTATATCACAACATAACGAGTATCATTAAATCCTATATCCCAACATAACGAGCATCATTAAATCTTATATCACAACATAACGAGTATCATTAAACCTTATATCCCATCATAACGAGTATCATTAAATCTTATATCCCAACATAACGAGTATCATTAAATCTTATATACCAACATAACGAGCATCATTAAATCCTATATCCCAACATAACGAGCATCATTAAATCTTATATCACAACATAACGAGTATCATTAAATCCTATATCCCAACATAACGAGCATCATTAAATCTTATATCACAACATAACGAGTATCATTAAACCTTATATCCCAACATAACGAGTATCATTAAATCCTATATCCCAACATAACGAGTATCATTAAATCTTATATCCCAACATAACGAGTATTATTAAATCTTATATCCCAACATAACGAGTATCATTAAATCTTATATCCCAACATAACGAGTATCATTAAATCTTATATCCCAACATAACGAGTATCATTAAATCTTATATACCAACATAACGAGCATCATTAAATCTTATATCCCAACATAACGAGTATCATTAAATCTTATATACCAACATAACGAGCATCATTAAATCCTATATCCCAACATAAAGAGCATCATTAAATCTTATATCACAACATAACGAGTATCATTAAATCCTATATCCCAACATAACGAGTATCATTAAATCTTATATACCAACATAACGAGTATCATTAAATCCTATATCCCAACATAACGAGTATCATTAAATCTTATATACCAACATAACGAGTATCATTAAATCTTATATCCCAACATAACGAGTATCATTAAATCTTATATCCCAACATAACGAGTATCACTAAATCTTATATCCCAACATAACGAGTATCATTAAATCTTATATACCAACATAACGAGTATCATTAAATCCTATATCACAACATAACGAGTATCATTAAATCTTATATCCCAACATAACGAATATCATTAAATCTTATATTCCAACATAACGAGTATCATTAAATCTTATATCCCATCATAACGAGTATCATTAAATCTTATATCCCAATATAACGAGTATAATTAAATCTTATATCCCAACATAACGAGTATCATTAAATCCTATATCCCAACATAACGAGTATCATTAAATCTTATATCCCAACATAACGAGTATCATTAAATCCTATATCCCAACATAACGAGTATCATCAAATCTTATATCCCAGCATAACTCGTTGGAGATCTTTTGTATTCACTCAGAAGTATTTCAGGATGGGAAGCAGATACCTAATGAAAACCTTTTGCAGCTCAATGCTTTCATTAAATTTCAAAGCAAAAAAGAAAGCCATGAAAATAGTTCAACCCTTTCTGACAGGGTTTCCGTGACTACGGTAGGCCGGCCGTCTAGCGGCCTCATTCCCCTCCCCAACCATGACTTAACCCTTTACCCAACAAACCGGCCAAATAAAGCTTCAACAGCCTAAAATATCTCCGGTCTGTCTCAATAGAACCATACAAATATGGATATCATTGGAACCGGCTCCTTGACCACATTGTGATAGTTACAGTTATGCCCTGTGCCAATGCATTCTCTTATATATGCGAGTCGACCATAGGTCGCCTCGCATATATAAGAGAATGCATTGGCCTAAACAAAATCTTTTTTTAACACTTTTTACCATTTTTTCTTACATTCTTTAACAATTTTATAATTTTTAATGTGTTAAGCCAATGCATTCTCTTATATATGCGAGGCGACCTATGGTCGACTCGCATATATAAGAGAATGCATTGGCACAGGGCCTATGGAAACTGTTTTATGACTGTTCTTCCGATCATGCTACTACTATTCCACTGTGTGCCTGCTTATTTTTTCTGAACAACCCCCAGGTAAATAATAGACCTGTATAGACTATGTACACTTTGATAACTGAATGGGATAATCCATTTAGTAAAAACAGGGTTAAATTGATACTAGCAGCTTGATTAGTACATATACCTTCTTGATTAGTACATACACCTTCTTGATTAGTACATACACCTTCTTGATTGGTACATATACCTTCTTGATTGGTACATATACCTTCTTGATTAGTACATATACCTTCTTGATTAGTACATATACCTTATTGATAGTTAAGTGCCGAAATGGATTACTATGGCAACAGTTTAGGGAGTCATAAATCAAGCGCTACCAACTGATGACGCTCTCCTGTGTTATCTCAACCAACTGATGACGCTCTCCTGCGTTATCTCAACCAACTGATGACGCTTTACTGCGTTATCTCAACCAACTGATGACGCTCTCCTGCGTTATCTCAACCAACTGATGACGCTCTCCTGCGTTATCTCAACCAACTGATGACGCTCTCCTGCGTTATCTCAACCAACTGATGACGCTCTCATGCGTTATCTCAACCAACTGATGACGCTCTCCTGCGTTATCTCAACCTTTCCGAAACGTGGGAACCTTTTTTTTAACTATTCAAAATTATCAGTTTTGGCTATTTAACTTTACTTTGGTATGTACGTTCCAAATTTCTTTTCCAAATTTCTATAAACAGCTCCTGGATCCATGACTCACAAAATCTATCATGATTGACGAGAAAACCAGTTCCTGTACAAATTGGGCACCAGGACCTTAAACACCCATTCTCTGAATATGTCGCACAGCTACCTTCCTCTTCCATCGCGATATACGTTCACCTATGTTATACTCTTATCATGTGAAAAATTATATGCATGACGACAGAACAATCAGCTGTTTTACTATTCTGTATTCCTGTGTTGACTTGTAGATAGCCGTTGGTTCACACATTTCGGTTGTCAATTGACTTATCATACTGGTTTTTATCTGCCAGTCGGGTGAGCCAGTTTGGCGTTTGTGCACCCCTTTTGAAGTTACTAGATCCGACATCCACTTTGTCATAATTGGCATAACACATAAAACCCTTCTAGATTGGGATTTCCCCGCTATTGATAGGGCGTGTGTTAAAGGGATGCTGTACTCAAATGTTGTTATCTGTTTCTATAGGCTCTGAGTCGTAGAATAAGGTAACCAGATTTCCATTATCTGAAAGTCTGATGTGTACGACGTAATGTTATTGGTGGCTGATTAGCCGGAATGCGAAAAAAACAAATTGTCGTTTTCGAGTAATTTGTGTACAGTACTACAGGTTTCAAGCAAATGTATCAAATAAATGTCATATTATATGCATACTAATCCCATATACTCATTTAAGTTATTGTATGGTCTCTAGTCAGTATGTGGCTTGAGTTTACGCTCTATGTCAACATATTTTTTTACACGATCATGTGTGCCACGCGTTGCCCAATCCACTATCCGTCAATTAATTTGATTATGTCATGAACACGGAAATTCATAATTTAATTTATGGCTCCAGCCATAAATTAAATTTATATCAAATTATTTATTTTGATTTGAAGATAACTTATTAATCTGAACGTTTAAAGAATGCACCTTCGACTCAAAGTACTTATTTTTCTATATATTATCGATATTAGATCGTTGTTGTTACCGGGAATTTATTGAAAATGGCGAACAGTACCCCTTTAAATGAAGTTCCGATTTGGAAATATTGATCTTCCAATGGGATGGTGCATTTGAACATTGTTCCAAAGTTGGACACTCCAACAGAGACACGACCCAAGCCACATCCCTTGTAAAACCGAGTTCGTGTTGTCTATGTCATGTATATGAGTCAGCAATCCCTTAAAGAGGATATGACCAGTAAATTACAAAACGTCTTTAGTGGAGGTGTCTGTGTAATAACTACTAGACAGCACTAACTCGCTCGAATTATAGAGGACATTATATATATGGTCACTACTCACGCTCGCTCAATCCGTAACCGACGTCTGGATGATGGGCCCTTGGAGTTAAGTGGCATGCTGGTGATAAGTACTGTCCTTCGTCGTCATCCGTTTCCATGGAAACCCGCCTTCTTGTCAAGCGTTTATCAAGCTAGCCTAAAGCGACCCAAGGCACTCGCGGTGGGTAATTATGTGTTAACAGATATAAAAGTCTGTAACACATCAGCGCTATTATAAAGAAGAACATGGCGAAATAGATAAACTTTATTCTTATATTCATTATTGGTAATCTTCAATAGCGAAATGTCGCTTGTTGAAACATTGTCACGTTATGTAAACAAAACTGTTATATTGATTTGTCAACAAACATCGCTAATCGTGTAGTAAGTTCAAAAATTTAAGTCTGTAAGTATGATTTTCAGAATTGTTTTCAATGCTTTGACCTTTTCCACTGCTTACCATCATGTTATGGTTAAACTTTGGTATCTTATTTGATTAATTGGTCTTTTGACGGTAATTCCACCGTTTCTATTACAATGGTGTTGACATGCGAAATCCCATTATGTGAGAGTTATTAATAAGGAAATATAAACAAAATCAATCTATTATTTCATGTACTTGTTGATGATATAGTTGTTATACATACTTTTATGTTATTTCGCACGAACCGACTTTGACGGCATTGAATCCATTTAAAGATATATACAGGATTCCAAGCTACATCTATTGTTGCATGTGAACACGCCCCGTTTAAATTAAGTTATAATACATAATACAGTTTGTTTGAGCTCAGATGGGCCACTTTTGAGAAATTTGTATATATTTTTTAATTGTATAACTTTATATATGTTCACTTTATATATTATTTATGATATTATGTGTTCGCGTAGATATCCTTACGAGTATTATATTAGGTTTAGATAAGATTTTTTTCGAATCCTAGCTGTGGAACCTACGCGTCGCATATTAAATACTCCAAACTGAAGAATGTTATTTTCTTGGAACACGATTAGAGAAATACTGATAGCTATGCTAGCACTCACTATGTGTTCAATGTTGTTACTGTCGGGCGAAACATAGTTACCTAAAAACTTATAGGATCATTGTATTGTTTTAAAAGTCCACTTGTAAGATAACCATTATTATTTTTGAAAGACAGTTAGGACATATATGATAAAGTAATGCAGTACATAATATCAACGTAATTGAATAATATGACTTTCTGTGAAATAATGCTTTCCTTTGAATTACATGTAATGCGAAAAGGGACCCAATACAAATTGCTTTTCATTATTTGAGAAAAAGAAATGCTTGTAATGCATTACCAGTTCACATTACCATTACCCCATCCCCGATTTCGATGTCATTCATTCAACATATACACACAGTGCAAATATTTACAGAATAATTTTATAAACTGCATGTTTTGGATATAGATAAATAAGTGTATATATAACTATAAGGAATATTCTAATACATAATATATGTGCACTGAAAACAGTGTAGGAATTCTGCTGTTAAATGGTAATTTTGTTTTGTTTCGGAATGAAAAATCATATTATTTTTATTAGAGGATTTTTGGCATAATAGAATATTTGGTTGGGTACACAGGGAAAACACAACATTAATGTGATTGTGCACATGCAGTGACGAAAAAACACTGGGTGAAATGTCATGTGACTGAATATCATCGGGGATATGTCTAGAAGGGACTGTGGCCACTTTTTTACCACTATCTATATGCCCCCGGTGCTGCCAAGCCACACGAAAGGCCACACAACACATTCGGATCTACCCTACTGTACTAAGCACATACATGTCTTATTCCATGGCATCTTTTGATAATGTAAGCTACAATAAAGCTTAAAGGTACGGTTGGCCTTGGCGGTGGGTATCCTGTGAAAATATTTCTACCCGTCAAAAACCGCCACAAACAGAAAGAACAACAAAATTTAGACAGACTTTTTCCGTATACAAATAAGAAATATCGCATAAACAGTATGTTATTGTCATATCTTTGACCATTGTTATGTAAACAAAAGCATAAAAAGTTACTTTTCTGGTGTTTGTTTATATTATGATTGTAAACATAAAGAGCGTTCTTTGTTGGTGAATTCCTGATATGGAACGAATAAAGAGCGTTTATGCCATTTGTGTGTGATTAGCCAGCAGCATTGTGCTGTCTTCTGTAACACAATCAGGCTCTTGCTTAGGTAAAATATATTAAAGGTACGGTTGGCCTTGGCGGTGGGTATCCTGTGAAAATATTTCTACCCGTCAAAAACCGCCACAAACAGAAAGAACAACAAAATTTAGACAGACTTTTTCCGTATACAAATAAGAAATATCGCATAAACAGTATGTTATTGTCATATCTTTGACCATTGTTATGTAAACAAAAGCATAAAAAGTTACTTTTCTGGTGTTTGTTTATATTATGATTGTAAACATAAAGAGCGTTCTTTGTTGGTGAATTCCTGATATGGAACGAATAAAGAGCGTTTATGCCATTTGTGTGTGATTAGCCAGCAGCATTGTGCTGTCTTCTGTAACACAATCAGGCTCTTGCTTAGGTAAAATATATTAAATCTTTATGATAACATGCTGTTTACGCGATGGTCATGGTATATATGAACGAAACTGTATGCGTTTTAATGTTTTTCTGTTTACGATGATTGGAACAAATATGAATATTTTCGACAACTAAGGCCTCACGTGCCTTTAAATCTTTATGATAACATGCTGTTTACGCGATGGTCATGGTATATATGAACGAAACTGTATGCGTTTTAATGTTTTTCTGTTTACGATGATTGGAACAAATATGAATATTTTCGACAACTAAGGCCTCACGTGCCTTTAACCCTTTCTATACGAAAAGGATTATCCCAGTGAGTTAAAAAGAGTACATCTGAATGGTCTATTATTGATTTGCAGGTATGTACATGTATTGTAAGCAGACGACAGATACATACAAGTACAGAATGAGGCCTATTTATTGAGGGAAAAGTTTAGATAAAAAGTTCAACAAACGACCTGTTCGTTTGTTGAACTTACCATCTGAAGATTTCCTATGGGATAACTATACTCACCAATGATGCTTTATTATATAAAGGGCTAATAAGGTAACTACTCACCAATGATGCTTTATTATATAAAGGGTTAATAAGGTAACTACTCATCAATGACGCTTTATTATATAAAGGGTTAATAAGGTAACTACTCACCAATGATGCTTTATAATATAAAGGGTTAATAAGGTAACTACTCACCAATGATGCTTTATAATATAAAGGGTTAATAAGGTAACTACTCACCAATGATGCTTTATTATATAAAGGGTTAATAAGGTAACTACTCACCAATGACGCTTTATAATATAAAGGGTTAATAAGGTAACTACTCACCAATGATGCTTTATAATATAAAGGGTTAATAAGGTAACTACTCACCAATGATGCTTTATTATATAAAATGTTAATAAGGTAACTACTCGCCAATGATGCTTTATTATATAAAGGGTTAATAAGGTAACTACTCACCAATGACGCTTTATAATATAAAGGGTTAATAATGTAACTACTCACCAATGACGCTTTATAATATAAAGGGTTAATAAGGTAACTACTCACCAATAACGCTTTATTATATAAAGGGTTAATAAGGTAACTACTCACCAATGACGCTTTATTATATAAAGGGTTAATAAGGTAACTACTCACCAATGATGCTTTATAATATAAAGGGTTAATAAGGTAACTACTCACCAATGATGCTTTATTATATCAAATGTTAATAAGGTAACTACTCGCCAATGATGCTTTATTATATAAAGGGTTAATAATGTAACTACTAACCAATGACGCTTTATTATATTAAGGGTTAATAAGGCAACTACTCACCAATGATGCTTTATTATATAAAGGGTTAATAAGGTAACTACTCACCAATGATGCTTTATTATATGAAGGGTTAATAAGGTAACTACTCACCAATGATGCTTTATTATATAAAATGTTAATAAGGTAACTACTCACCAATGATGCTTTATTATATAAAGGGTTAATAAGGTAACTACTTACCAATGATGCTTTATTATATAAAGGGTTAATAAGGTAACTACTCACCAATGACACTTTAGTATAGAAAGGGATAAAGCAGCACGGCATATACCTGACATCACGTGTTCAACATATCCTCGTGTAAAAAGGTTCATATAGGACCTAAATTCTCACTTAGATTCGTATTGGACTTATTTGATTATGAAACATACCCATATAAGACTAAACCCGTTATTCCCTTGAATGGCGCGGACCGCAGTGAAATCACATTACAAAGAGCGTTAATCTGGTAAGTCGTGTCGATGATAAAAGTATATTAAATAGTACCTATATGAGCTCATATATGATTGTTTTGATCGTGTAACATTTAGGTTCATATGGAGCGTAATTCAGGTTAAAATAAGGCCTAAATGGGCTTATTTGTGTGTTTAAAATAAGTTCTCTATGAGCTTACTTTCGATGCTGACGTGTTTACTGACAGATAGAACGGCGTATTCAAGATACAACATTTAGAAACAATGAGTCTTGATTTGTATTCACCATGGAATAATAAAGAGCAATCCTTGTTATTATATTCACAATATATGTAAAATATCAAGAGCGTTACGATTTTGGAATATTTTTTCCGACTATGTAAATCTGTAGATCGATATTGATATTGTATTCATAAGAACAAAGTTGATATATGTCTTCATATATGTCTTCTTGGTGGTGATGTTTTACAGACTTTTATAGTTTGTACACATGCATTTACCCACTGCGAATGCCATGTGTCCCTTTAATTGAATACATCTCTTGTCGAATATTATGTTCTTAATCGACTGATTCAAGTTCAAAAGTAAAGCTCGTAGCCAATCTCTACCAGAGCACACCAGTCATTCTTCCTTTCTGACTGGCTCACCGACTGGGTACCGGTCTGTGGTTTTCTATATTTAGCGCGGGGGTTTTTCAATCATATGGCGAAACCGATCGCTCCAAAGTAAAATTTCATATGTGATTCGAAAACAATTCCCCCTTTAATGATACTGGCGGCGTTGGCGGTGGGTATGCTGTTAAAATATTCACCTCCGTCAAAAACCGCCATAAACAGAAAGAATAGTAAAATTTAGACAGACCTTGTTCTTATACCAATCAGAAATATGGCATAAACAGTATGGTATTGTCAAATGTATTTCCTTTGTTATGTAAACAAAAGCAAAAAACGTTACAGAACCTGGCTTTTGTTTAGATCCGGATATGGTAAACACAAAGAGCGTTATTTGTTACTGTTTTCCTGATATGGAAATAATAAAGAGCGTTTATATCATTTGTGTGTGTTTAACCAATATAATTGAGTTGTGTTATGTAAACAGAAGACAATATACTATTTACGCACTGATTATATTTGGCAAATGAACAAAACTATATATATTTTAATATTCCTTCTGTTGATGGCGATTTGAACAAATATGGATAATTTTGCTAACGAACGCTGCCCGTGCCTTTAAAACTTAATAGCAGAATGGAGAATTAGTGCGGTAGACCTGTTGACGATTTTCGCAAGCTACTCGTCAAGATTTTGTGTTGATAAAATAATCGGAGAACCAAATCACACCGTTTCGCAACATAGTTATTTGGTTCTAGTTGGACTTTCCAAACTTAAAGGGGTACTGTACGCCAAATGTTGTTGTTGGTTTCTATAGTCTCCGAGTCGGAGAATAAGGTAAAGAAATAAATCATTATTTGAAAGTCTGTTGAGTACGAAGTAGTGTTACGGATGACAAATTTACCGGAATGCAAAAATAGAAATTGTCGTTGTCGAGTAATTTTTGTACAGTTTTCAACCAAATGAATCAATTAAAAGTTATATTATACGCATACTAGTCCCATATAATCATTTAAGGTATTGTATCGTCGTTAGTCAGTGAGTGGCTTGGGTGTTCTCACCGTATCATCATAATATTTTAAGCGATCGTGTGTGCGATCCAGTATCCCTCAATTACATTATTTGATCACGGAAATTCGTAATTTAATTGACGCCATTTTATGGCTCGTCATAAATTCAATTTATATCAAATTATTAACTTTTAAATTATTAAATTTTAAGATAGCCTATTAACCTGAGCGTTTACAGAATACATCTTCGACTCAAATTACTTATTTTTCTATATAGTATCGATATTAGATCGTTGTTGTCACCGGAAATTTAATGAAAATGGCGTACAGTACCCCTTTAAGGTACGAAATTACAAACATTTTGTTCGATATTGTGTGTGCATAATAAGGACCGAATGTTACTCTGTTCCCTTAGTATATATCTTAGTATCGCATAAGTCCACAAAATGTGGGTAAAATGTCGCCGGTAGCAGCGGTCTTACCGAGTCATCAAGGGAGGTAAATCCTGCATGGTGTTTGTGACCCGCCATATCAAATCCAGTCGTAAGTCGGGATTTTTTTTAACCCTGTGCCAATGCATTCTGTTATATATGCGAGTCGACCATATGTCGCCTCGCATATATATAAGAGAATGCATTGGCCTAACAATTGTTTACAATTTTAATATTTTTTTCTTGTATTCTTTAACATTTTTATAATTTCACCCATACAGAGCCCCAGACAAACATGAGCAGACGACACTCTTCTATGTGCTTCTATATATGTGTGGGGCTCCCTGCAGGGTAATGGATGTTTTTTATTTTATGTCCTAAAAATTGTAAGAAACATTTATTTAAAAAAAAATGATAACAAATTGTTAGGCCAATGCATTCTCTTATATATGCGAGGCGACCTATGGTCGACTCGCATATATAAGAGAATGCATTGGCACAGGGTAAAAAAATCCCGACTTACGACTGGATTTGATATGGCGGGTCACATTTGCTCTATCACATCAAAAGGTCCCAACAATCGGAACATGAAAGAGAAATCAGACGGTCGCTTAAGTGCAAATCAACGAAATCGTGTCCTGGTGGCATTGCATAGAAGTGATGAGGAGGCTTATTGCACGATTTGGGATGGAGGCGACATAATGCGCTTAGTGCAAAGAAGCTTGCCAAGATGAATGCTTTGTTAAAGAAAGGATAAGCGTCAGAAAATGACGAAGTGGTCTATTGCCGCCTGTGCGATTGCTCAACAACTCCATTGTGAGGACCGTAGAATGTGTTCAATCATACCGACATTCGTGGCTAACCCTTGGCGAACACAATGGAAGTTGGAATCTATATAAATGTGAGAGGGATCTTTCACATTGCGGCGATGTAGCCTGAAGGGACATGAAAAATGGAGTCCGATCGTCCTATCCGGCCTTCGGTCGGAAACGACTCAACAACACATAGCGGCACCAGAGCCTTGTTTGATTGCTGTTTTTATATTATTTGAACTAACAGAACAATATTACAAACAATACATAGACATAAAATATATAATATAAATGTTCAAAAGAGGATTGGGCAACAAGTTTTGATGCTTATGTTAATTCCTATCCTCAGAAAATAAATGTTACCACATATTGCAGGTATCTTGGAATATATACTAATTGGGTGTAGCAGACGGGTTTTGGTTCTGTATGGTCTGAATGATAAAGTTTAACCCTTTACCCAACAAAACGGCCAAAACCGGCCAAATAAAGCTTCAACAGCCTAAAATATCTTCGGTCTGTCTCAATAGAACCATACAAATATGGATATCATTGGAACCGGCTCCTTGACCACATTGTGATAGTTACAGTTATGCCCTGTGCCAATGCATTCTCTTATATATGCGAGTCGACCATAGGTCGCCTCGCATATATAAGAGAATACATTGGCCTAAAAAATTTTTTTTTTTTAACACTTTTTACCATTTTTTCTTACATTCTTTAACAATTTTATAATTTGTAATGTGTTAAGCCAATGCATTCTCTTATATATGCGAGGCGACCTATGGTCGACGCGCATATATAAGAGAATGCATTGGCACAGGGCCGTTCTGTTGGGTAAAGGGTTAAATGAATGGAAAGGAAAGGGAGCTGACGCTGTTTGACCAGTAAGCTTCAATACCATACATGTACAACGTTTATCTCACAATGACTACTGTTATACTAGTTATACACATTAAATTATACGTATTAAAGTGATTTGAAACACCCCATTGCTGTTCACAGCGATTCAACTTGCTCAACGCAGTTATTTTGATATATTATGTATAAAAATTGCCAGCACGCAATGCCATTCTTTCGTATAAATTACTTAAAAGTGACTCTCGTTAGCGAAATCATTCTCGTTTATTTATCGTTTATTCTCGTTTATTTTTCGTTGATTTGTTCGGGACGAACAGAGGACTGTTTGTTTACATTAATCGTATTTCAGACTTCGTGTTTTACGAAATGACACAACCGATTTTGATGAATATTTTGACAGTAATACATGCAGTATAATTGTGAATTGTTCAAACGGGTGTATTGGCTGAGTTGTAAAATATCAGTTTCATGTAGTGATGTAGTTTTGGAGCAGATAGTGTTTAATAAGAAAATACCCGTTGGAAATGACAACTGTTGCATGCAGATTAAGTTGCCTATATTGGGCTTTTCGAGGTTGTTCATAGCAAAAGTTCGCGACGATAAGCAACAAAGCAATTGTTATTAAAGTTTCATCAATTTAGAGGAAATGCAAATAAAGTTCTGGTGTGATGTGTACCCACCCGTCAATCATTGCATGTCGGTTTAGAAAGATAGTGTCGTTCTAAACTCAAGGTCAACATGACATTCAATGTATTTTATTCGAAAGAAGACACGGCTGTCCTTATATATCAGTCTGGGCGGTGGGCCTCATCTCATAACGAGCCACGTCTGAAGGAGATTCGTCGCACGCCGATAGGCTACTTATGGTAATATAATTGATATGGAATTGGCAGAATTACTCTGTCTGATGGGTGTTAAATGTGCTGGTGTTGAAGCCCGAACGAGGCGAAATGTAGCGTGCATGATAACGCTGTAAGATATGAGGGTCATGACGTTTTCGTTCCGCTCGATTAAGCATATTCCTCGTTACGAAGTTTTATTTGAGTCTCGCTCATTTGTCCCCACTCGTCTAATGAGAGAGGGAGATTTCGTGTCCATATGCAACGTAAAATACATTTTCTGTGATGTGAACACAGATCACTGAGGATACATTTTAAAGCGCTCTCAAACGATGGGCCACCAAGGCCAGATGTGCCTACATACACCCAACGAAAATGGATCGACTGAGTGTAAGTTACGGGTATAGCACAGTAAATACTCCAACAAGTGCCTTATTTGCGCTATGGATCGACTGAGTATAAGTGCCCGGTATAGCACAGTAAATACTCAAATAAGTTCCTTATTTGCGCTGTGGTCCCGGGAGTCAGATGATTCGAATTTGATGAGGTAATTTTGCCATTTACCCATGACTTCATCGCCATTCGCCACGGTATAGGTTCTTTAACGTGCGCACATTGTTGCACAGTACGGGGAAGCCATTATCATCCGCTCCCGATCCGACGGTGTGTCTAGCACAATGTCATCACTGGACATCACAACCTGAGAAGAGCTAGGGTACGACATTTATCCAGTACGTTTTGCGATGTATATTGCTCCTGAAATAATTTTCAGAGCGTTGGTTATGGAAATTCTGGTTGATTCGGGATGCTCATGGTACTGGGAATACAGATATCGACATACAGGTCGACGGATACCATGTCTGATTCGAACCCCCCCCCCCCCCGAGCGTGTCAAATGTGTAGCTCAGAGGTCGGCCCACCAACCAACTTAACCACCCGCTCCTCTGTGAAAGGCTCAATCTGCGAAGCAAGAAACAAAACCCCACAAAAAAAAATGAAACAAAAAAATCATTTGTTTTTTATATCTTTAATTCCACCATAACTGGAGATATGGATATATGAAAATTTAAATGTAAAGACACATACACATTGGGACATAATGACGAGATTTGTACTTCAAAGACCACTATACTTTATTGTGCAGGCAGGATTAACGGCATGACACAGTGAAAGAATCGAACAATCTAATGGGGAAACAGATCAGAGAAGAATAATGACATACCTTACTCGTATTTAAATTCGCGCAGTACTATTTTTCGCGCACTCGTATGTGCGCGAATTTAAAACTGAGCGAAAAATAGTACGACTCTGAATTTAAAAAATACAACAGTGGAAACAAGAGAGTTATTTTGCTGAGTTACATATACATTAAGAAACGTTGGACACTTAATAGACAATTACGCCTACACATGCATAGGCATATATGTAAATTCGGTCAAAAATTCAAAACCATACATTACTTGCCAAGCGACGATTTTCTGTTTTCGAGTTCATTGCATTGAGGTCCAGTCCATAACTATTTCAATATCAGAATCATTATTTGGAGCAGATATACATCCATCATCGCAACACAATGATGATATAGTTAAGTTTTACGTGATGTAAATCCACTGTGATCGTGTTTAATATACACATGTATCAGAAACGACTGACAACTTAAACTGTCATCACATTCAAAAATAGTTTTGTCAGTTTTGAATTCGCGCAGATAGGTGCGCGAATTTAAAGTGAACGAATTCAAAACTGAGCGAAATAGTACAGCGCGAATTTAAATACGAGTAAGGTATCTTGTGAAAACAAAGTTTATTCCCAGGCAAATTTATTCAAACAAATAGAACACTTGAACATAATTTCGGTGATTTACGATACGATACGATTTATTTGCATAAACACCAATAAAGGCAGTATGCTAACAATACAATTCATAATAAAACAATAAACACTTAATAAACAATTACATGTGAACATGGCATGTCTAGCTATATGTTTTTTGTTGTGTGATGACAAGCATAATATTCATCCAGAGCGCTTATCAAAGAAGCGCCGGACCACGTATTAATTTTGCTACTTATTTCAGGGTTATCATTTTTCATTACAAGATTAAATTTCTGATCGTTTGACATACTTGTAAAATAGCTGTGATATCTACCAACAATTTGGAAAAGTTCATCTCTGAGATCGCAAAAGTGTGGAATTCCATAACGAAATGATACTCATTTTCGATATCAGAACCGGCCCTGCATTTAATTCACTGTCTCTTCCCCTCCTCAATTATAGGCTGATGATGATTTATGACTGGAATGGGACGAGACAACAAGCCGATGGTGGGTATTTTGAGTCTTCTGATATTTCTTTCAGTTCGTTAATATCAATTTAGTAGATTGCGGCTTTGTAGGAATGGGATGAGGTAACAAGCCGGTGGTGGGTTTTTTGAGTCTTCTGATATTTCTTTCAGTTCGTTAATATCAATTTAGTAGAGTGCGGCATTGTAGGATACTTCTCTCTCTAAAAAAAGGGAATCTGAGCTCTATTGCTTCTACTCTATAGAGCACTACATGTGTATGCCTAGATATCTGGTATACTCGAAGAAATAAAGAAATAATAGACTTGCATTAAAATGTAATTCATTTTGTTTTTCTAAATTATAAGGGGACTGTAATTTCCATTATTTGAAGGATTTATCTAGGCTGAGGAAATAACAAGAACTTTACCAATATCCAAACCTGAGTACGAATGGAAATGGACATCGCTCTGGAATAACACATGATAGTCGACCAAAATCTGCCAACTTTCACTGTCCGAGTACGATCCCACGGGAATAACAATATTTTTCGGATGGCAGCAAAACCGGAATGCAATGAAAAGAACAGGATAATGTATCAAATACAATGTTACATGATATGCTTACATATCCCGGAAATTAATTAATACAATGTTACATCATATGCTTACATATCCCGGAAATTAATTAATACAATGTTACATCATATGCTTACATATCCCAGAAATTAATGAATAGAACAGGATAATGTATCAAATACAATGTTACATGATATGCTTACATATCCCAGAAATTAATTAATACAATGTTACATCATATGCTTACATATCCCAGAAATTAATGAATAGAACAGGATAATGTATCAAATACAATGTTACATGATATGCTTACATATCCCAGAAATTAATTAATATTTTTAAATTATATTTATTCTTCAGTCAGCGGGTGTCTTGAGTTGAGTCTCGACATAGATTTTTACACGATGTAAGCCAAATGGAAACCAGTCCACATCCGTTAATTAATTATGGTTACGTCACGTATATACGGAAACTTCTCAGAGAACGTAACTTATAAAATGACTGCAGTGAAATACTATTTAGATGTAATTATTATATTATCTGAAGTTCTTTACATATGGGCGTGCATTATCACACCTCCTCGATTTATTTGATTCATATTTACAGTCGAACATATAAGAAAGCGTCTTATATTTGGTTGGATTTAGGTACAGCCCCCCTTTAAGTACCGTAGACAAATTGATACCGAGAAAACCACAGACAAATTGATTTTTGACAGAACCACATTAAATGATTACACGGTATCTGCATGTACAAACATTGAAACTCAATTATGCTGGTTCAGTTGGTACATGTATAAATTTACACGTATTTGAATTTAGAGGACCGTAATAATCTACGTATTGCATATGCCATCATCAGGTTGTTTTATTCATGCGTTTGATGACGAATCTACGAGAATGTCACATACTTATGTTGTTGACAGCTTCCAGGCAATTTATATATTCGAGAAACCTCTATAAAATCAAATCGAGTTATGCCGCAACATGTCTTTGGGTCTTCTAAGTCTTTTCTTGCCCTTGGCTCTGCTGATAATTTCAAGAAAACATAAAAATGCGGAATCTTCATATTCCTAGGCTGACACAGGAATGAACACCATGGCATTTGAAGAACGTAAGCCAATGAGAAAGATATATAATAGATCGATCTTGCCGTAGACTACACGTATATATTATTTATTTGGTAATGGTATTATTAAAGCTTATTAATTTAGGCGTGCAGTGTGGATAAAATCCCGAGCTGTCTCCTCGTCCATTTACGGCGGACTCCATGCACACATCGCCGCCATCGCGTCATAGCAACGGTGGTTGTGTTCTTTTGGCAGCTGGATCAGCTTGTCCCGGGAGAATCGGTGATCAATTCGAATCCATTACTGCGAACCGATTGGCGACGTTGGTCAGATCTATTAGGACGACCTTAACCATTCGAGCACTGAATGGAATCTCACAATAGCTAAACAAGTACAGTAATGCCCTGAATAATCGACTCCTTAACCGCAGCATAATTATGGGTAAATTTTCAGGATTTAGTCGGAAATATGGATTGTTGCCATTCATCGGAAAGCTCTCATTGAGTACTTTCCGATGTATGGCAACAAGCCATATTTCCGACTAAATCCTGAATAATTACCCATAATTATGCTGTGGTTAAGGAGTCGATTATTTAGGGCATTACTGTATACAATGTAATGGTATATTATTATTCATCTGGAGGGATGATCACAAACAAAACTTCGCGGGCTTCTAAAAGTTCGTACCAGCCATTTTGTTGCGAAACGTTTTATTGCATTTTCGTAATCTATGAGTTCGGTTACATAATTTCCTCATATAACTTGTCAATATTTCAAGTATAAATGCTATTTTTCGATGTTTATCAGGGAGTGAGGTTCTAAAATGTCGTAACTGGGTTCCCCGAAAAAACTTTTCGTTTATTCTAAAATGTAGTAATTTTTATTTTCGAAACCGTTCCTGATAGGCTAATTCTGATTGGATTGTTTTGAAGAAGAATGGTCGAATGTCGTATCGTCCTTATCCCGAGTGACTGAGATACAACGTTTCAGAAGCCCACTGGCGATAACCAGACGGCAGACAGACGAAATGATAATACATGTGAGCAGACGACAGACAGACAAAATGATAACACATATGCAAGTGCAGAATAATTTCTGTTCATTGGTGGTATTGTTTTCAGATAATAAGTTCAACACATAGCTTGTGGCCGTTTGATGAACTTATTATCTAAACATTTTCTGTGGGAACCACATGTACATGTCCATGAGTGTTTTGTAAATACAGGGTTAATGTTAATGTTTGGCCCAAGCCATGTTGACTTATATATTAATTCTCTGATGATGTCATCCTCCTGGCCTGGTGCAAAAACTGCAAAACGGCGCTAAAACCATTCGCACATTGCACTGGCAAAAAACTGTAATGGTGTTGAAGCCCAAAGTGGTTCATAATTAACCTAGCCTGACATTAAACCTAACAATTACACGATTGTGTCACGTGCCGTACATCAAACTAATTTCGCGCATCTGATTGCCTGAAAACATATGCCTTGTATGATACTTGTTGCAATATCGGTATATCATTAGATTTACTGGTGAATTTTAATGATCTTACAAATTACAAATCATAGCTACCCAATGTATTTAACCCTTTACCCAATAAAACGGCCCTGTGCCAATGCATTCTCTTATATATATGCGAGGCGACCATATGTCGCCTCGCATATATTAGAGAATGCATTGGCTTAACACATTAAAAATGATAAAATTGTCAATGAATGTATACAAATATTATAAAAATTGTTAAAAAATGTCAGAAAAAATTATAAAATTGTTAAAGAATGTAAGAAAAAATGGTAAAAAGTGTTAAAAAATGAATTTTGTTTAGGCCAATGCATTCTCTTATATATGCGAGGCGACATATGGTCGACTCGCTTATATAAGAGAATGCATTGGCACAGGGCATAACTGTAACTATCACAATGTGGTCAATGAGCCGGTTCCAATGATATCCATATTTGTATGGTTCTATTGAGACAGACCCAAGATAATTTAGGCTGTTGCAGCTTCATTTGGGGTATTTCTGGGCGTTTTGTCGGGTAAAGGGTTAATAGTTTGACCACTTGGTTGGCAAGCGGACATTCCTAATGTTTTTTAATGTCAGTGGACGTTATTTAGAACTTCATTTTCCGTTTTCATCGAAGATAAACACGTTAACTTCTGAAATTTCACAAAAATGTCTTCGCTAATGATATATTTATATAAATATTACATAAATCACGAAGAGCTGCTGTTAGACGTAACTAATAAGATAGTTATGCCCCCTGCCATCGTCAAAAGATTGCCCTAAATTGTAAAATCTAAGAATTTACGGTAAATATATGTGTGACAAAATCAGACACAGAAATTGTGTGAGAATTGAAACCAATGTTCGATATTGGCATCAAGAAAATTTAAATATGACTGAGCCGATTATTCCAAATTTAAAAAACGTGTGATTAGGCCAAACAAAAAAGTGTTTTGGTTCTCGGGCAATTTTTTTTTCAAATCAGTGAGGGAGGGAGGGAGGGTTTTATTTTTATTTTTAATTTTTTTCTGCGCATAGTAAGCATGGACAAAGATACCTCCTCTGTCTAGTAATGATCAGAAAGGTAGAGGGAACTGTTATGCATATAAACTCATTTAGTCTTATATAAGAATGACATTGTACTACCAGTGTATGACTGGGATTACCTAACATATATAATGCCCCTGACATTAACTACTGTTATTGTTGTCTAAAAACTGATACCTCCCCATTCTAATATGTGATCCTGAATTTAGTCCTGTGCCTTTCAATTGTATAAAGTTACAAGTAGTGTAAGTTGTTCACAATGACTAATTGTAAGAAGAGCATGAGGGTCAGCTAATCATTTTCTTAATTGTGGTAATCTACTTCATGTTGTAAGCCGGCAAGTCACCTTTTAACACATTGGATGTTAGAGCTCATTGCACACTAATATTCAACACATATCTGCTATGGACACGTTGATAAAATATATATATTTATTTTTTCGTAAGTTTTTTTTGTCATAACATCAGGCATTGCAATAAAAAGGCAAAATATTATGATAATGATATTATAAAGGTTTAAATTATAATATAATATATATAAGATATTATAATACATATTACGATATATTTATACATTTATCATATTATATATTAATATATGTATGATTGTGTAACAATTGTTTTTTGTGACCTATTGTAAATATTGTATATATGTTATAGCATGTTTCGCCTTAAATGACGACTTTGCAATAAACAATCAATCAATATAATATAATAAACAATGCATGACTTGTCGTTGCCATGGCAATAATAGTGCTTCTCGATGTGGAGCTATTCCTCCTCTCGGACCACTATTTTTGCTGCACAGTCAACTCCAAGCCATGCATTATCTATATCATAGATTCATCTCCCCAGATTCAACTTCCATAACAGCATGTGTTCTAAAAAATAATTAATTAAACCAGTGTTTGCACTAGGAACATGCAAGTGACCAAGCATGCCAGCTAATCTAAATGTTGAGCAGATGTATTCATTTGCGGAAGACATTAAGCTTTTGAAAAATTTGTCATGTCTATAGCAATGCTGAAATATGAAACTACCATCATGTGTCACCTTTAATTAAGAAACTAAACCTTTAATTAAGAAACTAAACCTTTAATTAAGAAACTAAACCTTTAGTTAAGAAGGTAAACCTTAACAGATTTAACGTTATGACATGACATCTAAAATCGCCAGGGGTGCCGATAACGAACGATTTCACTATCATATTGAACGTCTGTATTATCTGAACGACGGTATCAGAATAATTGGCCATAATTCGGGCAGCATGTAGGGCTGTTATTGCCGAATCTATTAGGGAAGTAGTTGCTGCGATGTCCGTTCTCCAGCCGATGTGAGTGACGTCAAGTAATTCCGAAGAATCCAAATGATAGACAGCGTGGCCTTTCTCTAATTAAACACGACAACGCGGTTCAGAAGTGACCAGCCATGTGCAGGCGGGCGAGCTAGAATGGTGGGCGACCAGAACTAGGCTAGAAGCTTTTGCGCAAACGATCAATGTCGTGCTGTTTGGCAGAGAACTATCAGCATGCACGAAATATGAAGCATGTGGGGTTACCATCTTCAACAACGGGCGCCTTGTTGCAAAGGTTGTTACGCCGCGCGTTGGCTCATTATCGACAAAAATTCGCTGTTACAAACGAGTTCTCGCTGGCACCGAAGCATTTTTCATTTCCCATATCGTGTTTAGAAATGGTTTTGAAATGACATTTTTCTTTTCCCTTCTCAACACCACATTAATAAAAGTGCAGAAAAATGTTTGCGATCTTTGAGCATGATGTCCTTTAACCAGAACAGGTCAGTCGTTTAGCCAATGTGCCCCTTTCCAAACCTAGATGTTGGACTTCTTGCAGTCACTATTGCCCAGTCCTTGGAGCTGAAAGTAACATATGCCTCAGCAACCTTAATAATATGGAAACAAAATCACTATTAGAAGGTTTTAAATCACATCCCATATTTAAAAACATTGAGATATTCGCAAATATTCAAAACATATATAGAATTAACTGACAGATTCAAGCCATATTATACACAGACCTGAGTCATACGATCTAGTCTATAATTTCTGCGGTAAATAACTGCAATTTAAATCAACAATTGAAATCAACAATCAAAGCATGTGTAATATCCCAAAGTAACTTGCCAAAACCTGCTTTGATTTGAGTGGGTGCGCATGCGGCTATCAGGCACACTCTCATTAAAAATAACTACAGTTATTTGATTGAGCTATTTACATTCATATGCATCGAATTGTACATTCTGTTTTTGTCTGTATGACACTCTTATACTTTGGTTACATAAAATTTTTATAAACTAAGATGTTGAACCGTGCCTCTGTCGACCCTCGAAATTTCATCAATGAAAATAATCATATACATGAATTATTTCAGATCCAACCAAGTGGATATACATGTTTGTAGAGTATCAGGCACTGTCTCAAACACAGAGGCCGTATATTCGGTTTTGAACAATAGGACAATAAGTTTTCATGGCTTCTGAAGATAGCGTATCGAAGGGACTTACATGTATATGTAAATCGCTGAATGCTACTTGTTTTCCCGAACGTATTCGTGTTGAATACGTACTTGTGCTCTCTTTTGTCAATCCGAAATAAAATTACATGTCGTCAGTAAAGGCCTTAAATACGTTTTCCTAATGTGGGACCATATTTTTCGTGAGGATGCATCTGGGGAGGGTTGCTGTATGGATCCTGTTGGTAATAGAGCGGCCGTATTGCGCGAGACATCGAATTAACCACCTGTATGTACGACATAGCTCACTGCTAGGCCCATGCATGTGAATAATGGGTTTTTGATATAGTCGAATTTTGAAACGAATAGCTCTAAAAATATAATGTAAAGATAGGGCATCTAATATCGTGTATGCGCAGTCACGTGCATGACGTACCGTTCAAAAGAATTGTAAAGTATCTTTCCGTTGATCTCCAATTGAATGTCCACGGAATAAATTATAACTTAACTGTTATATTCGCGGTCGCGAAATAAGAGGGTTAAAACAGTTAAAGTTAACTTAAAACGACAGATTGTGGGGGTTATACGTGCGATTGTATCTACTTTTTATACGTCGCAGTAGTTGTGAATGTTCAAATATTACCGATAATTGCATTACGTTCGCGTTGACTGGTTTGGTATATTTGAAATTACTATTCGTTGATTTATTGTCGAATTGAAATAAAATGGTACATCGATGTCGAATCGAATAGCAAAACGAATATCGAATATTCGTAGGGGCCTAATTGCCAACATCTGTCCTATGTGTCCTCAAAGCGGGCAGTTGAGTGGGGCTGACTCAATTTACAGTACGTCAGAGTACACTAATGTTTGCTGTTATATTTTCGCACTGTCGTTTACAGTTTTTGCATTCTGCATAACCATATTGGCTGTTTGCGTCATCTTGTATTTATTTGAATTTAGACTTGAGTGTGTTTATTTTTGAATTTAGATTTGTGCACGCATGTCTCATCGTGAGGGTCACCGCTTCAGTTATGAACAGTCTTTGGCTAAACCAATAGTTTATGGGTAGTTCGAGTCGGCTGCTGGGCCAGTTGTCGAAACTTCATTTGTCTACTTAGAACAGAAATGCGTTCATGTACACATATTTTGGTTACTCCTCATACAAAACTGTGTTGAAACTCGAGTTAAACAGGTGGTTTAGAAAAATATTTTCATGCCACAAATCGGTGCGACAACTATTGACATTGATGTATGGAGCTCGATTTAACAACAAACCCAATAAGGCCAAAAACAAAAAAAGGTTTTGGTCCTCAGGCCCCGCCGCATTGAATAAAAAGGGCCGCATTAGGCCTTTTTATTGCAATGCCTGATGTTATGACAAAACAACTTACGAAAAATAAATTGTGTGTGTGTGGATTTTATCAACATGTCCATAGCATATATGTGTTGAATATTAGTGTGCATTGAGCTCTAACATGTAATGTGTTAAAAAGTGACTTGCAGGCTTACAACATGAAGTAGATTACTACAATTAAGAACATGATTAGCTGATCCTCATGCTCTTCTTACAATTAGTCATTGTGAACAACTTACACTAATTGTAACTTTATACAATTGAAAGGCACAGGACTAAATTCAGGATCACATATTAGAATGGGGAGGTATCAGTTTTTAGACAACAATAACAGTAGTTAATGTCAGGGGCATTATATATTGTTAGGTAATCCCAGTCATACACTGGTAGTACAATGTCATTTTTATATAAGACTAAATGAGTTTATATGCATAACAGTTCCCTATACCTTTCTGGTTATTACTAGACTGAGGAAGGTATCTTTGTCGCTTACTATGCGCAGAAAAAAATAAAAAATAAAAATAAAACCCTCCCTCCCTCACTGATTTGAAACAAAAATTGCCCGAGAACCAAAACACTTTTTTTTGTCCTAATCTGAATTAAATGTCGGGTATATGTTTAGGAAAATTGTAATAGTAAAGAAACTATGAGTGCAGTGTTCTGTTCCTGTTCAGGGATTGGTCGAAATAAAACACGTGTTCAAACTGTCAAGTTACACATGCTGAAATGGATCATTAGTGTAAACATATTTTATTGCATAATAACGCAACGGGATTGAGACACAAGTTTTGCAACATACAAAGGGTCTCTCTCCCCATTGTATTACACACAACGAACATAAAATATAATTACACACAAACATGATAATTCATATGTATAACATCGTTTCATTTATAACAATATATGATATAATCTTGAGTGTGACCATACCGGTGGATATTTCACTTTATGGTTCGTCTCGTGGGTTGGTGGTTAAGGTGGATTTTCGCTTTCTATGTAGTGATAATACAACAGGTAGTTACTTTCGTTTTGCGGCAGAGGTTTGCACATTTAGGTGTATAATTAAAGTTTAAACCGCGATGTCGAGGTTATGTATAATTGAACAGCCCTAAATGTGTTCTCATATGGGATTATAAATTCTAAAATAGAACATTTAAGTCTGAGAAGAATTCATTTGTATAATATATCTATAAATATATATATACTAGAACCCGAAAAATGGGTGGAAATCTGCCCAGCGGATACCGGGAAATCGGCCCAGCGGATACCGAGATACCCTATGCATCAAATTTCGTCCGTAAAAATCCGCCAGTTTAACCCGATTTGATTTCCACTCAAGTATATAAACGCGCCTCATATACACACGCTCATTAATTATCAAGTTTCAACGTAAAGATAAATTACCATCGGTGCCCGAGATATCGCCAAGACGTCTGAAACAGTAAAATGCATCGGCCGGTTAAGCGTTAACGTAATCTAACGTTATGACCTCCAACGACGTCATAGAAGTTACGCATTGTTTTTATCCTGATGGAAGATAGTACCACTTCTTCTTGATAATTGAGGCAGATAACTAAAACGGATACATACGCATTATATATCGTTGGAAAGAGGAAACACGAAAGATTCTCACAGTGTCATTATTATGACTGGCATTTTATTATTCGCGCTGTTTCGAATCGATTTGTAGCACCGAACTCAAATGAAGGTCCCGTAGCACAGCGTAAAAACAGATTTGACCTCGGCACGTGAAAAGTTGACCTCGGATCTGGAAATCAATAGGCCTAAGTCACCCCCCGGCCGAAAATACCCCCACATACCAAGTTTCATCGAAATCGGCTCGGCCGTTTTCGAGTCCATCGATTACAGACACACACACAGACACACACACACATATCTTCCAAAATATATAATAGACTAGAAGGTGACCCGACTTCGTCCGGGTTTGACCTTGAATTGTCTAATTTGAAGGCCAAGGTCAAGTGGGGTCACGATTTGACCAGTCCAAAACACAGTGCCCGAACAAAAGTACCCGACAAAAGTACCCGTCGAAATCCATCCGGTCTTACCCGATTTGACCTTGAATTGACCATTTTGAAGGTCAGGTGGGGTCAAACACCAACACCCCAAAAATGGTGGAAATCGGCCCAGCGGATACCGGGAAATCGGCCCAGCGGATACCGAGATACCCTATGCATCAAATTTCGTCCGTAAAAATCCGCCAGTTTAACCCGATTTGATTTCCACTCAAGTATATAAACGCGCCTCGTACACACACGCTCATTAATTATCAAGTTTCAACGTAAAGATAAATTACCATCGGTGCCCGAGATATCGCCAAGACGTCTGAAACAGTAAAATGCATCGGCCGGTTAAGCGTTAACGTGATCTAACGTTATGACCTCTAACGACGTCATAGAAGTTACGCATTGTTTTTATCCTGATGGAAGATAGTACCACTTCTTCTTGATAATTGAGGCAGATAACTAAAACGGATACATACGCATTATATATCGTTGGAAAGAGGAAACACGAAAGATTATCACAGTGTCATTATTATGACTGGCATTTTATTATTCGCGCTGTTTCGAATCAATTTGTAAGCACCGAACTCAAATGAAAGTCCTGTAACACAGCGTAAAAACAGATTTGACCTCGGCACGTGAAAAGTTGACCTCGGATCTGAAAATCAATAGGCCTATGTTACTCGTGACCCGAAAATACCCCCACATACCAAGTTTCATCGAAATCGGGTCGGCCGTGTTCGAGTTCATCGATTACACACACACAAACAAATAAACAAACAAACAGATCTTCCAAAATATATAATAGACTAGCAGGTTAGCCCGCCACCGGCGGCTTGTCCGAAACATGACATTTTTATATAAATTTTTTAAATTTTTAGCTCCACGCGTTTCAATAATAAAAAATTGTACCCGGTAGCTCCACCAGTTTCCGAGATCTGGTCTGCGCATGAAAATTTGTACCCGGCGCAAGATACATTCACATGCCAAATTTCAAGTCGATAGCTCCACCCGTTTCCGAGGTCTCGTCTGCGCATGCGCTGCACGGGCGTCGCACGGGCATGGCGACCCGATCAAATTTGTACCCGGCGCAAGATACATTCACATAGCAAATTTCAAGTCGATAGCTCCACCCGTTTCCGATATCTCGTCTGCGCATGCGCTGCACGGGCGTCGCACGGACTCGGCGACCCGATAAAATTTGTACCCGGCGCAAGATACATTCACATAGCAAATTTCAAGTCGATAGCTCCACCCGTTTCCGAGATCTCGTCTGCGCATGCGCTGCATGGGCGTCGCACGGGCTCGCCAATACGACAACGACCACCGCCTGGTCAAACTACACACACGTACCAAGTTTCGTCCAGATCGGTCGAGAATCGTAGATTTGTATGAAGTACAACACACACACAAACATAAATATATAAGAGAGATATGTAAATTAGATAGATTGTATCAAAATATATAGGAGAGATATGTAAATGATCTACACACCATTACTGGTGTTTGTCAAAGTTTAGTGGGGTATATCAATACTCATTCACGATCATATCATTGAGGTCCGGAGGGTGTGGGCTGTCTCTCGAATACAAGGAGTTCTCAAAATATATAGAAGAGAAGATAAGTATATGTTAGCTGTTGCATTTTTTTCATTACGTGTAACCGTATTGCCCATTTGTGTCATCTTGTTTTTATTTGAATTGATACTCGATCGCAAGCTCCACAGACCATGACACATTCTCTGCTATCGCTCGAGTAAGTATGTTAATGCCAGCAATCAAGCAGGTACGAAAACCAATCCGACAGAAACTCAAGTGAGATAATAAGATATCTTAAGCCTATCACACAAATGGTCGGGTTACTAAAAATCGGTAGGGAAATTGGACAAGAACCAGTCTAATGAGCGAAAGTCGGCAACAACTGTCTAAGTTTCTACTTCATGGAAATAAAAGAACATTTAAAAAATAGATTTTCACCTCAACGTACATACAAATTCTTAGTGAATGCACATTGCTATCTGAGCTAGCTGTCGTTTGTCGTTGTTTTCGCGACTCTCGTGTCTGTGCATTCAAGCGCATCCAATGTCTCTTGTTGAATAGACTCGTTTCTGGACCCGCCATATCAAATCCAGTCGTAAGTCGGGATTTTTTTTTACCCTGTGCCAATGCATTCTCTTATATATGCGAGTCGACCATAGGTCGCCTCGCATATATAAGAGAATGCATTGGCCTAACAATTTTTTATCATTTGTTTTAAATAAATGTTTCTGACAATTTTTAGGACATAAAATAAAAAACATCCATTACCCTGCAGGGAGCCCCACACATATATAGAAGCATATAGAAGAGTGTCGTCTGCTCATGTTTGTCTGGGGCTCTGTATGGGTGAAATTATAAAATAGTTAAAGAATACAAGAAATAATTATTAAAATTGTAAAAAATTGTTAGGCCAATGCATTCTCTTATATATGCGAGGCGACCTATGGTCGACTCGCATATATAAGAGAATGCATTGGCACAGGGTAAAAAAATCCCGACAATTGGGAAAATCTGAAAACGTAGTAACCCGAACTCGTTAGCAAGACCAACAGAAACTAGTAAGCCACCAAGACACTGCAGGTGGTAGTGATGATTCGAGAAGAGCTATAACATAGAACCAGATTCTTAGCTTCGATCAAATGGTTACCAGTTCCCTGTGTTCATTAAAAAAAGACGCTCCAAGGTATTGCTGGACAACTGGCTTATGTCAAGCAAAACAGGACGGGGACCAGTGAATGGCACTCAATGTTCAAAGAAAGTTCTATCTACCGCTTTTCTTCGGTTAACATATCTTTCACAAACACATGTCTTGGTTACCCATCACACGATACTGAATTTTTTCTTCAGTTGTCCTCTGTACGCAGAAGCGAGACATCGGATGTGGGCTCGTTTGGATGAACTTAACGTCACCATTGTCTCCGAAAAAGATCTCCTGTTTGGTGTACAACACTATAGCGGAAAGCTAAATGTGCGCTTGTTTGAGACAGTACAATCATTTATGTCATCTACATACCGTTTCTCTTAATTTCTCCTAATCTCCTAATTATCAGAATTCTCTCTCGTTATAGTTTCTCTTACCCGAATCTGCGAGACCAAAGCCACTCTAACAGCCACACTTAAACAGTAACTTCTACAATGCACCTGTATTAAAAACCATCTCAGATACGTAAATTCATTAGCAATTGAATGCCAGGGGAGAGGATCTCCGATAAGTTCGGTAACTTGTGCTCCGATCTTCTGTGCCCACACACATATCATCATTGTTATATATCATCTGTGTACTATATACTGTATATTGTGGGTTACAATAAATATGTTCAAATCACGGTACTGAATACATATAGTAGTAGGGTCGTTTTGAGAACACGTGATATAGCTGTCTGAGTTGTAAATATTGACTAAGCTGGCTCAACAATGAAACATGCCAGCTATGTTCTGACCTTCAACCATCTAGGCACACACCGAAGTTGAATGTTGGATACCACTGACTACAATTTTGTACCAACCTCATCGTGGTGTTTTAACACCAAACGTTTGACCGTGCATGGTCAATCGAATTGCAAGAGCAAAGAAATTATATGCGCACGGTGTTCTGCTCCATTCATGAGAACACAAATTATATGCGCACGGTGCTCTGTTCCATTCATTAGAACACAAATTATATGCGCACGGTGGTCTGCCCCATTCATGAGAACACAAATTATATGCGCACGGTGGTCTGCCCCATTCATGAGAACACAAATGATATGCGCCTGGTATTATGTCCCATTCATGAGAACACAAATTATATGCGCATGGTGGTCTGCCCCATTCATGAGTAAAGAAATTATATGCGCCCGGTGTTCTGTACCATTCATGAGAACACATATTATATGCGCCCGGTGTTCTGTTCCATTCACGAGAACACAAATTATATGCGCACTGTGTTTTGCCCCATTCACGAGTAAAGAAATTATATGCACACGATGTTCTGCTCCATTCATGAGCACACGAATTCGATCGACATTGTCCCATTGAGAACCAGGACTTCACAGTACAGCAATAAAACTGAAAAAACAACTTTCAACTGGTCGTCGTACATTTCCTGCGACTGTGTCTAATGTAAACAATATTTCAATATTTCAATCTCAAGAACTAGCACATATAATACATAATCTAAAGACATATTCAACATTCAACATTAAAGAACAGGATTTGGCAGAAACCCAAGGGCCTATGGATGGTCATTTCCTTGGTATATATATTGCATCATGGTTTAATTACGTCTCAATGATGCATGCCGGCCCCCACAATCAAATATCTGGTATTCTGAGTATACGAGTGCACAATTTTCTTTAGGCTTTTGGTTCACGTCTTACAGTTCATAACCTTATTATGTCAGTTAAATATTTTGGTATCGTCGATGAACTTGTGTACTGCGATGAATATGTCGGCATTTTTGTATATGATACATGTATATCCTTTGAACCATATACTAATATTTTGACATCTAAGTGCACATTTAGATAAACTAAACAATGGACTCATTCACTCTCAAATATTGGACATTGCACTGTGTCTGCAA
The DNA here is from genome assembly GCA_032622095.1 of Siphonodentalium dalli. Lineage (NCBI taxonomy): Eukaryota > Metazoa > Mollusca > Scaphopoda > Gadilida > Siphonodentaliidae > Siphonodentalium > Siphonodentalium dalli. Next base: position 263,853,878 of record CP136063.1, read on the forward strand.
AGTCCATGTAATGTGTTTATACCAGGAGTGAAACAGTGAGTCAGACAAGTGCAGTAAATGTACGTAACATTCGATAGAAACAGATCTGGCTCCAGTACCTGTCTCACAGGAAATGAAAATGTTAGACATCCTGGAAGTTTTCCCTCTTTGGTGCTTTTACTTGACGAAGTGTTTTCATCCCACCCACTAGCTGCTGTATACACCGTAGCTTCCCAGCTACAGATTCCGAGTACTTCTTTCTGTTCTTGTTCGTGATATAGCCTAGCAGTTGAATCGTCGATAAGCTCAATCAAATTTAATATATAAATATAAGATTTATGGAGGCACGGACTCAGAATGAGTGTCCATTGGTTCAAATGTGCTTTCTTCAGTGAGTGTGAACACATTCTCATTTCTTATCGAATGATCATGTATGTATCGATCGGAATGATCATGTGTGTATCGATCGGAATGGCACATTGAATGTCACCCATCTGAGTTCAAGCTTGAACAGCGACCGATTTTCTCCCATGCCGTGGTCAGAACCCGTGCCAACCTCGTCCAACTCAGACTGTGATGATCTTATCCACGACAAAACCACACCTGCTACGGGGACATCCTTAGACAGGAAGCCCTTTCTCATTGAGTTGGGAAGCGTATCAGTCTGATAATGGGTTCAGATATTGATACAGAAGTTATGTGACAGAACGGATGTACGTTTAGTGTTAAGACTCTGAAAAGAAAACTTGCCGAAATCATAGAAATTTTCCAGTTCTTTTAATTTTTCGAGACGATGTGAGACACATTCTCTTTATCAATTTCATGTCAGATTTAGACTGACAATAATCACTCTAGATCGTTTTATACTGAAGAAAACTCGGGACTGGACTTTTCTGAATTCTATGATTTAAATAAGACTTTCTGTGACATACAAAGTCCATACAAAGTATTTATCGACCCACTCTGATTACCAAAACCCAACAGTACGCGTGTATGTTTATAAGCGAGCATTACTGTACGTTTAATTCGGAATTGCAAACCGGTAGGTGCCTTTGAGCAAATTTACAACTTCGGCACTGTAGGCGGAAAATAAAAAAAAAACATAAACAAAAACAAAAACAAACAAACAAACAAACAATGAATTTACTTTGAAAACGAGACCGCATAACTTCGTGTGTCATGATTCAATGTAAATGTTCAAATAATTATCAAATGTGCTATTCTTTTACTAAAATGTTGACCCATTCAGCAGCTAAAAGTGGTAATATGGTAAGTGAACAATAACATATTTTTGCTTCTAAAAAATAACATATTATGCAGCAAATAATTTCATGCATTGGCTTCCAAGGTCAATGCAAATATTGTTAGACCACTGCACTCTCTTATATATGCGAGGCTCCTAAATGGGAGACACGAATATATAACAGAATGCATTGGCACATGGTTTTCGCAAAATTTCAGAAAGCCCCAGTCATGGAAGGGTTCAATTGTGGTACTGCATAGGACCCTCTACCCGGATTAATTGTTATTCAGCCTCCTTGACATACGGATCGGAATCTGTGACGTCAGTTACAGGGAAACCGATCCATCTCACCGAATAAGATTAAAGGTCACATAAAGATCACATATCGTCTGACCTTGCAACAGATGGGGCCGAGCGGTGTGTTCGATTTCGCAATCCATTGACCACGGTGGGATACACCGGGTCATACTTGGCGTCACCTATATAGGCCGGCTGTAGATATTGGATTTTCGGGGAATCAGTTGGTATATTAGAATCGGAAAATCGTGTGATGGATGGGACGCCTTGTCATTTCCATCATCTATAATTTATAAACCCCCTTATATTGCTTTTGCGGGATTTGGCGCATAAAATTGAAACGATAATGGGGCCTGTATATGAGAAAGTGGATTTATGGCGGTATAAGAATGAAATAATTTGGTCGCCTGTATTTCTGTTTACGACTGTGGCTTAGGCTGGCAATAACTGCACAGCAGACGTTTCCAATCTACGAACATATAAGAGATGGATATTGGTTATTTGTTAGATATTGGTCCGAGGCGAAGGCCGTTCACGCTTGTTTTACAATATGACCAGTTACGTTGTTTTCTATTAAAGGTACTCAATCCGATTCGATGGTTCCGATATCGTCAGATTCCAAAAACAACAACAACAACAACAACAACAATAACAACTTATTTTGAACTTCAGTTATCAGAATCGATTAATTGCCAAAAATAATGCTAACCACAGTCAAGTATAAAATTGTCCAGAAGTGTTATTTATCAACATTTGTTCAACGAAACTGGACGGATTGTCTAATATCTCACACACAAAGCCAATTGATTTTAGAGTTAACCATCTTGGTCCACAATTTGGTCCGAGACCGTTGGCTTGAGGAATATTTGCCAGGCCGCCAAAAATTACATATCTCGGGAAATAAAAAATGTCAAAAATCGATATTTGATCACTCTGAACTTTGATGGGTGGATTCTTCGACTCGAATCAAATACTTTTAACGCCTGAAGTCAAAGAAATAGTAATTTTGGAGCGTTAATTCGGATTGTGCATCTTTAAAATGCATCATGTCGTTCGCGGTGGGTACAGCTGAGAGAATCATACAACGTTCGCCAAACCATCATTATCAAGATAATAAAAAACTAAATGAATGTGTGTACTTTAATTACCAACAATACTCCCGTGACGAGGATCAGCATGTTGAAACCATTGTTTGTAAACATATACTGTAATAGCACAGCCATTGTCTTGTTTTCCGTATATAACGAACGATGACTCTAAAATACAGACAACGTTGATAATGATCCGATACGAAAGGCTCCGTCTTTCCTCACCAACTTAACCCTTTACCCAACAGAACGGCTATGTGCCAATGCATTCTCTTATATATGCGAGTCGACCATAGGTCGCCTCGCATATATAAGAGAATGCATTGGCTTAACACATTAAAAATTATAAAAATAAAAATAAAAATTATAAAAATGGTAAAAAGTGTTAAAAAAAGGCCAATGCATTCTCTTATATATGCGAGGCGACTCGTATGGTTTTATTGAGACAGACCCAAGATAATTTAGGCTGTTGCAGCTTTATTTGGCCGTTTTTGGCCGGTTTTGGCCGGTTTGTTGGGTAAAGGGTTAATTTGCACTCGCAATGGCTACACTCATGTCGTTCTATATATGTTATTTTCTTGATATTTTAAAACTGTTTTCACGTTCTTCGTGGTGATAATGGTTTTACAAGATTTATATTATTTATTAAATGACGATTCTGACATATGACTTCAGCTGCGGTGCCAATTACGTCCGCATGTGTGCTACATGGTACAAATGGATATGCACTATATTACCGTATCTTCTTAATCCTTTCATGACAGGAGCTATCATGTGCCAGTGCATTCTCTTATATGGAGCCTCGAATATATAAGAGAATGCACTGGATTACAAGGTCATGGTAAATATTGTAAGGCCAGAGTATTCTCTTATATATGCGAGGCTCCATATGGGAGACTCACATATATAAGAGAATGCATTGGCACAGGGTTTTCGCAAAATTTCAGGAAACTCCAGCCATGGAAGAGTTAACAATCCACGGTCCGATCTAACACAATAAATACACCATTTGTACGTTTTTAATACCAATACCATTCAATAATTAGATGATATAACATATGAGCCGATTACTAGGAGGTTTAATGACCAGATATTGACTCTGAAACGAGGGAGTTTAAACACGTTTTGATTTTTTGTCAGCCTTGCAAACAATCGCAGCGATCGCTTCTTATAAAGAGAGTCCATCGCAAAAAAAAAAGATAGGCAACGAAGAGCGTTATCAACCAGTATCAACTATGATCTGTTTTGGATAATTTTCGACGTTTTACATATGTGTAGTTTTTCTCTTAACCCTTTACCCAACAGAACGGCCCTGTGCCAATGTATTCTCTTATATATGCGAGTCGACCATAGGTCGCCTCCCATATATAAGAGAATGCATTGGCTTAACACATATTAAAAATGATAAAATTGTCAAAGAATGTAGAAAAATATTATAAAAAAATGTAAGAAAAAATTATAAAATTGTTAAAGAATGTTAGAAAAAATGTAAAAAGTGTTAAAAAAACGAGGCGACCTATGGTCGACTCGCATTTATAAGAGAATGTATTGGCACAGGGCATAACTGTAACCATCACAATGTGGTCAATGAACTGGTTCCAATGATATCCATATTTGTATGGTGTTATTGAGACAGACCGAAGATATTTTAGGCTGTTGAAGCTTTATTTGGGCGTTTTTGGGCGTTTTGTTGGGTAAAGGGTTAACCAAGTTTAAGCAAATCTCACAACATGAACGCCATTAGAAATGACTGTGGGAATTACTGTTTTGGCATTCATACATTGTGGGGAGAATCTCAATCTCCCGACGGCTATTGTTTCCGGGGGTACCTGCATGAGGTGTCGATAATCCCTTAGTGCAATCGTTTACCGCTTATAGTCTATTCCTCATTTCTTTAGGGGTTTTAATGGTTTGTCATCTTTGCTTTTGGGGTTTTAATGATTTTTCACATCTGGAGTTTTGACACTTTGGCGCTGATGCAATGTTGATGTTAGGAAATAATCTGTGTCATGTTTTTTGTTACTGGATGTAGTCATTGTGACCTCAAAAATAATATTTGGTTGCTACACATGAACCAGTGTTAACCTCTGTAACTTTATCACAATTCCCCCCAACCTGGGTAACTTTAGCATACAAAAAAACCGGTGAAGGTGACCAATTCAACCTTAGTTACCCCCATCACATGGATGTGGAGCAAGTCTAAAATGCGACCAGAAACGACATACACTATGACTAATACTCGTCTCTTGGTATTTCCGAGAGATCAGGACGCCTGGAATAAGTATGGCGTCTAATCTATTTGCTCTGTCCGTGGGGAGACAAGATAGTGTTTGAGCCGCCAAGCATGCCTGATCTACGTGCCGGGCTGATTTATGACACCGGTCCGGAAAGCCTCAGTAATACAGACGCGTCAAACGGTAGCACGGATCGCTATGATACCATATATCGACGAAATTAAAACATTAAACGTGCATCTATGGCAAATTGATTCATCTCATAGACATGATTTTCTATGATGCACATTTATCATGGGAATTGAAACATTCGCTGGTTGTGGTAGCGTGGCGATTTAGGGTCTGTTACAAGTGAGAGAGAACGTAGCATGGTGCGTTGTCGTCGCGTTTGACAATCCTATGATACTTATGTGTTTACTCGGTGCATGGACATGTCTATTGAAGTGTAGAAGCAATCTTCTTAAAGCGACACGTAGATAGTTCGCACGTCCTCAATTCAACTATTATAGTTAAATTAAAGTATTGTAGTTAACATTGACTTGGGTTTTTTTCCGCGAATATGGCGCATCCGGATGTACAGTCCCAACGAAGTGTGCGCTTAAAAAAAAATGGAATGCTACGGATAAATTGTGTTTCACAACATGTTGCGCGAGAATATATTAACTCAAAATGATATAATATATGCCATTCAAATGACATTAATGTATTCCGCGATAATTCGTTCAAAGAAACTCGCTGACAAACCAAATGTTCATAAACCGCCTTGTATTGTGGTATGTCGTGAAACAAAAGCATGGATCTTTTTCACTTTCGTGCATGTGATTGTTTAACAAACAAAAAACAAAAAACAAAAACAATAAAAGGTCGGCCGACCACAGTGTCCCCCGACAAGTAGCAAGTCGATGCCGCTTTGTTAAAGAAATTAAATAAAAATGTTGAAATGTTCTAAGTCGAAAGGGTTAATAATTCCGTAAAAAATAATTTTTCCGTCATCTATATATATGTTGCACATCTCCAATCTGTGGGTAACAATACTCTGAAGTTTCAAATATCTACGATCAAATCTGTAGGAGGAGTTGATTACACCATGAAGGTACCCTCATACAGAAAATTATAACAAAAATTCAAAGTCTGGGAAAAATCATCGGATCAAACTCAAATTCGAACTTGACCTGTATTTTGATATCAATGACATACAAAAAAAAACCGGAATTTTCAATTGAACAGTCCGAACTTGAGTTATCATCCCTAAACCAAAGAAAAAGGAGAAAATTTAATTTTCTAAGTCGAAAAAAGTCCATAACTCAAGGAAAGATCATCGGATCAAACTCAAATTCGAACTTGACCTGTATCTTGATATGACTGATCCACATAAACACGGTATTGGCAATTAAAGGATCCAAACTTGAGACATCATCCGGAAACCGAAAAAGTGAGAAATTTTCTAAGTAAAAAAAAAGTTTAAAAAAGGGAAATAACTCCATAAAAGATCATCGGATCAAACCCAGAATTGCAGAGCACATGTGTTCTTGGTTGAGACACCTACATACCAAGTGTCAATCAAATCGGATTATCATTACTGGAGTTATAACTCCGGACGGACGTACGGACGCACGGACGGACGGAAGACGGACGGAGCTGATTACAATAGTCCCCCGAAAATAAAAAATTTCGACACTATGTTCCATCTGATTTCCGTTTGTGCCTCCTTTATAAAATGTATGCTATGAAATAGAAATATCTATATTCAACGAAAATTCAGGGTATAGACAGAACACAGCGCGTATTTTAATCGAGAATCTGTTATCGAATGCGTTGCGGATGGTGCAAGGATCTAATTCGCGAGAGCGTAGCTAGAGCGAAATGTAACTATGCGCCGTCTGCAACGAGTTCGATAAAAGATTCGAGATTATGATGCAAGTTGTGTTCGGTATTTATTCTACACCGTCGTGTCAGATAAGTTCAATCCATGATTGCCACATTCATTGAAACTATAGCTGCCCCTATATTGATTTAAGGGGCGTTTACATTGCTGTATATATGTATACAGTTCTACACGCATACTAATGTAAACGGGTTGCTATAGCAATGCACACAGAAAGATAACGGTATTCGTTCGTGTGAGCAAAAATCGTGTCCGTTTTAAGTCACGGTCAACACCGAGGCATTGCGACAGGCAAATCTGATTTGATTAATTGTTACTCGGGCTTGGCGAATGTGCACACTTAATCTTACTTTGTCATTTCAACCCATGTATTTCATACTGTGCAAGCGAGAACATGTGTACTGGTAGATGACGTAGCCCTATTTCTAATTGTGTACATGTACATGTACACTGTTGTTTATTGTGTATTCATACATGTATATATGTGATTTGTTCTCATGCGCCTTTCATTCTTTGTTCGAACCATTATCAACTAGTGTGATCACAGTAATCTGCGACACGTGACTTCACACAGATCTGTGTACAGATCTACAGTACTGTAAACGACCCTAAGGGCGCGTACACATGAAGCTGCAAGAAAATATCTGCAAGAAAATATCAGGTACAATTGTACTCTGATATTTTCTTGCTGCAAAGATTACGCCCGTGAGAAAACAGCGGGTTATATGGCGTTGATTGAGCTCAATGTGAATAGTGTTAGTCTTGTTCGTTGACGTGAATTACTGCGGACAAACAACCTATAGTCCATATCGAATATTCATAGAGTTATAAAGTGTTATGGAAAATTTAAAATGCCACCTATTTTAACGAGAAAGGAACGCGCCCTCGTCGTTGGAGTAGGGATATGTGTTCTTCATGAACACACGAAACGACATATAAACAGACGTTGGTGGGTTCGGCCCTGGGCCACATCGCACATGCGAGAAGAGCCAAGGAGCCGCCAACAATTTCTTATTCGAAACGTACATACAGTCCAAATTAAAGTAAAACAACTAAATCAAGGCATGCGAGGTACCAAATTATAAAGCATCCCCATACACGCAGGGACGTGGCTAGAGGGTTTCCGATGGGGGATGTCCATCATGGGAAATTCCAACTGCACCCCCTTGAATCAGAATCAGACCAAACATAAGTTTTCCATAATTCCATTTGCACCCCCTTGCACATCAGTGCTCTTATAGGCCTAGTATTAAACCATGGTTCGGCCCGGTGTGCGAAAATTTTGTAATCTTAACAAGAAAATCGCTAAATCCTACCATCTAGACTATCCTCAAGCATTCCTAGAGTTGGAAATTTCAAACCTGACACCCCACTTAGGTTGGAAAATTTACAACTGATGACAATTCCAATGACAATGTTGACCAAATGTATGACAATATTGTTTTCTTAAATTAACCAGCAGTTTTTTTACTTTTGACTGGCCACGGGGGAGGGACCAGGACACAAGCTTTCCAAGTGTTGGAAATTTCCAACCTGTCACCCCCCTGAGGTTGGAACGTTTCCAACTGATAACCATTTCAGACCATAATTTTTTACCAAAAATAGGAAAATATGCAAATATTGGTCCAAAAACAATTAATCCCCCCTAATAATTTATATATATATATATATATTTACACACTAAGTGTTGTCATCACTAAATCCAGCATTCTGATTGGTCGGCGCCCACGTGGCTAGTTGCAGTTATTTATCGGTGAATGCGTAACGCCTCGTAACACCAAGCTAATAACACCATCGATACGTCATTAGGTTTGGAAAGACGAACGCGTAATGTTTTGGGCGCATTTGGACTCGCACAGGATTGACTTAATACATCATCGGGTTTCAACATGAAGAGAAATTGTTCCTATTAACTTTTGCCAAGGGTGCTATTGGGTATTTTGGGCTGATCTTGTCACGATACACTTTTCGATTTAAATATATTTACAAAAGTGGCTTTTTCGCTAAATGTATATAAATATAAGGATTAACTGTCATGTGGACTATTTTTATGGAGATGTAACGGTGAGGTAAGTGGACATAACTTGTATGTAAAACCCTTCGGGTTTTACACAAGTTATGTCCACTTACCTCACCGTTACATCTCCATAAAAACAGTCCACATGACAGTTAATCCTTATATATATATATATATATATATATATATATATATATATATATAATACATCAGCGGTTCTGACAACCAATATAACATGGAAATACGTTATGTTGAAACAGACGATACTATTGATGGATCATAATGGCGCCCTAAGTCTGATGAATAACCAGTAATTATCGGGGCATCACCCGAAGCGGATTGTTGACGTAATATTCGTCATCGTTCTTGGGGATGACGACAACAAAAATAGTTCCGGCTTGGTATTCCACTAGAGGTATACAATAGTGTGTATACAATGGCTGGGATTCCGTTGAACATATGCGCCTCGCGTCAGTGGGTGTGGAATAGAATGCTAGACGTAAATATCAGAGTATCAGGTTGAAATTGTTCCGAATTGTTGGAGTTTCCAACAAATATGCAATGCAAATTCTGTCGTTTTATAATGTTTTCCAATTTTCAGCCATAATTTAAAACTGAAATAGCCAACAATATACACTTGGGCTCTATGAACAATGCAAATAACATCGTAGTTTATAATGAAATTGAATTTATGACTCCAGCCATTTATTCATTTTCATTATAATTACCATGTTGTTTGCATCATTCATTGAGCACATGAGTGTATTTTGCACTAATCCATGGCTCAAATTCATTCTTTTGTTGCAGAATTTCTGTTGAGTATAAAAGGAGATGGTCATATAAATGGCCGTTTTAGTGTACAGTACCCCTTTAACGCGCAACATAACTAATTGGTTGTGTGATTAAATATTAACTATAGAGTCCCATGGCTGGAAATTAAACCTAGCAATTGCCATCGTTTGACAAGTTCTAAAGATTATTACTTGACATTCTTAAATACGACTATCGTGTACTATACATAACAACGACTTACCTATGTCCAGACAGTTCGCACAAACGTTCTTTATACCCCCTCTCCCTTCTCTAAGACAATTCCCTGGGTACCATTAGTGGGCTAAATAATTAAAGACTAAGACATGTTTACGTAATGGTAATGGAGCTTTCCACAGAGGCCACACCCACAGCGGTAGTCCCGCCCCTGGTAAAAATACTTTATCCACATAAATATTGTCTGTTACCCGAGATCGACTTCCGAAGTGAACACACTTGCCCTTATGTTAACTAGCTGGAACAGACTCATGTATATGATTCGTTCAAATTTGATCTTTTAACCAGTTTGATTTAAAAAACATTATTTAGATTCAATTTTTTTTTTTTTTTAGATTGAACTTTGATCTGCTGTTGAAAAAACACAAAATAATAATCTTTATAATTTGTTTTAATTTTTTAATTTTAATTTTTTTTTAAGACAGACAGATCACTGAACTCTAATATATCTAAACCAGAGAACATACATTCGTTTTGCCATTAAATGTGAAAATTATGACAAGTGTCATGCTAAACGAAAAACATTGTTATAATCACGGATAAATTTATAACATCATTCCGCAAATATAAATCTCAGTATATTATGATTTGACAACAAAAAAGTTGTTTGAATATAGCCAATTTAACACTGAATGTATGCATGGATATCAAAATTAGGGTGAAGAAAGATGGCGTCGAAAAAATCTCCGCAGCCAGCGGCCGGCTCGGCATCTGATTGGTCGAATGTATTCTAATAAATTGCCATTGGGCGGGACTACGCTGTGGGCGTGGCCTCTGTGGAAAGCTCCATTCTTTATTGAATTACCAAAATTAATAACAACAACCTTCGGCATGTGGCGCGGCCCCGATTAAACCATATCCAACCTGTGTGTACCACGCAACACGCCGAGACCAATATATGTATGGCCGGCACGTGGCCGTGCCATACCAAGTCACTTATCAGTCACTGGAGGGAGTGGTGGGCCAGAGGCCCAAAATTAAGGGGGTGGGATGGCGGGAAGAATTTATTTTACTTGTCACTGGTGTGAAATTTGTTTGAATGGACAGTCGGGTATCTGCAACGTCACCACGAGGACAAACACTAAATCGAGATACCCGCCCTCCTCGTGCCCGGCGTTCAGCTGTGAGGTCGACCTAGAAATTAATAACAAACTGACCCGGTCGCAGGTCGGGACAATATTAAGATCGACCGTCTATAAAAATCTTTTCCTTCGTAAAATATATTTTATTTGTATCATATAAGAACATTCTAACAATGATCGCTCTTTGTTTGTAATTGCTGAAGAAATAGGGACCCTTATTTTTTCAAGTAAACAATTAAATATTCGCATTTATATATTAGATAAACATGTTATTATTTTGTATATTAGATAAACATGTTATTATTTATATATTAGATAAACATGTTATTATTTATATATTAGATAAACATGTTATTATTTATATATTAGATAAACATGTTATTATTTATATATTAGATAAACATGTTATTATTTATATATTAGATAAACATGTTATTATTTATATATTAGATAAACATGTTATTATTTATATGTTAGATAAACATGTTATTATTTATATATTAGATAAATATGTTATTATTTATGTTAGATAAACATGTTATTATTTATATATTAGATAAATATGTTATTATTTATATATTATATAAACATGTTATTATTTATATATTATATAAACATGTTATTATTTATATAATAGATAAACATGTTATTATTTATATATTAGATAAACATGTTATTATTTATATATTAGATAAACATGTTATTATTTATATATTAGATAAACATGTTATTATTTATATATTATATAAACATGTTATTATTTATATATTAGATAAACATATTATTATTTATATATTATATAAACGTGTTATTATTTATATATTAGATAAACATGTTATTATTTATATATTAAATAAACATGTTATTGGAAAAGTATTTGTGACCCGCCATATCAAATCCAGTCGTAAGTCGGGATTTTTTTTACCCTGTGCCAATGCATTCTCTTATATATGCGAGTCGACCATAGGTCGCCTCGCATATATAAGAGAATGCATTGGCCTAACAATTTTTTACAATTTTAATAATTGTTTCTTGTATTCTTTAACAATGTTATAATTTCACCCATATAGAGCCCCAGACAAACACGAGCAGACGACACTCTTCTATATGCTTCTATATATGTGTGGGGCTCCCTGCAGGGTAATGGATGTTGTTTTTATTTTATGTCCTAAAAATTGTAAGAAACATTTATTTAAAAAAAATGATAAAAAATTGTTAGGCCAATGCATTCTCTTATATATGCGAGGCGACCTATGTTCGACTCGCATATATAAGAGAATGCATTGTCACAGGGTAAAAAAATCCCGACTTACGACTGGATTTGATATGGCGGGTCGCATTTAGTGTATGTATTATTTATTTTCTTTTTCTACTTCAATATTTTAATGACCCACATTCCGATATGACTCCAATTTACTGACGGGAGCAGCGCTGGCGGAGCATTACATATCATGTGGCAGTGCATTCTCTTATATATGCGAGTCGGCCATTTATAAGAGAATGTATTGGCTTACAAGGTCAATGTAAATATTGTCAGGCAAATGTATTATCTAAAATATTCGAGGCTCCCAATGGGAGACTCTCATTTACAAGAGAATGCATTGACGCAGGGTTTTCGCAAATTTTCAGGATGCTCCATTCATGGAAAGCTTAAGGTAATATTCATTAACCCTTCACCCAACAGAAGGGCCCTGTGCCAATGCATTCTCTTATATATGCGAGTCGACCATAGGTCGCCTCGCATATATAAGAGAATGCATTGGCTTAACACATTAAAAATTATAAAATTGTTAAAGATTGTAAGAAAAAATGTTAAAAACAGATTTTTTTTAGGCCAATGCATTCTCTTATATATGTGAGGCGACCTAGCTATGTTCGACTCGCATATATAAGAGAATGCATTGGCACAGGGTATAACTGTAACTATCACAATGTGGCCAATGAGCCGGTTCCAATGATATCCATATTTGTATGGTTCTATTGAGACAGACCGAAGATATTTTAGGCTGTTGAAGCTTTATTTGGCCGGTTTTGGCCGGTTTGTTGGGTAAAGGGTTAATAAATGTGCATGTGGGGAATTCGAGACTGCTGACCACTTTTTACTTTATTGTCCCAGATACTCGACAACACGAAATGAACTATTCTCAATATTAGCCCATAATTTGTGGAGATCTGATATTCTACTTAAGGGATCTACTTCATTCCCCAAAAGACATAACAATGCTATATTTGAGGCAACTCAAACATTTACACTAACAAGCAATCGATTTCGTTAGTCGCCAATTGTATTTCTGACTCACAATAAGTAGCTTCTCGAATTTGATAATCTTCAGACACAAATAAAAAATGCTATAGCTATAAATGATATATATATAGCCAACAATGTGTTAACAATTTCAGTAACTCGATGCTGAACAATAAAATAAAAACGAACAAACAAAAAAAGGTAATGGCAATCTAGTGTCTCCACTTTACATACAGTTTTAATAATACAGATTTAATTTGTCCAATGTAAAACAATATCATGCATAAGAGAAGTGATCATTGTAAATATATGTGCTAATTGCTTTTTTCCCCTTTGTTCTCACACAACTGTAATCCACCACTTCATCGATCTTCTCATCTTGCTCTGTATCTCTTCCTCTTACTTAATCTTGTCTTCCACTTCTCACTGACCACTACATGTAGTCTGTTCTTTTCTGAGGAGATGGCTCTATATAAGCATCTGATGCTTGTTGTCAAATCCTCTTCCTCCCTTCTAGTCTTCTATTATTATTACATCTGTCATGTTTATATATAATTATATCTTTTTGGAAAGAAATAAATATTGTCTAAACCAAGGTAATATTCACCTTAGCGGACAAAAGAAAATACTAAAATACATACAATAACTATCATTTGTATGACAGAGGCATAAGCATCGAGGGAAATCGACAAAATCAACTATCAGTTTTATGTTGAAAACGAGTAGAAACTATCATGTTGGAAAACGATATTATGGGCGTTATTTATCCGAGACGATTATTGGTATTTTTGCCTGAAACAAATTCAAACATGTCAAAAATCCCTATTTTGAAAGTCGATATCTGACCATCAGAACTTAACCCTTTACCCAACAAAACGGCCAAAAACGCCCAAATAAAGCTTCAACAGCCTAAAATATCTTCGGTCTTACTCAATAACACCATACAAATATGGATATCATTGGAACCGGTTCATTGACCACATTGTGATGGTTACAGTTATGCCCTGTGCCAATGCATTCTCTTATATATACGAGTCGACCATAGGTCGCCTCGCATATATAAGAGAATGCATTGGCCTAAAAAAACAATTTTTATAATATTTTCTACATTCTTTGACAATTTTATCATTTTTAATATGTGTTAAGCCAATGCATTCACTTATATATGCGAGGCGACCTATGGTCGACTCGCATATATAAGAGAATGCATTGGCACAGGGCCGTTCTGTTGGGTAAAGGGTTAACCCTTCCTATACTAACTACTCATTGACGAGTAGTTACACAGGACATGTTTATGTAATAAGTTAACAAACGACCATTATCTGAACATTTCCCACCAAAGAATATGAATAATTATGCACTTGCATTATCTGTTCGTCATACTGCCGTCTGCTGATTTATCATGAACACCCCCCAAATGAATAATATACCATTCTTATATATAATTTATTATAAAATTGGTTAATTGACTCATTGGGAGCTTTACTGTGTCAAATCAGAACATGGATCTTAAACGTAACCCGATTGTGGAAATTTATTTATGTTTTCGGCGTAGAAGGGAGGGATACAACCCAGATTGCCAGATTTAGGTGACCTGAATCCAATAAGGTGTAGTCCGTGGGGCAGCATGACCATAGTGTAACATCCTGGAATATATTTATTATTCATTTATTCAATCTTGGAGTGTTCTCGAGACAAATATAAAGTGACAATCACACGAACGATAAGCCCAGGCTCTTCCTCCCAAATAACCACATTTCTCTCCGTTGCCATGGAACTCTGTGAAAATCGATAAATTTTAATAGCATAGTTAGCGATTCATCATTTCTTGCTATCAGGATCGAGTTACTGTGAGGCAACCGAGATTAAAAACAAGCGACATTCAAACCTTCAGTAGACAAAACCAATTACGCCATTCGAGGTTTTTAAATGGCAAACTCGGATCCAGAGCGACCCATTGATTACCTCAATAGTGGGCACGATTCAAGTACTCTGCTTTTGGGGGTGGTTACTCAGTCGGTGCTGTGCACACACCGCCATAAGCCGTCCAGCGAAGCTGATTCGATTCCCGATATAGACGCAGATTTGTAGTCCAGGGGCCGCCTATACTATAGAATTACAATTGCCGTGTTTCTCCACGTGGACAGCGTTAGTCGGTAATTCCCAGTCTTGTAAAGCTAGACTTGTGTTCTATAGTACTCGAGCAATTGTGTTCTTGTAAATTCCTTGCATTGGATATTGGAATTTAACAATAGGCGATTACCCTTTTTCACACCATGCATCGTTGTGAACTGACTTATATAATGTTCTGGGAGAGCCATTCTGTGACTGGGATTCATTTCAGCAGCAAGCTGCTCGGTTTTTGTGGTGTTTGGAGTGTCCCAACGCTGCATCTTTTTGTTATTCTATAGTACTCGAATGTCCAACTTGGGGAAAAACAAGAACTCGCTTGACGGGCTGATAAATTACCAATTTAGGGAGTTCCATAGTACAGACAAAACACAAATCGGGTAGAACACGGTGTTAACATTACAAGTATACGAGGCTGAATTAGTGGTTGTCACCGCAATGAAACGCGTGCGAATGTCGATATGTCGGATTATCGCTTTGTGTATTGCGCACTCATGCATTAACGCTTTCTCGACGTGCGAAGTTTCAACGGGTCAATAAAATCGTAGTCATATTGAGATGATCGGTTAAAATTACGCATGGGCGTAGATAGATATATTTTGAGATGGGGTTCATAAACATAGACAAATTGGCTTTGATAAATAAGGGTTTGCACATAAATTATGTTGTGACGGGTGCGATTCTCATCAAAATACTCAACAATTGGGAATGTCACGCAGGGACGTTCAATGGGTGTTGGCGCATCACAATAATCTTCGTCCCAAAGTTAGTGATGATTGATTTATGGGGTAAATGGCAATTAGTTCAGAAGTTTCGATCGGTTGGAATTGTTGGTTTGGTGATTTCTAACAGTTGGAAATCTTGAGTAACCATTGCAGAATTTCAACCGAATGGGGTGCAAATATAGTTTTCTGGTTCAGGGAGGAGGTGTACTCGGGCAGCGGAGACCTTATACGTGAATGTTACCGCGATTCCATGGTAGAAAATGGCACTGAATTTAAAAATTAAGACTGGAGAATAGGTTATAATCATTACAATGACTAAATTTTCCAGCTAATGTAACTGCAAATTATAATTTATACTACTAATATGATGTTTTCCTACATTCAGTGTAATTTTGGTTGTTAAATCTAAGTTTCTACTTAACAAAAAGTTACACCGACCCTTTGAAAAATATACTTGAAATATATATTTTAACTTTTAACTTGGAAATATTTTTATCAGTCTATTATCTCCGGCAATTCAGTTTGTTTTCAATTACATTGTACATGTATCGAAATCGTACGTATACGACAACCAGTTAAAATTTCCCTGCTCAATCTGACACTATAATCACCATGTGTAGGTTTTTCTGTCGATGGGGTTTATTTGTGATCACTCTATCCGTCTCTATCCCTTTGTGTTCGTACATACGTCGTTAAATATATTTGACAATGAACCATGTAAATACAAGGAAAGTCATGAAAAGCTATATATTGTCTTCTATGATGTTGGTCAATAAAACATCTATCTCTTATAAAGAGCGTTTTCGCTTACGATATTTTGTACTCGTGTTCAGCGTAAAATGTTGTAATCATTTGTGTATTTTCGCGATGCTTGTGCCATTGGGATTATGGTGCACGCAAGTAGTTTTCGAGTTCCCCATTGCCTATCATAACATTGACTTTATACATCCACTAAACCACTCGCCAAATGACTCAAATATATATAGGCATTACTATATCCATTTACGTATAATATTAGAGTAAGTTCCCTTTACCCACTAACAAGCGTTCGCCTTCACGCGTAGAAAACGAAGATCCATAGTACTGGATTGTGTCTGTTCTTGTAAATGACGGGGAGTCGCACACACTTGTAAATTATCGTATCCATAGTATTCGACAGTTTGTCCACGTGGAGAAACACGGCAATTGTAATTCTATAGTGTAGGCCCCAGGCAAAGGGTAACTTGATTCGTGTATCTAGGTAAGTTTGTAGTTGCTCTCCGAGGTCGGTTGTTTCTACGTGTAGTGTAGTGATTTCCTGGTGAAATTAACCGTCTGCGTGGTAACCCGTAAGTCTGACAACGTCGTGATGTGGCATAGCGGCTGAAACGACGAAAAACTCCAATAAACTAAAGCAACCTTTGCTTTGGAGATATGTGACCCGCCATATCATATCCAGTCGTAAGTCGGGATTTTTTTTACCCTGTGCCAATGCATTCTCTTATATATGCGAGTCGACCATAGGTCGCCTCGCATATATAAGAGAATGCATTGGCCTAACAATTGTTTACAATTTTAATAATTTGTTCTTGTATTCTTTAACAATTTTATAATTTCACCCATACAGAGCCCCAGACAAACATGAGCAGACGACACTCTTCTATATGCTTCTATATATGTGTGGGGCTCCCTGCAGGGTAATGGATGTTTTTCATTTTATGTCCTAAAAGTTGTAAGAAACATTTATTTAAATAAAATGATATTTTTTTTTTAGGCCAATGCTTTCTCTTATATATGCGAGGCGACCTATGGTCGACTCGCATATATAAGAGAATGCATTGGCACAGGGTAAAAAAATCCCGACTTACGACTGTATTTGATATGGCGGGTCACATATGTCAATCTGAGGGTATTTGTTCCCACATCTGGTAAAATGTGTGTCATATGTTCATGGTATTCAGAGATTGCATTGCAAACGTTTAAAGGCACTGATGGCCTTCGCGATGGGTATTGCTGTCAAAATAGTCACATCAATTAAAACCGCCATAAACAGAAAGAATATTAAAATGTAGAGAGAATTTGTTCTTATACCAATCCTAAACATCGCATATACAGTATGGCATTGTCAAGATCGTACGCCTTGTTAGTAAACCAAAAGCCATGCTATGATAGAGTACATTACGTAAAGAGTGTGCGATACGCAAAACACTCAACACCGGGGAAACCCCACTTAGTAAATTGTCGTTAAAATTGCCACCATATTGTTTACAACATACCGATATAACGCTCGCAAATACTCGCCACTCAAGATTTCAGTTTTGGATGGGTCACGGCGAATCACTCACCCCCCACCATCACCAACAAAAAATCGCCACGGTGTTTTGAGTATCTCCCACTCTTTACATGCATTCATACTACCATTATACTATACTGTAAGTATAATCTGGAGGAAATTCATAATTTGGTAACCCATCACCACAAAGCACAAGCTCCGTGCAGAGTTCAGTCCCCTACGCAGGACTTACAGCACCTACACCTACACCACCTACACGTAAATTGTCGTAATGTGAAGAAACGTCGCATTTATTTATTTGAGATTTTTTTTGTAGATTACACTTCATTCTGCATTATTCTGAGAAACTGAACTGTCCACATTTATTTGAAAATGGTCTAGATCAACCCAGAATGAATTTTAACTGGCAAAACACTTCAATAACAAATGTTAGAATTAATAAGAAAATACACATGCCGGCAGCGTTCAGACATCGCGTGGCGAGGGGACTGAACTCTGTTTTGCAGCTTGCACAAAGCAGTGCCATCCCAAATGTAATCCTTTCTTCCAATGAATGGGTAACTGTCGGGCTGTTCTATTGCAACATTGTACCATTGTCCTTACAGATGTACCGGTCTGCATATATGCACTGATGTGTGCATATACATGCATATTAAAGACAAGGTTTTCACTTTTGACGTGTAGTGAAACTGGCTGCCATTGAATGTTACATGGAATTGTTTGTCTACTCTACCATAATCTAGTCTTTATTAAAATATGATAAACCTATGATAATTCATATTTTTCTCCACATATCTTCACAGATCTTAAATAACCATGTTAACAGCTCAGAAAAGCTAGGTCACAATCACACCCAAAAACATTCATTCACAGCAACAACATAGAAAGCATCATAGTGTTTGAAAGCATAATGACTGATAGTTATGAGAGAAATAACCAGAAAATAACCATATTTTGTGTACATATTCTTCTAATTCATTCAACCAATCCCACCCAAGAATGTTTTCGAGGGGGGGGGGGGTGGTTCGCTGTTTATACCATGTAACCAGGGACGTGGCTAGAGGGTCTCCGTTGGGGGGGGGGGTGTCCACCTTGAGGAAATTCCAACTACACCCCCCCCCACTTGAATCAGAATCACACCACACACAAGTTTTGCATAATTCCATTTGCACCCCTTGCACCTCAGTACTCATGCCTAATATCCGATATATTTCTCATATGGTTCTATATTCCCGGTATGACAACATTCAGATATTTTAACCTGAAAAATTGCATAAATCCTAACATCTAGTGGTCTAACTCCAGACAAATGCATACGGCTACGGACAGGACACACCGGGCTGACCATGGTTCTTCGGCCCGGTGTGAGAAAATTTTGAATCTATACAAGAAAATCGCAAATCCTAGCATCTCGACTAGCCTCAACTGAAGCTTTCCTAGTGTTGGAAATTTCAAACCTAATACCCCTCCTTAGGTTGGTAAATTCTCCAACTGATGACCATTTCAGTCCACAAGTTTGACCAAATGTAGTAAAATATTGTGTTGTTAAACTAATTAGCAGTTTTTTATTGGCCACAGGGGAGGGACAATGACACACCGGGCCGACCATGGTTTGGCCCGGTGTCCGAAAATTTTGAAATATGAACATGAAAATCGCAAAATCCTAGCATCTAGACTAGCCTCATCAAGCCTTCCTAGAGTTGGAAATTTCAAACCTGACACCCCCAATTTCCAACTGATGACAATTCCAATGACAATGTTGACCAAATGTATGACACTATTGTTTTCTTAAATTAACTAGCAGTTTTTTGACTGCCCATGAGACCAGCAGGACACAAGCTTTCCAAGTGTTGGAAATTTCCAACCTGTCATTCCCCCTAAGGTTGGAAAATTTCCAACTGATGACCATTTCAGTCCAAAATTTTGACCAAAAATAGGAAAATATGCAAATATTGGTCCAAAAACAATTAATTCCCCCCAATAAATTGTTTGAAAATCAAACTACAATAACATTTTCAACCAATTGTTGGTGTGAAATTTCCAACTAACGTTTTGGCAGGTATGAAATTTCCAACTGTTGAAAATTTTGACAAAAGTTGGGGGGGGGGGTGAAACACCCCCATACACCCCTGTCGCCACGTCTCTGCATGTAACCTTCACATGCGACCCGGTGGGCTACTTTGAGGATGCGTGTTATGAGCTCATTTATATTCGTCTGACGGAGGGCGGATGAGCCTTACTAATGATGTTATGTTAATAGTGGGACATCCACGAACTGACCAAATGAAACAATCATCTGGCCGACTTCAATTATGGGTGTCAGAATTAAATTAGGACGATGAGGGCTGCTCCTAGAACTAAGGTAAGAGTGGATTGGGAACGAGATATCATTCAACGCGTCCGAATAGCCGCGATGTTGTCGAGATGTTACGTTCAAATGCGATTGTTACGGCTAGATGTACGAAGCTTGTGTATTATGCGCACGCATGTATACGGTATATTCTCAAGCAATGCACACCATCGGGGAGATGTACGAAGCTTGTGTATTATACGCACGCGTGTATCCGGTATATTCTCAAGCAATGCACACCATCGGGGAGATGTACGAAGCTTGTGTATTATACGCACGCGTTTATACGGTATATACTCAAGCAATGCACACCATCGGGGAGATGTACGAAGCTTGTGTATTATACGCACGCGTGTATACGGTATATACTCAAACAATGCACACCATCGGGGAGATGTACGAAGCTTGTGTAGTATACGCACGCGTGTATCCGGTATATTCTCAAGCAATGCACACCATCGGGGAGATGTACGAAGCTTGTGTATTATACGCACGCGTGTATCCGGTATATACTCAAACAATGCACTCCATCGGGGAGATGTACGAAGCTTGTGTATTATACGCACGCGTGTATCCGGTATATTCTCAAGCAATGCACACCATAGGGGAGATGTACGAAGCTTGTGTATTATACGCACGCGTGTATACGGTATATACTCAAACAATGCACACCATAGGGGAGATGTACGAAGCTTGTGTATTATACGCACGCGTGTATCCGGTATATACTCAAGCAATGCACACCATCGGGGAGATGTACGAAGCTTGTGAATTATACGCACGCGTGTATACGGTATATACTCAAGCAATGCACACCATCGGGGAGATGTACGAAGCTTGTGTATTATACGCACGCGTGTATCCGGTATATACTCAAGCAATGCACACCATCGGGGAGATGTACGAAGCTTGTGAATTATACGCACGCGTGTATACGGTATATACTCAAGCAATGCACACCATCGGGGAGATGTATGAAGCTTGTGTATTATACGCACGCGTTTATACGGTATATACTCAAGCAATGCACACCATCGGGGAGATATACGAAGCTTGTGTATTATACGCACGCGTTTATACGGTATATACTCAAGCAATGCACACCATCGGGGAGATGTACGAAGCTTATGAATTATACGCACGCGTGTATCCGGTATATACTCAAGCAATGCACACCATCGGGAGATGTATGAAGCTTGTGTATTATACGCACGCGTTTATACGGTATATACTCAAGCAATGCACACCATCGGGGAGATGTACGAAGCATGTGTATTATACACACGCGTATATGAATAAATATGGTATATACTCAAGCAATTCACGCTGTCTGTTATGTGGTGGTTGTTTGATATGATCACCATTTGTTAACAGTGGGTGTTAGAGTTTCATTGGGATTAACGGTTTGTATAGCCGAGTCGATGTTACTGTTCGGTCATATTTCATGAAGGTTGGTCAATAGCGGAAATAAACGCCCATTTCATAATGGGTTTTTCATATTATTTATCGCTTTCGTCATGTTGAGTTCTGGTATAGTTACATAAACCTTATATCAGGCAATTATGCCTGCATTCTAATCACATGATCCCGACATGCAGGTCTATAAGACGATGATTGCTTTATCAATTGATTCCGATGGCCAAAAAAAAGAAGCGACATGGATGAGGAGACACCGGCAATGAACGAATCTTGTGCACCCAAAACAAAGTTCAGTCAAAATTGTTGTGCTATCCAAAGTTGGTAATGGTTTGGTCAAATTCCAGAAGTTGGGTTCAATTATTGGGTTAGATTGTTGTGTTAGATTAGATTAGTTAATAATCACTGGTTTTCGGCAGTTGCGCCACTTGATAACGATTTGCTGGATGTGACCTCTCTTTGTCATATTTTCTTCTCTTTATTTGTGTCAAACTCAAATAAATATACGATGAAGGCATCTGTTATGTCGGAATTATATCAT
The DNA here is from genome assembly GCA_032622095.1 of Siphonodentalium dalli. Classification (NCBI taxonomy): domain Eukaryota; kingdom Metazoa; phylum Mollusca; class Scaphopoda; order Gadilida; family Siphonodentaliidae; genus Siphonodentalium; species Siphonodentalium dalli. Next base: position 263,876,429 of record CP136063.1, read on the forward strand.
CGCAGTGTTGCTTGTGTATTTGGTACAATACTTCTTTTCTATGTTGTTAATTTATTTATTATGGGCGTTTTATTTATAGAATGGGAATTTTTGGACGGGTTAAAAGTCGAACTGCGACCCGGAGGCCGAGTCCGATGATAGGTGTAGTCGGGAATTTCCGTTTCAATTTCAATTTTTATTCGGATGCCAAGAAGTGCAAAGCGATTAATTCTATGAGTTGGTCACTCGTGAAACCAATATATTTTTTATTCTATAATTACAATCATGGGTATATAATATATGACCTTGAGCGCGTTACCATTTCTGACTATGGTGTTTTTGTAACCCAATGTTTGGTTACTTTTTTCTAACCCAACTAGTTTAGTTAACAGCTCTAACGTTTAGTCGGATTCGCTTGACTAAACGTTAGGTTAAAGTCTGCTTAAACTTTAGTTATATTCAACCCAATTGTGTTTTGAGTGTGTAGATCCCCTGGATACACATGTGTATAATATACAAGCTTCGTTTGTCGTCGCTTTCAACAACTATGCAAACGAAAGTGCCATTTTCACTGAATTATTCGTTATTCCCATGTTTTGGGTACTACGTTTTTTTCCTGGGTTCGCAAAACTGTAATCGTTTGTTACCCATGCAGTTTCGTTGCGGAATTTTATTTCATTGCACTCCTTTTTCGTTGATATCGTAAATTCTCTTTTGTATTGATGGGGTGACGACGACGGCGATGACCATGATGCTAATTTTGTCGACGATTGTGTAGTTGATGTAAATTGTGTACACATAAACACAAGTTTCGCACTCATTGTCTGTACATAGAGGATCTGTAACGAGTCCCCAGTTTATAGCGGAATTTACAAAACGAGTCCAGTAAATTAGGTCTGGACCGAGCCTTTGGCAAGGTCCAGACCTAATTTACTGGACTCGTTTTGTAAATTCCGCTATAAACTGGGGACTAGTTGTAGATTCTATTTCCATGATCCAAAACCTCGACAAAACATACATAAATCAACAAATGGGACGCGAAACTAACATCGGCTTCTATAAGGCATTTCACATAACTATGAGTTGTTTCCCCGCATAAAGAAATAGTCCCAGATAAAAAACAGACTCTTTGGAGTATTTAATGGCGTATATTTAATGACATAACTTTTCAAACTCTTCATTCGTTATAGTTTGTTGGAAAAATATTGGAAGCCATATAATTTTGAGACGTAGCGTACGGAATGTAAAAAGACGACAAATCGGAAGTCAAAGGTCACCAGGCACTATTTCCTGTTAATAAACGAACGTTTAATATCACAATTTATAGAATGGGTTTATTGAATGGAATAAGGGTCGGATCCTGTAATAAATCGTATTAACCCTTTACCCAACAAACCGGCCAAAAACGGCCAAATAAAGCTTCAACAGCCTAAAATATCTTCGGTCTGTCTCAATAGAACCATACAAATATGGATATCATTGGAACCGGCTCCTTGACCACATTGTGATAGTTACAGTTATGCCCTGTGCCAATGCATTCTCTTATATATGCGAGTCGACCATAGGTCGCCTCGCATATATAAGAGAATGCATTGGCCTAAAAAATATCTTTTTTTAACACTTTTTACCATTTTTTCTTACATTCTTTAACAATTTTATAATTTTTAATGTGTTAAGCCAATGCATTCTCTTATATATGCGAGTCGACCTATGGTCGACTCGCATATATAAGAGAATGCATTGGCACAGGGCCGTTCTGTTGGGTAAAGGGTTAATACACGATTGAGTAATAAAGTAATTCCAGCAATTCGACTGACAATGGATGTGTAATAAATTGGGTAATGCACCGTGACCGACAAAAGACTAATCATATATGTTGTAATACTATATAACATAGCAATAGTGACGCCCTTGGAAGGAAGACTGCAATGGTTATATTTTGTTGCTTAACTCAACGATGCGTACATGGTAAGAAGGGCGTTCATGTAGTGACCGGGGATGGCGTTCGGGTGGTGTATCACCCTCCGAAATGTGCCAAAATGTTCAATAGTTGGAAATTTCACGCCTGACATGACGTAATAGTTGGAAACATTTGAGGAAAAAAAAACAAAAAATATTGGATTTTCAAACCTGTATTTAGTGTGAAATTGTTTTTCTACCAAAAGTCAAGTTCTACCAAAAAATATTTTCCTACGTTTGCGTCAACTGTTTGGACTGAAATGGCCATCAGTCGGAATATTTCCACTATTAGAGTATGTCAGCTTGGAACTTCCAACATTGGAAAGCTTGAGGTACCAGTTTGAAAATTCTAACCCAACGGAGCGGTGCAAGCGAAATTCCATGAGCTTGTAAGGTACGGTCTAGATCAAGGAGGATGTGAAGTTGCAAACTGCAATTTGGACACCCCTAAAAGGAAACCATCGAGCTACGTCTCTGGTGGTAAGTACCTTATCAGAGCACGTGGTCGTGAAACTGCAACTCTTGAACTTGTCAAATATAAAATCAGCTATTTAATGTTTACATGCATACGCGCATACCTCCACCTTCTTTTCAGTCCCGCCACCTGAGTCAAAAGACAACATTCAACACAATATACATGGCACTATTTTAATTTATTTTACGGCGAATGATCATGTGCGTTTAAACATGAAAGGAAATCTGCATCGTGGCCAGTCGTGGCTACCATTAGGTTACAGTGAAGTAATTCGATTGGTAGCGCCCTCCAACGGATTTTGGACCAATAAGCATGAGAGAATTAAAAAAAATCTGGGCTCTGGTTGGTTAATAGCAGTTTTGATATTTAAACATATAAAATACATGCAATCACTCCTCTTGAAATTTCAGATGCCAAAACATTGGCACATTGTAAAGTACGTGGTTCCTAAATTTAATTTGTTTGGTGTGAGGTAAAAAATGTCAATATTTTTTTCATGGACTTCTGACTCTAGATTATAAATCCCAAATTCAAAGGTATATTCCATGCCCGACTATATGATTAATTTTTTCATACAGAAACTTTGCGCAGATGCCAATCCTTGTGATCATGTACTCATTTATCACAATTCGTGGATAGTCAGGGCTGAAGGCCATTATTTGTTGACACTGAACTGACTGAAGCCTATGGGAAATAATTAATTCACTGTAACCATTAATGGTCTACCATAAGATAACTCTATTTAATGTAAACCAGATATCATACAGAAGCGTTAACGCAAAATAGAGTTACATACCATGGAACATTTCTTCGTGAAAACGGCGGGACCAGTGAATTCCCCAAACATATTTTAACATATCAGATTTATGAAGGTACAGACTCAGTAATCACGCGTGTTCATTGCTTCCATGTGAGTCAACTCATTCTAATTTAACATTTGTTTGGGTACTAAATACTCATTGACGGGTAGTTCCCTTTGGACATGATTGTTCAGATAATGAGTTCAACAATGACCATCGTTTGTTGAACTTACTATCTGAACATTTCCCACCAAAGAATATGAATTCTTCTGAATTTGAATTATCGTTTCGTCGTGTTGTCGCCTGCTTGCTTTTCATTATCTCCCCTCCAAATGAATAATAGACCAATCCAATATTTAAAGTGATGTGAAAAACTCCGGTAGGGTGATCAAATAGAAATGGAGAATACCTTGCTCAAAGTTGTTATTTTTACAACTATATTATGTCCAAATTTACAACACAGACCGTCTTTCTTATATATTAATTAATTGCAGTGACTCTTGATGTCGAAATCATTTACGTTAGTTTATTACCAATAGTTGCGTCCCGAATTGAGAAGTAAATATTTACAATTGAGCGTAGTTCGGACGATGTTTTCTATGGAGTGGTTTGGTCGATTTGCTTGAGAGTTTCGGCGATGTTAGCAGATTGCTACTTCCCTCCAGTTGGCATAGCGCCTGAATACTAACTGATCAGTTTCACCCGCTACGCACGAACAAGTCCATAATTTGTCTTTAATATAATAACTGGGTTAAATTTAAATAGAAAGGGTTAATAGAAAGTGTTAAAATTAGTGCTAAATGTGGGGGGAAATTCGATCGATGGTATTATGTTGGACGCAGATAGACGCACACATCGATTTGAATAGTGATCTGGCTAAGAAAGGAGTGTTATACATGTATTTGGTGCAACTCAAGTCTCAAGAATAAATTCTGTAATGTTTACTAGGTCAGCCAAATGTAATTTATAATCACAATAATTATATTAGACTATTGTAGTTAGAATAACAATTAGTAATGAACGAAACTGATGACTAAGCGAAACCAATTCACAAACACAATCATTTTAAATGCCCACTTAATTTTTGAACCCCCAGATCACATTATATAAAATATATGCCATATTATAAACCATTTGAAAGAGGAAGCTCCAAAACATTGTATTATTAACTTATACTATGTAATAAACTGTGAACATGTTGTTTTTGTTGAGGTAGCGACGTGTTTTGTGTCATTAAGTTTCATCTAGACTGTACTGCAAAGTCTATTATTTTCAATGGAAGGGGAATAACTCTATGTCTTAGTTTGAATTCTGTTGCATTCTGGGAGCGAAACGGGCGGAAATGTTTCTATGATTTCAGCTATTTTCTATTACTATATGGGCACCTTCTGAGACACAGACGTTCCAAATGGTGATTAATTATAGTAACAGTGTAAGAGCCTGGTCTTACGTGTTTAAAGTGAATATAATTTGATATGTTCGTGTCCAATTAAAGGGGCACTGTACACAGAGATAGGCAATTTTTTTATTTACTCCCATTGACATAATCTTCAAGTTAGATTGTGTTCGTGTTATATGAGTTTCGTATAAACCTAATTTAGCGACAAAAATATTGATCTTGGAAATAAAAATATTACGATTTCAAACTACGCGCCATGTTTTTGACCTTCACCGGAGAAGACGCAGGTTGCAGGATGAACCGGAAGTTCAATTGATACCTGCAATCTCTTCCATCGAACAATCTCACCCCCTATTAAAATACTTGACGCTTTATGAATCTTGTTTCTTCTCTTTTTTTCCAAATTGGTTATAGCGGGACTTCCTTTTGCATGTAACATGTTTTGTTCGCAACTCAATAATGTTCGTCGTAAACGGCCGTCGATAAAAGACACCCAACATGAGAGATTTCAAGAACGGTAACTCGTAATGGCATAATTCGCCATTTTATGACTCCAGCCATAAATTCATTTATATTAAATAATTCAATTTGACTTTTATGATAGCCTGTTAACCGGAACGTTTTCAGTAGATATCGTCGACTCAAATACGTTATTTTAAAATATAATATTGATATTAGATCGCAATTGTTACCGGGAATTTATTGAAATTGGCATACAGTACCCCTTTAATACCATGGTATACCTATATATCTAAGTCTTTAAGAACAAGAAACTGAGTATACTGTATATTAGGTTATATAATGTGGCGATCTTTACTCGAATACGACTGGTGGGTATATTTGTCGTATACGATTCTATAAAATCTACCCATGCATATATACATTTGGAGAGATAGGAATACGTATAGGTGTTACCATGAATTGTATCCCAGAAATATCCACTCGATTTTGACGAGTGGCTATTTCTAGTAAACGATTCTAACAGTGATATGACCTACTTATAGCACATAATACGGAAATGATTATTTACATAATTTAATCAACACTGTCCAATTTCGTCTTGACGAAACACAGGTGAACATTATACTCATGCATGTGTGATAGTACGGTGATACCTAATCAACGCTATCTGGACAATGAGATTTCTCTTCGGTCACTTCGTTAAATACGAGACATGCATATAATTATTGAACTTTTTTTCTAATATTCATTTGTTTATTAATATCTGTCGTGGTTCGGGTTATCAAATTGTAATTGTTTCATATGTAATCATGTTCTAGAAATAGAAAAAGGGAGACACAGACAGCCTAAGACACAATTAGAAAAGCGAATATGCCCTGTATGCAAACAGAATAGAATTGAAACGGAGATACATTTTGTCATTGAATGCGATGCCTATAAGGATCTCAGACATAATTTGTTCGAAACGATTGAAAGAAACGAACCGAATTTTTACAAGATGAATGAAGCGAATTTTTTTTTAAATATCATAAAAAAACAAGCATGGGAAAATAACTACTTATGTGTGCAACATGATCCGGTTATTCTTCATTCGGAGAAAACAGCTCATTAATAGTTGACAATTGAAAATGTGTCATTATCAATATTAGAAATTAACTATATTATGTTCGTTATTTTCAATTGTGCAACTGCCATAAATTGGTGTATTGCAATAAATATATCTATCTATCTATGCCCTGCCAGCAGCGAACTTAGAATTAAAACCAAATGTTTTTGCAAAATTACAAATGGGTATGGGCACACATGATGTTGCTACTTATAGAGTTTTCTGTGTTCCGTTGCTTATTGGGTGGCAGTCAAAGTACGTGCTGTGCGAGAGGATTCAATTTGTACCAAACAATTAATAAAGAGCGTTCCTGGTTGTTTGGATGTGGTAAAATATAAAGAGCGTAAGAACGTAAACACAGCTATAATATACACTGTTAGAAAAATGCCCGTCGCTTTAATGGTGTTATACCGACGGTACATCGCTGACAACCTTGGACCGTTAAACATATACGGTCAGGCTGTAGCATGTTCCACAGTACAAAACCGTTTAATTAATATCAAGACCGTAACTAATAAAGGTCAGAACAATGCATGGTATTGTCACGTGTCAACACCAATTTTTTCTCTTGATGTACTAATTTACCGTAGAATTAGCCAAGTTCCCATGGTAACAATATGATTTCGGTAGGGATTACGATTCATATGTTTTAGAATGATCGAAACTAGTATTATTCGAAACTGAAAAATACATCCTAGTTCTTCTATTACGATCATAGTTTTGATGAAACATAAATCCTCAATTCATAAAGTTATAGACAATACTTATGAAACTTTGCAGTTTGCAGACGATCAAACTTGTTATCTGCCTCGTGGAATTTAATCCGGAAAAAGGCTGCTCACGCGTAATGTGTTCACATTTCACTGACTACTGTATAAATATGGCTGTAAATAAAAAATGATACTGGTAATAGCTGATAAGACAACCCATCACTATTCAGTAACAAGTAGTACTAATTTCGACCATTCTAAAACATGAACCGGCATGCCATTTTAAGACATAAAAGAACAAATCTACATGTATCACAGTTAAACTCAAATTTATGAACATGTAAAAGTAAACCATCTAGATGGCATACTTTTTGGTAACATGTAAGTCGTGAAATTGTCCAGTCACTTGTAAACACAGGTTTTGTTTTAACATGTGAATCCACACATCACGACAATACAGTACCAACTAGAATGCACTCACTGGAGCTGCCTATACTTGCGCCCATCACACATTTGGCATGTTTTGTGGTGTCTTACCAACAACAGTTTGAACCACGGGTGCTGGCCCCTCGTTTGAGAGAGATCGATAACAAAACTCTAGATATCAAATCTCAGTTCATCCATCGCTGAAATAGTTGTGTGTACGGACAGGATATCTCTGTTATCTCAAGTTGATCTATTACACTAAATTAATTCTAGTCTTAGTAATACGTACGAGTTGTTTGAAATATTTGTAGAATACGACTGGTTGCCGATGATGTTATATATTATATACCAATTGGGTTAAATTACTAGTTTGACTAGAATGACATAATTACAAATACCGACACAATTAAATAAAATACACGCGACCATTGGCTAGTCTTTGATTAGCAGTGTGTCAATGAGAACATTCCCTCATTAGCGACTGATCTACAATCTTTGGGAAGTTATACCATTAAAATGTCTATAGCGTTGAGAATGAGAAAGCTTGTTTTCCCATTTTACTAATCCATGTTTCCACATTCACATTTTTCAGTGCAATTGTTTTTCAATTGAACCACGCGCTCGACTGTTTGGCCGGACTTGATTTATATGCACCAGGATCTTTCGAAAATATGTTCGCACCTCACACTCTCTCCGAAAAGAAAAACGATTCCGCACGCATTGTTTCGACTTGATCTCAACTCATTTCCTCGAGTTTCAAGTTACATAAAATAGGCTTCTAATGGGCAGTACTATTGCCCACTTTTGTTTTCATGCAGTAAATATATATATATATTTATAATAATAAAACACGAAGTTGTTGGCATGCAGACGAATGGTTTAGCCAGTCCGTGTAATACGAGTCTCAGCTGTCTGGACATCGACGCAATCAGGTCTGGTATTTTGCGCGCCCAAGTAGCTCGTGACGTCCTCATGTGCGTCGTGACGTCATGGCGCCTTGAGCGGTTTCCAGAAAGAAATTATTCAATATTTTTCATTTATGTACGATTTATTTCCAAAATAAAACCAGATAACGATGCAAATTAAGTATATATGTGGATTTAAATTACAATTGATGCAACCATTTCATAATTAGCCTGTGCATTATTTACAGTATGTACTTCCGGTATGACGTAACATGTTCGCGGAAGGACAGACACATAAACAGACAGACAGAGATCCGGGCCGAAAACATTACTTGCGTCCAGCATGGACTGGCGCAAGTAATAAGAAGTGGTATATTGAGGCGCGACTTTATTGTGACATTGAGCGTGCTTAATTTCCAAAAAGGCGCGATTATAGCGCAATACAAAAAAAAACGCAAAATATTGCGATATTAAGCGCGCTAAATTTCATACAGACCCGATAGTGTTATATTTATATTAGATAAATTATGTGCATATAGTGTACATATAGTGTACATAAAGCATTTACAACTATAATTATATACAAATCTAAAAAATTGTCTCTATTTATGCATAAATAATATAGAAGCAATAATTTGATTTAAATGTCACAATTTGGAGCGCAAGATGTCGCAATATTAAGCGCGAAATATTGCGATATTAAGCGCCAAATATTGCAATAATATCGCAAGCGGCGGGCTTATAAGCATTTCCACTTGCAATATTATTATTATTATTATTATTGTTTATTTCAGGCAAGGTATGCCCATATATGGAAATCAAACATTGCGATAATTGGCGTGAAAATAGCGCGCTTAATATACCACTTCTTTTGACTGGTACTGTATAGCAATAACAGCTAGTTGGGATTGCAATATTCAAGACAACAGCAGATCCCATAATAACTGTGCGCGATGACTTGGCGACGATGTTCTCCTATAGTCGCACATTTTTCGATGAAATTTGACAGCATGATGCATAAAACTGTGTATACTGGTATCACGACACTTATATTCCATATCAGTGAGTCAGCCAAAGATAGTTTGATAAGAACATTCAACCAATAGTGCACTCCCGGTCCCTAAATTGTCTTAATGACTTGGCGATAACATGGCGCATGACGACAATGTCCCATATCCACACGTTTCAATGAACATTGATGCACACGGGAAGAATTGTAAAGTTGTACTTGTAAGTTGGAATTGTAGATAAGTGATCATCCGTCACTGCGCAGCGTCAGTTCATTGTTTACGGTGCTGTTATTGTTGTTGACATTGAAGCTATTGTGAATTACTCTGGTGCTTACAGTATATAGTTTCGTGTAAATGTATATGTATGGGCTTTGAAACAATCAGAACACTGTCAACTGGTTTGAACAGTTCAAGTTAAAAACAACATTGTCAACATTCTAATAGCTGCTGTTGTTGTTGATATTATTGTCACCAGTGGTTGACATCGAAGCTCTTGTTAATTGTACCTGTATCCTCTTTTGTCAGTAAGGTATAAGTGTTTGGACAGTCACAGCACTGTCAATTTCAACATGCGCACTGAAACGAATGAAGACAAGTCATAGCCGACAGCTCGAAGAGGCAGCTCGAAGACAACCCAGTTGTCACAATTTAGTGGAAGATATCAATGATTAATCCGGTTTTCGGACATTTAGAACTTGCCCGGTTCATAAAGGAACCGAAGTCAGACCATCTTAACATTATTTAACAACTGTACAAGTCGCATTTCCCCAAAACACAATAGTTTGTAGAGAGCCCGCGATGAAATAGGCAAAACGACAAAAGAATATTCGTGAGTGGTTAAGACACCGGGACGTATTACGGACGCAAGATAAGACGGATCCGCAAAGCACAGAATGAATACCGGATCACTGTACTGAATACAATTAAACAATTAATAATACATATTAAATATTAGCAGAGTCAGATTCGGTCATACTGTATGGAGCCACTGCCGTATATAATTTAATCACCGATAAATATGCTATTGAATTTTGACGGCATGAACTTTGAATCACGAAATGTTTAAGGCACATTAAACAACGGTGGTTCACCCTACAGCTGATGAAACGGTTTGGGACCGTCGGATTTCGACGGTCCGACAATGTTAAACAGACAGTATTTTCTAACAGTGCAACTCCCTATCACTTCTCTAGAATATAGTCTCCACATGAGTATTTCGTTATATTTTCGTTACCTTTCCACCTATTTGGACCACCGGAACGCGACACAGAAGATTTATACACAAGGCTCAGTTTGATACAATGTCGTTTTATACAATGTCTCAAATTACTTAAAATTTAAAATTGTAACTTTCATTCAATGTTTCAAGTACATCATTCTGCTTACACCTCAGCAAAATGAGGTTCCCAGAGGGTGAATTTGGTGATGCTAGCCCGCTATACGGGGTAGCATCACTAAATTCACCCTCTGGGGACCTCATTCTGCAAATGACAGACACCCTATTTCAAGACTTGATCAGATCACAAATATACGAGCACATTTCTAAGCTCCAAAGAAAAGTGTGAGTATGGAAACTCTACGCACGTGTTAACAATAGAAGTGTGCTATGAAATTAAGTACAAGAAAACTAAGATGCATGCATCAGGTCAGCCATGAACTATTTAGCATAGAATAATTCAGTTCGGTTGCAGTTTCACAACGTTACAACTGACATACGATTACACAACACGAACCTTGAATGTGGAACTATGTAAGAGAGAATATTATTGTTCTAAATCCCATGTTTCACCTTTAGTGGCAATGGGGTCGTACTTTATTAACACGCAAGTAGTGTAATTAAGTACGGGTAATTAGAAGTAACAAATCGTTTAGTTTCTATCGTATCGGCTAAAAGGGGTGAGCAGATTGCTGGTGATGAATGTTCTCGTTAGCTGCCAATATAATGTGCATATTTGTCCCGTTACGTTTATACACTGTAGCATTGGCGGGCCAGAGTGTGTTGACATGTTAATTGTTTGGTTCATTAATAACAGATCAGCAGGGATTTGTCGTGATAACGTGTACGTGGAAATATGCTACCTAAACGGTTAAATTAACGGTTGATCTATTACACCACCGTGTATACTCGGTTTAATAGGTATATTATATAGGGACGTGTGCTCAATTTTGGTGCGGACCGATGATAAAAAAAAATCAGAGGTAAATGTCGGCGGGCGGGAGGGCCATTTTTTCAATAATTTTTAAAGAAATTGAGCAGTTGCAGCAGCAGCAAAAAAGGGTGTACAATTGGCAAATGATGAGGGGCGGCGTGACGTGTAACTAGGATTGAAATTAGATATTCAATTTGGAGATTATTGGATGAGGGATGTTATATTAATTATATTAAAGGGACGAGGGGGCTTAGTTGTCGAAAATATTCATATTTGTTCCAAACACCGTAAACAGAAAAATATTAAAACGCATACATTTTGGTTCAAATATACGATCACTATCGCGTAAACATCATGCTTACATAAAGACCTACTAAATTTTACCTAAACAAGAGTCTGATTGTGTTATAGAAGGCAGCACAATGCTACTGGCTAATCACACACAAATGGTATAAACGCTCTTTATTATTTCCAAATAACGAATTGAGCAACAAAGAACGCTCTTTATGTTTACCATCATAATATAAAGAAACACAAAGAAAGTAACTTTTTATGCTTTGTTTACATAACAATCGTCAAATTTACGACAATAACATACTGTTTATGAGATATTTCTTATTTGTATATTAACAAAGTATGTCTATATTTGAATATTATTTTCGTTTGTAGCGGTTTTTGACAGGTGGAAATATGTTCACAGGATCCCCACCAAGGCCTTCCGTACCTTTAAGGTATACTGCAACTTTTTTTCTTTTCAATAGCAGAATAGCTATTAAGAAGTGACACAAAACACAGAACATTTTTTTTAATTATAAGTATAGAGCAGTGAGAAATATTTGAGTCGCGGAAACGAAAGGCGATATTAACATGATTTCTGTCAGCGAATAATTGTTTACGTTCCAATGAATATTAAAATGTACTGAAAACAAACTGCTAATGGGTGCCAGCCTTTCATAAACACAATTTATGTATTAATGGTGTAACGACATATTTCGTTCTTTATTGTCTAAAAAAATAGGGGATGGGGATGTTTGGATCTCTAGTTTAACGACATTTTTCGGTCTTTGTAGTTTAACGACATTTTTCGGTCGTTAATAGTTTAATGACATTTTTCGGTCTTTATAGTTTAACGACATTCTCGGTCTTTAATATTTCAAGATATAGAGGCCCTTAGTGGGTATTTGGATCTCTAGTTTAACGACATTTTTCGGTCTTTGATAGCAAAATGGAAGAAGTACGTCTTTGGAAAGATGTGGTGGCCCTAAAAAGGAAAGTTGTTTGGTGATCTTGAAATGCAGTTTTTCTGAACAGCCTTCCTTGATTAAAGTGATGTGAAACACTCCGGCAGACACCGGGCAGAATGATCAAATAGAAATTAAGAATAATCTTTCTCAAAGTAGTTATTTGTTACGAATATTAATCTAAATGGATGATACACAACGTCATTCTTATATATTAGTTAAATGCATTGACTCTCGATGGCGAAATCATTTTTGTTTAATTATAGCCGATAGTTGCGCCCCGAATCGAGATGTAAATATTTACAATTTGGAGTAGTTCAAACGATGTTCTCTATGAAGTGGTGTGGTAGATTTTTTTGGAAATTTTCAGTGATGTTAGTAGAAGGATAACATTCCCCTGGTTGGCAAAGTGCCTGAGCACTAACTTATCAATTTCTCGCACCGAAAAAGTCCATAACAAGTCCATAATATGTCTTTAATCATATATATAAATCTCCGAAAACAAAAATTCTAAAGCATTAAACGATTTCTTGAAATGCAGTTTTTCTGAACAGTCTTCCTTGATTATAGTAATGTGAAACACTCCGGCAGACACCGGGCAGAGTGATCAAATAGAAATTAAGAATAATCTTTCTCAAAGTAGTTATTTGTTACGAATATTAATCCAAATGGATGATACACAATGTCATTCTTATATATTAGTTAAATGCAATGACTCTCGATGGCGAAATCATTTTTGTTTAATTATAGCCGATAGTTGCGCCCCGAATCGAGATGTAAATATTTATAATTTGGAGTAGTTCAGACGATGTTCTCTATGAAGCGGTGTGGTAGATTTTTTTGGAAATTTTCAGTGATGTTAGTAGAATGATAACATTCCCCAGGTTGGCAAAGTGCCTGAGCACTAACTTATCAATTTCTCGCACCCGAAAAAGTCCATAACAAGTCCATAATATGTCTTTAAGCATATATATAAATCTCCGAAAACAAAAACTCTAAAGCATTAAACGATTTGCTATATTTCCAGGGCATATATTTCATCTGATTTTGCGAGAATCCATATACTTTTTCACGAGAATCCAGGGTAATTTGCGAGAATGTTTACGAGAATCTAGATTTGGATTCTCGCCGAAATATAAGCCCTGAATTCACTCTGAAGTGTGCCTAAATGGCATAAATTGTACCGTGGTTCCCATGTTCGCCAAAGTGGCATAAATTTATTTCAGGATAATACTAATTTTAGGCATTCATTTATATCACTGATATCAGGACAATAAATAGTCATTTCCATTGCATGGAACAGAAAAGAGCGTTATTGTTTATCGGTGTTGTTTTTGGAAGTGGTGGTAGTTCAATTTTATACATTTCGACCCCCAATAAGTATTTCCGAACAAATGAACTATTAACAAGCGTGACATGACATCATTGACGAAGATAATTAACACCGATCTACGAGAAGTACGTACCAGTAGTGGCAGTAGCCAAATACCTTAAGGTAATTGACAGTCTTTCGGCTGCTATTATCTGATTAATATTGATAATCTCATGTTGGTATCCTGCTTCTCTATTAGCCACCATGGGAAGAAGCAGAGCAAACATCAGGTTTTAAAGTACACTGAGTTGCAGAACTGCCAGAACTTGGCAGAACTTCCAGAAGGCAAAAAAACTAAACAGAGACAATGCAGGCAACAATAATGGCGATATCTGCTTGATTTAGCCACCCATAAACACTTTTATATATTGCATATCCTCGCGATGAGGTTTACATTGTATTCGCAAAATAAATTATATTTTTCCTCCAATAAAATTGCCATTTTAGTTATGTTTTGTATCGCAAACGATGAATCTTCTAATTTTCATGGTAGCTGCCATTTGTATTGGGTCACGTGATCACCTAACGAGATCAGGGGAGATAATCAAAAAGTTACGGATAACCAGTAGATCCGCCCAACGCGTAATAGTATTATTATTAGTACAAGAACAAAGGATCATTCAAATCTGCGATTATACAAATCAACTTCGCAGGTGCGGTGGATATTTGCAGAACTGATCGTACCATCGTGTTATCAACACAAAATTGACTATTATTGATCAAATAACATCGCCATCATAAATTAAATAAATGAAACAAAAATTTCTCTGCCTGGACTAATAAAAAAAATGGCGACGTCTTCATGGAATTCTATCATTTCTGCGCATGCGCAAGAAACTTCCAAATAAGGAGTTGCCATATAAGGAAACTGCAATCTCAATAATTACCAAGCAATTAAAAGTCTTAAAATGAGCTAAAATTTCACATTTTCTTAAATTTTTTTACATTTTTATCTCTCGAGACATAATTGTCACCAATAAAAAAAAATTGATTCATCGTGGAAGTTAGTCGGTGACTATAAATAATGTCACCATTCAACTGAATGTTGTTGAGCATATTTCAACCAATTTTGGAAGTTTAAATGAATATTTTCTTCACACGCAAAGTAAAATTGACAAATTTCAGGATTTTAGCCTGCTTCGTTGGGACCAAAATTTGTTGTGCACACTCAAGGAACGTTTACCGTCACTCGCTAGGCCAAATTATGCCATGACCATGCTATAAACTAGCTTGAAATTGGCAAAACAATGAAATTTTTTTGGTTGAAAAAATTTACATGGGAATCTCCATAGAGAACGATTATTTTTCGATAAAAACGAAAATAATGCGAAATGAAAGTCGGCACTCGTCAGAATGGTGCAGAATAACATACGAGACTTGTTATATGCGAAAATTTCACCTCATTCAATAAATTAGTCTCGAAATTAAGGAATCAATGGCGCTCGGACATATGGAATTCCGTCGCAGATTGTACATGGCAGACGCAATTTTGAAATGTAAACACGCATCAAACACGCATCAAATTTACCTTTTGTGAGAATAACAAAAGCGCAACCTTGATCAAAGTAATACAATACACAACAACACATAGAATAAAACTGATATAAACACGGTATAAGTGAGAATAAGACGCATATTTAGACGTGGAATTTGACAACATTTCTTCGCTTCGACGCTATAAATATATCTGATCAAGATTACCGAGATGCAGCTAACTGATTTGAAACAAATACCAAGCAATAATCTTAACGTTTCATAATCGAACTGCGGACCTGATAATTATCGAAATATGTAGGCGAAATAATTTTTAATTAGTTAATCACATGATATAGACATCAACACACTCTTAAAGACGCAATACACCGCCATCTAATGTCGTTATTTAACTGGGTCGGTGTTTGTTGTTATCAATCGTTTATTGCTTTGTTTTTAGTAAGACCATTGTATCTGTTTTGCGCATGCGCAAGTCACTTTTCATATTTGGAATTTCCATATATGGGATTTGTGTTAACCTCAATACCGATCAAGCTATAACAAATTACCACGCAATTATCTTAGCATAAAAATAAGATATATTGTAATTATGCAACTACGACCCTGGTAACCCTGATAACTAATAAAATATACCGGCCAATTCATTTTAAGATCGTTATTTCACTTTGCTTTAGGCATAAAATACACTCTTAAACGCACAGAAACGACCCATTGGCGTTACATTAAATATACTCGGTATTTATTATATTACTTTTTTATTGCTCAGTATAGAGTTAGACCCTCGACACATGTCAATATATTTGGGCTGAATTCATCTGATGCGGTATTATTCCTCGAAATAAACAACAAAGCCCTCGTTACTTCGAAATGTAGTTTGGGCTAACATTTACACAAATCCTCCATGTGTTCTCAGTCGACACACAGGTTCTCAGTCGACACACAGATCATCCCAGAAACAACTGTGAAATAAACAGCCAAGGTTTGGCTGAAATGACTACAATTAACACCCAAAACAACAGCATCATGTATAATCGCTCAAAGCGTTCCATATCTGAAGTTATATGATCTGTATATTGTAAATATAGGTTATCACCACACTGTGTGTTATGATCTGTATATTGTAAATATAGGTTATCACCACACTGTGTGTTATGATCTGTATATTGTAAATATAGGTTATCACCACACTGTGTGTTTACGAGGTCCGTATTCAAGTGGAGCTACCTTCTCTGTGCCGTATAACATCGAGTCCGTCAGGACGAGACGGTATATGATCAGGAGAAGGTAGCAAGGCTTGAATGATGCCTATCTCGGAAACAAAGTGGTGATAACCAGTTTATCTTACAATTCGCACAATAGACTATCGTCAAACAGGTAGTATTTTATGAGAACTATGTTGTTGCTCGCATGTATATAACACACCACACAGTTGATGACGTGGTGCGTCACCATCAAGACTGACGTCATCAGCGGTTAATTTTTATGAAATTCAACCTCTCCACATCTCATACGGAGTCGCTGTTGCCACCCATATACGACTTGTTGCCATGGAGAATACAAGATAGGAAACCGCCTAGGCGTTTCGCGTGTATTTGAGAAAAATTGCTAAACTAGGGGATTACCCGTCAAAATGATAGGTATGTAAATGTTCTTTGGTACTTTCTGGTCTCCGCGGTCATGAACACATTATCATTTCTATATTAGCAATGGATTGGTCATACTTCTCTTTCACCGGAGGCGCGTGGGAACACTTTATTGAAATAAAACTGTACTCCCACCCTACCCCACATACATGCATGCACATTTGGAACCCAACAAAATCAACATGTTATTTTATTACTGTATTTACTAACTGAAATAGACTCCATTTGGGAGCATTTATTCGGTGGCGAACGGGTCCCTTTGTGCGCTATAGCCCTATATGAGCCTATGGCTCGGGAACACTTTTTTTCACACAAAAAAAACTGTAGACTCTACAACCACCCACATATATGCATGCGCATATGGAATGCAACAAAATCAACTTATAGTTCTTTATTACTATTATATATATTCTAGTAATTGAAACAAAGCGTTTATTCAGCGACCGATTGGTTTGCAGTCCCTCTGTGCGCTTCGCGCACATGCATTATGATCTTAAACAGGCTCCATTCGGGAGCTTTTATTCAGAAGCGTATAGGCATAAGGCCATGGGCCTTTGTACTGCGGCCCATTTGCACACTTTGCGTCCATCTTTATATTGTATAAAACGTTATTTATCAATTTGCCGTCTTCCGTATATGTACTCCTTCGATTCCACACACAATGCACAACTTCCATAACAAAGAGACAATCCATTACTTATATTCACACTGATGTGGCATATTATAAGACCATTTAGCACCCATTTCTAACGATGGCATAGAACGTTCTAGTCTCGACTCTACACGCCATGCACTTCCACGACAAAAGCAACATGCATTAATTATATTCACACCCACCTTGTCTGACAATTAATTTATAGCGCCCATTTTCAACAACGATTTGGTAGAGCGCATGGAAATTTCGTCAATACAATAGCAACGCAAGTTTGGGTTTGGGTACGACGTCACATGACGTCATTTCGACAAACATCATAAGAAATAGTGTTTACTTGAGTGCAAATACTGCATTTGGGGACCATGTCAGATCTCAGGTTTGCTTTGACCAATCGGCGTGAAATTTGGTGAGTCACCTTCTACGACATACTATAGGTCGTGGTACAAATGGTTGAACAGTTATAAGCGCACCAAAAGCGTGACCGAGTTATACACAGACACACACACACAGACAGACGACGGGTTATATATATATAGATATATTGTAAGATAAATATAATTATCCTATACAATCCTTGCGGAACATGTTCGTGCGTGACCGTTTTATCATTTTGGCAACGGTATGCTGCTGATCTAACTGAATTCAATACACTATACAATGCAAACAGTGTTCACGCTGGCCTAGAAATTCAGTTAGCCATTATTTTAACCAAATGCCAATTGTTTTAGTGACTTTGAATTTAGTTTAGCCACCTGTAACCTCCTTCACTTAAAGTGATTAAGCATCTTACCCTTATCCCACTCAAAAGTTGCGTTTATTACAACATAAAGCGTCTGCCATTGACACTGCGTGAAATCAGCACCAATGTACACCTATTACTAATTGCTCCAAGCACATCGGATCGTGTAACATGCACGAGGTGGCGGCGCTTTTATTGTACGGATGTCAGCTGCGCGTGATGTTGTTAGACCGATGAGTGCTTATGTGTTTATAATCGCCACCATGTCCAGATGGACATATTTGAGAAGAAATTAATTTAGCCATTGTTTTCGCCATTTTGTCATTTTTTTTTCGCCATTTACAATTTATTTTCGCCAATGTCTAAAATGGCTACCACCAGCGTGAACACTGAATGCAAAGCTATTTACGACCGAGTTTAATTGTTTCTCCAATCCACGAGTTTCTTTTCATTAAAATAGTATTCACATTAATATTTGCGAACAATAATTCTCATAGTGATTTCTGCGACTCAATTTAAACTTAATTAGGACAGGCTACTCCCAGTCTCCCACTACGCCATTGTAACGAAAGTAACATCAATATGTTTCTCCAAACATGACACGGGTGCCTAGCAATTTACTTTGTACTGAACACAGGCCGGCCATCCACAATGTGCTCAAATGACATGCGCATTACTTCAGTGTTTGCTCACGAAGGGAGTTGAAGTTGCTGAACAATTGCGCTAATCCTCCGTTTCATATTAACATGTTATACTATATAAAGGGCGGATATCCGGGGCGATTACCGGCCAGGGATTAATGGCTCATAGCTGGTGAATGGGTGCTTTCAGAGAAGTGTTAGCAATGAGTCACTGGTATGTATGTACCGTGGACATACGGTGGAAAGATGCAATGTGCATTAGGCCAACATTAACTGGTTCGAATCCCGGATGTGCGGGTTTGCGCTCCAAATGGATGATAACCAAATTCGTGTATCTGGGCAAGTTTTATTTCCGGGTGTCAGTGGTTTCGACATGCAATGGAGTGATTTCCCGGTGAAATTAACTCTTTGTGCGTCTTACAGATACCAATGAAACAAACAACGTCGTGGTATGGTCTATAGCTACTGAAACGATGATAAACATATATGTGACCCGCCATATCAAATCCAGTCGTAAGTAGGGATTTTGTTTACCCTGTGCCAATTCATTCTCTTATATATGCGAGTCGACCATAGGTCGCCTCGCATATATAAGAGAATGCATTGGCCTAACAATTTTTTTTCATTTTTAAAAAATAAAAGTTTCTTACAATTGTCTAAATTAAATATTATCGTATGTGTATGTCCACACGGAGCAGGAGTATTTATCCACCAGTTGTCATTTAGTTTTCCCAGATCAGACCATTAATTTTTTTTTGGCGAATTTTTACAATGGTGTTTTTGCTTTTGCTCACTCAAATTTTCGAGAACATCCATTCACTAGTATAGTTCCTGGGCTCCCACGTTTACAAAACAAATGCCGGTATATAGCTGAATCTGTCAATGAAGTATAGGAATTGACAGAATTTTAAAATCCGTGTCGTTCTCAATATCCGCGCGATATGAAGGGACCACTGTCGGTCCAGAAAGATGCGAACGGCACAGATGAAGATGCGACCAAACGCCGAGTTTCTGTGCAGTAAATATGCTTATTACTTATGGAGTTCTGATGAGTGTTTTTATGTGTATCTGAGACTGATCAATTGGACTGCGAATGTCATCTGAAATATGAATCCATAACATATTCGAAATATTGTGTGCATATATATTATGAATGTGTTTCAATTGAAATTGATTGAACATCCATCTCAGCATTCAGATTTGCGATCTCAAGAACGTGAATGAATGATAACGCGATGCCTTGATTACACGCACGTGAATGCTGCCGTTCGCATGCATGCAGCTAATTGGATATTCGTTTAGTATTAACATGCTTAGAGTTTGTATATAGACCACACATACCGGACGACACGCTACGGCGTATCAACGATTTGTCATAATAATGTTTATTTTACAGACTTTATGACTCGTTCCCACTCGAGTAGACCGTTACGCGACAATGAAACCGAATCATCTTATCGAACATACATATATCGTATTTCTCCAAATTATGCAATTCTGTCTTTTTAAAAGTCATCAGATAATATTGTAACGATTCTATGTTAACCTTTAAACTTCCGTACATATATCATCACAATGTGCTATGCGTGGCACACGTGTGTGCCTTCTTATCTGGATGTCGATGGGCCTCTGTATTGTGTCTATGTAGCAAATGTAGTCAGCTTACCAACCTACAACACCATGTTTAAACAAAATCAAACCAGACCATGCGGTTTGAATAAATAACGTATCTTCCTCAGATGAAGCTATATATATATACTAGCCGATGAGCCCGACGTTGTCCTGGCTATTCAAAAACCAAATTTCAAGTCGATAGCTCTACCCGTTTCCGAGATCTGGTCTGCGCATGAGCGAAGCTGGCGTCGCACGGGCTCGGCGACCCGATACAATTCGTATCCGGGGCAAGATACATTCACATACCAAATTTCAAGTCGATAGCTCCACCCGTTTCCAAGATCTCGTCTGCGCATGCGCGAAGCGGGCGCCGCACGGGCTCGCCAATACGACAACGTCCACCGCCTGGTCAAACTACACACACGTACCAAGTTTCGTCCCGATCGGTCGAGAATCGTAGATTTGTATAAATGACAGACATACAGACAGACAGACAGACAGACAGACAAACAGAGGTCTTCAAAATATATATGAGATATATCTGGGGAAGTGTTATGTTACACCAACACACCACTTCACACCCCAATAACCGAGTGAGTGAATTAGCCGACTAAAAGACAGAACATGTGATCTTCGGATGTAGCCTAGTATGTTCGCGGATAGAGCACGTATAAATATTATCTTTTTTTTCCTATGATGTTTTGTATAAGAATTATCATTGGAAATTGCTCGCCTGACTGCCACCATGTGCTATGGTATACATTGTTCTCTGTTGAATGGTTTGACATAGGTTAATACCCCCCAACAAAACAAATACTCTCCCTGAATACAAATAAATTTATGATGCACAACACGTTATACTCATCATCGGGTCTCGTGAATGTTTGCACGAGTGGAGCTATAATCACAACAATTATCTCTGTCTGTGAACAATGCAAAAACAGCCAGTCCGCATAAAATCACCGGGCGGGGAAGGCTTAATTAAATTATAATTAATCCCTTAATTAGTCAATTCATCCGGTCCCGTATGTTTTGCGCGGATATTTTGTGGCATCTCGAATTTAGTATTATGAAACACCATGTCTGAATCAGATGCGCCATTGGAAATTGTGCCCATATACGAAGCGTTAGGGAAAGTCAGATGCGACTTGACGCTGAACATCCATAACAATTTTGGTTAGAACCCATAAACCAAACTCAGGACGGAGACCCTGATAAGATAAGATTCATTTCGGTTAAACATACATATCAGTTACAGTATATGCAACTGTATTATACGATAACATAATGAAGTCTTGTGTAAATATTATGCCCACTAAATATGTGGTCCTAGGGCTAAATTAGAAAAGTTATAAACTATAGTGCAATATACATGCGCACATAACAATCATGGCAGTATACACATGTTCCACATTGAAGTGTTTATTATAAATAGCAGTAACTTTGTTGTGTGTGTACATATATGTTCGGATGTTTAGTGTGTTAACATAGAATCGTTAAACTTTTATCTGATGACTCTTAAAAAAGCCAGAATTGTATAATTTGGAGCAATACGATATATGTATATTCGATAAGATGATTCGGTTTAATTGTCGCGTAACGGTCTACTCGAGTGGGAACGAGTCATAAAGTCTGTAAAATAAACATGATTATAACAAATCGTTGATACACCGTAGCGTGTCGTCCGGCATGTGTGGTCTATATACAAACTCCAAGCATGTTAATACTAAACGAATATCCGATTAGCTGCATGCATACGAACGGCAGCATTCACATGCGTGTGATCAAGGCATCGCGTTATCATTCATTCACGTTACCGACTAATCGCGCTCCCTCGAGCTACGGGCCCATAACCCACTCTTATATCATAGTTTAAACAAAGAACGTTGGCACTAAACTCGCTGACGTGGATACTTTTATGATATTTTATCTGGGCGATTAAATGCGAATACTAATATTGTTAGAGCTCGCCTGCCAGTACAGAGGTAGTCAGGAAATCCTCACATATCTCGAATAGTTCCCACCTGCGGAGATGCTTAAAGACATATTATGGACTGATTGACATTGCAACTGGTGGATAAATACTCTTGCTCCGTGTGGACATACACATACGATGCTCGATGTCTGTTTTACGATGAGAAACAAACATATCCCCATATCATATACGTGAAAATGACTTTCCCATATTCTCGGTTTTGGCGATACCATCGGTTTTGGCGATACCACGTACACGGGGGTGATATAGAAGCATATAGAAGATTGTCGTCTGCTCATGTTTGTCTGGGGCTCTGTATCGGTGAACTTATAAAATTGTTAAAGAATACAAGAACAAATTATTAAAATTGTAAAAAATTGTCAGGCCAATGCATTCTCTTATATATGCGAGGCGACCTATGGTTGACTCGCATATATAAGAGAATGCATTGGCACAGGGTAAAACAAATCCCGACTTACGACTGGATTTGATATGGTGGGTCACACATAGTAAAATAACAAAACGAGCGAATCCGCGCCAGTACATTAGGGTGTGTATGCACTCTCAGCTGGTATTCATTTAGTTCGAATTAAAGTAATTACTTGTATCACAAACTAACCCCGACTCATGACGACACCCTGACCTACATGTATCACCATATAGATCCCACTTCCGGGGAAATGAGGGCTACCTGGAAATTGACCCGACACGTGGTAGTTAAAAATGTTAACGCATGTAAGAAAAAAACTGACCTTTTATGGCTGTAATCGTTACATTTCAATATACTGCATGCTCTATGTCCAGTCATTGCCGTGGTTATATCTGGCATACATTCCACGGCCTTGGTTCTTCAAATAACAAACAGTGTATTTTTCTTGATAAACTTTGCATTTCGTCCAAATTCGCGGAAAGCTTGATGCATTTCCATGGAATATTTATGAAGTGGTTATGGACATATTTGACCATCAACCACCGCCCCTTTGAATGATACGCTAACGTTGCAACCAGTTGCAATAAATAGGAGCACATTGCCCCTCGTTACTGGAAGGGTTACAATGTTGTGGTATTTGTCGAACAATAGAGAATTAACTAATCTTTCACAGACTGATATTTTACAATTGTTAACCCTTTACCCACCAAAACGGCCAAAACCGGCCAAATAAAGCTTCAACAGCCTAAAATATCTTGGGTATGTCTCAATAGAACCATACACATATGGATATCATTGGAACCGGCTCATTGACCACATTGTGATAGTTACAGTTATGCCCTGTGCCAATGCATTCTCTTATATATGCGAGTCGACCATAGGTCGCCTCGCATATATAAGAGAATGCATTGGCCTAACAATTTTTTATCATGTTTTTTAAATAAATGTTTCTTACAATTTTTAGGACATAAAATAAAAAACACCCATTACCCTACAGGGAGCCCCACACATATATAGAAGCATATAGAGGAGTGTTGTCTGCTCATGTTTGTCTGGGGCTCTGTATGGGTGAAATTAACATTTTTTACCATTTTTTCTTACATTCTTTAACAATTTTATAATTTTTAATGTGTTAACCCAATGCATTCTCTTATATATGCGAGGCGACCTATGGTCAACTCGCATATATAAGAGAATGCATTGGCACAGGGCCGTTCTGTTGGGTAAAGGGTTAAGAGATCAGTCCGGTCAATACAATCGAAACAAAAATATGCATTGAAGCAGTAATTCAGCGCCAGTGATCTGGTAATTCTATTTGATAATTGTTTTAAACAAAAATTGTTTCGTTAAATTGAGCTAGCATTTAATCTAAAACAATTAAAACTTTAATTTTGTTACGGTCTATGTGGACCCAATTTTTCCAAAAATAAATGATTCCGTTCACTGATATCAGTAATCACAGCAACAATACCCATCGATGAACCATTTTAAGAGTTTAATTCATGGTGGATTATGTTAGAAATACAAAATTTTACCTCTTTGAAGATAATCTAAATAACCAATAAAAAGTCTTAAAGTAATCAATGCTAAATTCAATAAAGTGGACAACATATGGAGACAGGACTCCAGCCAAAGCGAAATTGAATAGTCACGTGCCGTGAATTACTCAGAATTTGACTTCTCACAACGTCGCGTGCTGAGAATTGTGTACGTCGTTTTGCGCGTAATAAAATAGTTCCTGTTTTAAATTCAAGTCGAGCTGCCTTCTCCAGTCTGGGCAATTTATGGACGAGTCCGCAGGACGAGTCGATAGACAGATCAGACAAGGCTGCGAGACTTGAATACGGATCTGGGAAACACACAGGGTGATGATAACCAACTTATCTTACAATTCGTCCCATAAAAATAAAACTCAATTTAAAACAGGAACTATTTTATTACGCGCAACACAACGTACACAATTCTCAGTATGCGACGTTGTGAGAAGTCATATTTACCAATATTTGCACCTCAATCTGCATGCATCTAGTGACTATTCAATTTCGCTTTGGCTCGAGTCCTGTCTCCATATGTTGTCCATTTTGTTGAATTAAGTATTGATTACTTTAAGACTTTTTATTGGTTATTTAGACGTTTAGTTTTGAAAGCAAGCCAGTTGCCGAAACACACGTGCACCATCTGTTGACATCCACGATATCCTTGTTGCCATCCAGGATACAAGATCGGAAACCGCCTAGGCGTTTTCGACTGTATTTGAGAAAAAATAGCTAAATTGTAAGATAAATATAATTATCCTATCCTATACTACCCTTGCGGAACATGTTCGTGCGTGACTGTTTTTTTTTCATTTTGGCAACGGTATGCTGTTGAACTAACTGAATTAAAGAAGGCATCTAAACTCGATGTACACTGTACAATGCAAAGCTATTTACGACCGAGTTTAATTGTATCTACAATCCACGAGTTTCTTTGCATTAAAATAATATTCATATTCAATACGGGCCGTCATAATCGACGGCCCCATACCGTTTCATCAGTTTGACGGTCCCATACCGTTATTTTATGGGCCCATGAAAATTGTCTAAATTAAATATTTTCGTGATTCAAAGTAATTCCGTCAAAATTCAATAGTATATTTATCGGCGACCATATTATATACGACAATGACTCCATACAGTATGACTGAATCTTACTCTGCTGATATTTAATATGTATATAATATCGGCATTCATTCTGTGTTAATCGGGTCGGTACGTTGACAATCATGTTCACAGTGTTCTGAATATGATTGTTTCAAAGCACATGCATGTACATTTACAAGAAATGATATACATGTACATGTACTGTATGCACCAGTGTAATTCACAAGAGCTTCGGTGTCAATAAAAACACCGTAAACAATGAACTGACGCCACGCATTGACGCATGATCACATATAAACAATTCCAACTTTACAATTACACGGACAAATTCATCCTGTGTTCATCAATTTTCATTGAAACGTATGGATATGAGACCTTGTCATTATTCGCCATGTTATCGTCAAGTTATTATGACAATTTACCGGGAGTACACTATTGGTTGGATGTTCTTATCAAACTATCTTTGGCTGACTCACTGATATTCATACTAAGTGGTTGTGATACCAAAATTTCATGGAAAATGTGCGACTACAGGAGAACATTGTCGCCAAGTCATTGCGCACAGTTAGTATGGGATCTGCTGTTGTCTTGGAGGTTCCAATCCCAACTAGCTGTTATTGATATACAGTACCCGTCAAAAGAAGTGGTATATTAAGCGCGCTATTTTCGCGCCCAATATCGAAATAATATTGCAACGGGAAATGCTTATAAGCATGTCGCTTGTGATATTATTGCAATATTTTGCACTTAATATCTCAATATTTTGCGTTTAATATTGCGCTCAAAATTGTGACATTTAAATCAAATTATTGCTTCTTCTATATTGTTTATTGTATAAATAGAGACAATGTTTTAGATATGTATATACTTATAGTTGTAAATGCTATATGTACACTGTATGTACACTCACTTTATGCACAATATTTATCTAATATAAATATAACAATATTGGGTCTGTATTAAATTTAGCGCGCTTAATATCGCAATATTTTGCATTCAATATTGCAATAATAAGCGCGGCAGATTTTTGGTATTTTGCTATAATCACGCCTTTTTCTAAATTAAGCACGCTCAATATCGCAATAAAGGTGCGCATAAAAATACCACTTCTTCTGATTGGTACTGTATTGTCATGATGTACCAAAAAGTATGCCATTAAGATATTTTACTTTTACATGTACATAAATTTGAGTTTTAACTGTGAAACATGTAGCTTTGTTCTTTTTATGGCTTAAAAGGGCATGCCAATATTCATGTTTTAGAATGGTCGAAATTAGTATTACTCATAACTGAATACTGATGGGTTGGCTTATCAGCTATTACTAGTATCGTTTTTTATTTACAGCCATATGTATACAGTAGTTAGTGAAAGGCGAACACAATACGCGTGCGTAGCCTTTTCCGGATTAAATTCTATGAGGCAGATAACAAGCTTGATCCTCTGCAAACTGCAAAGTTTCATAAGTATTGTCTATCAATTTATGCATTGAGGATTTACATTTAATCAAAACTATGATCGTAACATAAGAACTAAGATGTATTTTTCAGTTAAGAATAATACTAGTTTCGACCATTCAAAAACATGAATCGTAATGCCTACCGCGAAATCATGTGGTTACCATGGGAACCCGGCTAATTCTATGGTAAATTAGCAAATTAAGAGCAAAAAATTGGTGTTGACCCATGAAAAATACCATTGGTTTGACCTTTATTAGTTACGATCTTGATATTAATTAAACGGTGCTGAACCGTAAACAATACAACGGTCTGACAGTTATTGGTTACGGTCTGCCAGTTACTTAAACGGTTTTATACCGTGGAACATGCTAAGGTCTGACCGTATGTTTAACGGTCAATTGTTGGCAGCGATGTTGCGCGGTCTCAGACCGTTGAAACGACGGTATCTTTTCTAACAGTGTACTCCCAGTCTCCCACACGCCATTGTAGCAGAAATAACATCAATATGTTTCTCTAAACATGACACGGGTGCCTAGCAATTTGCTCTGTACTGAACACAGGGCCGCCATCCACAATGTGCTCAAATGACATGCACATTACTTCATTGTTTGCTCACGAAGGGAGCTGAAGTTGCTGAACAATGCTCAAATCCTCCGTTTCATATTAACATTTTATACTATATAAAGGGCGATATCCGGAGCGATACCGGTCAGGGCTTAATGGCTCGTAGCTGGTGCATGGGTACCATGCGCAATTAACGAACACCCAAGGTGCGTTATGAACAGAGTTAGCAAAGAGTCACTCGTGTGTATGTACGGTGGAAAGATGCAATGTGCATTAGGCCAACATCGAATCCCGTATGTGCGGGTTTGCGCTCCAAATGAATAACTAAATTCGTGTATCTGGGCAAGTTTTCTTTACGGGTGTCAGTGGTTTCGACATGCAATGGAATGATTTCCCGGTAAAACTAACTCTGTGTGTCTTTCAGTTATTGGCAATTCGCGAAAGCACTGTCTCTCGATCAAAACCCAACTTGACTTGTTCGACTTGCACGTTATGCCAATTTTATTATATGGTTGCGAGATTTGGGGTTTCGGTAACAATGATATTCTTGAAAAAGTTCATCGAAAATTTATGAAGCATATTCTTCACCTGAGGCCATCTACTCCCAACTTTATGCTGTATGGGGAATGTGGGAGACTACCAATTGAGTGTATATAAACACGAGAATAATAAAATATTGGTGCAAAATTATGAACAGTGAGGAGGTGAGATATCCCAGAATACTTCTGAAATTAGCACAGACTATATTCGATATCAATGCTAATCATTTCCCTTTGTTACACCGAATCTATGATTTATTAGACCATTGTAACCAATTACATGCATGGCACATGGAACGTATACCGGATACTGCCCAATTCGTTTCGTATATAAAGTGTAGTTTAATTTCACAATTCACGGATAATTGGGAAACTGATATGAACAACTCCAGTCGTGGTAAGATATACCAAATTTTTAAACACGACGTATCCTTCGAAAGGTATCTAACGTTGAACGCAGTAAACCGGATTACATTATGTAAATTTAGAACAAGTAACCACCATTTACCGATTGAAACAGGACGCTGGAGAAAACCCGAACAAACTGACCGACTATGTCCACTCTGTAACTCCAGAAAGATTGGAGATGAATTTCATTATCTTCTTGAATGCGAGAGACTATCACCCGATAGACATCGATTACTATCAAAATTTACTAACAAAAAACAAAATACTATCACAATGAGTGAAATACTTAACCAGAACAATTCAACAGACATACGAAAATTGTGCGACTTTATTAAAATAATCAATCGTAAACTTATAAATTCGGATAAGCTTGGGTAGATACCGAAAACGATAGTAAATGACACTGTATTCCTACGAACCTAACACGAAATAACATGTGCAAGCGACTAAACCAGAGTGGATACATACTCTTAATTATATTACCTCGCTGGTAATATAATTGAGGGTGTCTATGCACTTTGTTTGGATCAGTCATATATGGCACCATAGTATATAGCGTCAGCAGACAGCACCTATGGCAAACAGGTATATTATTTATAAATTGTAAATACTTTTCATATATTATAATGTATATCATTTGTATATCTATTATGTAATTCATGTACATAAAATGTATTATATGTTATCTTAATACCTATGTATTATGGGTCAACAACATTAAACGAATTGAATTGAATGAAACGCACAATGTTGTGATATGGTCTAGATACTGAAACATCGATAAACCCATATATTAAAATAACAAAACGAGCGAATCCGCGCCTGTACATTGGTGTGTGTTTGCACTCACAGCTGGTGTTCATTTAGTTTGAATTAAAGTAACTACTTGTATCACAAACTAACCCCGAGTCATCGCGACACCCTGACCTACATGGATCACCACATAGATCCCACTTCCGGGAAAATTGGGGCTACCTGGAAATTGACCCGACACGTGGTAGTTAAACATTTTAACGCATGTAAGGAAAAACTGACATTTTATGGCTGTAATCGTTTCATTTCAATATACTGCTCTATGTCCAGTCATTGCCGCGGTTACATCTAGCATACATTCCACGGCCTGATAAACTTTGCAACACGTCCAAATTCGCGGACAGCTTGATGCATTTCCATGGAATATTTATGAAGTGGTTGTGGACATATTTGACCCTCAACCACCGCCCCTTTGAATGATACGCTAACTTTGCAACTAAAGTTTTCTTTATGCTGCAATAAATAGGAGCACATTGCCCCTCGTTACTGGAAGGGTTACAATGGTGTGGTATTTGTCGAACAATAGAGAATTAACAAATCTTTCACAGAATGACATTTTAGAATTGTTAAGAGATCAGTCCGGTCAATACAATCGAAACAAAATATGCCTTTAAAAAGTTCAGCGCAAGTCATCTGGTAATTCTATTTGATAATTGTTTAAAAAAAATAACTGTTTCGTTAAATTGAGCTAGGTTTTAATCTAAACAATTATAACTTTAATTTTGTTAAGGTCTCTGTGGACCCAATTTTTCCAAAAAATAATGATTCCGTTAACTCATATTGGTAATTACAGCAGCAATGCCCTCTGATGAACATTTGAAAGGTTTAATTCATGGTGGATTATGTTAGAAATACAAAATGTGAACTTTATAAAGATTTTTGAAAATTATTTTTACTTAAATTTGTCAAAAAAACACACATGGGAATGTGTACTGAACACTGTGAAGAATGATGTGCTATTAAACACTATTCCCATTTCTTGTGTGTTGTTTGGAAAATGTACTTAGAACCAATTGTTGACAAATGATAGATTGTTAGCATGAGAAGGGACTGGCTACTTGGTGTGTGGCTTAGCATCCGAAGGAACTGTCATATTATTTTCGGACCCCCTGTCAAGACTAAATGGCTGTTAGCTGTTAATTCGGACAAGATTTCAAGTAATGTAGAGCAGATATTTAAAAAGATTTTATTAATGTCATTTTGTCATCGCAAAGTACAAAGAGAAGGTTAAAAATCACAGAAATACACAAATAAATATATCCATAAGAAATATTTGATAATTTACTTTATGGTCAGAAACAGATCCCGCCTGCCCCTCTTTCCCATTTGTAATTATGTACATATTAATGTTATTTATTGCTGTAATTATGTTAAATGTTATACCTTAATACATCATATTTACTTCAGGAGTGCATAGCATATATCAAAGAAGCACATAGTAAATTATTGTTTTTATACTTGTGATTCCGTGTGGCTAAATTGATTGATGTTTGAAACTGCACAAGAGGGGCTTTGGCGGACAAATGTGGAATGTATGCAAATCACTCTTAACTGGCATAAAATGTTGTGTGAAATATAGGCAATCTGCATCCGACTGGTTCGATAACCTGCAGGGAGCATGACAAGGGTTTATTCTATCGCATCTATTATATATGATATATGTGAACGATCTAATTGAAGATCTTACAAATTCCCCATTTGGACTCCATTGAATTTGAAGTCAGAGAAAGGGACAACGTCGGTCATTTGAGTTGGGATTTGTTCCAATCAGCTATCGCCGAGGGCAGAAAGGACTTTTTGTAGTGCTCAGTGTAGCATCGGTAAGAATAGAAATTTCCCGGGCGTCTGAAATTATAACTTGAGACCTGGCTAGCTCTGGGTGGGAGGATGGTAGATAAGTAGTTGGGCGATTCATTTTTCACTATTTTGTGAATCACCTCAAGCTTGTGGAATTGGCGCCGCGTTTCTAACGAAAGCCAACATACCTCCCGCAGGACAACAAAATTAGGAACCGCGCGTGTCAGACCAGAGACTATAAGGCCAGCATCTGAATGGTGGTCGAGCTTGTCTTGTCTAACGGGTAACGCCGCGCGCAGTCCCATACAACATCAGAATAATCGAATAGTGATAATATATAAGTTTTGTATATCTTTTCGAGCGTTTTTCTATCGAGTTGATATTTGAATCGCCTCAACTGAGCCAGAAAAGAGGCGATTCTCTTCACTGTACTTTCTATATGAATGTTCCAGTTTAGATTTTGTTGTAGTTCAAGACCAAGGTGTTTATGTGATTCCACAACGCCGAGAGGGTCGTTTATAAATATAAGGTTTGGTATTTCTGGAGAGAAAGTTAACGAGAAAGACATGCCTACGGTTTTGGATGGGTTAAAATTCACGAGCCTGTTTTTTTACCAGGTCGTTATTTTTGTCAATTCATTATTCATAATTTTAGAAAGTTCATCCATGTCCCAACGGCTGCTCATAATGCAAGTCTCATCTGCGTACATTCTCGTGATGGAGTCATTATTATCTGCTAAATCGTTTATATAAACGAGGAATCAAAAAGGACCCAGAATGACCCCTGAGGGATTCCTGCTGGGGTAACGTCGTAGTCTGAAAAGGTATTATTTATATGGCCTTTTTTTCTGTTTAGTAAATAGTCTTCGATCCATTGTAATGTTTGACCTCCACACCATAGCGTTGAAGTTTGTAAATCAGCCCCCGTGTGCCATATAAACTCTTTCAAATGCTTTGGAATTGTCACAAAATATGCCGCATGTGAAGATGCCTTTATCGATAGATTGACAGATATTGTGGTATAGGTATATTAATTGATATGTGGTATTGCGACCAGAGAGAAATCCGGACAAGAGTTTATTTTCTAAGACAACCTTCTCAAATACTTTGGCTAGGCACGGTAGCAATGAGATCGGGCGGTAATGTTTGGAGTCAGCGGGGTCTTCTTTTTTGAAAATTTGGATAACATTAGCTAGTTTCCATATTTCTGGGAATTTTGCACTGTTGATCGGTTTCTTAAATAGGAGGACTAACGGCCCGTGATATTGAATTTAAAGTTTCGTGGAGCATTCTAACACTGATTCCGTCGTGGCCATGAGCTTTATTCAATTTTAGAGATTTGACATCTTTTTTCACAAAGGACAATTCTGGCATCAGCTTTTTGGTTCGAGTGTAAAAGAAGCGAAGGGTGTGCACAGAATCGTTTATAGCCGAATTTGATATGAAACTCATATTTATTATTTACCTTTTTCAGAATCATCTGACACATATGTTTTCCCACTGACATTTACGGTTCCAGTGGCGCTATATAGAGGAGGGATATTATTCACTTTCTTTTTATTTAGGAGATGGTTAACAAGCTGCCAGAAATCACGGGGTTTGGTGAGTCTTTTATTCTGTCTCCCAAATTATTATCAAATTTTTATTTGGGCGTTTTTTTTCATGTTATTAACTTTATTTCTTGATTGTTTATATGCCCGCCATGAAACTGGGTTGTTGATTTTTAAAGAATTTGCCCTGAGTCTATCTCGCTTGCCTAACTCTATTCTAATCTCCGAAGTGAACCGAATTTTATCTTTGGGGCGGATTGTCACGTTATGCTGTGGTATATTTCTGTCCATGATTGATAGGAAAGTAGATTGGAATATTTTGACCGCCGAATCGATATCAGGGGCCGCATTGATTAATTCTTCCCAATGTACACCATTTAGCATGCAGTTCGTTCGTTGGGAATTAGCTTTTTTATAATTCTATACTTTTCTCTGTAAAGCGGAGACTGCGGAGCAGTTGAAAGATATCGTTGCATAAACACCCAAGTGTCTGAAACTCCGAGGTTTAAAAGATCGCAATACAATACATGAAGTGATTTACTGATAATAATAGGATCAATTCGTTGATCAAGTCAATGATATTTTCTAACTTTTGTCAAATACTTCTTATAATGGAAGATAGAGATGGAATTAGGTAAATATTTCGAGTGAGTGGGTTGGCCTGGGTGAGACCGTATGTCGACCGATTAAAATAGCAGAAAGAGGATAAAAAGAAGTATAAATTTTATGTTAATTCTCCAAAAAATGCTGCGGGTATACAGACTACTGTGAAGGTGGTTGGTGAAAGGCGAGCGTTTATTCCTCGAATCAAAGATACCAATCGTAGCCCTATACTGGTTCAGACAACACGACATAATTTAGTCGGCGATTGAAGCATGAAGTATAGGTCTGCAAAAGGTCCGGATTCGAAAGAAAAGCTGCCTTCCACCATCGTTGCTTTGACACACCAGTTCGGACGTTTTACTCGGTATACTTTATGAGGGGGTGTTGCCCCGTAACATAGTTATGATTGAATCATTGGTATAGTTGGTGAAGATGATGAAAAACATGAAATAATAGCAAACATGAAAACAACATGAACAAGGAAAACAATGTGCATATGTACACAATGATGATGAGTTCGATGATGTGACAGTGTGGGCACGAAGAGGGCTCGAGTATTCACTGACAAAAACAGGGATCATTTTATTGATTGCTCTCTAAGTCTGAGATGCGCGATTGTGAAAATAAACATGTATGCGGTTTGGCGACGAACTGAGTTGTTTCTCAAAGTTCAGGTATGAATTTGGAATAGTAAACATTAAAGTTAAAGAATTGAAGATGGGGGGGGGGGGGACAAATACAAATCATCGCATGGTCGCGTTTTAACTGGCAGAGGAAGGGTGGTCCAATTGTTTAATTTCGTCTAAGGTAACGCGTACATGTTCCAAATTATCTCGAGATCGCAGAAAGCAAAACCTTTTTTTTTAATATAAATTTTATTGAAACAGTCAGATGATTTTACATACAAAATGAATGGTTGTACATGTTGGATATAACATATAGATATTATTCATCTGATACATACATTCAGGCATACACTCCTTCACTCGCTCACGCTCGCACTCTTACTTACATCAACGGGCATTCAGTGGCTCTAAACAGGCTCGGGACCTCGGTGGCTCAATCGGTTAGGGGTACCACCCCAAGCCGTTTCGCCCTCCAGCGCTGGCGATAAGGGTTCAAATCCACACGTTTCCATCGTGGACTTTGTAACTCGAAATCGTTATCTGGTGGAGTTGCCAGTTACTCGCCGATGGCCGGTGGTTTGCAGCACATGGTTGACGAGTTTATCAGCCATTGAAATCACTGTTAGATTAGTCGCAAGTGTGCGGATTTCCTCCACCACTAAAACTGGCAATGTCGTGATATGGCCTTAGTGGCTAAAGCAACAATAAACCCCAATCAATCAATCAATCTAAACAGGCGATCGGGCAATCTTTTATATTGTAATTGAAACCATGATATACAACAGAGAATGGTTTGAAGTTTTAAGTCACGTTAAGCATGTTATTTTCATTGTTTGTTTCGGTTTAGCACGACACTCAACTGAAGGGTGACTTTTATTACGCAAAATTACGCAAAACTAAACTGTCGACAGAGGAGGTCTCGTAGAGCTCATATTAAGACCAGCAGTAAGATACATACTAACGTTATTGGCGTTCTGGCATACCGTATTTTGGGAACAGTCAGAACAAAAAGAGCACGTGTTATTTGGGTGTTTACCAAATGAGGCGGCAAGTCTCGTGCGGAATTTTTATTGTCCGCAGCACCTGATGGATTAAATATATTAGGTCAGGCTTTGGCCAAAAGAACTTCTTCACTTGACTGTGGACTGTAGCGCAGAGACCTTCTCTCCAACATTTTTACACAGGGACCATTTGGTAGGGGTTAAGTAGACAGGTATTTACATGTATTTTGTATTATTGTTCAAAGTTCTGGTACATGCAGTTCCAGTTAGTTTAACAGCTTTCCAGTGTTCAACTGGAGTATGGGAAACAGAGCAGGGGTGGTTCAGGTCTAAAATGGATATAAGTTTGGTGGAGCATAGTAAGTTGCATGGTCCACGAGGACTTATAAATGGTGGGGTGTTGTATATGGGTATGGGTGTAGGATGGGACGTGGTGGTGCCGGTTTAACATTCTTCTCTTCGTCATATCAGCTTTTGGCATTTTTCAAATGGGAAATACGTCAAATTCACCCTTGCCACATTCGTCAAAAGAACACTCTCTTTAAGTTAATTTGAATGCAAAGTTGAACTCTATTTGACATTTGTACTATCACGTCACAAATTTGGTGAACAGCAGTAGTAGCAACATAAAGAGTCAATTACTGCAACGTCACAATTTGTTTGGTATAGCAACCAAAACAAAATGGCGATATACTTATGTAACTGAAGAAAATGAAAAGATTTGAAAGGCCTATTACAATCATCGTCATAGAACCATGTGTCATACTTTACTCACAACCAATTATATATATATATAATTATATCAATATACCGAAAGAGGGTGGGGTGACATATACTGAACTATTTTGGGTTGTCAATAGCAAAACATTGTACCACAAAAAAATTAGCACATTGCAGTATAATTTCAGTCCGTTTGATTTATCAGGTTTCTCAGTGATGTGATCCAAGTACCGACATGAAACTGACAGTAAGAATAGCATTAAAACAGATAGCAAACCGGAATGCAAACATGTCGAACACAACTGCCATGTGCTTCCATGTAATGGACTCGTCCGTGTCGATATCAACCTTAGATTCCGTGGTTGCGCTATCATCCTGCCAATTTTCAATTTTGTTGCCACTGCACATGACTGCTTCCAAAACTTTTGTGACCGTCTTTCTCCACCCACCAATTGTTCCTCTTCGTTGGTAAAATTCGATGTTTTTCATGGCGGCGATGACACACAGAAAACTGGATACCGCCAACCACTGGACATACACACCTTTTAAGAAAACAGGGATTTGCATTATCTCTATGAAAGAAACACACTGCACTGCAGAGTTCAGTCCCTTCTTTACCCTGGTCTGGCAGCTGCCACCAAGTATACATAATGTATTTAAAGATAACAATTTTATTTAAAGAGGTATTCTATTCTAAATCCTGCCATTTATGGGAACATCTCCTGTTATATTCAACAGAATATATGCAACAAATGAATGAATTTGAGCCATGGATGAGAGCAAAATACACTCGATTACTTTATGAACGATGTAAACAACATGGTAACATCGTTCATAGAGGACATGGGTGTATTTCGTACTAATTCATGGCTCAAATTCATTCATTTGTTGCATACATTCTGCATAAAAGGAGATGGTTCATCAAATTTAGTGTATAGTAACCTTTTAAGACCTTTGTCGGTTACCATACAATCTGATTTTTTTCAGTCAATTTACAAATGAATGTTGACAGTTCAGTTCTTTCAATTCTTTCAATTATTTATTCCCATAACCTTATAAATACAGGTATCCAGAACGAATTGTAATCGACAAAAGCCTTCAATAAAAAATATGTGATCGGACATGCATAGCGATGGCAGTGAAATCTGCCTTGCACTTGGGGAACACATAGTCGTGATAGTGAAGTCGCCGACCGGGACTCTCATTATAAAGGCCATGGAATTGTATAATGATTAATGACCAGCGGCGAAACAAATAGAGTCTTTTTGGAGGTCAATAAGCACTATGGGTATCACAAGTTGATTAAAGGCACGGGCGGCGTTCGTTGCACAAATATTCATATTTGTTCAAATCGCCATCAACAGAAGGAATATTATATAGTATATAGTTTTGTTCATATGCCAAACATAATCAGCGCGCAAATAGTATATTTTCGCCAAGACATACGATGGTATACTAGTCCAGTGCATTTATGAAAAAAAATGCCAATCCCGGAACTAATTGCAACAGATTTTTTTTCCTGGAATAAGTACATAAACTGTCCATAATCAACATACTAAAAATCGGCAAAAATCGGAAAAAGAGAAATTGGTGAATTTCGTGAAATTTCGGGGAAATTTGGTCAAATCATCAATTTATGGATTTCCATGGATGTATATAAAAACAATCAAATTCACAAATCCTACAAATAGCATGTGTATTGTGTCGACCTCAATTTCCAGAACTCAGTACTGAAAACCAATCCCAGATTTATTAAGTATTTTTCGAGTTGTGTGCCTTCAAAAACGCGAGTTTACCTGATTTCGGTCAATTTTCAGGGCCTTAATTTCGCAGAATGAGCCAAAATGCCTTATTTATGGTTAATTATTTAAAAAACTAGAGCACACTCAAGGGCTTTGTCGGTGTTTTAGTAATTTTCTCACTAGATTAAACACAAAAAAAGATTAACATGTGCATCTGTAATTAAGAAGAAGATTATATTCTCAAACAAAATGTGTGTTCCATTGTATGGACTCTGACACAGAACTTGTGTGATGAAATGCAATATTTGAGGTCATGTAACTCAATAATTTAATATCCATATTCTCTTATAACCTTTTAGGTATGTTGGATTGAACAAATTTTAAAGGTATTAACAGAACATTATTTAAGAAAATCAACTTATGGTCCTTTGAATACTTAGTCTTAGCTTGTTTCCAAAGATGCCATTTTGAGGCATTTTTGTCCATTCTAAAAGGTTTTGGGCCATAAACGCAAAAAAACAATGGGTTTTTTAATGTGTAAAATTATTTGAACTTTCCTCCCACAACACTTTAGTGATAAAAAATTTGCCTTACATTGGTTATGCCGTCGTATGTCACTTGATTTCATTCATTTTTCAGGAAACTGACTCCAAATTTTAACGTTGGTATAGGGGTAGGAAAAATCATAAAATGCAATCTTATCACCAAATTACAGCCAATTCAGACACAATTTTGTTTTCTTCCAGTGTGTGTACACTCCTGTTGCATTATAAAACTGCTTAATATGTTATTGGACGTTGATTTATAATGTTATGGTCATGTTGTATAAAAACAATCCTAAAATGGTGAAAATGCCAATTTGACATTTCACTGCCAAATTATGACAAAAAAGATTATATCTCTGTCAATAAACATAAACAAAGGAAATATTCAATTATGTATGAAAGAGCAATGTAAGCAGAAGCTGTTAATAATATAAAGTTTTATGCTTCAAGATGCATAATCTTGACGTTTTTGTTGATATGCTTTCCCCTACCCCATTTTTCTGCCGTTCAAATTTGGAGTGAGTTTCCACAATGGTGAGTGAAATCCAGTGACATTCATTGGTATAGCCATTGAAATGCTATTTTCTCAACAAAAAATGTTTTAAGAGGACAGATAAAATAATATTACACAATAAACGTTCGTTCATTTTTCTGAATATACCTAAAAACCTTTAAAAAATTACAAAAACGCCCCACAATAGCATTTTAGGAAAAAAGGCTAGACTAAGAGTTCATAGGACCATAATTTAATTTTCTTCACCAACGTATTTGGAAATTCCTTCACAATTTGTTCAATCTAGTATTCTCAAAATGTTAGGAGAAAAGCAGAGCATATGGATATTAATTTATTGAGTTATTTGACCTCAAATATGGCATTTCATCACACGAGTTCTGTGTCAAGACAAAATTGGCTAAGTCCATTCAATGGAACACACATTTTGTTTGAGAATATGTTATTCTCCTTATTCATAGATGTACATATTAATCATATTTTGTGTTTTATATAGTGAGGACATTACTAAAACAGTGCAAAAGTCATTAATTTTGCTCTTGTTTTTTAAATAATTAACCATATAATACGGCATTTGTCTCATTCTGCGAAATTAAGGCTACAAAATCAGGTAAACTCGCGTTTTTTGAAGGCACACAACTCGAAAAATACTTAAGGAATATGTGAACGGTTTCCAGTTCTGGATTCAGGAAAATGTGGTCGATAAAATAGCCATGATGTTTGTAGGACTTGTAAATTTGAATTTTGTATATGCATTGATGAAAATCCATAAATTGATGATTTGACCAAATTTTCCTAATTTGTTTTCACGAAATTCACCAATTTCCCCTTTTCCGATTTTTGCTGATTTTTAGTATGTTTTTTATGGAGGGTATATGTACCAATTCCAACAAAACAAAATTATGTTGCAATTAGTTCTGGGTAAAACCATAAATGCACTGGACTATACATAAAGAAGAGCTTGCTCGTGGTACAAAAGTTTTGCGCTTCTGTTTACATAACACAGCGCAATTCTATTGGTTAATCACACACAAATGATATAAACGCTCTTTATTATTTCCATATCAGGAAAACTGTAACAAATAACGCTCTTTATGTTTATACCGGATCTAAACAAAAGCCAGGATCTGTAACGTTTTTTGCTTCTGTTTACATAACAAAGGAAAAACATTTGACAATAAAATACTGTTTATGCCATATTTCTGATTGGTATAAGAACAAGTCCCTATATTTTACTATTATTTATGTTTATGGCGGTTTTTGACGGAGGTGAATATTTTAACAGCATACCCACCGCCAACGCCGCCCGTATCTTTAAGTGTGTGATTAAAAGATGGGCACCAGGTTTTATTAGTTGTTGAATTCTAAATACTACTTAAATTTGGCATTTACGAATCCATAATACCAGTTAGAGGGGTACTGTACACTAAATCCAGCCTTTTATGGGACCATCTCCTTTTATACTCAGCAGAATATATGCAACAAACGAATTAATGTGAGCCATGGGTTAGTGGAAAATACACTCATGTGCTATATGAACGATGCAAACAACATGGTAAATATAATTAAAATGAATTTATGACTCCAGTAAATCCATATACCAAATTTCATTACTTTCTGTTGGGATTATATATAGTTATCGTCCGGAAACAAAAACCGGATGTATAGACGGACCAATAACATACAGTACGTATACAAATGAACCGAGAAGGGGGTGACAACATCTATAAGGCAACCCCTTCCTTTGTGAAGAACAACAATCGTCGCTTATCACGCCATTTACGTGCAAATGGTTCATATTTAACCCTTTACCCAACAAAACGGCCAAAACCGGCCAAATAAAGCTTCAACAGCCTAAAATATCTTCGGTCTGTCTCAATAAAACCATACAAATATGGATATCATTGGAATCGGCTCATTGACCACATTGTGATGGTTACAGTTATGCCCTGTGCCAATGCATTCTCTTATATATGCGAGTCGACCATAGGTCGCCTCGCATATATAAGAGAATGCATTGGCCTAAACAAATCTTTTTTTAACACTTTTTACCATTTTTTCTTACATTCTTTAATAATTTTAAAATTTTTAATGT
Source organism: Siphonodentalium dalli (assembly GCA_032622095.1). Classification (NCBI taxonomy): domain Eukaryota; kingdom Metazoa; phylum Mollusca; class Scaphopoda; order Gadilida; family Siphonodentaliidae; genus Siphonodentalium; species Siphonodentalium dalli. The sequence continues at coordinate 263,917,226 of CP136063.1, forward strand.
GTTAAGCCATTGCATTATCTTATATATGAGAGGCGACCTATGGTCGACTCGCATATATAAGAGAATGCATTGGCACAGGGCCCTTCTGTTGGGTAAATGATTAACCTAATTTTCACTTATGTTCATAGTGAACGTATTTGATTCTTAGATACAGGTTGCAACAAGAATCTAGTTAATTGCGCCATATGTGGGTGACATATGGTGCCTAATGCGATATACACTTGACCGAATTTGCTACCACCCTCTCACAATTTTACAGCCAAGTGTTACTGAGCAACAGCCTGCTGCATTTACAACTATACGTTTGTACTTACCAAGGTGAGGAAAGTTTTCCGATGAAGCAGGCATATTTCCGGTTATGGACGTCAACATTAGAATCAGTGCCAAGAAAACTGTGACGATAAAGGAGATCTTTTCGCCTGCTGCTGGGTGCAGGAAGAAAACGAACGGAGACAGAAACGATATGAGGGTGGTTGGAATTAGAGTAGTTAAGCTGTAGAACTGTGGTTTTCTCTGTAGCGTTAGCTCCAAATCGAAGTTGCTACTTTTAATGGAGTACCCAGCGTTTGCGATGTTCCACTCTGGATGTGTGGATTGCTGGTCGGTAAGGAATACCCGGCCACTAGTGAAGTAAACCTCCTGGTGATAAAGAAACAAGAAAACCATATTCATAAATAGTAACGCACTCAAGATTATATTATTAGGCATATATATATATACACCCGGCGTTGCGTTGCCAGGTTAAAATGACGTGAAACCCTCTGCACGCTGTGTGATATTTGAGAGGAACGTGCATGAATATGGTGAAAATTAGTGCTAAATATATTTATATCAGCTTTGGTGCATGAATGACTTGAACGGCGCCACTTTTGCGATATTTAAACCACGTCCATTAGACTCATGCATGTATGATATAATGGAAAAGACCATATATAAGTTTGGAGCTAATCGGCATCCAAACGAATTCGTTTCATAGTCATTACCCCAATCATCCCTCACCCAAACTGCACCATTTTCGTGTCTTTAAATCACACGATTATATTTCTCGTATCATGGAGAAGAATAATATTTTAATTTGGTGGAGATCTGCGCTAAAAAATAGTTTTTGTTTAATCAATTGTTGGTGCCCGCCAGTGCACCCTGACTCGAACGGTGCCATATCATGGAGGTGATTATGTATAAGTTTGGTGGAAATCGCGATAGAACTATTTTGCTGCCCTTTACCTTTTCTGCCCCTGACACAAACATCGTTTCTTTTGAAAATTTTAACCCGCACCATCATCTTCCTTGTAAAAAGTTACCCCTGGTAGACTGCCTTGGTGCGATCTCGATTGTACCCCGTGAAGGTATATGTAGAACACGTACAGACAGACAAATATTCGCAAATAAATCAAGGCACCAAATGTGTATGAATTTGATGGTATATCCACTAAACATATTTTTGTCAGTTTTAGTGACTCTCCCGTCCCTATTCTGACTCAAATGGCGCCACTTTTGACATCATTAGACCACACACTTAGACTCATGATGGAGATGAATATATATAAAATTGATGAAAATTGGCAAGCATACAAATTTGTATCAAATTTAAGGCCCTCATATCTCTCACTCAAACGGCACCAATTTGGCGTATTTAAACCACACGATTAGATTCCTCGTATCACGGAATATGTATCAACCTGGTGGGAAATCGGCGCTTAACCTATTGTTTATCAATTATTGTGTGTCTCTCACCCTCTATACACTCTGACTCGAATTGCCCACATTTGACATCTTTAAACCACTCAATTAGGCTCCTGATTATTTATGTTTGGTGCGAATCGGCGACTAAACAATGTTTTATTAAAAAAACCTCATATTTATAAGTGACAAGTTACAAGGAAAACGAATATCGAATGTGCCCCGATTCTGAACAACAAAGACACCCCAACCATTAAATAGACGTGTGCACATAATCCATTTTACTCGTATGTGCAATAACTCTTGTAACAAAATGTCAAGGACGTCTGAATCAACGGGTTGCATTATAGTGACGTACATGTAGGTTCCGGGCCCTGCTGTTTCTTGTTCAAAATATAAGATGATTCAAGTCCGTGATATCAACCATACAAAAATATCATCACAACAAAGAAGTGACTTTGGTCTCCATATCACGCGTCGAGTTGAGACGGTTGGAGCCCGGATCAGAATTCACACAATTACCCAGGATTGTAATTCAAGTTGAATATTTGTTGTTAGAACATGCATGCAGTTTACAAATGCCAGATTACCACTGAGATGGAGGTTGCATATCTGCGTCAATGAACTGGGGTAAAACCCCACCTCAGTGGAACTTGGATCTGAATCTGATCACATCAGTGTATTTTTTGAAATTTACACCACCAATGGTTACGCTATAGCATAACATTTGTTCAGCTTTATTCTATATATGTATTGTATCTAATTTAACATGTACAGTTCTCCTCGTCAATAATGCAAAAGTGAATGTGCCAAAGAACCTTTTATGTTCACCAGACGCCACACGCTATTTCGCCGAAGGACAACCCGCCCACCTATATATAATACAAATGGTACTTAGGAGGGATGTAGGGTATATCAAATGTGCAGTTAGGCTGATTAAGCTATGGTTTGCCTGTGTCTATATAATAATTAAATAAATAGCTGATGCCTAAATTTGGATGGATGCGATTTTTATTTAAATGTTTATTGAAGAAACAATCACATTGAGGAATGTCAAATACAGAATGTTCAATGGCATTGATATGTGTATACATATATGGCATTCCTCGCGTTCACACATATCTCTTTCTTACTGCACGCACTCGCCTGGCTCACAGCATTCGCACACCAGTGGTATAAAGTTATATAATACATAAATATATGCATATGCATAGTATATATAGTAAATCTATTATATATATGTCGGATGTTTCGGATGGACTCAACTCTCAACATAGAGGCTATTGTGGAGATGGTGGTAGAAATATGTTTTAACTGACTGCGTGATAATCGATAGGGGTCTCAAAAATTAAAGTAACTTTGTCGATTTTTTATTAAGTCGCCTGTTTGTTTAAAGCTTTTTCTATAAGGAACCAGTTTTTCAATAATTCTGAAAGTTTCTATATGCCAACTCTTTGAGGAAAACATTAACAGACAAAGTGATTGGTTTAAATTTAGACCGATATATATATTGTTTAATTAGGAGCCAGAGTAAGTTTGTAGTATAGTTTTTACTAATGGGTGGTGTGCCAAGAATCATCGTCAAATTTGTGGAATAAAGATTTATATAATTATGTTTTCCCCAATTATAGATATCTCTAATAAATGTCAGCACATGACAACAATCCCAAAAAATGTGGTTGATATCTTCCTTTTCACTTTTACACCTATCACATTTGCCATCTTGTCTTATATTAGATATGCGTAGAAAGTTATTAGTTGATAATATTCTAGAATATATTCGGAATTGTAACCATTGTAGCTTGGTGTCAGGCGTCGTGAGAAAGGGTAGTTTATCATATGTAAATAATGTACTTCCCATATCAGGAAACTGTGATTGCCATTTTGTGCGCGCTTTAGTCGTAATTTGAGAATCGTTCAAAGTTTTGTAAAACTCTTGTCCTCCCCGCGAATTTTTAAGCAAAGTGCTAAAGTTAGTGGGTAGACTGGGGTAAGAAACTCGAGTTATCTGTTGGCCAAGCTTTTTTGCTGTTAATTTTATCTGCTGCTGTATATTGTTTACAGTGAGGAAGTCTGTGCGTATATTAAATGTCTTATGTATGGCTTCTTGTGAAAGAAAAGAACCTTTACTATCTAGCATATCATTTATATACATAATCCCTTTTTCGCGCCAAGAAGTGAAGTTTATTACCTTTCCATATTGTTTTATATTTGAATTATTCCACAGCGTACATGTGGATATATTGCAATTGTTCACATTTTGTTGTAAAAATTTGACAAATGATAACAAAACGTCATGCCAGAATGGATTTGTTAATTTATTTGCCTGTTTCTCTAAATAGCCATGCTCATATGTAAGGAACATGGGGTCTTCGCATAATGGAATATCTGTGAGCGGCATCCACTTGGCGCTCTTTGTTATGAGGCGTCTCACCCAAGTTATTTTCATTGACAGCATAAAATTATTGACATTAACCATTTTCAAGCCACCGTTTTTGTAATCTTGGCATACAACTTTGCGTTTCACTCGATCACGTTTTGAATTCCATAGATAATTATAAAGCATAGTGTCCAATTTTTTCATAAATGTTTTATCGGGATTTGGAAGTGACACGAAAAGGTGTGTTAATTTTGGGAGTATAAGTGATTTTATTACAGTTATTCGACCAATAGGTGTCAGTAATCGGTGTTTCCATGTCTCAATCAGTCGTTTCACATCAGCAAATTTTATATCGTAGTTGATTTTCATTTTGTCAAGATGTGTATCGAAATGAATCCCTAGAAGATCAAATGAGCTATCAAATCTGATACCAAGATCTGAGCATATACCATCTCTACGCCCAGTATAAGAACCTAACCACGATGCCTGACACTTGCTAGGGTTAATTTTCAAACCTGAAAGATTTGCGAACAGTGTTAATACATTGTATACTTCCCTTAGGCTTTCTTCTCTGTCGTCTAAGATGAGAGTTGTGTCGTCTGCATACTGTGTGATTTTGTATTCAAAATTGCCGAGGTTTATACCTTTGATGCGTTTATTAGATTTAATCATGATAGCTAAGATTTCTGCGATTATCAGAAAAATATAAGGCGAAATTGGGTCACCCTGCCGACAGCCACGGTTTAGTTGGAAACTCTGAGATATATGTCCATTTATCAGAATAGAGGAGTTGATATTTGTGTAGAAAGTATAAATCCATTTTTTATGTCATCACCAAAGTTAAAATGGTCAAGGCATTTATTTATAAATTTCCATGATACTGAGTTAAATGCCTTTTCAAAATCTAGCAGGAGCATAAATTAATCTAGTGTTGTCTCCAATATACCGATTTTTTAAGAAACCAGTTTGATCATGGCTGATTATATCGGGTAGAACATTTTTTATTCGTTCAGCAAAACAAGAGGAAGCTAGTTTATATGTTCTATTTAACAGAGTTATCGGACGCCAGTTCTTTAAAAGATGTCTCTCTTAATCTTTTTTCGGAAGAAGAGTAATAAGTCCTTGTTTTTGGGTTATGTATAATTCACCAGTATCAAATGCTTCACGAAGGGACTCACAAAGAATTATACCTAAGTTTTGCCAAAAAAATATCCAGAACTCATACGGAAATCCATCCAGACCGCTGCTCTTATCATTTTGTAATCTTTTCAATGCGTTTGTTAGTTCGTTTAGAGTTATTGGCCCTTCTATGCTATTAGCAGTATCGTTTGTTAACATGGATAAGTTTCTTCACTGAGAATAGTGCTAATATCAGAATCTTTTATTTTTTTAGATGCATATAAAGTACTGTAAAATGTTCTTGCTTCGTTCATTATGTCGGAATGATCATCAATGTTTTTACCAGTGGAATCGGTGAGCATCGATAGAGTTTTAGAAATGAAATTGCGCTTTTCGAGATTCAAGAAATATTTTGTGGGTTTTTCTCCGTTTTCAATCCACCTGGCTCTAGATCTTATCATTGCCCCCCTCGTATCTTCTTTTCTAATTTCATAGAGCTCCGAGTCTATTTTTTGTAATTTTTCCAATAATTCATCTCTTTCTGTTAAATATTGGTCCTTGTTATCCACCGTTGTTTCGAATTTTAATTTATTTTTGTTTAATTCGTCCTCTTTCTTTCTGCGTTCTCTTTTTCGTTTTGCTGCGAAATTTATTGTTTCACCTCTTATATCCATTAAGAGGGTGTCTACAAATAGGCGTTTACTAATTTTACAAGTAACATTACTTGTATTTTCTTCACATATATTCAGTTTATGAGCGTATCTTAGTTTATTTCTTTCTATAATAGAATGTAGTAATACTGTATATTCATTGTCATGAAGTAGGGAGGTGTTAAATTTCAAATAACCTCGACCTCTCACAATTGTATTTAATTTCAATGTGAGTGATATTATGGAATGATCAGAGCGGTATCCTGGTAATATATCGGTCCCTGTGCCAACTAAACTTAGAAGATCTTCAGATATCATAAAGTAATCTAGTCGAGCCATTTTTATTGGAGATTTGTTTCTCCACGTATATCGTTTTTTGTCTTTGTTGTTAACTCTCCAAGCATCCACCAGTTCGAGTCTGTCGACAAGGTCGCCCACCGCTTCTTTAGCCCGGGGATTGTTAATATGTTTATAATTTAAAGTATCAGCGGACTGATTTTGTCTAATTCTCAATTTGTCTACGGTTACATTGATTATTATAAAGTTTCCAGATTCATCTTTGATAGAATTGTGTATTTGAAAGTCGAGGTTCTGGCTAAATAGAATTGTCACACCACGCGATTGCAATGAGAAGGGTGCCAATATTGTTTTGAAACACCATTCTGAAGAAATGTATCTTTCCATATCTTTTTTTGTGAAATGTGTGTCTTGTAGACAGTATATTGAGGCATTTTGTGCTGGTAAATATCGGAACACGTCGCGTCGTTTCTCTGACTGATTGAGACCTCGGCAATTTGAAGACAGTATATGTGTAGACATAATCGACAACTAGCATGCAGACTACCGAAACATCGACATAGAAGAAGGAGATCATGTATATATATTTAGAAAATACAGCACAATAATATATTACGCCACTGGAATAAGAATCAACCGTACAGATCATGCATACTGACATACAAACATACTGAATATATAAAAAACAAAAATCCGATACGAAACCTCCATGGTTGAGGTTATGAGCGACCGCCTTGGGTCCGGTTCAACATTGTGTATGTGCTGTTACGATGCGAAAGCTGATAAGTTTATCGGTATAACGTTATAATTAATCGTCTAATCACTACCACGTAATTTGGAGCAATCTGACAGTCTATTATTAAGTGAAATGGTTTTATTCAACCATAATATCTGTACACAGTCGGACAGCGAAGAAAAACGTGCATGTTTTTCGCATTCTTTGTAACGTAACAAATGTTATCCACGACTTGTGGATGGATATAGGGTTAACATTGCATTTAAAAGGTTTCATTGAAACATACGACAAGTGACTACGTATATGTATATCTGGGCAAAGTAAAAATCGACTAATCATTGAATAGTTAGTAAAGTTTGCATGGTGCCATATTGTGATTGGAGTGTGGCGCGTGGGGTGAATATAATTTATGGGGTGCAGTTAGGTTTTGTCTAACATATGCTATATCCCTGAACTGTATTTTTGGAATATTCCGCATACATGCAAGGTAGATATTTTTGGAGCATTTATATCTTTGCATTCAGGTTCAACTATGGAGCAATTGAAATTCCATCATTTTATTACGAATTTTAACAATTTCAATGCAGATTTTCAAAAAACAAACAAACAATACATAACATTTTCTTCAGTGTACATACTTATATTTTGACTGAATTTGATCCCATAAAACCGACTCAGACTCGATTTGTCATAGTTGTACAAATTCAGCAGGACACACCATAATCATAGCAAATTAGCAGGACCACTTGGTCAGGGGTGGGGCGGCCGTTTATGTACTCACCATTGGTTTGTAAGCCAGCACCTTGAAATGCAATGAACAACTCTGGGTATCAAATGGGAAGTATGTGACGTCCATTGCGCACGTTGTTTCCGACAACACTGGTAACGACCACTCCATGGCTCCAACTTCCACGCGTAATGGGATATTGTCGTCAGCCACAAATGATACGCCATTAGCGCTACAAACAGAAGCAGTCACATACTAAAGGTACGGTCCGATACGCAACTATAGCTACAAACAAAATCAGTAACATACTATAAAGGTATGATGCGATACGCCATTAGCGCTGCAAACAGAACAAGTTACACACTGAAAGTGTGGTGCGATACGCCATTAGCGCTGCAAACAGAATCAGTTACACACAGAAAGTATGGTGCGATATGCCATTGGCGCTACAAACAGAATCAGTCACAAGCGATTCGCCATTAGCGCTACAAACAGAATCAGTCACACACTAAATGTACCGTGCGATACGCCATTAGCGCTACAAACAGAATCAGTCACACACTAAATGTACCGTGCGATACGCCATTAGCGCTACAAACAGAATCAGTTACACCGTGAAGGCACTATGCGATACGCCATTAGCACTACACACATAATCAGTCACACAATAAAGGTACGCTGCGATTCTCCATTAGCACTACAAACAGAATCAGTCACACAATAAAGGTACGGTGCGATATGCCATTGGCGCTACAAACAGAATCAGTCACACACTTAATGTACGGTGCGATGCTCCATTAGCGCTACAAACATAATCAGTCACACAATAAAGGTACGATGCGATACGCCATTAGCGCTGCAAACAGAATCAGTCACACAGAAAGTGTGGTGCGATACGCCATTAGCGCTACAAACAGAATCAGTCATAAACTATACGCCATTAGTGCTACAAATATAATCAGTCACACATTGAAGGTACGGTGCGATACGCCATTAGCGCTACGAACAAAATCAGTCACACACTAAAGGTACGGTGCGATGCTCATGCATTCTCTTATATATGCGAGACGACCAATAAGCGCTACAAACATAATCAGTCACACAATAAAGGTACGGTGCGATACGCCATTAGCGCTACAAACAGAATCAGTCAAACAATAAAGGTACGGTCGATACGCCATTAGCGCTACAAACAGAATCAGTCACAAACGATACGCCATTAACGCTACAAACAGAATCAGTCACACACTAAATGTACCATGCGATTCGCCATTAGCGCTACAAACAGAATCAGTCACAAACGATATGCCATTAGCACTACACACAGAATCAGTTACACAATAAAGGTACGGTGCGATGCTCCATTAGCGCTACAAACAGAATCAGTCACACACTAAAGGTACGATGCGATGCTTCATTAGCGCTACAAACAGAATCAGTCACACACTAAAGGTACGCTGCGATTCTCCATTAGCGCTACAAACAGAATCAGTCACACAATAAAGGTAGGGTGCGATACGCCATTAGCGCTACAAACTGAATCCGTCACAAACGATACGCCATTAGCGCTACAAACAGAATCCGTCACAAACGATACGCCATTAGCGCTACAAACATAATCAGTCACACAATAAAGGTACGGTGCGATACGTCATTAGCGCTACGAACAAAATCAGATACACACAATAAAGGTACGGTGCGATGCTCACTTTAGCGATACAAACAGACGAAGTCAACCAATAAACATCCCCGATCAAGTGGTCCTGCTAATGTGCTATGATATGCTTGCGTAGTGCTGAATTGCTATGATGCTGTTAGGGCAAACTGATGCTGTTAACAAAAAGTACAGTTATATTTTTTATTTTATTTTTCGCGGTTTTCCGATAATCTGAACAAAAGCCATTATGCGTATCAAACATTCAGAAACATATTTATTGCGAAATATGTTTAATAACGAACCAAAGCTGGACGCTTTGGGTCGTATATAGGCTATATCTGATTTTGTGACGTCACCAATTATTATCTAATACGACGCTACTATTTTGAATTTCGCGAGCGCTTTTGTCGCACAGTAGATCGGTGGGCTTAAAGCATTAATGTCGTATTCGGCTGTCAAGAGGCCAACACAAATCAGTCGACGTGCAACATTCCCCTATTTATATAAACGTCATAAAATCATTTATTTGTTTTTTATTTATAAGGGAAAGTAGGTCTATACTGAATTTCTAACGGGTCTACTCCGGCACTCTACTGGATCAAATTATCGGACCATAGGAAGTTTTAATATTTTTTTTTAATAAACTAAAATCACCACAATTCAACACGATCTACTTGTATCTCAAAGATTTATTTTCCAACTGATGCACTGCATTTGATCAATACTGCATGGTTCTGTAGATACTATACCGTGCGAAAGGAAATAAGATAATATTTAATATGGATTTGTTTGTTCTCATAAGTCTGCATACTTACATACATCTGATAATCCATATATATCCTATTTTCTTGAATAGAATGACAACACATACTTATGAACAAAGCCGAAGATACATTCAGTTCCACGCTAATTCGGTCAATGGGGAAAGTTACACGATGACGTTGTTTGTCGACTATCGTTGAAAACGACATGAAGACATGTTATGAATGAAATTAACATTATGAAATGGACACGCTTCTCCATCTATCCAGAGCATCTGAAGCGGAGAGCTCCCTCAGCACGCCAAGTAATATATGATTAGTTTCAGTTCCACTCTCGACAACATATATAACTATTTATAATATAACCCACCTAATATAAGCCTTATGCATGTGAATCTTATTTGGTGGGAATCTATAAAGTGATTTTGACAAGAATTGTTTTAAACGCTACACGCAGAAACCCCCCATGTGAGTGTTTTAGCTTTGGTTCGATAATAACGCTTGCGTATGATCATATTACTGGTTGTATTAGTTGTTGATTTATGGTGCCCATATTCAGAATGAGCAATGGGTGATGCCACAGTGTCCTGGGCCCACAAACAAGGTACCATGCCTTGCTCACCGGAAGCTTACATTCCGCTAATGATGAACAGACAGTCTGCCGTCAGAGTAGTTTTAGCCAGTCAAAAATAAAAATAGTATAAATAAAATTGTAGAGAACCCTGAATATCATGGATTGCTTACAAAGCACAAAATGTGCAACTTTTAATCCCACACGCAGTCGTGGCCAGGTTATTTTGTTTATATAATCATCGGAGGTGCCGTTGTTGTAAGCGAGAGGTATCGGAATCCACCGAGATCGCAGCGGCCGCACGAATTACTATATTTTACAGATTACCGCGTTATCATAACAGCTACGTTTATATCTCCGTGGCTGATATTTTAGTATTATATGCATATCACAAAATTCCCCGGACTATGTATAGGTTATATCAATCAATAATGATCTCTTGGACCGAAGAATCATAGTTGTGGTATGTCCGTCAAAATTGGGAGGCATAGAACCTGTCCGAAAATTCAAATTGGCCGCGTTCCCGTTGTATAATTGTAGCATGTCCGTAATCAATGGGAAGTAACGAACTTTTCCGAAAATGACCGAATTCTCGCGATATCTTTCCGATGCCGTGCCGTTTGTTATGTCGCCGCCTATGTATATATCATATGGTGGCAGTAAGACAGCATAGCCTGACTATGCCACCCATCGAATATACAATACAATATTTGTTAAATGTATTATGCATTGATATATGTATATTAAAATAAAATATCCTATCCTATCCTATCCTATGGTGTCGAACCTGGAACATTTCGCTGTACAATCCGCAAATATCCCTGTGTTATTTCATGAGTTAATTTATAAGTATCGTCAGAACGGAGGACGGACTGACGGTCGTAACGAACCACAAAGCCTTTCTATCCATCAAAATAAGAATAGTGAAAGAAACAATAGCTCACAACCTATCCGTCACATAATTGTCCCACACAATGACGGTGGTGCACAAATGTATGGATGTCATAAGAAAGAGGAGGTTGTCTGCTATAGGCATATTAAAGAAGATTCGAGGCTAAATGTGATGATGACCAAGGTCCCAATTTCTCGCAGACAAATTGCTCATCGTTCTGATGACATGAATTTTGAGGTGGAAGCTGGATCCCGGAGCGGTTTATTGAAATTTTGAAAATAGTTTTAGAACGTACCCTTCAAAATCAGAATCATTTAATGCCAAAAGTAGAATTTATAAATTTTTGAAACATTCTCCCAATGAGTTAAAAAGATGCCAAAATGTTTTGATAAGACAATCATCAGTTGAAGATTGCTGACTATATGCCATGCTAAGCGCATGTCATATCATGTTTTGACTCGTTATCTTGATGTAGAATCTCGAACCACTATGTACCCATTAAAGGGGTACTGTACGCCATTTCCAATAAATTTCCGATGATAACAACGATCTATTATCGATAATATATAGAAACATAAGTAATTTGAGTCGAAGATGTATTCTGTAAACGTTATAATCAAGATGGTTATTCGCGTCGTTTTAGACACACCATCGCAGGCATTATTATATTTTTCAAAAATATTTTGTTCTTGACTGTTTCATACATACACTAGTTTTTTTCCTCAAATCGCTCGTATTAGCCAAACACCGCGAAACTTTAGAAAACTTAAAAAAAAATAACGGTATTCGTAACGGCATCAGTTTGTCCTACCCACATCATAGCAATTCAGCAGGACAACCAGCATCAATGCATATGAGCAGGATCACTTGACCGGGGGTGCTAAAGGTACGGTGCGATTTGTAGCTTCAATTGATAACTTGTTGCACATAATACGCACACGATTAGATAGCGAAATATACTTAATCGTGTTCACGATTAGATAGCGATTGATGTTCAAACGGAGTAACAGGCTCCGCGGTTAGGAATACATTTCGAAATTATTATCCCGAGTTAATCGGGTGATAACTCTATATAGAACGTACTTTGACGAAATATCATGTATGAAAGAATTTATAACTTTGTTAAAATATAAGTCAAGTTCTCTTATTGGTGGGTGGGCTTGGGGGAGGTTAGGGTGACGCTCTTTAAAAATACCTCTTAAAACATGTCCGTTATTTCGTCAATATCTTTTTAATGATACAATAGGGGTTTCATGTGATATATCAAACTATTGAATAATCGGTCTAAATTTAAACCAATCACTTTGTCTGTTAATGTTTTCCTCAAAGATTTGGCATATAGATACGATTGCGAAAAATATACAGCACAATATCAATCGAAACTTTCAGAATTCTTGAAAAACTGGTTCCTTATAGATAAAGCTTTAAACAAACAGGCGACTTAATAACAAATCGACAAAGTTACTTTAATTTGAGACTCCTATCGATTATCACGCAGTCAGTTAAAAAATATACTATCTACCACCATCTCCACAATAGACTCTATGTTGAGAGTTGAGTCCATCCGAAACATCCGACATATTTATAATACATTTACTATATATACTATGCATATATTTATGTATTATATAACTTTATACCACTGGTGTGCGAATGCTGCAGTGTGAGATATGTGTGAACGCGAGGAATGCCATATCTGTAATCACATATCAATGCCATTGAACATTCTGTATTTTACATTCCTCAATGTGATTGTTTCTTCAATAAACATTTAAAAAAAACTATTGAATAATCGTATGAAGTAATCCATTTGCCGTATTCAGATCACCATCTCCTCAAGTCTATATCAACTCCGAGATACTCTCAATGTTATTTGCATTGCTGCTGCTGTATGTTACACTAATTACGTGGATAGTTCTATCATATGTTCAATAAATTCCCATCACTTCATCGTTATTATACTGAACTTCTCGCCAATGGTATTATGATACAGAGAATGCGTGTTGGGCGTGGAGACTATGAAATGAAAATGTCAAGATCTAAAACAAATCGAACGGGAACTCGCCAGATATTTCGTGTAAACTGTCATTCCACTATTGGTACCATATCCAACCAAAAGTGTAGATGTTCTGTTTATTATAAGCTCCACTCAGTTGGCCCGTGGCTCAACTCGAAAGAAGAGTAGTGCAAAGTTGTATACACAAGCACAGCCATGACAAAGAGCTTGTTCCATTTTTCAGACAGATTGATTGAGGGATCATAGTATGTTTAAAGATACGGGCGACGTTGAGGTTGGTATGCTGTTAAAATATTCACCTCCATCAAAAACCGCCATAAACAGAAGGAATAGTAAGATATAGACAAACTTTGTTATTATGCCAATCAGAAATATGGCATAGACATTATGTTATTGTAATTTTTTCCCCTTAGTTATGTAAACAAAAGTAAAAAACGTTACGTTTCCTGGCTTTTGTTTAGATCCGGATAAGGTAAACATAAAGAGCGTTATTTGTTACTGTTTTCCTGATATGGAAATAATAAAGAGCGTTTATATAATTTTTGTGTGATTAACCAATAGCATTGCGCTGTGTTATGTAAATAGAGGCACAACTTATGTAACACGAGCAGTCTCTTGCTTACGTACACCGTCGTACGTCTTGACGACAATATACTATTTACGCGCTGATTATGTTTGGCATATGAGCGGAACTGTATATATTTTGGTGTTCCTTCTGTCGATGGCGATTTGAACAAATATAAATATTTCTGCAACGAACGCCTCCCGTACCCTTAACAATCAAATTGAATTAAGCACAAATTACTATTTTTCCAACCTCAACACTCAGGGACATTTAACAGAGTCTTCCATCTCATGCAAGACTATTACTATTTGATAGCTTAGCATATAATAGATAAATCCGTCGAGATTGTTTCCATTGTGTGTTTTATTTATGTACACGTAAGTTAAAATATTCGGAACAAACAACCGAAGCGTTCTCATTAATACATAGTGAGAATGAGAATAAAGCATGTAATACCTGGTATGTTTAGCAGCTACCTTTGGAAATGCATTGACAATGTTTTTGTTTTATGACTTATAATTTGCTTGTGATATTATTACCCCCTGATGAGGTTTGTATTAACTATTTCAATATAAATTTAATAACAAGTAATGTGCTGAAAAAAAACCAGGATTATGTTATTTTGTTTAAGTTTATTCTGAAAATTGGGGGGAGGGGGTGGTTCATAAAAGCTGACACTAAATTCAAGGAGTGGAAGCTCGTTAGCGGTAATTTGTTTCGATTATGTTTCTGTAAATCCCCTGAACGCTGCATAATACAAAATAGAAAATAAAATAATGGTCGCGTAATCCAACAGGTCCGTGCGAATGTGTATATATACATGCACTGCATGCATTAGCCAACAGCGATCGTACCTGTTCACAATTGCAACTGGTGGAACCCACACTTCACTTCTCCACGCATAGAAATCATTAGTAATATCCTTCTGTAGAAAATATGTCCAGTTCAGACGCCAGTCAGTCCATTTCTAGAAGTAAATTTATGCATGTATGGAAATTTGATTGAAACAACTTTTAAAGATTCATGAAAAAGACAATAAATTTGAAAAAAGTGTTAAACAGCTACCATCAACAAGTACATATGCTAATATATCGACTTAATTTTAGTATCATAACTAGCAAATAACGAGATTTCGCATATCGAAACCATTGTTAGATAAACATTACCGTTACAGTGAATCACCGATACAAGTACACTTAGTTCAACAAGGTACCAAAGTTGAACCAAAACTTGATGGTGAACAGTATAAGGTCAAACGCATTAAAACAAATGAAAATCATCATCAGCATGGTATTATACAATGTTGCATAATCAGCATGGTATTATACAATGTAAATCATCATCAGCATGGTAGTATACAATGAAAATCATCATCAGCATGGTAGTATACAATGAAAATCATCATCAGCATGGTAGTATACAATGTAAATCACAATCAGCATTGTATTATACAATGTAAATCATAATCAGCATGGTATTATACAATGTAAATCTTAATCAGCATTGTATTATACAATGTAAATCATAATCAGCATGGTAGTATACAATGTAAATCATAATCAGCATGGTATTATACAATGTAAATCTTAATCAGCATTGTATTATACAATGAAAATCATAATCAGCATGGTAGTATACAATGCAAATCATCATCAGCATGGTAGTATACAATGTAAATCATAATCAGCGTGGTATTATACAATGTAAATCATAATCAGCATGGTATTATACAATGTAAATCATAATCAGCATGGTATTATTCATTGTAACAAACCTATTATATGTGTCGTTTGGACACTGACAACTGCAAATATCGTCAAATGATGATGCAGTAAGAATGTTGTTAACAAGTATAATTTTTTTTGTCGAATATGCCTTACAACTGGAACCGGGATTGAGTCATGTGCATATAGAAAAATAAATCTGAAACATCACTAATTTCTATACCCAATTCGTTGTCATTCAAACGTTATTAGAACAAATGTTTGTCGATCAGAGTAGCTGAGAATTCAGTTATTCTGGTAGGTCTGGCAATAACTGATAAACAGCATTCTGAGAACATTGCATCGACGGTTTTTCCTGTTTTGGTAATTGCACAGCACATAAGTAAATCTATATTGAAATAACAGAATGGATGGCATGTTTACATTCGTTGCTTATGATACCTAAACTATTTACAAGCGAGGATTGAAATGCGTGTAAGTCAGAGGCTCGGCATTGCATGGTCTGTAGGTGAAACCAACTGCGTCGGAATTATTTTGTCTGATATTACGTTCAGGAACAGATTAAAATACCTTAGCATTAAAATTGTGAGATCGTCAAAGACGTCATTGATAAAGACTGGCACGTTGCCTCTACCGTAAAGCAACATGTCAGATGTGGACAAGTACTAGAAATTAGTGGAAAGAACTTTCACCGGATTCCCATTTCGGAGCATTAAATATCTTAATGCATTCAAAAACGGTCTTTGAAATTAATCATCGTCCAAGACCGTTATCCTCTATCCGTTCTCTACCACACAGTCGTCACGTATGGAGGATGTGAAAGTATGAGGTAAGGCGAGTTATACGCTACCGGTATTGTCTTCTCATAACTTTTTATTTGTAATGCATGCATTAATGTGGCATTACCACACATATGAATCTACTGTATATTCAATATTGAATTTCAAATGACACTAGACTTAAAATAACTTTACATGTGCATCTCGACGGCAAGAATTAGATTTCTAAAGTTAGCGACATTAGCTGACAACATAGCAAAGTTCTGATATAGGGAGGGTTATATATGTCAGAGAGTAGTAAGTAATGATAACATGTGTATGGGATGAGTATACGAGCATCATACATTGTTTTGGAAGACAGTTATCTCATGCAGTTTTTATTTTATGAATGATCTGAATATTTCAATACGCACTATATCATATTGGCATCAGTTGGCCAGAAAAAGAATGAACTTTTTGTATTCATACGACTTTTTCTTTACATTCAGCTGAAACCGACTGTTTAGTATTTTATACTACAGCGATAACTATTTTGATATTCCCGTTCCGAAACTACAATTTTGATAGATCGTGGAAAAAAACATTGTTCATTTGCAAGCCAATATAATTTGTTCATATCAGTAGATCCAGAACAAGAAATTACAGTCCCATACCATATGCACCAAAAACGTTTGTTTCCCCACAAAATAGAACATGATGTTCTCGAGGGATCGAAAGTGCAGTATAAACTAGAGTGTTTACGACAATCTGGTACTGGCCTAATAATCATGACGCGACGATTTGGTCTTTGTTAGATGTACTTACAATAAACTACTTACCAATTGCACGTCAAGGTTTAAGGACAGTTTCGACCCTTTGGTGTCCTAGAAGCAGATGTTAGTATAATTAGTTATACCAGAAGGCTGCTGAAGGCACACAAGACGATGTAATACAAAGTAACAATAAATTAGTGCCTACAGGGAGGGCGATTCCCCCTGACACTTGGTTCGTGGGAGTGGATTCTGCTGTAAGCATGTATGGCTTATATTTTCCGTCTCCACAATTGACGTATCATCGTTGGATATAATATCTAACAACAATAACTAATAACTATGACAAAGGAAGCGATTCTGCTGTATTATATTTGTATGTTACGGTGTGTGTACGTTGTCCCGTCGTGGGCTTGCCGAAACAGGGAACACATCGGTATATTTATGTGTTATGTTAACCCATCCGGTTTAATAAAAAGTTGAATATGAAACCGTAGCAGCAATATATATTATATATGTATATATTTACATAGCCCGTCTGTGATACACTAAACATGGTCGGTGATTATTCAAGTGGATCGCCAATTTTATAATCCAATATAACAGAGGCCGTAACATGAACATGACGCCACAAAGTGTTGACCTCATCACAAAAAAATGTTTTTTATAATACTCGTCACACAAAAACAAAATCGCCAATGCCACTTTCCCCTGACAGTTCAAATGCATCGCCCGTGGCATCACGTGACCAGAATACGGAAATCAATCGACAATTCACAGGTGAATTTAATGCTAATATTGGGCTGACTTACAGTTCTGCATGGGCTTGTCTCAAATTCTCGGCATATTTTATAAAAATTAATAAGAATACTTTCAGCTTTTTATGGGAATAAATAACCAAAAAGCTATATAGATATAAGAAATTAATATAAGAAATGAATGTAGTGGGTTTGTGTTATTTGTGGTCGTTGGGGCACAATTCGTGTGAAGCGCTTCGCGGTTTACTCAATGTGCCCCAACCAAGCCTTGAAATAGCGTGTCTGTCATTTGCAGAATGAGGTCCCCATAGGGTGAATTTAGTGATGCTACCCAGCATAGCGGGCTAGCATAACCAAATTCACCCTCTGGTGACCTCATTCTGCTTTCACCTCAGCAGAATGAGGTTCCCAGAGGGTGAATTTGGTGATGCTAGCCCGCTATGCGGTGTAGCACCACTAAATTCACCCTCTGGGGACATCATTATGCAAATGACAGAAACACAATTTCAAGACTTGGCCCAAAACTACCACAGCGCCATGAGCTATCTTGGTAATATTTTCTTCTCTGTATTGGTATCAAACTCAAATAAAAAGATGATGAAGTCATCTGTTATGTCGGAATTATATAGTTCTATATTGCGTGCGTCTTTTCTAGGTTGTTAGTATATTCTCGAAAGGGAAGTCATTTTATGTTACACCTCTTTTTGGACATTCATATTAAATACTAGGTTCGAAGTCTGGTTTAGTTTAATATATCTCCTCTATTCAGACGTTAAGGTCCGAAATGAACCCATTGATTGGACATTTGGGAAACTTAATTAATGACCATAATCTCAGAGTATATGGTCAAAACTCATCCATTGAGATGAAATCACATTATATATTTACATAGGGTTTCTGTAACCCCATGTTTAGTAACTTTTTTTTTCTGACCCAACTTGTTAAGTTAACCCTTTACCCAACAAAACGGCCCTGTGCCAATGCACTCTCTTATATATGCGAGTCGACCATATTAAACATGATAAAATTGTCAAAGAATGTATAAAAATATTATAAAAATTGTTAAAAAATGTAAGAAAAAATTATAAAATTGCTAAAGAATGTAAGAAAAAATGTTAAAAAGTGTTAAAATATTTTTGGGCCAATGCATTCTCTTATATATGCGAGGCGACCTATGGTCGACTCGCATATATAAGAGAATGCATTGGCACAGGGCATAACTGTAACTATCACAATGTGGTCATTGAGCCGGTTCCAATGATATCCATATTTGTATGGTTCTATTGAGACAGACCCAAGATAATTTAGGCTGTTGCAGCTTCATTTGGGCTATTTTTCTGGGCGTTTTGTTGGGTAGAGGGTTAAGAGCTCTAACCCCATGTTTAGCTTCTTCAAACCCAATGTTTGGTTACTTTTTTTAAACCCAACTAGTTAAGTTAAAGGCACGGGTGGCGTTCGTTGCAGAAATATTCATATTTGTTCAAATCGTCATCAGCAGAAGGAATATTAAATTATATATAGTTTTGTTCATATGCCAAACATAATCAGCGCGTAAATAGTATATTGTCGTCAAGACGTACGATGGTGTACGTAGACAAGAGCCTGCTCGTGTTACAGCAGTTTTGCTTCTGTTTACATAACACAGCTCAATTCTACTGGTTAATCACACACAAATGATATAAACGCTCTTTATTATTTCCATATCAGGAAAACAGTAACAAATAGCGCTCTTTATGTTTACCATATCCAGATCTAAACCAGGTTCTGTAACGTTTTTTGCTTTTGTTTACATAACAAAGGAAAAACATTTGACAATAACATACTGTTTATGCCATATTTCGGATTGGTATAAGAACAAAGTCTGCCTATTTACTATTCTTTCTGTTTATGGCGGTTTTTTGACGGAGGTGAATATTTTAACAGCATACCCACCACCAACGCCGTCCGAATCTTTAAGTTAACACTCAAATCCCAACGGTTAGTTGCACTCGGTTGACTACACGTTGGGTTAGAATCTGACTAACCTCTAGTTATTTTCAACCCAAATTTTTAGTCCACCAATGACAAGAGTGACCACATGAGCAAGTGTGTTATAGATGCAATGTTGCGATTATGTTGGGCAGTTTGGTTGAACCAGTACGGAAAAGAATGTCCATAGCTCCATATACATTTATAATGAGTTACCGCTGAAGATACGCTTTGAGCAACCAGGAGAAGAGTGGCCATACGTGCATGGCGGGATACACGCAATGATGTTGGGCATTTAGGTTGAATCCGTACGGATAATAATGTCCATATTCATTTAGAATGCCTTACCAAATAATTAATTTTCACGACCACTACTGACACAAACAAGTGTGTTCATGCCCGGATGTGATTATCGGGAGTAAATCCTGAAGTTAAGATACGCGTTGAACAACCATGACAGGAGTGACCATACGTTCGTGGGCGGCATGCGTGGGCGGCATGCGTGGGCGGCATGCGTGCAATGTGACCATACGTTCGTGGGCGGCATGCGTGCAATGTGACCATACGTTCGTGGGCGGCATGCGTGCAATGTGACCATACGTTCGTGGGCGGTATGCGTGGGCGGCATGCGTGCAATGTTGCCATTATGTCGGGCATTTTGGTTGAACCGGTAGGGATAAGAATGTCCTACCCCCGGTTAATTGTTTTTTGCTAATGTTCTTAGCTGCTGGTGGGTCCTGCTGAATTGTAATGCTGTTGTTAATTTCTCCCGTTAAATGAAGGACAAACTGATGCTGTTAAGAAA
The DNA here is from genome assembly GCA_032622095.1 of Siphonodentalium dalli. Classification (NCBI taxonomy): domain Eukaryota; kingdom Metazoa; phylum Mollusca; class Scaphopoda; order Gadilida; family Siphonodentaliidae; genus Siphonodentalium; species Siphonodentalium dalli. The sequence goes on from CP136063.1 coordinate 263,938,061, forward strand.
AATTACCGTTATTTGCTATACATTTATATTGACTTACCAGATAATTAATTGAAATGACAGTGACTGTCATATCAACTACTGTCTGCATGCTCGGGCGTGAGGATCGGGTGTAACTGCTGAAGTTAAGATATGCTTTGATTGCTTCTTCCGAACTCTGGACAGCAGTCATCTGGGCGAAGGATTCATCTATAACTTTGAGCGAAATACCAATTAAAGATCAGCGCAGCATAGACATTCTGGTATGCATTGTACGGAGGAAACATCGCAAGGAATGCAAATAGTGTATCTGTCATTTGCAGAATGAAGTCGCCAGAGGGTGAATTTAGTGATGCTATCCCACACAGCGGTCTAGCATCAACAAATTAACCTTCTGCGGTCCTCATTCTGCTTAGGCCTCATCTTCTGAGAAGTATCTATAGTTCAAATTAACATTGTGTTTAGTTACTTTTTCCCTTCTGGGAAGTTTCTGTATTCCCTAATTTGCAGAAGATAAAATGCATAATCGAGGTGACTAATGGATGGGTGAAAATCAACAACATGAACTGGAGTACTTCAATCTGATCCTAAGTCTCCCATATCAGTTGAGGCCTAATCAGAATGGGGTTAACAGTTGGTGAATTTGGCGATGCTAACCTGCCGTGAGGGATATCGTCACTAAATTCACCATCCGGGGAACCCATTCTGCAAATGAGAGACACACTATTAGCAGGATTGGAACCTCGTACGGAATGATAGATATGGCAAGGAATGTGAGCAGAATAAAACAGGGTCACCATTTTCGTTTCACGTAGAGGCCCTTGAAACAAGTGGAAACATTGGAAACAGACATCCCGCCCAGTGAAATTTCCATTGCAGTCCGTTTCAGAGCCAGTTTAGAATATTTGTATTTATTTTTATTTTTCTGAGACGATGAAAACAGTGGAAACAAACCATTCCCTAACAATATTAATATTCCCAAGCAATTCTATTTCAAGTTGATTCAGTGGAAACATCACGAAACAAAGATATAAAAACAAAGAGCACATTAAACATGCCCTGACCGATTTTCCACTGTAACCCGCAAACCGTATTTCAAGAATAGTAGAGTTATTGTAGTTACGGTTACACAGGTAATGAGTCCTCTAATATAACATGTTGAGACGTCCCAACATATTCAGTCTGATTGATAAATGATATGTCACTTTAAATTTAGATTGACAAAATCAATAATTCTACACGAACTCCTACCAAAATCCGACATAAAATCCCAACAACAAAAATCATAACTCCTATAGAACTCCCAACCAATGGAGGGACACCTTTGTTACTTTGTATGCCAACAACATCAAAATCGCGGACGATCGTATCGTATCGGACGCAGCCCAGTTCTCATTTACACTCCCAGTGTAGCCTATGTAGGTCCCTATTTATTACTTACATTTACACTCCCAGTGTAGCCTATGTAGGTCCCTATTTATTAATTACATTTACACTCCCAGTGTAGCCTATGTAGGTCCCTATTTATTACTTACATTTACACTCCCAGTGTAGCCTATGTAGGTCCCTATTTATTACTTACATTTACACTCCCAGTGTAGCCTATGTAGGTCCCTATTTATTACACTCCCAGTGTAGCCTATGTAGGTCCCTATTTATTACTTACATTTACACCCCAGTGTAGCCTATGTAGGTCCCCATTTAATACTTACATTTACACTCCCAGTGTAGCCTATGTAGGTCCCTATTTATTACTTACATTTACACCCCCAGTGTAGCCTATGTAGGTCCCTATTTATTACTTACATTTACACTCCCAGTGTAGCCTATGTAGGTCCCTATTTATTACTTACATTTCCATTGCTTATTGCGGCTTATTCAGCTCAGATTATCTCAGCACACACGGTATATATCTTATTCAGCTAAGCTGAGGGAATAACTTATATATTAAGATACTTATTCAGTCTTTAAATAAGTCACATAACTTCACGTTAGCGTGATAAATGCAACACTGAAATGCGACGGCTATCTGATGATACCCGAACTATTGAGCGGACACATGTTCTGATTGGATAAAAGTGAAATATGCTTTGAAATATGCCACTTCGAATTATGGGTGATATATGCTATAAACCAGCTACTCATTACATTTGACCCAGATAAACTGTCAAAAAATATCTTCAGTTTATTCAACGGAATTGCATAATTATTCTTCGACTATAATATAAAGGGCTATATATATTTAAAGGGGTTTCGACACCTGTGTTAACATCACGCACAGTGTTTCATAGTATAAACTATTAATATCCCACTGCTCGTATCAAAACCATAAATCACCATATGTATGCATTAATCTACACAAGAAAATAACTAGATCGGACCATCAGCACATTAATACGACACTTGTATTGAGTCTATTAGGATGATGTTTTGGTGGCCAAATGGCGACTTTGAAAAGAAGATCTTTTAACACATATTGAATTTGAGCAAAAACAATGCTATGTCTGAACGCTGCCGGTATGTGTATTTTCTTAATTAAATCTAACATTGTTTGAAGTGTTTTGTCAGTTACAATTCAATCGGGCTTAATCGAGACAATTTTCAAATGAATGTGGACAGTATACTAATGCAGTGATGTTATATACTAATGCAGTGATGTTATATACTAATGAAGTGATGTTATATACCAATGCAGTGATGTCATATACGAATGCAGTGATGTTATATACTAATGCAGTGATATTATATACTAATGCAGCGATGTTATATACTAATGCAGTGATGTTATATAATGCAGTGATGTTATATACTAATGCAGTGATGTTATATACTAATGCAGTGATGTTATATAAGGATTAACTGTCATGTGGACTGTTTTTATGGAGATGTAACCGTGAGGTAAGTGGACATAACTTGTGTAAAACCCGAAGGGTTTTACATACAAGTTATGACCACTTACCTCACCGTTACATCTCCATAAAAATAGTCCACATGACAGTTAATCCTTATATTTATATACATTTAGCGAAAAAGCCACTTTTGTAAATGTATTTAAATCGAAAAGTGTATCGTGACAAGATCAGCCCATAATACCCAATAGCACCCTTGGCAAAAGTTAATAGGAACAATTTCTCTTCGTATTGAAACCCGATGATGCATTAAGTCAATCCTGCGCGAGTCCAAATGCGCCCAAAACATTACGCGTTCGTCTTTCCAAACCCAATGACGTATCGATGGTGTTATGAGCTTGGTGTTACGAGGCGTTGCGCATTCACCGAGAAATAACTGCAACTAGCCACGTGGGCGCCGACCAATCAGAATGCTGGATTTACTGATGACAACACTTAGTGTGTAAATATATACTAATGCAGCGATGTTGAAATTTACCGGCACGGATAGACAAATCAAAGAATTAAACGAAATTGTACTTTCATTTTCAATAGGATTCTCCGAATTTTCACTTTTAATTTTCATTTTTACCACGCAAAGCGACCTTAGTTGACACATACATGTATATATATGACACACTGGCTGAGTCCATGACAAATAGTTGATATATAGCATTGCTTCTTTCATTTAATTAAAGATCACCCTGTTAAAACGTATTTGTTTACAAATTGCATTGGGTGCGACAATTTGCAGTAGGTCCCTATTTGCGGAGTTCACTTTGCGGAAGTCCCCGAATTCGCGGATGCCTCTAAAATGGGTGTTATATGTAGATTTTAATGAGGGAACGGGTGCGTATATGTCAATTGATACGTATTTTAAACAAATAACGACACGACCATCACAATAGAGGTCTAGCTGTTCTATCAATTATATATGCGCCGAGTTCACTTGGTGCAAATCAAACGGCGATAAATATTCTCGTGTGTCAGAAGGACTCCTTAAAGTTGTAAATACGATGAAGAATATTTATTAGATGTTATTTATTAAGTCAATCAAAAAATGTTATTCATTAGTTATATATATATACACTCCCGGAGATTGCTGCGCGGGTATCCTGATCACGCAAATTAAATCGCGGAGGTCCCCCTAAAATGGGCGAAATATGTTGATTTTAGTGAGGGAACGGGTACGAATATGTCAATTGAAACGTATTTTAAACAAATAACGACACGATCATCATGATAGAGGTCTGTTCTATCAATTATATATGCGCCGAGTTCACTTGGTGCAAATCAAACGGCGATAATTAAACATTATCGTGTGCCAGAAGGACTCCTTAAAGTTGTGAATAAGATGAAGAATATTTATTAGATGTTATTTAACAAGTCAAATAATATAATTTGATTGACTTGTTAAATAACATCTAATAAATATTCTTCATCTTATTCACAACTAACTAATGAATAATATTATTTGATTGACTTGTTAAATAACATATAATAGATATTCTTCATCTTATTCACAACTTTTATAAGGAGTCTTTCTGGCACACGAGAATATTATAGTCAATTCAATGTCAAATCGCGCCTTTCACCGGAAAGCAGATGGGAACAGCCCGGACGAAGTCGGGCCCACCAGCCAGTGTAATAAAAAGCGAGACAGCTTGAAGAATGTATGTATAACACGAGAAACGTGAAAATGTGGTATATGGAAGTATCCAAATTTCCCACATGGAATTTGAAAGCTAGTTTATATTATAATTATATTATAATTTCTATTTATGGCTAATAATATGGCTAAATAGGTCACTCTCATCGGTTTTCTGTGATAAAGTTACCCCCAGGTTCCTGAAATTGTGATAAAGTTACCCAGGTTGGAGAGGAATGTGATAAATTTACCCAGGTTAATAGTAGTTCATGTTTAGCAACAAATTATTGATTTTTGTGATCAAAATGACGAACTACAGTACTAATATGTTTGAATTTATGCTTGATAAGGGCTATTACTTGCCAAAACTGAACAATATTTGAATTATATTTGCCTCTGTCACTTTTAAATCGAGTTGATATTGTGAGATTTGCTTAACCTGTGTAACTTTATCACAATTCTCACCAACCTGGGTAACTTTATCACAAAATTAGGAACCTGGGTAACTTTATCACAGAAAACCGGTGAGAGTGACATATTCAGCAATAACATGATCTTGGTGGCGTTACCATTTCTGACTATGGTTTTCTTGTCTGCATTTGCTGTATAATATATATGTTCATGTATGTGTATATTCTTCTCCAACAATGAGGTATACAATAATGATGTCGTTGATGCAACGTTCCTGATCCGATCTCAGGTACAAGTGTCGGACTAATTTGGTGTAATAGCGCGTTCGATATTGGGAAGCTGGTTCGTCCAGGTAAACTTCGTCAGTCTTCGTGTGTGGTGCGCACAATTCACCTTCTGTTAAATACATTTATCACGATAAACGCGGGTCTTCTACTAATGTCACCCTTCTAAAAATAACATAATATTATTTGTTTTAAATGTTTCCGGACCCTTGTGCTTTTATAATCTCATTTATATCTATAAATTTCTGTCTCTATTTCCTATTCTTTTTGATCAAGTTTAGGTACATGTAAAACAAAACCAACGGGTAAGCCACTTCGGAGCTAATAAATTTACACTGCATGTACAGTGTACGGGTACTTACGCAAAGCCGAAAAAGCTATCAGAAGTCTGAGATTCATCGGGTACCGGTACATGGTTCAAACCGAGATCAGTACGGACACTTTGTTGCTCACGACCGTGTGATTTGAGATGTTCCGTTTGTCTGGCCGAAGCTGCAGTTCAGATGAGAGGCGATTAGGTTCGTGTATTGTGGAAGGCTTTTAACAAACAATGGTGTGTACGTCAATGGCATTAATGGTGCACATCCTTTGACAATCGATTTTTAGAGCGAATCGTAGTATTTGTGCATCAAATCAGGATTGGTAACTTCTAACTTGTATAGCTTCTGCACAGTCAAAATATGAGTGAAATACAAATGTACAGACTCTATATAAAGAATTACAAAAGCCAGCAATATTTATCAGTCCTTTTCCGTAACTTTCAATTCAAATGCTCTTTGTTTTATTATATCAGGAACCTTTCCGAGTGGAAAATTTTCTGAAACACACGGATTGCGTACATATATATATGTTTTTCATGTTATGACCAGAACAGGAACGACACGAAAGGGATACATTTCCATGCAGGCCTGATTTTAGATATCTAGATGCGGGTTTCCATAAATCCAGAAAATAACTGCAAGAAATGTTCACTTTATTAATAAATTTTCTGCATCTACTCAGAGAAAAAATCTTGAATTTCACACATCCTCATATTCATTGCAATATAATTTCAAGAGTTATTAAGAGAAGAATACATGGATCTTAATATAATTGAGACTGAGAGGTTAAAATGTTAATTTCGTTTTTGACACTTTCGGTACCAAGAACCAAAAAAAAAAATGCACAAAACAAGCTAATCCCCAACTAAAAATACACAAAACAAGCTAAAACCAACTAAAAATACACAAAATAAGCTAAAACCAACTAGCTTGCAACCGAGAGGAGCTTCATGTGTGTCATAGTATTAAATTAACATTTTGAAAATAATTTATTGGTGGTTTGATTTATAAATGAAAATAATAATCTTGAATCAAGAAAATATAATTCCCCTTCATAATCTGTCAACTCGCGGATGCTGTAAACTCGTTTGATGTCGCTTTATTAACTATAAAGGTTTGAGGTCGATGCACTTAATTGAGGGTATCACCCCCCCCCCCTTTCGGTACGCGGCATCATAACGCACATAACGCGACCGGCGTCTTTTCGGTCGTTAACCGGAAAGCGTCCGGAAACTATATTTGATTTGTGTTCCAATTCCAAACTTTTAATTAACCGGTATATTAAAACAGTCAATTTGTATGTTATTTATCGCATATTATTTCTTAACATGTATTCAGGATTCACCCCCCAAAATTAACTGGTATTCAGGAATCAGGGTGGAGGGGGTGATACCCTCTTAATTGGTGTCTGTCACTCTTCTAGAGAGCGAACTATTTCCCAAACAGCAGTCACACGCGTGTTTGGAAATATGCCAATTGCTTTGCATGAGCATATATGGTATAGATTGCGCTGGAGAATGAACTTTAGCACTGCGATCGTCAGTGCATGCATATATATGGACGTATATCGGCATACGTTATTGTAAAACACTGCCAATTTCTCCATCAATGTTACAGACTTCGCAGACTGTGTGACAACCACTTTGAAAGTGTTATATGCGAGTGTGTTTTGTGGCGCGAGATTTGATTGTTTAGGAAAGGGGTGGCTACTAATTGCGCAAATATATGTTGTTCTTGGTAAATTGTTTAAGGAGCAGACGACCATCTGTTTTAAAGAAAACGTGATCACAGAGATTCCGTAGCTACCTGTTCTCCAGGTTAAATTCGGTAGCTTCCACCCCACAGGGCGGTAGCCTGTAAACTGCCATAGCACATTGTATATTCTTATTAATTTGTTAAACCCCGTGTCAAGTCCTGATGGCAACATTAACTTGGATGTGATTAATTAACGAATTACGTTGACATGGGGTAGTTATTGGTTTATGTATCCCGTTGTCTCCGTACCATGTACATTGGCTGGGATAATAAAGTACATGTATATAGCGAATATTGACGTTGTGAGGTATCGTATCTTGTCGCTAGATAAATAAACTGTAAAACCGATAAATATATAAATTAACCCTTTACCCAACAAACCGGCCAAAAATGGCCAAATAAAGCTGCAACAGCCTAAATTATCTTGGGTCTGTCTCAATAAAACCATACAAATATGGATATCATTGGAACCGGCTCATTGACCACATTTTGATGGTTACAGTTATGCCCTATGCCAATGCATTCTCTTATATATGCGAGTCGACCATAGGTCGCCTCGCATATATAAGAGAATGCATTGGGCTAAAAAATAAAAAAAATTAACACTTTTTACCATTTTTTCTTACATTCTTTAACAATTTTATAATTTTTAATGTGTTAAGCCAATGCATTCTCTTATATATGCGAGGCGACCTATGGTCGACTCGCATATATAAGAGAATGCATTGGCACAGGGCCGTTCTGTTGGGTAAAGGGTTAAACACATTCACATTATCATATCAATTTAATACAAGTTAAAATAAGTTATCCTAGTTAAAATACATAACTGTAAGTTGTAACAGTTAACATCGAGTAATAAAATTACAATTTTATTTTAAAACAAACCCACATAAAAATCAATATAATTTAATTTGCCTCTTCCAATAATAAAAGAGAAAAGGAAATTAGAATTGAATTTCATGTTTCTGAGTTTCTTGAATGCTTTCAACGTACGGTAAGACAAAACAGATCTCCTGTAATAACAATATAGATACACTATTAGGGGTAGTATTATTTACCTTTATTTGTTAGTTAGTAGTTAACATGATTAAAATGGGCTGGTTTGGGGTGACTATGGGCTCTGAAATGCTTTCACTGTCTTCTTTGCCACCTACTCCAATCCAGTAGTCCAGACACTCCCCAACACCCCTACTAGCATATAGTATATGTCAGAAAAATAACAAATATGTCACTACTGGCACGTACTGCAGCGGCACTCCGGGGCATCCCAAGACATAACCAAGGATTTAAAATGATTAAAATTTGATTACATCCTGATATGTTCCGGAAGGCCGTTCCAGTGGGTGGGGCGGCATATTTGAAGGGCATTTTACCATATGTCACAAGATTAAAACTATATTTGATGTTCTACCAGCAAACTAAATCCTGTAAGCACATAGGTGAAAACTTATTTAACATTCTAAATGTTTCAATAGCCATAGTCCTTAATCTTTAGTTCGTTAGCAAGGAAGTCAGCAGGTTGCATTCGAATGATGACCAATTGCATTGCGATTAACTCTGGCGTCACATACGAACTGTTGGAGGTCAACTACCCCAAGTTCTTGCAACATTCTCCCCCTCGATGTTAGGTTTGTCCGTCCAGTAGAGGATGCTTCATGCTTCGATTAGTATTCTGGTGGACTTTATACAAGTTGTTATTACAAGCTTCTTCCTAGAATAAGTGTTCCTGCTGTTCCACATTAGAGACCTTTCGAAAAGTCACGAATACGATTACGGATATGGAAATATCCTGCCAGTCTACGGCCAAAATTCTATCCTTACGCACGGGGGTTGTTATGTGAGACGAAATATACTCCACGCAGTTTAATTATGTGCAGATGTGTTAAGGATGTGCCACTGGTCCTGCTTGGTGACGCTCTATATAACATTATCAATGTGGTGTATTACACACGGATAAGAACATGGAATCTGAATGAGACACACATTACTTTTCCCATCAAATATATTATGTGTAACTGAATGTATAGTGGGGCATAAACGGTCTCACCAAATAACCATCGTAGGTAATTTGTGATGGTGCCCACCTTACTAGGACAATATAATCCTATCCGTAATCGTAATAGTGCTTTTTGCGAAAGGTCTCTATGTACAAAGCCGTATGACCCACTTGTGACATACACATAACGTGGACGTCACATGACGCAAATTACATTAGCCTCAACCATAAAACCGGGAATCTAGGACGGGTGGTGTGTGATAAACACAGAACGACACGTGTGCTAATGGCTTTGTCGATACGGCACTTGTGTCATCGCATTAACACAATCGTTTTGTGCATGTATTGCGATGGGAGGTGGATAATGTATAAGTAAGGGTTACAATCGTGTCGTTGTGTGCATGTAGTGCGATGGGAGGTGGATAAAGTATAATTAAGGGTTAGAGCACAAGAATTGTTCTTTACCAGAATCAATCGAGTAGAAGACGAGATTATTCTGGTAAAGAACTATTCGCGTGCTCTGACCGACTTAGAACACAATTGATCCCCCACATAATGCAATCAACTGGGAATGTACCGTTGGGCGTGTTTTGACCACGACGCACAATCCGTGCGCTGGACGCGATTTGACACAATAGCCGATAAGCCACGCCCGTCAACGTGATAAACATGAACTGAATGGGTTACGTAGCGTTTTTCCGAAGACCCATAACTCCGAAGGTCCGATTCTCCGAAGGTCAGATTCTCCGACGCCCTGATTCTCCGAAAGCCCATAACTCCGAAGTTCCGATTCTCCGAAATCCCATAACTCCGAAGTCCCGATTCTCCGAAATCCCATAACTCCGAAGACCCATAAATCCGAACGCCCATAACTCCGAAGGTCTATAACTCCGAAGGGCCGATTCTCCGAAGGTCCGATTCTCCGAGGGTCCGATTCTCCGAAGATCATGTTTTATCGCTTATTAAATAGTGTACAGTCCAGTGGCGGGGTCAATGGGGCCCTAGGGAAGACCGCCCCCAAAAAACATGTCAAATGTCATGTAAACGTCAGGAAATCCCTCCTAGGAATTCAAATATTCACAGTGTTCCTGCCCAGGGGAGCCCCCGGACCAACGATTGGGGGCGACCCCTCCCATGTATGCGCTCCCCAAATCAGGCCTTCGTAATATGCTTTCGGCATATCATATGCATGATATATCCCCCACATATCCCCCACATATGCTAATTAATGTGCACCCCTAAATGGGAACCCTGGCTCCGCCACTGGTGTGCACCGGGTATATTATAACGAAACGCTGCAAGAATGTCAGAGTAGCCTAACATGCACAGGGGCGACAAGTTCTTCCCCGTTCACCCCTGTACATTTTACTCTGGCATCTCATGGGCCAACGTAACGTTATAGTATCTGGTGTATAGTCAGTGGCGGGCCAGGATTCCCATTTAGGTGGGGGGCAGTAGGAAAAGTTTGAATATTTTGATGCCCCATGAACGATTTCCGGGCGTTTACATGACATTGGACATGTTTTGGTAGGGGCCCATATTGTCTGAAATAGCAAGTAGAGGTTTAATGGGGGCAGTGGGAATTTTGGGACCCCTTGGCTTCGCCACTGGACTGTACACTATTTAGTAAACGATAATACCCCGATAAAACAAAATCTTCGGAGAATCGGACCTTCGGAAAATCGGACCTTCGGAGTTATGGGCCGTCGGAGAATCGGCCCTTCGGAGTTATGGGTCTTCGGAGTTATAGGTCTTCGGAGAATCGGCCCTTCGGAGTTATGGGCTTTCGGAGAATCGGATCTTCGGAGTTATGGGCCGTCGGAGAATCGGGTCTTCGGAGTTGTGGGCCGTCGGAGAATCGGGTCTTCGGAGTTGTGGGCCGTCGGAGAATCGGGTCTTCGGAGCTGTGGGCCTTCGTAGTAATAGGTCTTCGGAAAACCGGTCTGACACCACTGAATGTGAATAGATATCTCCGAAACAACACGGCCCCACGTTGAATCGCCCGTGCGATTTGTCTGTTATGAGTTGCGAGTGCCTAATAATGGGATAATCACTGAACTATTCCTTCGCCAGCCTTGGGAATTGGTGTGCTTTACCAAAAATCAGGGAACGATTGTAACAATGGGATTGTGCTATAATAACATAGAGTGTTGCCATACACTAAAATCTAACAACGTATTGAAGGTCCATCAGAGACTACATGTATCCTCACATACATTAATGCCCTAAATAATCGACTCCTTAACCACAGCAAAATTATGGGTAACTTTTCAGGATTTAGTCGGAAATATGGCTTGTTGCCATTCACCGGAGAGCGTTCCGATGAATGGCAACAAGCCATATTTCCGACTAAATCCTGAAAGGTTACCCGTATTTCTGCTGCGGTTAAAGAGTCGATTATTTAGGGCATTACTGTAGATATTATAGGACGGGTTGTGTTAGTAAGCATGATATAATCTAAAATATAATTGCGTCTGGTCTAGTCCTGTCTATAATGATACTGACAATGCCACACACATTTATAATGATACTGATAATGACACACACATTTATAATGATATTGATAATGGCACACACATTTATAATGATACTGATAATGCCACACATATTTATAATGATACTGATAATGTCACACACATTTATAATGATACTGATAATCCCACACATTTATAATGATACTGATAATGCCACACCACAAGTAAACGTTCAGAAAATACCGTATATTTTACGTGGAAAGCACCCGTGACGTTGGTCTAAATTCTCAGACGCGGCCATTATACGGTGGAATTTACCACGATCCGAGAATAAACCGCCACCATGTAAGCACAACAGACTCGATTCAATAGACGATAGCTCGTGCCAAGAAGTTGCGATTAATTTTAAATTTCATTTTCTTTTGTTTTCTGGCGCTGTTACAGCATTATACAATAAGGCGATGAGTACATTTACACTTATTTCTATGCAATAGGCATTTAATTGTTACCCTTTATTTCGTTCCGGTAAATTTCCGCAGGTGTCTAACTTTTGTATCAACCAATAGGTCTTCGGCCGTATCTTAATATTAAAGGTGTTCGAGTATAAATCATCTCTAAATTATCTCCAACACATCACATTGGCGACAAGGACTTAGGATTACAATATATCAGCATGATACCAGATTTCCCGTGGTTTGATCCGAATACATGATACATGAATGCATTTCATCAAAATTAAAACAAAATGCACTTCGTGACAAAGGTATGTGCCCATTAAAACAGTTGCTTGACAAAGCGAGGACCGAGAAAGCTGCTATAAAATATGGTCTGAAAATTTGTACACATGGGTACATTGACCAGGGGAGTACCATTGAATAGGTGGAATATCACGGGATAGGCGCCTTTGACCTCAGATGAGTAAACGAAGACTAATATATTAGCAAGAGGTGATTTGACACGGGGAGTTTTTTCGGATAGGTGCCATTGACCTCATATGAATTAACAAGCCACCAACAATTAGCAATAAACATATTTTGTTATCAACTTAAAAACTAGAGGTATCTTTAACTAGAATCTCATGCAATAGGTGACGTTCACCTCTGTTGACTGATAATTCACTTAAATGATTTAAATGAAGGGCGTTAATAATTTAATCGTTTACATGAGCAACGCCGGGTACCCCAGCTAGTAAAGTATATATTTGTAACAGTTACATGTATCTGTATGTCTTGATGTGAATAAATATGTTCTTACCCGACATAGGCATTTCAAATTGATAATACCGAGCTAGTTGAACAACCATTTAAGAATGATGATTGCTTATAGAGTTACTCCTCTTGAACTGAGTTCAGTTTAATATTTTATTTGAGCCAATGCAACAGGGTGATTGGTGTGTGGCAAACAATACTATTTGCCGACAACATTATACTTATTCTACATGTTTTCCATACAACTTAATTATTTGTTAATTGTATATGTCCGCATGCTTTACGTGTATACGTTTACGCCAACTAGACACCCATGCACCGTCAGAATAAAGTACATCATGTACCAGTAGATACAGTGTTAGAAAATACTGTATGTTTGATGGTGTCGGACCATAGTAATCCGACGACGATCCCATACCGTTTCGTCAGTTCTACGGTTAATTGCCGTTGTTTTATGAGCCCTGAAAATGGTCCAAATTAAAACTGTGCGTGCTTCCAATTCATGCCCTCCAAATTCAGTATTATCGGCGACCAAATTATATACGGCAGAGACTTCATACAGTATGACCAAAATATGACTCTGCTGATATTAAGTGTTTGTATTCAGTACAATGCATCAGGCAGACTTACCGGCATGTTAATTCAGTTAACATAACATAAATATGTCGACAACAAGTCGCGATGACTTTTGTGTATTCGTGCATTTATATGGACACAATTGTCTGAAATAAAACATTAATAATAATAACAATAAGCCCAAAGTTACGGAATATGAAATCGAATTTGAGGTTTTCATGCGTTGCAAACTGTCTGTTCACAGTTTATTGTATGTACGGCATTGGATTGTTACTCATCGAATTTATATCTGATGTTCCAAAGTTTCGAATCAAGTCTTTCTTTGAAGGCTGTCAGATTTTCCGAATCTACCACGAACTGTGATACATTGTTCCAATGATGCACCACTCTTTCAGCGAAGAAGTGCAAACGGATGTTTTTGTTGCATCTATTGGGGTGTAATTTAAGAATGTGGATCTTCGTTCTCGAATCGTATACCATCTGGAAAATAGACGTGTCAGGATCAAGATTGTAGAAACCCCGGAGAATCTTATAAGACCCCTGAGTCTCCTATACTTCAGCGACATAAAACTGAGGTTAATCAGCCTTTCTCTATATGGTAGTGGTAGGTTCCGGAACTTTTGTACTAGATTAGTTTAACTTCGCTGTACACCATTTCGGTGGCTTGCGTCCTATAAAAAATACGTTATTTCGCCAACCTCTTACATTATTAACAAATTGTCGTTTGTCCGTTTGCGATCGTAAATTCCCTATTACTGGAAACTATCGTTTGTCTAAAAGCTGTCTAAATACCGGGTAAACAATTGACATGTTTACATAGTAGATGATTTCACCACAGTTGGGATGGTCAACTAAACATCGAGATATTCAAGTTGATAGATATGACTGAGGAGACATTTCGGTGTAACTGGACTTCCAGATGTTAGGGGCAATTTCAAGCCGTGAGTTAGCTTGGTCCTTACCTTGAGAAAGATCATGCCACATCAGTGCATCACGTATAATATAGTTTACCGTGGACTCATACTTGGTTGTGGGTGTTTTTGCTGAAAAAACATTGGGCTATATTTGCAACATATCCTCGCACAAATACGCACATAATCGACCTATAATGTGAAATAGGTACATAATGTGATTATTTGATTCTGAAATTAGCAGACACTGGACTCATACTCGTTATTTCTGTTCATGGCTCGGGCCACAGTTAAAACACATGTCAAAGAGCGTAACAATTTTAAACATGAAGCCCCCATTTACTTGAAACAATTTGAAGTATTTTAAACCACTCTCACAGGATGGACCTTGTCACAAGTCAATATGAAACGACTCCCAAAGCTTAAAGCTTGTTGTCAAATCCCTTTCATATCATCACTGATAATATTAGTTTTGATTTGTAATATATAATGACTAATATGGATAAATACTTAGACTCGACTCATTATGAGTCGATAATCTGACTAAAATGCTCTCATTTTCAGCCCATTAAAGACTCAAAATTTGGCGATTCTAAGCAGATTATATATCTAAGTGAAGTTCTATTATAAGCAGATAATGTGCGGTTTGTGGGATAACAGGTTGATATATCTATTTGGTTAAGAATGCTTGTACTGTCAATTCGGTTTATTGTGGTATGTGTTGCATATGCATTGTCTGCAGTAACCTATAAATAACTCTATCCACAGGGAACCAACGTTCTCCTGCTATCACTGCTAATTTCCTAAAGACAATTTCATCAAAGAAGCAATCCCACACAACCACAAACCATGAATCCCGTATTCTCAATCTAAACGATCAACAATGACATGAATCAATTAACAGTGAAACGTGGTTACAGAACACTACGTAATCCCTGAGGTCCGAATCGGCATCTCCAGTTTAGACCTAGTTTAAACTACCAGTTTTTCTCCACCGCTGGGACGACATAGATTTGGTCGATTGCGTTACCTGTGGGCCTCACTTGTCCAATTGCAAGACTAGAAGGCGTGGTCTTTCTGTTTATTATCGCTACTTGTCAATTCATTGTCCGGTCACGCGACCTGTTGTCGCTATATAATCTCCTAATCAGGGGAATAACCCGTGCGCTTTGAGAAATCACGACGAATGCACGGTCTGTTGTATAACGGTTAGATATTATCTAATATCATGAACGAACTTTTGGAACTCAAAAATATCTCATGAGGGCATGGGTGGGGCCCCGCCACAAATACACCATAGAAACACCACCACCCCGGGGGTACCATCCGGACGGGTGAAAATGGGGTATGGACCATTTTTGAGAACGGGAAGGAATTCGGCGAATTTGACGGCATGAAAGGGTGGCTCGCCCATAATACCCGATAGAAACATCACCCTCACCCCGGGATAACAGGGGTGTGGACGGTAAGGATTTAGGCTAATTAATTTGGCAGCAGGAGTGGGTGGCACGATCAAAATACACCATAGAACCACCCTACCCACCCCTCACCGGGGGAGGGGTCCCGCCAGAGGAGGTGGACATTGGGTACGCCCAAATACCGAATAGAAACACCCCAACCCTCACCCCGGGGAAGGGTACCTCAAATAACGCATATAAACACCACACCCCTCACATCCGGGTGGGGTGAGGTGGGTTACCACCCGAGGGGTGAAGATGGGATATGAACCATGTTCGAGAACGGTAAGGATTTCGGCCAATTTGACGACAGGGGTGTGTGGCCCGCTCCAAATATCCCATATAGACACCCTACCCTCATCCCTGGAGGGTACCACCATGATGGGGTGAAAATGGGGTATGGAGCATTTTATTCATTATTCGCAAAAACATGCCTCTGTTGATCAATATTACGGCATGTGTATGTGACCCGCCCCAAATACCCCATATAATGGGGTATGGACCGTTATCGAGAACGGTAAGGATTTCGGCCAATATGACGTCATTGGTGGGCGGCCCGCCCTCAAATATAGTCATAGAAACACCCCCACCCTTACCGCGGGTGGTTCTACCCGAGCGGGTGAAAATAGGGTCCGGGGTGGGGGTGGGGTGTTTCTATGGGGGGCATTTGGGATGTGCCACCCACCGTTCTCGAAAATGGTCCATACCCCATTTCACCCCCTCGGGGTGGTATACCTCCGGGTGAGGGTGTTTCTAGAGGGTAGTTGGAGCGGGCTACCCACACTGCTGACGTCAAATTGACCGAAATCCTTACCGTTCTCGAAAATGGTCCATACCCCATTTTCACCTCCTGGGGTGGTTCCCCCAGAATTCAGGGGTGGGCTGTTTCTATGGGACATTTGAGCGGGCCATCCATCCATGCCGTCAATTGGCCGAAATCCTTACCAGTCTCGAAAATGGTCCATATCCCACCGGATGTGAGGGGTGTGGTGTTTCTATGGGTTATTTGGGGCGAGCCACCCACCCATACTATCAAATTGGCCGAAATCCTTACAGTTCTCCAAAATAGTCCATACTCCACCCCCTCAGGGTGGCCGTTACCCTCCCCCGGGTGAAGGTTGGGTGCCTCTGATGGGTATTTGGGCGGGCCACCAACCCATGCGTCAAATTGACCGAAAGAGACCCTTTTGTGAATAAGGAATCAGTTTCAAAAGTCATGTTCATGTCAAACGTGTCAATCTGATCAGTCCGGTCACGCCATGCTCTCAGCCGCCAAATCGACATCCGAACTAGCGAATTGCAAACAGACATATATAGCAAAAAATCATCCATCACACTGGCACATATTTTGTTAGAATTTATCTCATAAGTACCGACATCGCCTCCCCGAATTCCACTAAGACTCTCCTGCATCTACATTGAGTGACAAACTGCCGCGCATAAACGCCTCCCCCAATTCAAAATAAACACTCCCATATTCACGAAGAAACAACATCAATATTGGGCGAAAAATATCGGCCGAATAATTAAACCCAAAAAACTAGGTTTTAGTCAAACCTGGGGTAGGGTGGTTTAACTTTGAATGTTTTTCAAAGTATATTTAAAGGTGTATGTTCGAGGCGAGACGTATGGTACGTATAAATCATATATACCTAAGCTTATACTGATGATTATATAGCCAATTCACCACAAACAATTAATAATATTACCATAACTTTATCACGTTAATAAAACCTAGTTTCAACTTAAACTGAGTTTATCACAAAACTTGGTTTAAGTACGCTAAAACCCAGTTTTACTCCCATAAACCTGGTTTAACTACTGTAAAACCAAGTTCGCATGAGGTCGCATGGTCCGCGCTGGCCAGACAGTTACATGTGGCAAATGTCTGCCATTTACTATTTTGTCTGTGCCACTTTAAATTTTGGTGTGCCAGACAGACCTGTACGATCTCCCGTTTTTGCCGGCGAGTCTCCCGATTTGAGACCGTTAACGACGCGCCCCCGTAACTTTAATATAATTTCACGGTTTGGAAAACGGGTATTAATACAAAATATTATTTAAGAAATTATGTGCCCTTAACCAGAAAGTAAATAGGTCAGACTCGTTCGTAAGTCTCGATAGCGAGCTTCTCGCTATGAGGGTATCACCCCCCCCCCTTTTCGGTACGCGGGATTCAGGGTATTTTGAAGCCGTACGCGGGATTCATACCCCCGAATTAACTGGTATTCGGGTTCAAGCAAAACATCTTGGACGCAGGTTTTGATGGCGCAAAATAATATTTTGTGCTAGTTATATGTATGAATGAGTGGGTAGAATAGTTACTTGGGCATATTCGACCACCATGCCATCATAAACAGAGACGTGGCGACAGGGGGGGGGGGGGTATCACCCCCAACTTTGGTCAAAATGTTCAACAGTTGGAAATTTCATACCTGCCAAAACATTAGTTGGAAATTTCACACCTATAATAGGTTGAAATGTTCTTGTAGTTTAATTTTCAAACAATTTATTGGGGGGGGGGGAATTAATTGTTTTTGGACCAATATTTGCATATTTTCCTATTTTTTGTCAAAATTTTA
The DNA here is from genome assembly GCA_032622095.1 of Siphonodentalium dalli. NCBI lineage: Eukaryota > Metazoa > Mollusca > Scaphopoda > Gadilida > Siphonodentaliidae > Siphonodentalium > Siphonodentalium dalli. Next base: position 263,956,547 of record CP136063.1, read on the forward strand.
GACTGAAAAGGTCATCAGTTGGAAATTTCCAACCTCAGGAGGGTGACAGGTTGGAAATTTCCAACACTTGGAAATCTTGTGTCCTGATCCCTCCCACGTGGCCAGTCAAAAAATGCTAGTTAATTTAAGAAAACAATATTCTCATACATTTGGTCAACATTGGCATTGGAATTGTCATCAGTTGTAAATTTTCCAACCTAAGTGGTGTGTCAGGTTTGAAATTTCCAACTCTAAGAATGCTTGACGCTAGTCTAGATGCTAGGATTTTGCGATTTTCTTGTCTCTCCCCTGTGGCCAATACAAAAATGCTAATAATTTTAACAATATTTTACTACATTTGATCAAACTTGTGGTCATCAGTTGGAGAATTTTCCAACCTGAGGCGGAGTATGAGGTTTGAAATTTCCAACACTATAGGAAAGCTTTAGTTGAAACCAGTCTGGATGCTAGGATTTGTGATTTTCTTGTTCAAATTTCAAAATTTTCTCACACCGGCCGAACAACGATGGTCAGCTCGGTGTGTCGTGGTCTCTTGCCCGTAGCCGTGTGCGTTTGTATGGAGTTAGACCACTAGATGTTAGGATTTATGCAATGTTTCAGGTTAAAATATCTGAATGTTCTCATACTGGGAATATAGAAACATGGTTTATGATGATATAGGATATTAGGCCTAAACACTGAGGTGGAAGGGGGTGTGCAAATGGAATTATGCAAAACTTGTGTTCGGTCTGATTCTGACTCAAGAGGGGGGGGGGGGGGGGTGCAGTTGGAAATTCCAAAGTTGGACACCACCAACGGAAACCCTCTAGCCACATCCCTGATAATAAAGTATCATTAATGGTATCATAACGGCCTCATAACGCGACCGGCATCATAATGTGTCTATGTAACTTCTGCTTGTATCTGTCTGATATTAAAACAGTCAATTTGTATGTCATTTATCGCATATTATTTCTTAACATGTATTCAGGATTCACCCCCCAAAATTAACTCGTATTCAGGATTCACCCCCCAAAATTAACTCGTATTCGGGATTCAGGGGGGGGAGGGGGTGATACCCTCCGCTATGTCGGTGGGTGTTTTATTGTCTTTGTATTCGGATAGGCTTGCGATGAAATCACTTTGTTTACTTTACTAGCTCGCCTTGTCGCGACATCCGAATTCATTCTGTTCGATTCAAAACTAACGAATAAAATATTTAATAGTTGCCAGTTTTTTATTTTTATTGAAGATTGGTAATGGGTGGTACCCAAACGGTGTATATATATATATCCTCATTCACCACAAGCGATACAAGCAGTTATGTTGTCGATAGAGAGAAAACACGTGTGCAATTATTTGTGCCAAGTGCGAAATAGTTTGTGCCATTATCATTTGTTTGGTGCAGATGATTTCCCCATTAAAATTATGCTACAAAATTGTCATGTGATGTAATATAAAGTCACGTGATGTATAATATAAAGCAACCGACCTAGGTAACTTGGATTGTCTACTCCGTTTTTATGTTGAGAAACATTGTTTTGTGTGTCATAAAAATGGATCTATATTTGTTTTTCATGTCTGCCACACCCCCCATCAGTGCGTATAGGATCGTACCGTCTTGGATTTTACCATTTGCATCACTAAATCATTTGGCATACACAACAGGCCACATTCCTCTTTCAGTCGTCAAAAAATTGCACATGGTTCTTCGGGATGACAATTTGACAATTTGATGGGAGCCATCGATTTTTTCCCGAATTTTGTTAAAAAGCATGCCGATCATTGGCCACCTTACATTTTTTCTTTGCATCAGTAAATCGTTCGTACAGCCCAAATCCCTCACCCGATCAATCGTCACCAAACGTCAAATGGACATGAACACACATTGTAACCAAAGTTGAGGGGGGGGATAGACACAAACAAACTCCAATGTCGCCAGACCCCCGTTAGAAGGTCATTGTGGTTCCTTGAGTCCGATGACTCGAATTCGACCGGGTAATTGTGCTATTTACCATGGGAGAGTGGATGTCACGTTATAGGCGACCATCCGCTCTTCGCAAGTAGAATGTGTATAACAACGTTCAACAACAAGAATAATAAATGGCCGCTAGGCCACACGTCCCCTGAGTAAGGTGTCTTTTTTGACTTGTGTTTTTTTGGAAACGAATAATTAGATTCACTCTCTATGTTAAAATAGTTAACACAGCTATAGTTATTCTGGTGTCTAAAAAAAATAAAAATAAAATGAACAAGGGCCATAATTCCGTCGAAAATGGACAGACCGCGCTCAAATGTGACCGGTATTCTTATGTGAGTAATCCAAATACAGAATTTGAAAAATCAGATAACTAAAACCAAAGTTATCTGAAACTGTTAGTGGCGAAGGACCATAACTCTGGCATAAAATGGGCGGACCTCACCCATATTCGAACTTGAGATATGACCCTAACTAATAAATTCACATACCATATATTATTTAATTTAATTAATTACTACTGAATATATCGCATTTAAACTATATAGGGTGGGCACATGGACACACGGACGGACACCGGTGATGTATATAGTCCAATGATATGGCATGACGGGTGGGTGCATACAAGGACATATATACGAGTTCTATATAGAAAATCTGGCATTTTAATAGTGTGTGCATGGGTTTATGGGGGAGTTGGGGTTTGTGTGTATACATGGATATACGACATATGTCGTTTATTAAAGCTGATTGTGCATATTAAGGGGAACTTCAAATGTGCACACTGTCCTATCAGGTAATACGGATATTGAAGATGAGATTCAAAAGGCAGAACTCCTCAATGAGATATTCACTAAGCATGGGACACTAGAATCTAATAAAAAGGAGCCCCGATCTTTGCAGATAGAACCAATGAGTTTTAAAAAAATTAAAACAAATGAGAAAGAGATATTTTACATTCTAAAATGCCTTACTGTTAAGAAGGCAAACGGTCCCGACGGGATAAACAATAGATTGCTCAGGGAAACATGCAGCTCCATCAGTAAACCTTTATATTATAAGGCATGGAAAAGAGCAAACATAATACCAATATTTAAAAATGGTGACCGCCGTGATCCAAACAACTATCGCCCCATCTCACTAACAAGCTGTGTTGGTAAAATATTAGAAAAAGTGGTATGCAACAAAGTCTTTAATCATTTAAATATAAACAACTTATTATATAATTACCAATCCGGTTTTGTACCAGGCCACAGTACCAAACTTCAACTTGTTGACATTTTTCATAGAATACACCACGCTGTAGACAATGAACGAAAGCCTTTGACAAAGTATGGCACCAATGTCTCTTACTCAAATTGAAACACTATGAAATAACAGACAACTTGCATAAATGGTTCACGAATTATATTGACGGTCGGCAGCAAAGGGTGCAAATAAATTCTAGCTTTACTAAATATTCACCAGTAACAGCAGGGGGTCCCCATAGGGGTCCGTAGTCGGCCCTCTGCTATTTTTAATCTATATAAACGATAGTGCTGACAAAATGGAATCACAAATCAGACTATACGCCGATGACTTATGCCTTATAAAATCAGATACGGACATACAATGCCTTGTCAATTTACGACATGGAGAAAATAAGAAAGTGGGCGGACACATGGGTAGTAAAAATTTAATAATTCTAAGACAAAATTACTATTTTTCACAAGTTCTCAAAACCTTGAGAGACAGCTCATAACCTTTGATGGATTGATACTTGATTACTCTAAACAGCACAATCATCTAGGAATGGAAATAGATGACGAACTAACATGGGACAGATACATAGAAAATATTTGTACCAGAGCTTATGCTAAATTATCCCAACTACGAAGACTCAAGTATCTTTTGAACCGCAAAACTCTTGAAATCCTCTATTTGTCATGTCACACGTACGCCCATTCATGGAATATGCCAGGCCCGTGACTCAAACAACTGGATAATGTAGAATATGAAGTCGTACGCATTATAGGTTACACTGGTGAAAATGTTTTCCATAGGCCTCAGTGCTAACGTTTTAGCGTATACTGTTGGCAATATAAATGTTGGGTCCAAAATTTTCTTTAAAACCTTTTACGCAACAAAATCATGTCCGTCTAGCAGGTAATTCGCCTTTAAATCTTGTGTTATCGTAACTAGTGTCAGAACCGCATAAAAAATACTGTCATATTTTAGACCACACCAAAAAATTCAAACTTCACTACAAATGGTTATTTCTTGGGCCAATGGCTATTTTACCTATGGCAAATCACAGGGAAGAGGTGTGATGATTGTTTTATGCAAAAAACACACAAGGCAATTGACCAATCAGGGCCTAGTGTATATTTTATTTTCGCCTACATATTCCCCCGCATCCGCTAGATGTCACTCCGAACCCTAATTAAATAAGTGTAACATATAAGTGGCTGTACGAGATCTGTATCCCGCAAACGACTACTAACTGAAATGGGCTGGGAAACACTTTCAGAAAGAAGACAAACAAAAAGACTTTCACTTTTTCATAACATTGTCAATCACAAAGTGCCCAAATATTTAGTTGACTTACTTCCCCCAAAATTCTCAGATATGAGCGACCACGATACTAGATTTGCGTGAAACTTTACACATTTTAAACCTAATACAAAAAGAATGGAGCCAACATTCATGCCCACGTGTGTAAAAAATTGGAATGCAACCAAAATTAAGACTCGAGATCTTAATCTACAATGTTATTTAAACACATTTTAAACTAAAATACCACCCCCCCCCCAAGTATTACAATGTAGGAAAGCGGACTGAAAATATATATCACTGCAAATTTCGATGTGAATGTAGCAACCTCCTATCAGATACGGTTCAAAATTACGTTGCAAGTTGCAAAGACTGCTCATGTGGAAACGGAGAAGAAAATGCCTTCCATTATTTTTTTGATTGTTACCTAAAATCGATCCCAAGAATTCGCCTATTAAATAAACTACTTCCTTATAATATTTACTCACTAAAAGTTCTGCTATTTGGAGACCATGCTCTACCCGATTGCGACAATGACAAATTTTCTTGGCTGTACAATCATTCATCCGTGAGACAAAACTAGATTCTATTTACCTAGTCTAGCAAACACATATACAAGTCAGCAAATGACTCAAACAAACACGACTTTCAAGTAATTCATATATAAACACAAGACTGACTCGGGGGAGGGGAACAACCGGTGATATCTACATGTATATATGTTCAACTTGCTTTCGGTAGTCATGTTGCAATGCTATTATTCTGTACTCATAAGTGAGTCAGCACTTGTCCTCCAATCCCAATGTATATAAAACAATGTATGTGTCATTTCCTATGTGTTATTGAATTTAGACAAATAAATATGTTTAAACAAAAAACATTAGTGTCAATATATTTGATCGTGTCTCTTTATTACGCCACATACATATGGTACACATTGCGGGCTGTTCTGGCGATGTCAGTGGAGACATGGAAGTTATATTTATAGAAATGTAATTAAAAAGGTACTAGCAATTTCCGTACCGATTAAACTTTTGCAGTATGTATGTATTCGCCGATGTATCTTCGCGATGTCTCATTGTTGCAGAATGTTAATTTTATGACAGCGATCATTGCTTTCTATATTTTAGTGTGAACAATGGCTGGACAACTCTTGAAGAGTTTATTGCGGGAATACAATGCATAATATAATGTTCAGGTAACTTTGTTTTACCTTAAAATGGGGTGACTTTGGACAGCGAGGTTACTTCGGATAGTATGAATATCTAAGGGTACAAACAGCTAACGCATTCTCATGACACACGCTTTTATAAACCAACTTGTGTTTTACTTGTCAGTAAAACCTGACCTTCATTTTAAATGTTGTTTGAGCTCGAATACGTTTCAGTTATTTCCAGGAACGGTCTGTAACGCATATGTTTCTTGATTTTGTTCAATGTACGTCAAAACTTGACACTCTGATAGTTACATTAATTGAATGACATATTGAAATCAAATTATGACCGATAAACATACATGTTCAATTATGTGGTCTAAAATGAGACCAATAATAATACTCATCCTTTTGGATTTTTCATACTGGAAAGACCCTTTTGTGGGACATTAAAATTCCTTTGGGGTGATTTAGTACACTAGCCCAGTGTAAGCATCTTCCACCACGACCGCTAATATAGCCTATATATTATACCTCACTATAAATGAAATGTGTCCAGGCTTGTAATGTCTAAAGAAGCCTATATATTATACCTCACTATAAATGAAATGTGTCCAGGCTTGTAATGTCTAAAGAAGCCTATATATTATACCTCACTATAAATGAAATGTGTCCAGGCTTGTAATGTCTAAAGAAGCCTATATATTATACCTCACTATAAATGAAATGTGTCCAGGCTTGTAATGTCTAAAGAAGCCTATATATTATACCTCACTATAAATGAAATGTGTCCAGGCTTGTAATGTCTAAAGAAGGTATATGTTGTATTATTCTTAAAGCCAACACAGCGTTGTTGTGATATTTGTTTTTATTATCCCTTGGCGGTGTCCGAAATAACCCCGACAACTCAACGATGTGAACATATACATGTCTTCATTGGAATGTAGACTAAAAGTCGTATTGCGAAGTATCCGGAGTGTATTTAATCCGATTAGTATATTTTTGGTCCGCATTTAGTGGTTTTCTGGTGTGGTGAATGAGAAACTTTCAGTGATAACCGCAGTTGTTGTAATGATTTGGAGGATTAGTTTTTTTAACGGAATTCTGAGGTGGTTCTTTTATAAAACCGTGAAGACATTATGATTAGTTGGTCTCCATAATCGGTGGTGATTGAAACCTTGTCGGAAATTATTTCATAATTACCCTCTAGACTTTTTGTAAATCATTTAGTGTTCAGCCGTCGTATATTGGCTTCTGTCAGTCAATTGCAGTCCTCTATTTCGATAGAAATTAGAACAAATAACCAAACAATATACATGCCAGCCAAAAGCAATTATAATGTCGTGTAAGAGAACCCAGAACTAACAGTTTATTCTATTTCTATATCCATCAGTGATTTTTCAAGATCGCGGGTATAGAATTTGGAGAAATTGTCACGTGATTTCCGGTTAGCAACAGTGTGGAGATTGCCAAAAACGCGGAATCGGGAATGGAGCATCGCGATGAAAGTACAACTTACGAAGAATTCCCATGTGATTTAGGGCTATAATGGCTATTCATTTCATTTAGTTCAATTTCGTTGGTTAGTTTAATGAAAATGAAAAATGAAGATGGCATGACACGATTTATGACGTCATTTTGGATTTGTAGGCCAGAATACAGACAAAATTGAACAATCCACGACACGTCTTATCAAGTTGTCATGCATGTCTCCGTCGTGATCACCGCATGATGGTACATACATTATTCTTAGCATTATGTCGCCGATAAAAGGAAAATTTGAGGCACAGCATGATGAGTGGTTGCTCCACTACGTGTCACGACCGATTCATATTAACGTGTCAATCCTCAAGGCGTTTGTCATTTGTTTTGGCAATCGGTGTTTGGTTATGACCAATAATATATTAGAGTATCAATGCAATGGCCGTTGTATGTTTGGCGATGAACCTTTCAACCAATTGGAACGTATGCGCCCTTTGTGAACACATCATACTTGACGTACGTGTGTACATATTTCATAATTATCATAAATTTAGTCCGATTTAAAAAATGTTTTCATATGCTTTCTCACCAAGCACATACTATACAGAAACATTATATATAATCAACTATTTACATAGTCATTACCAATATACACAATCACTACATTAAAGTTCCAATACATTTTTATATATTCCTAATAATATGACTTAGATGGCGTTAACATTTCGGATACAAAACTAAAATTGTTCCAATATAGAGTTAACACGCGCATTATATGCACGAAACGGTTACTAAAACAAATAAAACTTTCAGATGATGACACATGCACGTTTTGTAAATCTCAAACTGAGTCTATAATTCACATATTCTGGGAATGCCCTATTATACAACGTTTTGGAAAAAAGTAGAGCTGGGTCTATGATAAGACAAACTATCGGATTAAAACCAGATGCCACTATTCAGCGTGTCCATAGACGCAACTCTCCACCCGTGGATTCGTTTCCTCCTGATATTCGTGAGATACCATATTTACAAATCGAAGCTCAATAACACATTACCAAACGTTGCTGTAACTGGAAGAGAATTGCACACACATTTTATCACGGAACGGGTTTATTATTAAGGCAATTCTCGATATAAGCAGTTCAGTGAACATTGGTCGCAACTCGAAGAACTGATCCATAACCCCTCTAGTGATTAATCTATGTTAGCTATGAATTGTACATAAACATCATACTGGTATAATTTTCACTGCACACTGCCTGATGTTATGACATCCAATACTTATATCATAACCATATTTTACAAAATGCTTGTGTATATTTGTCGGCATAGTATATGGAACGTACAACAAAGGCAATGCGCACACACTGACGGTTTTGTCTGACTTTGTTCATGTAAATCAATGACAGAGGACCATGACTTTGATTGCTTGGGAAATTGCCGGACAAAATCGTCAGTGTTAACATATTTTTTCTTAAATCATCACTGACCACTGTTTTATGGCATATGCCTATCATGCATTGTGATCTTAAGCGAAGATAAATCATGTTTCATATACACAGCCGACAGTACTTTTTATTTTTTATTTCGGAATGAAATCCCGATAGTATATGTGCAACAAATAATTTAACTAGATAATAGATTGCGTGATATCAAATTAATTTTTAGAAACTATGTAAGAAATTCGTATAACCCCACCCCGCCCCAGAAAAAAAAACAGACACAATTCTTTGTGATGTAAGTTATATATATGTTAAACTTGTTGTACAAATTGTAACATGTTCTATATATATTGTGTTATGATATATTGTCTGAATAAAAACATTTAAATAAAAAACAAAAACAAAAACATTTCTGACTATGGTTTTATGTATTATATAAGTCGGAATGTACAAGATACACATAGCATGTTGATTGAGAAAAGATGACTGATATTTGTTTTAAATTATGCAATGTACATGTACTTCACGTTGTATGCATCACTGAAAGGGATGTTTGATCCAGCCATCACGCACAAGCTACATTGATGGTAGTTTAAATACGTGTTTATGTTATGCGACCATGGAGTAGACTATACATCTGTGGTATTTACACAAGCGACAATGAAATCATCCCACCGAGCTTACAATTCCACTCATAAGAATTATACTGTTGTCCTCGCACGAATTCACTTCACACCTCGAGTGGTAAATTTGTTTAATTTAATACTCGGATCTACAAGCTGAACAAATTCATATAATATAATTCAGGTAATATATCTGTCTTCAATAATCTACCAAATAAAACCAGGATGGCGTTCAATAAAGCACAACGCACGGTTTCGAACTTACAAGACAGTACCCACTGGTGCGATATTAAGTTCATATACACACTTAAAGTGCTTAATAGAATGCGGTCACACGTTTACAAAAAAAACACAGTTATACCTAAGTTCCGGGTTGATCTATTGTCTAGTGCACGTTATGGCATGTGATGACGATCATTCGAGTAGTTCAAGGATGTGTACATGGTGTAAATATGTTGCGCTTGTTTCTCTCTTTAGAGTACACGGAACGACAAATGTGCACTCCCGATTTGCGTGTCGCGTGGGATATGTGTGTAGCCAGGACGAGTCGTTATATTAATAACCCAAAGAGAACATATTTGACGTGGCTGCTTTCATTTCATGTTTACACACGTTGAATCAGTTAAGAAACTTGATGTGCTTCTTCGGTTGTATTCTCCCACCTTGGAATTACATATGTGATGGGAGCTATTCGCTATATTCGAAGAGAGAATATGTCGATTGTCATTACTATGATACATGTAGTTATGACAGCACTGACCATTTTACTACTACCAACTGTTTTCCGTTACCAAACTGGAGCCGTTGAACTAGTTAACAAATGTCACATACTAAAAAAACAAGAAGTTCCGGCCGGAATGTACGATTTTGAAAACTCAACTGCGCCATCGGTCGGATTAATGTTCTATGTATTCTCGGAATCGAGTTCGTGTGACTTCGATCTTGACGAAGAATTCGTACCATCACTAGAAGCATTGGGACCGACAACAGCATTCGGTGCCATCGCAGTAAAATGTAGTGGTTTAGGTAGCGAACGTTTAGAAATTATCATATCAAGACGTCAGAACAGAACAGACAATTTCTTCCACGTTGTTGGCCATCTGGAAGTACTTAACTGTTCCATAAGTGGAAATGCAGTTCAAGTGGTGAGGGAACTCGTTGACTTGCGAGTAACAGTTTTCCTTAACTCGTCGTTGAATGTGAGTGATATGACAGGTGACAATGCATTGTGCTTTACCAATAGCTTAACACTCATAGATATCATCAAGTCTGAGGTTATACCATCAATTGATTCTTTGTTTTCATGCAACTCCACTTTTGCCAAAATGTCGGAAATTACGCTGTCGGAATTATCTCTGAATACTTTTCCCGATGTCATACGAGAGAAATGTGTCAACCTACAAGGACTTGCGCTTACTCACAATAATCTGAAAACGGCTCCAAAATTCCCTTGGACTAACGTCACCACTGTGCTACCGAGAGGACTTTCACGTACAAATCCTATGCAAAGCCAGTACGCCACTGTGTTCGGTGCCAACATCAAGCGAAATGTTTTCCTTAAAAACCTAGATTTGGACCACAACAAAATATCCAACCTTGTAGGGTACGAATTTGTTGGAAATTATCACATAATTTCCCTTAAAAATAACACACTGGAGATATTCGACAAACGAACGTTTCACAAATCAATGGGACTGCAAGTTTTACGTTTGAACTACAACAAGTTGACTACAATACCGAATGGATCGTTTGTAGCGCAGGGATATGTCCGAATGCTGTTGATCTCAAATAACGAAATAGAAATCGTCAACGATGGAACATTTCTTGGTCTTACATCATTAGTTACTCTAGAACTTCAGAGCAACAGAATCAGGAATATCGGACGCGACATTCTGCGACCTTTGGTGTCCTTGGTCACACTCGATTTATCTCACAACAACCTCAAATGTTTACCACAAGACATGTTCCTTCCGAGTCAGTTGTCAGTTTTTAGACTAAACAATAACCCTATCAAACATATTTATAGTTTTCTGATAAACAACAGGCATATCCAATCTTTAGAACTTCGAAACACGCTGATTGACATTGGTATCATAAAATACTTTCTAGATGGCATTACCGACCAAAATATCGTGTATACCGCCAGTTCGACAGACATTGTTGCTCCTGTTAACGAACGCCGGATTATAGATTTAACATCCAGTAATGTTACGAGATTAATTATTCAAAACTCAACTACAATGACTCGTGGTTATAGAAATAAGCTAACAGTTTTTCTGCGAAATTTCTTGTTAAAACTTGACGATAATCCAATAAACTGCGACTGTGGCATTATCAACTTTCAAATGTATCTTAAGGACATGTTAGCTAATAAGTACCAAGGAACGGAACATTATGCATCAAGCATCCGATGCGGATACCCACATGACTTCAAGGGAAGACCTCTTGTTGACGTTGATCCATCGTCGTTGTACGGCGCTGTGTCTTTAGTTGGATGTCCGGGTGAATGTGCGTGCTTCAAGATGTGTGTTTCGAGGTACATTATCATTGACTGCCGCAATGTTGGCTTGCAGGAACTACCACAGTCAATTCCAGAAGGTCACGTAATAATGTGGTTAAGCGGGAATAATGTTTCTAGGATTGATTACAGAAGATACTTATCAAACGTTGTCGTTCTTGACCTGTACATGAATTTCCTCGACACTATAGAAGATGATGCCGCATTTCAGATGACTTCATTAAGAAAGTTCAATATCGCTCGGAATGAATTAACGTATATACCAAATATCATTACAAAGATACACTCTTTGGAAATGTTGGATATGCAGGACAATCCGCTGGTGTGTGATTGTAATTCACCATGGCTACAGCGGTGGATTTCGGACCACACGGCCATTGTTTCTAATTGGAGTGAACTTACGTGCACTACCAACAAAATGGAGATTGAAAAACTCGTGCTAGTGCCGTCTAGTGCATTCGTCTGCCCAGACACTTCGGAAGTATCTGATATTCTCCCGCCTATTATCTCGGCCACAGCCATATGCATTATATTATTTGTAATTATGATCATGTGCTATGTGTTTCGTCAGAAAATTAAGTTTTACGCGTTCGTTTATCTAAACATAAAACTTCCCAGCAAGTATGCGGAAGCTGAAACAGAACATATCGATGTAGCGTTGGTTTACCCACAAAGCGCAGAAAACTGGGTTGCCTCAGTGTTGCTCCGTCTCATACGTAATACCAGCGAAGACATCAAGATATTTGATATGGAAAGGCATTTCATAGCCGGTCTTTCCCACACCACTAACGTTGAGAGAACAGTATCTAAAAGCAAACGCATGGTATTCATCGAGTGTGGCCAAAATGAGAGAGACAATGTTTGTGAATATTCACTCAAAGTTGCAGAAAATAAATGTAAAACAGGCCGTCCAGATTACGTCGTCATTCTGTTTTATCCGACATTGGCAAGTATTACGGACAGTCCGTTTATTAACACGTATATCAAAGCCAAGAGGTATTTAGAATCAAGTTCGCCGCGTCTTCTCGACCATATGAATTACCTTCTACCAAAACATTCAAATCGGCAAGGAACTGGAACAAACACCGGTGCTATCGAACTCGAATTATTCGACGTCGACTTGTCAAATATATCTTTGAATGAGAATAACCATCGTCTTTTCATATCGCATTCGTATACCGATCTTGTTTACTTCAACAGCATCGCTGAGTCCCTCGGCGACAACGTTTTCGCATCATCATTGTACAAGGATTCTGTTCCCGGAGACAGTATTCAGAACAGTATCATCAGTCTTATCGACTCAAGTGACCTCACAGTAATCATACTATCCGGATCGCACCTCGCCGACGAATGGACTCTGTTTACTTTCCATGTGGCTTTTCAGAAATGTCTCTCGTCCAAGACCAACAACTTGGTAGTCATTATCGATGAGCAGACCGATACGTCTATCGCGGACGAGCCGATAGTTCGATACATCCAGACCCATTGTTGTCTCAAATTACATGATACCGAAATGATTGCCAAGCTAATGACAGCCATACTGTACAGCAGTAGTAACGCATCTCATCACACGGATATTTCTAACACATGTACGTTATGAAATTTAGAGGTTTAGTTACACATACTTGCAACTTGTGATGTGTGTTACAATGTTATTAGTTACACATACATGCAGTGTGGTGTGAGGTGAGGTGTGTTACAATGATATTAGTGTGAACATACTTTATTCCAATACAAGAACAATACAAACAGATACATAACGCAGACAAAATGAGGCAGAGTGATTAACGTAAAATTGCTGACGTTCCTATATAGATCAATATGGTGGGAGAAGTTACAGTAATGCCCTAAATAATCGACTACTTAACCACAGCAAAATTATGGGTAACTTTTCAGGATTTAGTCGGAAATATGGCTTGTTGTCATTAATCGGAAAGCTCTCACTTAGAGCTTTCCGATGAATGGCAACAAGCCATATTTCCGACTAAATCCTGAAAAATTACCCATAATTCTGCTGTGGTTAAGGAGTCGATTATTTAGGGCATTACTGTACTCGATTTGGGTGCGCAAAAATAACACGTTTACATATGTATGCTAATCATATAGGCATCATTGTAAGAGAAGTGTGATTGATAATATATCTACACTTCTACAACCGACAAGGTCAATTGGCCTCAGACAATGAATGTCGTTTACGCCAAGGATATTACCACTTTAGACGCAAAGCGATCGTCGCACATTATAAATGATAGTAGATGGATTAAAGTACTTCGCCCCAAGTGACACGATAAATCCAAATGCCACTTGATTTCGCTTACAATGAAACACACATTACACGCTACACGTCCGTGTAACAAAACCTCTCGTATATTTAGTTCATATCGTTTTTTTAATTATATTTTTACTTGCGATGTAGATTAAAGCCCATGGCATATCAATAGTTAACAGTTCTGAGTAGCGTACGGTTTTTCTCCTCACCAAAAAAAAAAAGTACTGAAGGGTACACATGTCTTGAAAATGTGCTGAAGGGTACGCAGGTTTTTAAATCTCGTTCTAAATGACGTTTAATTGTCGTGTCTGCAATTATTTCTGTAAGAGATAAAATGTTTACGTTCCAACGAAAATTAAAATGCAATTCAAACAAACTGCTGATGAGCGCCATACTTACAGGATTAGGGATGAAATAACAGCGTTAGTGCTGATCACAAACCATGTGTACCCTTCAGCACATTTTCAAAACCTGTGTGCTATTCAGCACATTTTCAAAATCTGTGTACCCTTCAGCACTTTTTTTGGTGAGATTGACCCCTTCAGTGATAATTACACAAGGGCGGAAGTGTCCGTTGAGTGTATCAGCTTCGTTACGGCAGCATGCGACGTCGCAACAACGGCACTATAACGTGTATGTTTAACGATATTTCAAACCTGAAATACATTAATCGGTTGACATATTTCACAGATGTGTAATTATAAGAAATAGTTTCTCTATCTTGAAGGCACGGGCGACGTTCGTTGCAGAAATATTCATATTTGTTCAAATCACCATCAACAGAAGGAATATTAAAATATATATAGTTCAGTTCATATGCCAAACATAATCAGCGCGTAAATAGTATATTGTCGCCAAGACGTACGATGGTGAACGTAAAGAACCTGCTCGTGTCACTGAAGTTTTTCTTCTGTTTACATAACACAGTGCAATTCTATTTGTTAATCACACACACATGATATAAACGCTCTTTATTATTTCCATATCAGGAAAACAGTAACAAATAACGCTCTTTATATTTATCATATCCGGATCTAAACAAAAGCCAGGTTCTGTAACGTTTTTTGCTTTTGTTTAAATAACAAAGGAAAAACATTTGACAATAACATACTGTTTTTTGCCATATTTCTGATTGGTATAGGAACACAGTCTCTATATTTTACTATTCTTTCTGTCTATGGCGGGTTTTGAATGAGATGAATATTTTAACAGCATAGCCACAGCCAACGCCGCCCGTATCTTTAATGATAATTACACAGTTTAAAGAGATCATGCCGAATCATCACAAACTATTCACAAATCTATTCATAAAAACTATTCAATAATGTAACTACATCATGCAACGGAAATTATTTCTGAATTATCGACCAATTACGTTGACTGATCATTGTCATTTATTGTCACGTATTTACTCTATATGATATTATGGATTGGTTTAATAAGCCATGCTTGTTTAACCCTTTACCCAACAGAACGGCCCTGTGCCAATGCATTCTCTTATATATGCGAGTCGACCATAGGTCGCCTCGCATATATAAGAGAATGCATTGGCTCAACACATTAAAAATTATAAAATTGTTAAAGAATGTAAGAAAAAATGGTAAAAAGTGTTAAAAAAAGATTTGTTTTAGGCCAATGCATTCTCTTATATATGCGAGGCGACCTATGGTCGACTCGCATATATAAGAGAATGCATTGGCACAGGGCATAACTGTAACCATCACAATGTGGTTCAGGAGCCGGTTCCATATTTGTATGGTTCTATTGAGACAGACCGAAGATATTTTAGGCTGTTGAAGCTTTATTTGGCCGGTTTTGGCCGGTTTGTTGGATAAAGGGTTAATAAGCCATGGTTGTTTAAACAGATACTTCCTAATATATACAAGAACAAACATCTGGTGTTATACACCTATATTTGTTCTTAGTTGGAACTCTTTCAAAAGACCGGTGATGTGACTCATCTTTTCAATAATAAAAGTGCATGTAATGTCCTAAAACTAGTAACATTTAGTGCATGTAATGTCCTAAAACTAGTAACATTTAGTGCATGTAATGTCCTAAAACTAGTAACATTTAGTGCATGTAATGTCCTAAAACTAGTAACATTTAGTGCATGTAATGTCCTAAAACTAGTAACATTTAGTGCATGTAATGTCCTAAAACTAGTAACATTTAGTGCATGTAATGTCCTAAAACTAGTAACATTTAGTGCATGTAATGTCCTAAAACTAGTAACATTTAGTGCATGTAATGTCCTAAAACTAGTAACATTTAGTGCATGTAATGTCCTAAAACTAGTAACATTTAGTGCATGTAATGTCCTAAAACTAGTAACATTTAGTGCATGTAATGTCCTAAAACTAGTAACATTTAGTGCATGTAATGTCCTAAAACTAGTAACATTTAGTGCATGTAATGTCCTAAAACTAGTAACATTTAGTGCATGTAATGTCCTAAAACTAGTAACATTTAGTGCATGTAATGTCCTAAAACTAGTAACATTTAGTGCATGTAATGTCCTAAAACTAGTAACATTTAGTGCATGTAATGTCCTAAAACTAGTAACATTTAGTGCATGTAATGTCCTAAAACTAGTAACATTTAGTGCATGTAATGTCCTAAAACTAGTAACATTTAGTGCATGTAATGTCCTAAAACTAGTAACATTTAGTGCATGTAATGTCCTAAAACTAGTAACATTTAGTGCATGTAATGTCCTAAAACTAGTAACATTTAGTGCATGTAATGTCCTAAAACTAGTAACACTTAGTGCATGTAATGTCCTAAAACTAGTAACACTTAGTGCATGTAATGTCCTAAAACTAGTAACACTTAGTGCATGTAATGTCCTAAAACTAGTAACACTTAGTGCATGTAATGTCCTAAAACTAGTAACACTTAGTGCATGTAATGCCCTAAAACTAGTAACACTTAGTGCATGTAATGTCCTAAAACTAGTAACACTTAGTGCATGTAATGTCCTAAAACTAGTAACACTTAGTGCATGTAATGTCCTAAAACTAGTAACACTTAGTGCATGTAATGTCCTAAAACTAGTAACACTTAGTGCATGTAATGTCCTAAAACTAGTAACACTTAGTGCATGTAATGTCCTAAAACTAGTAACACTTAGTGCATGTAATGTCCTAAAACTAGTAACACTTAGTGCATGTAATGTCCTAAAACTAGTAACACTTAGTGCATGTAATGTCCTAAAACTAGTAACATTTAGTGCATGTAATGTCCTAAAACTAGTAACATTTAGTGCATGTAATGTCCTAAAACTAGTAACATTTAGTGCATGTAATGTCCTAAAACTAGTAACATTTAGTGCATGTAATGTCCTAAAACTAGTAACATTTAGTGCATGTAATGTCCTAAAACTAGTAACATTTAGTGCATGTAATGTCCTAAAACTAGTAACATTTAGTGCATGTAATGTCCTAAAACTAGTAACATTTAGTGCATGTAATGTCCTAAAACTAGTAACATTTAGTGCATGTAATGTCCTAAAACTAGTAACATTTAGTGCATGTAATGTCCTAAAACTAGTAACATTTAGTGCATGTAATGTCCTAAAACTAGTAACATTTAGTGCATGTAATGTCCTAAAACTAGTAACATTTAGTGCATGTAATGTCCTAAAACTAGTAACATTTAGTGCATGTAATGTCCTAAAACTAGTAACATTTAGTGCATGTAATGTCCTAAAACTAGTAACATTTAGTGCATGTAATGTCCTAAAACTAGTAACATTTAGTGCATGTAATGTCCTAAAACTAGTAACATTTAGTGCATGTAATGTCCTAAAACTAGTAACATTTAGTGCATGTAATGTCCTAAAACTAGTAACATTTAGTGCATGTAATGCCCTAAAACTAGTAACATTTAGTGCATGTAATGTCCTAAAACTAGTAACATTTAGTGCATGTAATGCCCTAAAACTAGTAACACTTAGTGCATGTAATGCCCTAAAACTAGTAACACTTAGTGCATGTAATGTCCTAAAACTAGTAACACTTAGTGCATGTAATGCCCTAAAACTAGTAACACTTAGTGCATGTAATGTCCTAAAACTAGTAACACTTAGTGCATGTAATGTCCTAAAACTAGTAACACTTAGTGCATGTAATGCCCTAAAACTAGTAACACTTAGTGCATGTAATGTCCTAAAACTAGTAACACTTAGTGCATGTAATGTCCTAAAACTAGTAACACTTAGTGCATGTAATGTCCTAAAACTAGTAACACTTAGTGCATGTAATGTCCTAAAACTAGTAACACTTAGTGCATGTAATGTCCTAAAACTAGTAACACTTAGTGCATGTAATGTCCTAAAACTAGTAACACTTAGTGCATGTAATGTCCTAAAACTAGTAACATTTAGTGCATGTAATGTCCTAAAACTAGTAACACTTAGTGCATGTAATGTCCTAAAACTAGTAACATTTAGTGCATGTAATGTCCTAAAACTAGTAACATTTAGTGCATGTAATGTCCTAAAACTAGTAACATTTAGTGCATGTAATGTCCTAAAACTAGTAACATTTAGTGCATGTAATGTCCTAAAACTAGTAACATTTAGTGCATGTAATGTCCTAAAACTAGTAACATTTAGTGCATGTAATGTCCTAAAACTAGTAACATTTAGTGCATGTAATGTCCTAAAACTAGTAACATTTAGTGCATGTAATGTCCTAAAACTAGTAACATTTAGTGCATGTAATGTCCTAAAACTAGTAACATTTAGTGCATGTAATGTCCTAAAACTAGTAACATTTAGTGCATGTAATGTCCTAAAACTAGTAACATTTAGTGCATGTAATGTCCTAAAACTAGTAACATTTAGTGCATGTAATGTCCTAAAACTAGTAACATTTAGTGCATGTAATGTCCTAAAACTAGTAACATTTAGTGCATGTAATGTCCTAAAACTAGTAACATTTAGTGCATGTAATGTCCTAAAACTAGTAACATTTAGTGCATGTAATGTCCTAAAACTAGTAACATTTAGTGCATGTAATGTCCTAAAACTAGTAACATTTAGTGCATGTAATGTCCTAAAACTAGTAACATTTAGTGCATGTAATGTCCTAAAACTAGTAACATTTAGTGCATGTAATGTCCTAAAACTAGTAACATTTAGTGCATGTAATGTCCTAAAACTAGTAACATTTAGTGCATGTAATGTCCTAAAACTAGTAACATTTAGTGCATGTAATGTCCTAAAACTAGTAACATTTAGTGCATGTAATGTCCTAAAACTAGTAACATTTAGTGCATGTAATGTCCTAAAACTAGTAACATTTAGTGCATGTAATGTCCTAAAACTAGTAACATTTAGTGCATGTAATGTCCTAAAACTAGTAACATTTAGTGCATGTAATGTCCTAAAACTAGTAACATTTAGTGCATGTAATGTCCTAAAACTAGTAACACTTAGTGCATGTAATGTCCTAAAACTAGTAACACTTAGTGCATGTAATGTCCTAAAACTAGTAACACTTAGTGCATGTAATGTCCTAAAACTAGTAACACTTAGTGCATGTAATGTCCTAAAACTAGTAACACTTAGTGCATGTAATGTCCTAAAACTAGTAACACTTAGTGCATGTAATGTCCTAAAACTAGTAACACTTAGTGCATGTAATGTCCTAAAACTAGTAACACTTAGTGCATGTAATGTCCTAAAACTAGTAACACTTAGTGCATGTAATGTCCTAAAACTAGTAACACTTAGTGCATGTAATGTCCTAAAACTAGTAACATTTAGTGCATGTAATGTCCTAAAACTAGTAACATTTAGTGCATGTAATGTCCTAAAACTAGTAACATTTAGTGCATGTAATGTCCTAAAACTAGTAACATTTAGTGCATGTAATGTCCTAAAACTAGTAACATTTAGTGCATGTAATGTCCTAAAACTAGTAACATTTAGTGCATGTAATGTCCTAAAACTAGTAACATTTAGTGCATGTAATGTCCTAAAACTAGTAACATTTAGTGCATGTAATGTCCTAAAACTAGTAACATTTAGTGCATGTAATGTCCTAAAACTAGTAACATTTAGTGCATGTAATGTCCTAAAACTAGTAACATTTAGTGCATGTAATGTCCTAAAACTAGTAACACTTAGTGCATGTAATGTCCTAAAACTAGTAACATTTAGTGCATGTAATGTCCTAAAACTAGTAACATTTAGTGCATGTAATGTCCTAAAACTAGTAACATTTAGTGCATGTAATGTCCTAAAACTAGTAACATTTGTGTTCCTTCTCGTTGAAGGGAGAAACAATATATATTTCTTATACACAATGGAAACTTCATAAAATTAACTAAGGATCTCTTACTAAAGTTTGTTTATTTTTATTACTAATTAATGAATAAATATACTTCTGAATCAATATAGTTCAAATCGTCGACACGGCTACGGTTTTCTAATAGTCGGGGGTTACATGCAGCATGTATATATATTATACCAAAAATAGAGAAATATACTTGGAACGATTAAACTAACATATGTACACATGTAATTGTCCACGTTTCATATACATTTTATGAGAACTTACCCAGTTGCAACGTATGTTTGCGAGACAATGTCAATCTATGTTGGTATCCTCAGATGGAGTTTTCCTTGTTTTTCGTGATCAACTTCAACTACGGATTTTATTTTACTTTCTAAATAATTGAATATAGGTTCACGTGCTCTATGAACGATGCAAACAGCTTGGTAATTATAATATAAACGAATTTCTGAATTATGGCTGAAATTCATTGATTTGTTGCATATATTCTGTTATGTATAAAAGGAGATGGTGCCATGGCCGGATTTAGTGTACAGTACCCCTTTAAACAATAATATGAAAGATGATGTGTCTATTGTCGTGTCCTGAACTTTATGTATAGATTAAAGAATCAAAACATTCTCTTTGAATCAGTGACCAGTCGACAGGAAGTTTAATGCACTCGGAAAGCCTTCCATTAACTATCATTTTGGCAGTCACATGTATAAACATGTATACTGGAAGTCGTGACCGAAATTGTCGCTATCATATTTATGTTGTCTCACTACATTCGTGTCGTATTTATTTGTTTATTCTATTCCCAAGTTACCCTAATAAAATTGCTTCAAATAATTCTGATCTCCGTTTCTAAGTTTGTCTAGAATTTGCAGATTATGACATGCTGCATCATACATATTAGTTCATTATTAACCTGATGTGTGCATCTACTCGTAACAGGTTTAGGGAATCGTAATCAATAATCCTAATCAAAGTAATTGATTACATAATTTGAGTAATCGCCTGTAATCAGTAATCATGACATTTTTATTACAAGCTGAATAATCGTAATCGTAATCGAATACTTTCAAATGTACCTGTTCTCATGATAAGGTACATTTGAAAGTAAACGATTACGATTACTTGTAACACAAAAATGTCATAATTACTGATTATAGGCGATAGCCCCAAATTATGTAGTCAGTTACTTTGATTGCGATACTTTGATTACGATTACTGATTATGATTACCCCAACCCTGGTGTTCGTGATTTACAAGTCATTACAAGCATTGGTAAAATAAGTGAAATACATCGTATTTCAAATATATGCTGAATTAACCATTATCTTATCTTTGACACAGATTCATCAAGCATGTTTTGTTTTTGACAGAAATTGTCGGCGTAACCAAATGTCTGAACTAGCATACATGTCTGTCGCTTAGTTATGCCCCTTGGTAAGCCCACACAAATCGCTTAATTTTACCCATTGTTTGACCCAAATGTACCATTTTCAACACAAAAACAGACCACGACAGAGCGAATGTCAGTAAATAGCTTCCTACCCTAGATAGAGCTATGTTAGCGCTGATAAATATTTAAAATAGAAATAAAGTTATTGGAGAAATTTCAAAAACGAGCAAGCGTAGATGAAAGAATTCAGGGGAGAGAACTCGATTTTATGTGAAATTTCCCAGTTTTGTAAAATAATTAAACCTCTAAACCAGTAGTGTCACATTTAACACAGGCTACACTGGCTGTTATATGGGGGATATACTTATTGTTCTATTTCTTAGACCCCCTTCAATCTGATAAGTCGTGTTCTGCTACCTGAGCGAAATTCAGATGCAAATAGTAATGCCGCTTTGTGTTTTTGAAACAAGTTCAATATAAGCTTATTTCAGAAGAACAGGCTGCTCTGAATGGCTGGATATATGTCGATGAATCTGATTACCTAAATACCAAATCCACGGCGGTGCTTTAATAAAAGAAATCACAGAATATCGTTGTCCAGCGTTAACTTGTAATGACTTATAAATCACGAAAACTGAAGGTTCCCCCCCCCCCCAAAATTTGGGTAAAATCTGGGAATCCAGTATTGAAGATAAATCTCAGTAGCATTGAACATTGCATATAGCAGCGTCATGGGGCACGCGCATCTCCCCAAATTGAGACAGGCGTGAACATATGTAGATTAGAAGAAAACAATCTGGAAAACAAGTAGAAATATAACAACAATTTAATCTTACACAGAGAGAAATAAAGAGATTGTGCCACCCATCCCGTTTGATATCTCAAGTCAAGGTCATCCTGCTACAACAGATTCCAACACCAATATCACTGGGTACATGTGCTCTACGGATACAACGGTGAATGATCCTAATCACACATGTACGCAGTTTGGATTTCCAAGGGATATGTGCTGTCACTACTGGTGGCAAATATAATTTATATACTAATTGACGAAGCTCTTAATTGTAAATCGAATTGTACACGCGGCGGAAATTGCATATACCTTTTAGTCATAATTGAACGTAAAGACATTCTGCAAATAACTAGGAAATTGGTCGAAGATTCACCGATTATTTTCATTTTGCAAGATCAAGATTGAAAGGTTTCCATTAAACAGCCGAAGGTAGCACGATTAACACAAACATAATGGCTGTGTAACCCAGAGCAACACACTTAATTAATTATTTGAACCTTGTCCTGCAAGCCAATGAAACATGGTGCTGTATTTCCAAGCAATTGCTAGTGCATTTTCATATAAACCGTTCAGTCGGTTCTCAAAAGCGGAAAAATATGGCGGATATTTCTACGTTTATCGCCAATACCACGGCTAGTTTATATACGACAAACTTGACAATGATTGACAACAACACTGACCCTATGGGACGTTCGCCTGCATATGTAAACACAATAAAAAAATGGATTTGGAGTATCTTACCACCTATAATCCTAATATTCGGGCTTTCTGGCAACATTCTCTCGATGCTTGTGTTCATTCGGAAAAAGATGGCGAAAGGAACAATGTCAGTTTATTTAATTACTTTAGCCATAGTTGATTCTCTGTCACTAATAGTTGTGCTGGCTCCTCCCTGGATGTTTTACGTCTATAGAATTGATGTGACCGGCGTTTCAGACTTCCTTTGTAAAACTCAAAAGTTCATGTTATATTTCCTAACTCATTATTCAGGATGGATACTTGTGGCAATCACTGCCGAGAGAGCTCTTGCTATACGGTTTCCACATTCCATGGAATTCTCGAAGAAAAAAACAGCATTAACACTTGTCGTACTCGGGGGCTGTTTAATCGCACTTAATGCCCACGCCGTATATGGGTTTGGGTTACAAAAAAGAGGACCATACATGAGGTGCATGTTGGCACATCCAGATGATGAACATTATAATAATTTCTTGCACGAGATATGGCCTTGGATTGACATGGCTACATTGTCCATATTGCCATTCACATGCCTACTGATTGGAAACACTGTTATTATTCTGGAAACAATACACACCAAAAGAGAGATGAGTAAAATGGCTAACATCGAGTCGACAGGAAGCAACAGGGCAGCAAAGCACGGATCACAACATATTACTAAGCTGTTGGCTACTCTCACAATGGCCTACCTTATTTTTACCATACCTGCCACAGCAATTGCGGTGGCCCTATTTGGTTGGCCACATCTTAGTGAAGTTCCCATCTTTGCAGTAATTGGCACTTTAACTCAAGCATTGGTGAATTTTAACAACGCGTCAAACTTCTATCTATACTGTCTGACTGGCGCAAAATTCAGAAATGAACTCAAGGAAATGATGAGTTGCGTTCAACGAAATACAAACCAGACACACAGGGACAGGTATAACTGCAGTCAGTCTGTTAAAGTGACGGAGTTGAAATAAAACCAGACGCAATATCTTCACTGCCATATCGTGATATGATTCTTTATTCTGACTACGACATTATAGATCATATTCGACCGGTACAAAGCATGGGAACGTTTTTGGCTTGCAATCATTCCATTTCCCCTGGGTATTCAGTTCAGTTGTAGTGCGAATTGGCTCAGAAAAGTGACATAAATCATGCAATCGCGAGCTGAAACCTTCGCCTGTTTTGTAACATATAATTAAAGAATATGTATTGACTAAGAAATATATTAACTTTTATTTTTTCGATGCTATAAAGTTCCCCGTCAGATCTTCAAAAGTCCCCATGTTTTATATGGGTGGAATATGATCTATTCGGGCTAGGCCAGAATAGAGATTCATGTCATGGTCTAATTGTGCTCACTGATTAATGTGAAAATTAGAAGGGAATTATTGTGCAATTATACTGTGTTTACGCTAAGTGTCGATATATAGGAAGTAATTATATGTACATGTATGACCATCATTTAATTTTCAACATTTGGCAAGCTTGATATACTAGTTGCCATATTCCAACCAAAAGTGGGTGGCGACACAGTATATATATATGAGTTGAAAACTCCAAAAATAGACAAATTTATATATGAATCTCTATAAAGGTTTATAAAGCCTTCACGTCAATATCTCAATATTGCAGTTGGACCATAGCACTGGGTGTGTCGTTAAAACGAGTAAAATATAAATAAAGACATATATGAATTTAAACCGAGCGCACCACTTTAAAAACCGCATCGATATACGTACACATATGCACATGGATGTACAGTAATGCCCTAATTAATCGACTCCATAACCCCGAGAGCTTTCCGATGAATGGCAATAAGCCATGTTTCAGACTAAATCCTGAAAATTTACCCATAATTCTGCTGTGGTTATGGAGTCGATTAATTAGGGCATTACTGTATGTATTGAAGTTGTTTGAAGTGGCATGATCGGTTTTAAAATTATATATGTTTTAATTATATTTTAGACGTTTTAACGACACACCCCTGGGCACCATAGCTTTAAAGGTAACACTGCAACATTTACAATATACTGTATTGCCCTATACCACAGTAAACAATAGATTTAACACTTATCCCGCAAATGTTCTGTTCGACCGAACAAAATGGCGCAAACACCTACTCTGAGTGCTCCCGTAAAATATATGAACCACATTTCCATAACTAAAATGATTGGGTGTATGCCACGTAGTGTTAATATACAAATCTCGGTGTAGTAAAATGCCGGTAAGTTTCCACTGTTTTCGGAAAGAAGCTTTTGTAGAATTACCAGTTAATGGACAGTAACATTTTAAAAATAACACGTGCAACTGTACATTTGTCAAATTGATGTTACACATATTTAAAAAGCTCACTAAAATATTGAGTTTGGTAATTCTACATGTTATTGGGAATTGGAGAGATGTAGAAAGTGAAAGAACACGTGGTTAAGTTGAAGAACGAACTATTATAACTAGAATACAAACTTGGTCGCATATATAAGATTCATACACTAAACGATGCGTGAGTAGTGAGTCTTAGTGTAAACCGTCCCAACATACTCCCCGCCACAATGTTTAACCATCGTTGAAAAATATCGTGCGTATTCGTTCATTCGCGCGCTCAGCTGCGGCTCGCGTTGGTCGTTGCTCCTTTTCAACTGCAATTTGCACGGGTGGGGATAACTTGGTTTTGACCTGTTGATCTATCTGTAAAACTGAACCATGTTTAATGCATTCTCGATTGTCGCCAGTAAAACGGTGAAACTCTCTTAGATTTATCAGATACTCATGAGCCCAGCGGTGTTTGAAGGACTGTAATAATGCTGTGCGTTTTCGTCCACGTCTTTTTAACTCGGTGGAATTGATGTTAAAATTTGGATCAGTCAGTTCGTCATCGCATACGTCTGGATGAGGTAATGTTGCAAGTCGACCATTCAGGAAGTGAGATGGAGTGAGATCATCCGTATCATTGATTTGTTGCGAAAATTCCTTCCCGGTGCTGATGTTATTCGACAGAAGAGTGTCTCGTGGGATGTTCCAGAAGGATTTTTCGATATCAGTAGATACGCCATACTCATCCATGAAACTTGATTGTGGATTCGTCTCATCAGCTCCGATATCTATTGTTTCGAGTTCCCAGCATCGTTTCAAATCCAAGTTGTCCGGTTGCGTGAGGACGTTCAATGACGTTGTCGTTAGAGTTGCTTGGGTTGTAAGTGACGGTCCACAGAGTAAATAACCTAACTTCGATTTGACAGCTATTGGTCCATTTCCTGTCTTGATATGGTGGTCTTCAACAAACGAGTAGTAAAAGTCACTCCCTATAAGTACAGAGACATCGAACGCATCACAACTATAATTGAGTGGGTGTGCTAGTTTAAGACCAGACAGTTCAGGTAAGTCACGACGATGTCTAACAGCTACAGTGAGTGCCTTTGTTATTGTAGGGACAATCAGGGCTTTGACGGCGATAAAGGACGTATCGCTCGCTATATGGATGGTAACTTCATCAAGTTCGCGACAAGTTTGTGTCTCTGATCCAAAGCTTGATATTGTGAGATTCTCCTTTTTCTCAGGGTGTAGTCCAAGTTCATTGGCAAATTTAGCCGAAATAAAAGATCTCTGCGACCCATCGTCGAATAGTAAGTGTGCCACTGCATGATTGTAGCATTCCCTATCGTAAACGTCTGCCACCGCCGTTTTTAGATACACATTGGCGGGTGATGATGCTACTGCTGTGGCAACAGTTGTGTCTGGATTTGGTGCAAACATTCTCACTTCGGTAGTAACTGTTTCCGGTTTACTGGTCCGATGGATACTTGTATGGTGCTTCGCTTTACAGACTAAACACCGTTTCAGCGACCTGCAAACATTAACCCTATGTCTACCCAAGCAATTGAAACACAAATCGTGATTTCGTATGTAATTAATTCTGGAATCCACGTCTTTCAACGAAGTGCAGTCCGATGGAAAATGTTTTCCTGAGCAAAACACACACACTCTCGGTCGGTTCCCAGTGGTTGGGATGATGAGGGATGTTACCGTACCTAAAATATCTTCGCTACTGGTAGTTGATGTTGTGTTATGTTCTTTATCTGGTTGACATGATTCCAGAACAGCTATTTCAGCTTGAAGAAGTTTCCGAAATTCGTTTAGCTTCCATTCCGTATTACCATGAGTTCTCGCCATATTGCTTTTTAGCTGGAAAGGAAGCTTATCCCAAAGAATGGGTAGAAGCATTGTCTCATAAGATTCTTCGGGCTTATCAAGAGATTGAAGCGCACGAATGGACGACTCCAGGTAGTCATAAAATGTCTGAATGGAGAGAAGGTTCCAGGTGACTCGAGGTAGATCTGCCAGATGTTTCATGTGAGAATCTATGATTCGATGAGTTTTCCCAAATCGAGCTTTCAGCAGCTCTAGTGCATTGTTGTAATTAGCAGATGTTAGCGGTAGTCCATATATACACGATTTTGCGTCTCCCGCCAGGGAATTCTTGAGGTAGATGAACTTATCGATATCTCTCAATTGTGTGCAGGAATTTACAGAGGAATCAAAGAGTTCCCAAAATGTTTGCCATTGCATTATGTCACCAGCGAACGTTGGTAGATCAGTCCTTGGAAGGATAACATTTTGTGATCGGGGAGGTGGTTTGTGTTCAATTGACTCGACTTTGTCTTTTTTCTCCAGGAAGAGGGCATTCAGTGCGATATCTCCTTCATTTATTCGTTTATTCAATCCGTAAATAAACTCATCCGCTTCAATGATAATATCTTCGAAAGTATCGTCCTTCTCGTCAGACAGGGAAATTAGCTTTTTATCGATCTCTTCGAGATCTGCTAGCTTTCTTTTTAAGTTGGCCAGAACGAGAGTTGTTTCCGTTGTGTTCTGTTGTACCAACGCTTCTTCAAGTAGCTTCAGCAGTTTGGAACTTTGTCCTCGATGTGCTCGGCGTATTCTCTGTTGTCTATCAGCCATTTTAGCTGGTAGTCAGGTTCGAGTGACCAAATATTGGGAATTGGAGAGATGTAGAAAGTGAAAGAACACGTGGTTAAGTTGAAGAACGAACTATTATAACTAGAATACAAACTTTGTCGCATATATAAGATTCATACACTAAACGATGCGTGAGTAGTGAGTCTTAGTGTAAACCGTCCCAACAATGTAGGTATTTGATCGTTGTTGAATACTGCTTGATTCATTCAATACTTCCTTCGCGACGGGTGTTAAAATAGTCACATCCATTATAACCGCCATAAACAAAGAATATTAAAACATAGATATATTTTGTTCTTTATACCAATCATGAATTTCGCGTAAATATCGGGTAGAACGTACGTATCAAGTTCGTACGCTGTGTAAACAGAAGCCAAAATGATATTACAGAACATGTTGTACAGTACGTAATTTTAACACCAGGAAGACCCCACGAATAAACTTTGGTTAAAACTGACACCATGTTGTTTGCAACATATCGTTATAGCGCTTGCTAATTCTCGCCCCTCAAGATTTTGGCTTTGAAAGGTTCACCTTGAATCAGTCTCCCAACAATAGCCACGGTGTTGAGTGTTTTGCTCATCGTACACTCTTTACATGCTGTAGCGGTCAGCTCACACGAAGGGTATTTTGTGGATACTATCGCAATCATATTAACATTTATAATACTACATGTATACTGGTGTTTCAAGCGAGCTTTCCAATTACGAGTAATACTTATTTCGAACAATCTGAATCATACGCATTGGGCCTCTCATCTCAATGATTGATTGATTGATTGATTGATTGGGGTTTATTGTCGCTTTAGCCACTAAGGCCATATCACGTCATTGCCAGTTTTAGTGGTGGAGGAAATCCGCACACTTGCGACTAATCTAACAGTGATTTCAATGGCTGATAAATTCGTCAACCATGTGCGGCAAACCACCGGCCATCGGCGAGTAACTGGTAACTCCACCAGATAACGATTTCGAGTTACAAAGTCCACGATGGAAACATGTGGATTTGAACCCTAATCGCCAGCGCTGGAGGGCGAAACGGCTTGGAGTTGTACCCCTAACCGATTGAGCCACCGAGGCCCCCCTCTCATCTCAAGGAAACATATAGGAACAAAGCTGTTACATTTATCATTCATATTGTTATATGTAAAAGTAAAACATTTGAATAGGCATAATTGTTTTATATGAAATTGTCCAGTCACAGGTTTGAACTTGTCCAGTCACTTGCATGTGCACGTCCTGTCTTGATGCATACCAGTGGTTGCACGTCACATGCGTATACATAGCCAATTTATCTCTACACTATCAGTAACAGTCACAGATACAGTAGCTGGATTGAATCATTCAAGACAATTATAGCAAATTCCGTAATAACTGCCCGATGAGTTGGCAACACGGTTCTCATAGTCACTCCATTCTCAAAGAGTCGGCCACTTTCACTTTGCAAGGAAATAACTGTAACGTTATTATATGTCGCGCATCGCACCGTATTTACTCCCATCGCGTCGCGAGTTACTAACATGCCCAGTTCGTTTCCAGTTCCGTACTATTATCTAACCCTTTTTGCACCCAACTTCCGACTTGGTCTCTCTGAATAAAATATCGTACGAGCAAGACGTGTCCACCATTGTCTCGATGTCCTGAGGCGTTTATGTCGTGCAGTGAATAAGTATAAAGGAACTACAATAACCTGGTCCATAAATAGACCCCATAACTGCCGGACCAGTACAATCGCGTAATTGATCGTGTGCATACTACCGGGATTAATTATTGCTATATATTACTACATGTATGTATCACTAGTCAATGTATCAAGTTCCGTACAGCCATAGGAAATAAATTATTCTCTATTCACATCTATGTGTCAATGAGTCAATGCCATTGACTAATCACCAGAGCCACGTATTGAAGCAGAATATGGTTTCTATTTATGGAAGAGGTTATTTACTAGCGTAGCGGAATTGGCCCAGTCGTTGATAATGAGTGTCACACATGTTTAGCATCGGTCCATGTATACAGCTATGCTGCGATTAATCGACCCTTCTTAACGACGTTGACCATCGGTATTGCTGCGTTACTTGACCTCGTCCATGCGATCAATCATACCGTGGCCGACCTTGGTACACCTCGCGTTCTCGGTTTGACCGCTTTTTTCATACAATGTTTATATGAATTTTATGTTGTTTCTTAAACGGCATTATATTCACACCAGAAAGTGTATTGTTCTGGCATGGTGTGACTCTGCATCTAATGCAATCGCGAATGTCGGTATACCGTAAATAATTTATTTATTATTATTAACTGGCTGTATCTCGGTCATGGATGTGAAAAATTAAAGTGGCGGTCGCAAAAAATAACGTGGTGGTTAAAACATATTGCTAGTGGCACAGTAAGATTACAGGCGGATGCCGCATTTAACCCGCTCACAATCGCGGTGATACCACTTGACCATGGTTGAGTGGCTAATTAACATCCTAAACATTGTTAATCATTAACCATGATTATCCGTCAATCTATACGTATATCACAAGTTAACACTGCTTCTCAGTATCGGTGAATCGCAGACGGTTCGATCAAAACAATAGCCGACTCAGTAACTGGGCGGTGTTCTACATTGTATTTTTTGTCTCTATTATTCTGGTGCTTTCATAATTTTGTGGAACACAAGTATCTACCTTTTGAAAGATAGGCAGATCATCAGATTGCTGATTTCACAGCTTCAGTGAAGCAAATGTCGCCGATGTTCGGAGATTAACATCTTGTCCGGTTCGCATACAAACCGAAATCAGACAGTGTTAACAATATTCCATAATTAATAGCAAGCAACTTAGTGACTTAGTTCTATTTCACGACAAATATGTTGAGAAAACGAACGATCGATACGGCTTCCGCACTTCGATAATTCTTAAAGGTACTCAATCTGATCAGACGGTCCCCATACCACCAAGATACAACAACATTTCTTCAAAATCCGCTTTAGTTATCAGAATCGATTTATAGCAACAAAATAATTCTAACCACTGTCAACTATGGTATCAAATTTCCCAAAACTTGTTATTTATCAACATTTTGTTCAACAAAATATGGCCGTATTATCACTAAAGTATCACGAAATTTGACCGTATTACCACTTGATTTTAGAGTTATCCATCTTTACCCGCATTGTTGTCCGTTTGACCACGTGTTTCTGGGCCACATATTATTACACATCTCGAGAAATAACAAATTCAAAAATTTATATCTGATCACTCTGAGCTTTGATGGGTGGGTTCCTCGACTCGAATCAAATATTTTTTTTTACCACCAAGCCAAAGAAATAGTAATTTAGGAGCGTCTGATTGGATTGAGTACCTTTATATCATGTACTACCCTGTTAGGAATGACGCACCTAATTAGGGACACTCTATAAAGAGTACGCTGAGGCCGGGGCGGGACGTCTCCAAAATAAAAGGTGTAAGCGGGCTATTGTGTTGGTTGTGTTTTTTCCGTTGTTATACATTGCAAAAAAGAATATCAGATGCCGCCATGTTTTCCCCCTTGCAATGTGAAATTATATCGTGGACCACGTGATCGCCGGACCCAATCAGCTTGGGTCGTCAATTTGGCGCTGAGCGATAGTACCAAAAGGTTTGGCTCCCAGACGGAAATGTCATTGTATTGCTGTAATATCTACAGGTTATGTTTTATCGACACTCTAGTGTGCCTATATGGATCGTTATTTCTAAGAGTGTAGGCGTGGTGATTGTTAATGTCGATCCGCTCCTTGGCTATGACTCAGTTCAATGCTTCTCTCTTATCAATTGTGTTAGACATGTTTTCTCGAGGGTGTTTCGTCCACTAGCAACTGTTACTAATACAATGCTGGGAACCTACGTCATAATTTTCTCGAAAATGTCGGGAAAATATCTAACGTCATTCGTCGTTTTCTTCACCTGTATAAATAACTCAACCAAAAGTCATAGCGACTGAGCGATGTATTACTTTTTGGTAGTGAATCCGTCACCATACATGCGATTGTTAAGAAGATATGTGTTCAATTGACTTCAGTGACCATTATTTGAGGTTGTGAAATTTGAACACCAAAATATCCTTAAAATAATCCTTAAAATAAACAGTACAGTAGGAGTCCTGGGGTTATTCGAGAAGCCGTATCATGCGAGGCATCGTCCTTCGGACACGTCTGAATGTATGGTCATATTTTGTTCTACATCTCTTCAAGACAGGCGTTTGAGTTGACCCGGCTCAAACAATTGGCTATTCACGCCAGTAATATACTTATGTGCCAAATCAATTACGAGGTTTTATATATGGACGATGAAAATAGTTGGTGCTCGACCACAATTCAATCAATCGCACTCTACTGTCGTTTCTACCAAAAAGTGTGCTGATGCCAGCACTCAGACGGACAATTACCGATAACTCTCACAATGTGCTGGGTTCACCATTTTCTCAGCTCTTTGAAAATTTAAAAACGACTTTGATGAATAACACAGAATATATTGGATAGTATATGAGGGATTACTGTTTTGGAGGTGTGTTTACGTGTACATGTTCCTGTTAGACCGGAAGTCGTTATATCGTCGGTAGTATGATGGTTTAGCAATGATTTGTTACGGTACCTTAATATGATTAAAAATAATCGTTTTCGGGACAAAATTACGCACAGTTATAGATATCTTAAATAAATGAAACATTAAACGAAACGAGGTTGTATAAGTGCAGTTATAGACTTTATATCACAATTAACTCGGGAATAGGAGTTAACTAGTCTTATTAGAACTATACTTAATTTTCATTATTTTCAACTTACGGTATTGATACTCCCATGCAATAGACACCTTTCGCATACTGAACGACAACAGATAATTATTACGATTAGGGTACTTCGTCACTAGAATGTGAGTTCTTTCTATCCGTTGTAGTTTTTTCCCATCCGTTATTACGGTTTTGGATTTTCAACAAAACTCGAAAATAGACCATAAAGTAATAAGTTCGCGATCTGAGATTATGTCTTTATGATCACCATGTGCCTTTAGTTTTTATTTATTTGTGGCAATCAAATCATTCGTGGTCATGAAACACGAGGCGCTTGCGAAACACAAAGCCAAAAATAGAGATGAAAAGAAATTATTTAATTAATTAATTATATATCGGTACACGAACTGGCTAAATCGACTCGGACTCTCTTTATCGTTCATATTGCACCCAGGTGCAATCACAACTGTATCCAAAGTAAAATTAAACATTTGCTTGGGTCCCCGGTGGCTCAGACAGTAAGGATCATGATACAATAGACTGCAATGGATTGTCAAGACAATAGAGAGTACGTAGGGTGCTGTAGACACTTTAAACAACATACACTATCCAAATTGGCCGCCCTTCAGAGGGGTCATAATCGGTCAAGGGACCGATAATTAAATGATGGCCAGTTTGGAGGGTGGTGTGTACATGGTGAATATTTAGTGTGTATTGAGAGATTTACCAACAACTTTGATTACCTGAATATTTACACTAAATATCTCGTTGACTAAATGTGTACTCAGCAGTTACTCAATTGTAGTGTAAGTATACCACCAAGCAACGTTGACGAAAGTGTTGAGTTAACCATTTCTGCTCAACGAGTTTTGTAAAATGTTTACTCAACACTGAAAGTGAAATCGCTAAACAACCGATAGGTGTTTCTCAACAGTTGACTGCATAATGTAGCTTTCTTAGTTGGTTAGGACTATTTGTTGGAAGAATTCTCGAAACTGAACTGGATGATATTATCCAGAATCAGCGACCGAATCAGAATTGGAAATATCGGGTAATTTATGAAATTCTCGATATAGTATCAGATAATGGTCTATTGGAAGAGGGGCTTCTTTTGGGAGAGGGGCGTCATAAGTTGAACAAACTTGTGCTCCGACCCCTTTGTATTATTATATGCAAATACAATATGTTTCAAGTAAAAATGGTCTGTTGGAAGATATCAATTTATCCTGTGATATAATTTGATTCATGTGGTTCATATGTTTGGATTGTTTGTGGTGGCCATGAAACTGGAATCTCGGTTTCAAAATGTTTACTCATTAATGATGTGATCAGCTTGTGAAGTTCTGACGTACATATCGGTTATATGTTGCATATATAGATCCAAAAATAATGTTGAAATGTAGAATAAACATCTCAAAAAGACTGCAATTACAGATGTGCATTGTTTTAATTTGAGTAACTGTTCCTAGAAATTTGAATAAGTGTGTTGATTAAATCCAAAACCGATATCCTGATTTGTCAATAATGAGTACTCGTTACTCAACCATTGAATATTACCCGCTCAACACATTATCACTCAACGTGAACCGAGAAATGGCATGGGTCCCTTATTTGAACACCTCTGGGCGACGGCTATTTTGGATCAGGTTGGGGTGTGAGAAATAGTGTCACCCCACAACATCATTCGTTTGACTACATTGCAAATCGGTCAAGGGGCCGAGCATGACATGGGCCCGCTAATTTGACTTCTCTGAACCGCGGCCGTTTTGAATCGAGTTGGGTGTGTGTGTTGAATATTTGTGACCCGCCATATCAAATCCAGTCGTAAGTCGGGATTGTTTTACCCTGTGCCAATGCATTCTCTTATATATGCGAGTCGACCATAGGTCGCCTCGCATATATAAGAGAATGCATTGGCCTAACAATTTTTTATCATTTTTTTAAAATAAATGTTTCTCACAATTTTTAGGACATAAAATAAAAAAACATCCTTTACCCTGCAGGGAGCCCCACACATATATAGAAGCATATAGAAGAGTGTCGTCTGCTCATGTTTGTCTGGGGCTCTGTATGGGTGAAATTATAACATTGTTAAAGATTACAAGAACAAATTATTAAAATTGTAAAAAATTGTTAGGCCAATGCATTCTCTTATATATGCGATGCGACCTATGGTCGACTCGCATATATAAGAGAATGCATTGGCACAGGGTAAAACAAATCCCGACTTACGACTGGATTTGATATGGCGGGTCACATTTAGGATGTATTGCATGCGGACTCCCTACAATACGTTTTGTATGACCTAAATCGGCAAAGGAGCCGATAAATGGCATGGGTCTCCTACATGTATTTGAATCCCTGTGGTAGACGGCCCTTTTAGGATCGGTTTGATGTCTGACTATGTGCGTGTGGAAATAGTGTATGAGGTCGAGGTAGGGGTGGTACCCTCCAATACCATTTATTTGAGCGAAATATAAAATGATTCAATAAGGAATGGAAGTCATGTTCATCGCATACGGTTGGAACAATGCGGAAAATGGCGGCCATTTTGAAAAAAAGTTACGGCTTTTTTTTTTTTAAAGTGGCCGCCATTTTCAATCAGTAGTGAATTATGATTGGTTTGTTGGGAAAACAATTTCAGTCTTCACAGTTCACACTGACCATGCAGCCAAATTTCCTGATTTATGTTTCTGTTTCTACTGTTGACACAAACTTATGTATACATGTAGGAAGGCAGTGTAATTCAACGAAATTGGTCATACGTGGTGCAAAATCATTTTGGTCATTTCCACGTATCCTTACAAATAATTGCTGTCCTATTTCCCACATAGAACCGATTTATCAAGAGAAACCGACTTGATTGAGAGAGAACCGATCGAGATATCAACATTCTAGGTTTTCGTTGTTGTTATGACTCTCACAACATAATTTTCATTATATTAATGTTATTTTGGACCATAGATTGTGACGGGAGTGGAAAACTTAGTCGAATTATCACCTAGATGGCTCAAAATGTTCGTTTTAACTGTCAAAAACTCGCGAAAATGTATAATTTGGATCGTAAAGAACTGTAACATAATTATCACTCCTGAACCATCACAAATCGGCGACAGAACGACGTCCGCTGTAATAATTCCCACACAGTGACCTGTACGATATTATACAATCGCTCACATTGTCTTTCTGGGAAAATAAAACCTATTCGACCTAAAAAACATTTGGGTTTCAGAAAAAACTTTTTGCAAACTATTCACTTATTTGACATCCCTACCGCTTATTTGCTGGTATTCTTTAAAAGTAACATGACAAATAGACTATGATCGCAAATATTGTACATGTCATTCTAGCCTGATAATATAAAACTCCAATTTCTAAACCTGAACAAAGTTTTCAAAATATCTGGGTCCATGCTGAAATATCGCATACAAAATGCCAATAGCATACAAGAGAAATGGATCGATCGAAAACAAACCACGACGTGAGTTCCAACTTGTTCGATGTGACATGTTTGTACGAAACGTCCGTTCTATGCTTATTGGGACCGAAATTTCAAGTTTTATCCGATGCGCTTTAATACTCCATATACGTTATCTTGATACTACGCGAAGAAAAAGACGATTCCTGTTTGTCCGTTGTGCTCGAAAGTAGGATGATCTCTGTTCCATAATGTCATATTTATTCCATGTGTTCGTTACAACTTGTTCTATAACAGCTGTTCCGTTTTTGTCCTCTATACTTTGTTACCAACAAGCAACTTGAGCCAGTACCAGTTTGTTCCATCTGTTCAAAAAATATGAATTTACGCACTTGGAACAAATTGAACCCTAATTATGTGATGTTATGTCACACCCTACACATTGGTTTTGCTGTTCATTTTGTTGGGTATATAGTTGTTACTCAGTCTGGGTGAACGTCGACTCTATATTTGAAATATAGAGTCTGGAGCTTTGTGGCCAAAACCATTTCTATTCAGCGAAGAGCTTCCCCAAAATGACGTCACGGATTAAAAAAAAATACATCGATGATTGACAGGTGTCCCCACGTGTTATTTGTTGTGTTTCGCAATAGCAATGGCCTGTGTCGCGACATAAACTTACAGCAGATAATATTTGTCGTGTGTGCGACTATTCTTTTTCGGGAGATGAACTCGCTGCATCAACCGGAAAGCTGCACCCGAGAGCAAAAAATAAGGTCGTCATCAAAAATGATGCTTTAGAACTATTTAAAAGCATAAAATTAAGTCATTTCCTCGGTGTTAACTTTCAGATGACTTTTTTACGACAAATAATTTGATTTGCAAACCATGGTACAATCATGAAAGTAAATCAAATACACGGACATGAGTGAGTTCTATTTATATTTATGGGAGGCCAAGTTGGTACCATGCACAGGCCTATCTATCAGGTCTAGCACATCCTTCAAATTAAGCCATTGTTGTCTCTGTTGTATTTGCAAGCATCGCTTTCGATCGGAGAAATTCCGCTCTGTTACTATATTTAGAGGTGACATTATGGGAGTCTCCGCCCACTAACACTTGTTTATTAACCCATACGGTTTCATTGGACGGAAAATAATTTACGCAATCAATCAGATTACGGAATCCCGAGGACTTGGAAATGAGATAGCGATGTTATCCGTCAGACCTTATATTCAATGTTGTAATGAATATTTAGGTATGAGTTTACTCAGACTGGTTGTTACTATACTACATAGAACAATGTGGATTTAAAAATATGTTGCGACGCCAAAATGCTTATGCACTGGTTCCTGCGAAAATACTAAATTACAAATATAGACTATACCAGTGTCACTGGTATAGTCTATATTGTTATTTTAGTATTTCCCCCAGCCTGTGTGATTAGGGGGCTCAACCTTTTTTGTCCGAATTATAGTTGCAAACCTGTAAGTGTTGTTTGCAGAATATTGATTTATGTTTGTTGCATATGCACATAAATATAGGACAATGCATGCAAAATAGCTTAAATTTGGTATAATTCAGGTACAAATATGAATAATACTACAATTTGCCCACTTTGTCCGAAAAGTGCCAGAAATCTTAAACTTAAAAAAAAACGTTCCGGTCTGCAGCCTGAGGCCCGCTGGTCCATACGGCTATTCAACCATATGATAATTATCTTTGTCCCCACATCCGGTTGTAACCAGCAATCTGATTGGCTACAACGCCACATTTAAATCACCATGTCCCCCGTCACCCTTGACAGCGGGGTATAAGAGAACGTGCGCCAAACATCGGGGGTATATGAGCACGTGAAACATCGGGGGTATATGAATGACCCTTGAACTGGCAGTTTCCACCAATCGTGACGTTGCTCTCGCATGCCGAATTTGACGTCACCTGACGCCGGGTTCTTAGGTCAGCTACTGAATTATTCTTATTGGTAAGAATTAATCGGATAACAATTGGTTATTGTTGTGGGGACAAAATCGTTATCTCCGGCAACATCGTGGGGTACATGGAGATTTAATACCTGGATGTCTCTTTTTTTCAAAATCTACATCCAGGTATTAAATATCCATCTACCCCCGATGTTGCCGAAGATAACTAATAATATACACTGAAAACATCGGGTCAATAGGACTAACTTTAGGTTAGTAACGAACATTTGGAGTCTGACTAACCCACACATTTCAGCGGATCACTGTGACTAACTCTGATCTTAGTGATTGCGACTAAGTTACACGAAGAATAACTCTAATTACAACACTGCCTTAAATGATGCTTAAGATGCATTACTGAATATTCAATGTCCATTGCATCGCAATTCCATTATATCTAGAATTGAAAGAATGTGATGGGATGATATAATAGCGTATGTGACCCGCCATATCAAATCCAGTCGTAAGTCGGGATTTTTTTTACCCTGTGCCAATGCATTCTCTTATATATGCGAGTCGACCATAGGTCGCCTCGCATATATAAGAGAATGCATTGGCCTAACAATTTTTTTACAATTTTAATAAATTTTTCTTGTATTCTTTAACAATTTTATAATTTCACCCATACAGAGCCCCAGACAAACATGAGCAGACGACACTCTTCTATATGCTTCTATATTTGTGTGGGGCTCCCTGCAGGGTAATGGATGTTTTTTTTATTTTATGTCCTACAAATTGTAAGAAACATTTATTTAACAAAAATGATAAAAAATTGTTAGGCCAATGCATTCTCTTATATATGCGAGGCGACCTATGGTCGACTCGCATATATAAGAGAATGCATTGGCACAGGGTAAAAAAAATCCCGACTTACGACTGGATTTGATATGGCGGGTCACATATATCAGAACTTCGCTCCCACACCAACGTCAATACATTATTTAGATACAAGGTTCTTATTTCATAGACACCACAGATATCTCGGAAACAACATGAGCATATAGCAGAGGGGTAATTGCACAGCAGCTATTTAAGTTTATAGATATACACCGCGTTTGAGCAGAAATTTCCCACGTTCGATATTATGCTAACTAATTGGTGAGTGTGTCATATAACAAAATATAGATATTAATAATATTAAGCCTGCTATCTGACTACAGACCTGGGCCCTGCTAGCTAAGTCAGTAAAACATTGATTTTACGCGTGACGAGTAGATGGATTTGTGTAATTATATGAGTTTTAGTTACTGGCCGGGTTGGTAGTTTATACATACAGTGTGCGGTATTTTCTCCAGCACTAAAACTGACAGCGTATTAATGCTATTTATGTCCATCATTCATGATGATAGTTGCTGAATAATACAATCTAAAAAAACAAACCCAACTGATACATAATCACCTCCAGGTTACACTGGTGTAAATGTTTTCCATAGGCCTCAGTGCTAACGTTTTAGCGTATAGTGTTGCCAATATAAATGTTGGGTCCAAAATTTTCTTTAAATCTGAAAAATTGACATTTTGGGAAACTTTTTACACAAAAAAATCATGTCTGTCTAGCAGGGAATTCGCCTTTAAATCTTATGTTTTCGTAACTAGTGTCAGAACCGCATAAAAAAATACAGTCATATTTTAGACCACACCAAAAAATTCAAACTTCACTACAAAGGGTTGATTCCTGTGCCAATGGTTATTTTACCTATGGGAAATCATAGGGAAGAGGTGTGATGATTTTTTTATGTGAAAAGCACACAAGGCTATTGACCAATCAGGGCCCAGTGTCTATTTTATTCTCTCCTATATATTCCTCCCGCATCCGCTAGATGTCACTCGGAACCTTATTTACACCAGTGTAACCTAAAGCGATAGCCCGCTTTTTCGCGGAATAATTGTAACTTCCTACATTTCTTCAGAATTTCCCATCAATGGAAAAAATGTGTTCAAAAACAATATCACTTCTGTGGTTCTTTATTTATCACACACAATTTAACCCCACCCCCTTTAACAAATTATTCATCAAAAAAGCACAATTTTCTACCACCAGTCATGTTCAGGCCCCATTTTCACTCAGTTTTAGGGGTCTGGTGTTGCAAACTTGGATCAGCTATGGAAGACTGTTCAATATTCTTTCCATGAGAGAACTTCTGGTGATGTGAGGTCATTGAGTCCAGATCTGATCAGCTGAGCATCAAGCGCATGACTTTATCAGCACATTGAAGAATAAAATATGACATTTTCAGGTCTGCAAGGGTGATCCAAGATAACTGGATGTGGGTGTACATTGAATTAGTTGAATAAAGATATGCTCTCTTTGAATTGCTGAAGCATTTTCTTAAATGTGTCCAAGTTTTAGTGCTATTAACCTTCAAATGACCATACCCACCAGTGGAAATGACACACTTTTATGATATATATATGTATATCACTGGCTATAAAATCCACAATACTTGTTAAATTAGGTTCTTATAACAATTGAATTATGTGTCGTTGACATGCCCATGTTATGGGTCATTTGCATTATCATGTGACTATTACCACCTTGAAAAATTTTGAAAATACCTTGAAAAATTGGCATTTTTTATGAAAAATCTTACTATTTTTTTGGCTGATGTAAGTGAAAGAAGGCATCAGCAGCAAGAATAGCCACATCAAGCATGAGATATTCATTGGACTGAAATACCAGGCTCTGTAAAATGCATTAAAATGCTTTAAAGTGACTCCCAGGAATCAAAAATGATAAAAAGCTATTTTTTCCCTTTAGGTTACACTGGTGTAAATGTTTTCCATAGGCCTCAGTGCTAACGTTTTAGCGTATAGTGTTGCCAATATAAATGTTGGGTCCAAAATTTTCTTTAAATCTGAAAAATTGACATTTTGGGAAACTTTTTACACAAAAAAATCATGTCTGTCTAGCAGGGAATTCGCCTTTAAATCTTATGTTTTCGTAACTAGTGTCAGAACCGCATAAAAAAATACAGTCATATTTTAGACCACACCAAAAAATTCAAACTTCACTACAAAGGGTTAATTCCTGTGCCAATGGTTATTTTACCTATGGGAAATCATAGGGAAGAGGTGTGATGATTTTTGTATGTGAAAAGCACACAAGGCTATTGACCAATCAGGGCCCAGTGTCTATTTTATTCTCTCCTATATATTCCTCCCGCATCCGCTAGATGTCACTCGGAACCTTATTTACACCAGTGTAACCTCCAAGCTATCACTATTATAGTGGACATGGCTTAAATATGCCCAAAGTGGCACTGTTCGTTTCATAAATGGTGAGAGGTGGGGCACCAAAGCTGATACAATTATATTTAGCACACTCCGATAAAACAAGAACTCAAATCATGTGGGTTAAAGACGCCACATTTGATGCCATTTGGGCCAGGGGCGGAGAGCGGAGGGACACTAACATTTATAATGTTTTAGTCGCCAATATCCACTAAAGTGATATATAGTCAATTCGGGTTGCTGAGTTGGCTCGGACATTGTAACAGGGCACCATTATTTTAGTGAGAAAGCACAGATGACCGAGGCACCGTGCAAACCGAGTTGTCCCGGCTAGCTGAGTTGTCCCGATCCACGTAACAAGCCCCTTAGACTAGTTTATATTTTAACATCACGAGCCTCTAACCATTCTAGTGGCCCTTTTCAAGTGGAATGACATCTTAGGAAGATGAAGCGTTGACGGGACCACACGATGCGTCAACGTCTCGGTTACAGTGTCAAGACATTTGGTAATGTGATATAGGAAACCACGATCCAGATTATGTCCTCTCTAATGTG
The DNA here is from genome assembly GCA_032622095.1 of Siphonodentalium dalli. Taxonomy (NCBI): domain Eukaryota; kingdom Metazoa; phylum Mollusca; class Scaphopoda; order Gadilida; family Siphonodentaliidae; genus Siphonodentalium; species Siphonodentalium dalli. The sequence continues at coordinate 263,998,654 of CP136063.1, forward strand.
CCAGTTTATGTATATAATTTCAACAGTCCTACGTTTATGTATGTTATTGATTCCACGTTGTTTAATATCTTATGGCAGTCACGTGTGTCGGTTATTTAAGCACTCTAGTGAGACGTTGTAGAGCGATCAGACATTAAGCTTTCTGACACAAGTGTACTCCGACTCGGAGAGATTGGGCAAAGTATCGATCTGAATAATAACGACTTTTATGTACGTCTCTGTCGCCACTTTAGCTCTTTCTTGAACAAGTAGAGCTGGCCAACTAACGATTGGAATCCCAGATTCAGTCCTTCATACTTTTTCAATTATACCCTGCTCTCGAGTAAAGCACCACCACCTCCTCGTGTTCAAACTTGAACAAATTAAAAAAAAACATCCATTTCGTCAACGTGGCACTTATCCAAATCAAGGGTATATGTTTCTGGATATAGTATGTCTGGGCGGACCAACCAAGACAAGTTTCCTTCTCACTTTTCCCACAAGGTTCCAACTATTAGCTTAAGAAAAATTATTCAAACTAATTACAATAAAATATATCAAATCCGGTTTGTTTGAACCGTGGCACTAAAATAAAATCTGTATTAACCTTATTGATGTAAAGTTATGAATGTATGTTATTCGGGATAAGTAAGTTCTAGTTGTTTTGAAATGGTTTTTACATTGTGTTAAATTCCGCCCACTGCCTCGTCGTGCCAAGTTCTGCCCAATTTTGTTTAATAATAAATATGTTTAGCGCAATTTCCACAAAATTAACACACGTTCTTCTCCAACGATACGAAGAATAAAACCGTGTGTGTTGTAAACGCCACATTTGGTGCCTATATTTGCAAATGTCTGTATGTGTGTTGATGTCAAGGGTAGATAATGGAGAGGGGTAGCAAATATGATGAAATATTTTTGTCGCAGATTTACATCAAATTTATACATAATCATCTCCTCGATATGGAGCCGTTCGAGTCAGGGTGCACGTAGTCGGAGGTGGGTACCACGATTGGCAAAACAATTTTTTAGCGCCGATACATATTCTTCTTCGTGATACGAGGAATCTATGGGTGGCGTTCGGGTGAGGGACGGGGCATTAAATTTGGTTAGAGTTTGTTTATTTGCCGATTATAACCTAACTGATAATTATCACCTACCTGATACATAATTATCTCCTTGCTATCAGGAATATGACGGACGTGGTTTAAGTATGACAAAAGTGTGTTTGAGTCATAAATGGGGAGAGGTTGGGCACCAAATCTGATACAATTATGTTTAGCACTAAGTTCCACCAAATTCAAACACGTTCTTCTCCAATGATACGAGAAATAAAATCATGTGGGTTAAAGATGCCGCATTTGGGGTATGGAAGGAGGGGTACTAAGATAAGAATGTTTTAGTCGCCGATATCCACTAAAGTAATATATAGTCATCTCCATAGTTCGTTCTAAGAAGTTTTTGGCGTTCAAATTTCACAACCTCGACAAAATTTTGTCGAGGTTGTGAAATTTGAACGCCAAAAACTTCTTAGAACGAAAGACCGAATGACGTCACTTGACCAAATATAAAAACGGGATCAAGGCATTCATAAAGTGAGATAAACACAGATGAATAGAAGAAAGCATTAAAAGTATATTTATCATTCTATTTAAGAGATACATATATTCTTGCAAAATGAGGGACCTTGAACCGTCTGATATATACCTTACTCGTATTTAAATTCGCGCAGTACTATTTTTCGCTCAGTTTTGAATTCGCACACTTTAAATTCGCGTACCTAGCTGCGAGAATTCAAAACTGACAAAACTATTTTCGTAACATTTCCGTGATATTTTCGTATATCTTGAAACTGATGAAGTTTCGGTTCTTAGTCGTTGCTAAATACATCATAATTTTATGGCGACTTGCAATATTAGTATTTCTTATACAAGCATTTCAACAATGTCACAGGCATCTAGGGAAAATTACTAAAATATCCATATAGACAAATAGTCTATATAGTCTATATTGGTATTTTAGTAATTTTCCCCAGGGGCCTGCATGTTACCACGATTTGTAGCTTGTCATTGTGAGCAATGGTCTTGATAGCGGTTGACCGAATGTAAATTTATGCATACATGATGTACCGGCTAATTGTCTATTCAACCGTTCATAATATATGTAATATCAGCAACATAGCCATCTTGTATTTCATATGACTGTGGTTTAAATTAAACTTCGGAGTCGTTCTATTTTTCGCTTCAGTTTTAAATTCGCGCAACATTGTTTGCGCGAAAAATAGTACTGCGCGAATTTAAATACGAGCAAGGTAGCAACATTTCTATTAAACTGAGAACAATTAGTCACTATAGCACCATGAACAGAGGAGCAGCTGGTCATTTCTTTAAAACATCTGTATCTTCGTGGATATGACAACCAGGTGTCCTGAAAATCTTAGTCTAACCCACTAGATTGATTTGTACATATCTATGTAAAACCAAATGTCGTCTTTTATGTTTGCAAATTAATGTGTTTATGGTGTTCACGTTTTGATTACAATAAAGGTAAATTCCAACAACGTTGACTGATCGATCTTAACCCTTTACCCAACAAACCGGCCAAAACCGGCCAAATAAAGCTTCAACAGCCTAAAATATCTTCGGTCTGTCTCAATAGAACCATACAACTATGGATATCATTGGAACCGGCTCCTTGACCACATTGTGATAGTTACAGTTATGCCCTATGCCAATGCATTCTCTTATATATGCGAGTCGACCATAGGTCGCCTCGCATATATAAGAGAATGCATTGGCCTAAAAAAAATCTGTTTTTAACACTTTTTACCATTTTTTCTTACATTCTTTAACAATTTTATAATTTTTAATGTGTTAAGCCAATGCATTCTCTTATATATGCGAGGCGACCTATGGTCGACTCGCATATATAAGAGAATGCATTGGCACAGGGCCGTTTTGTTGGGTAAAGGGTTAAATGATAAAGTCTGAAGCCGCACTGTTGTAAATACATAAATGCGTCTTTATTAGTGGGACGAATTAATCACGATAAACAAAAATGACAATTTCTCCGGAAAGGTGAGCCACTACTTATAATCCATGTAAAGGTGAGCCACTACTTATAATCCATGTAAGGTGAGCCACTACTTATAATCCATGTAAGGTGAGCCACTATTTATAATCCATGTAAGGTGAGCCATACTTATAATCCATGTAAGGTGAGCCACTACTTATAATCCATGTAAGGTGAGCCACTACTTATAATCCATGTAAGGTGAGCCACTACTTATAATCCATGTAAGGTGAGCCACTACTTATAATCCATGTAAGGTGAGCCACTACTTATAATCCATGTAAGGTGAGCCACTACTTATAATCCATGTAAAGGTGAGCCACTACTTATAATCCATGTAAAGGTGAGCCACTACTTATAATCCATGTAAGGTGAGCCACTACTTATAATCCACGTAAGGTGAGCCACTACTTATAATCCATGTAAAATTACTTTTGTGATGCCATTAGGATATACAATTTATGAGATTACGTGTAACACGTTGAGAAGTATTATCTATCCGCAATAAATGTCCACACCAGAGCGTTTCGCATCGCCTTACCCCGGGCAACGCCGGATAACCCTGCTAGTATATATATATATATATATATATATATATATATATATATATATATGTGTGTGTGTGTGTGGGCGGGTGTGTGTGTGTGTGTGTGCTCGATAGTCTAGTATGGTTGCAATTTCCAAAGGTTTATAAAATGATGACTAGCACACTTGAATAACTAATAATAAATTAGTAGTCCAATCAATATGTGGTTCTACCATAATTTTATTAATTTAATATGTGGTTCTACCATAATTCAATATGTGGTTCTACCATAATTCAATATGTGGTTCTACCATAATTCAATATGTGGTTCTACCATAATTCAATATGTGGTTCTACCATAATTCAATATGTGGTTCTATCATAATTCAATATGTGGTTCTACCATAATTTCATATGTGGTTCTACCATAATTCTTCGCTGTCAAAGGCACGTGCGGCCTTAGTTGTCGAAAATATTCATATTTGTTCCAATCACCGTAAACAGAAAAAACATTAAAACGCATACAGTTTCGTTCATATATACCATGACCACCGCGTAAACAGCATGTTATCATAAAAACCTACTATATTTTACATAAGCAAGACCCTGATTGTGTTACAGAAGACAGCACAATGCTACTGGCTAATCACACACAAATGGCAGAAACGCTCTTTATTAGTTCCATATCAGGAATTCACCAACAAAGAACGCTCTTTATGTTTACCATCATAATATAAACAAACACCAGAAAAGTAACTTTTTATGCTTGTGTTTACATATCAATGGTCAAACATATGACAATAACATACTGTTCATGCGATATTTCTTATTTGTATACGGACAAAGTCTGACTACATTTTGATGTTATTTCTGTTTGTGGCGGTTTTTGAAGGGTGGACATATTTTCACAGGATACCCACCGCCAAGGCCAACCGTACCTTCAATCGTAAGTGTGAAATACACGCTTGCTATGTATGAGGCATCTATAGGGAGAACTCATATGATATCAGATGGGGCATTGTGAACATTATACGAATCAGAGCCGGCCCTTTGTTTCAAGTAGCTCTAATGTTCATAAACATGTTCATTGGCGTGCGATTACAATGACCGTGTCATATTGCATAATGAATTTGCTTGTCAAAGCGAAACTACACGATGAAAAAAAATCATTTCATGAACGTTACCGGTGTCAGGAGTTAACTATCAATTTCAGTGTTTCTTGCTATAATAAATGGATTCGACTCCATGGATGATTGCATACTGTGCCACCCTGCCAATAATCTATTTAATAGGATACACAAAAGACGGTAGATATAGTAGTCATAACACTGTCTCTAAATTGATCAGAAATCGAAAAGAGAAAGCACCGGATATGGAACAATTAGTTATTGTTGCCAAGGTAATATTTTGACTCAGAACGGATCGACGATTATATTGGAACAACGCAAAGCACTTTCTCTACAAATTGTATATGTAATATAGGGAATCTAATGATGTGGTTTAGAGATACAAATGTTGTGCCATCCATGTCAGGAAAGTTGCCAAGGTGGCACGACCGGAGTCAGGGACGGGGTTGAGTGAGGAGCACCAAAATTTATAAAAACGTTTTTATCGTGGATTGCCAGCGAACTTATATAACGATGTTAGCGTGATATAAGAAACATAATAGTGTGAATTAAATTTAAAGAGGCATCAATCGACTGGGGAGAATGGGAAGGAGCACCACAATTAATAAAAAAATGTTGGTTTAAAGTTCCCAAATTGGTGGTGTCTTAAAAGTCAGGTATGCGATGCTCATTGCGTGCCGAGAATAATATGCGGATCATATCACAGATATAACTGCATATATTTTGAATATTGTTGGATAAGTTTTAGACAAGCTGTTCAATTAAGGTCACACTTTCGTGGTCTTGGAAATGTATCTGCATATGGTCGATGTGCTTAATACGTGGTGTGCGGTAATCGCTGAATTCGACAGGAAAGTGCTTTTCGTCTTCTATGGTGCTATCGGGACAGAATATGGATAGTCTATGTCCAATGCCGTCGGTGGTTTTGTGTGGCGTCCTTTGTAATAGCCAATTTATGATTACTTATTCACAGTTTAGTAAAAGTGTGCTACTTTCTATTGATGTCGTGCGTGATATACATATATAATTTATCCAGTCCGATCCAGGATAGGTGCACATGTCAGGGCGCCATGAAGGTTCGAGATATGGCCCGATCTTTAATGTTGACAAATAAGGCCCAATTATTCAAGCAAATTCTTATGTATAATCAAATTGTGTTATCTGATAAAACATATTTTAAAAAATAGGTTAATTTTTAATGTGGGGAAAGGTCGGGCAACCCTGGAATCAACATATAAATGGGCATACACGAGTAAGTGTCAGCTGCTTGCACGTAGCTTATCGTTAATAATAATATTCTGATTCATGCATATATTTATCGTCCCATGTTTGGCGCGCTTAAAGCATGAACTCGTACCAGCTCATAGTATACCTTCGAATGTAAAGTCGGTTATCATAGAGAAACAAAAAACGATATAATATAATTATAAGTAAGACTGTATTTGTGTTATTTTACCCCATTCACCATGGATTTCGAATATTACTTCTGAATCCAATCTTTGAGGAAGACATTTCGTTTCTAACATCAGTATGGCAAAGATACAAGGGCTTGTCGTGTTTTTATCCAAATACAGATAATTAAAACCAGTAAGTTTTAGGTTGTAAAAAGATTCCAAATGTTAAATTTGAATACGTATTACAAATATGCATATGGGACAAGTCGACCAGAATATTTTTATAATTTCCGGGTTGTTATATTGTTCTAAGTGACACATAGAACAGTTTAGCTCTGAAGGTATCTCCAAAAATTAAATATGCTACAAAAGCCTCTCAAGACCCAGTTTCGTTTTACATTGTTCCAAGTGCGCATATATCCGAATCACATTCATATTATTTGATGTAAGGGAAGAAGCTTTACCGTATCAGCTATATGGAGTAATTTGGGTGAAAGGATATACATTCCTCTACATGTTAGTGTTAGGGCGACCCTTATAATCCTTCAGTTGAGCTCGCTCTAGATTTCCAAACTTTAAAAATTTATTATCTCGAAAACATAAAAAATGCACTTAGGAAAAGTTGGAACTCAAGTCGCGACACATTAAATCAAAAGTACATGATTGTACTATAGACAGAGCCCCCAATAGTATACATCATTGTACTATAGACAGAGCCCCTAAAAATACAAGATTGTACTATAATATAGACAGAGCCCCTAAAACTACATGATTGTACTATAGACAGGGTCACCGAATCGAACAAGTTTCCACTATCCAACATGTCTCCATCATTTAACTATTAAGTTAAGGATTTTGCGTTGTAGGAATGATATGCATTTGCGATATTCTACTTTACAAACGCAGTAAAGGGTGGGTCACTTCTAACGCTAGAAAGCGGACATAAGTGACAAGGAGGCCAAAATATCCTTCCATTTGTATGACTAATTGGTAACTTGTTATATTAGTTGCTATCTGTGTCTTTTTTTCTCGCGAACTACACGATCCGGGGTATAAATCACCGGGTTAGTAGGAGCATGGCAACGTTGAATACCGCCTGCTAATTGATTAAGTCACAACATGGCCCGATCCCATGTAATGGTTGTATAGGGTCGCCAGCGGACTCACATAAGGGTCATATTGTGCAAACAGTGGTACTTGAGATGATTACTATAACGATTAACCACACACTGAATAGTTATTTTTCTGACAGTCATACTCTGAACCAATTTAGGTTAATTATATTGTTATAAGCAGATTATGTACAATGGTATCCACGTATATGTTGTATTTTATTTCCAAATGTATGCACTGAAACTCCCCGACGCCGTATAGGAACAAACTCGCTACCACGTGTGATAAAACTATATGCTATGTACCGTTTTTGCTAATTCGGTTCGAGATTCGTTTCGATATCGATATCAGCCACCCGATTCTATAATGTCCTGGGAGACGCTTAATTTTACTTATATATAAATTTACCATAATACATGTACAATTAAATATTGAATATTTTCTTTCACAATGCTATTAAAGTCGCTTGCCCTAATATGTATTTGTGTTTGGTACATGTATGTTGCGGTATATTTATGAGCTTCTTTTCATTGAATATAATAATAACACATTGGCAATCCATTTGAAAATATACATGTATCAATACTGGAAAAAAGTATCAACTATGATCACGTATTAATAGCCGGATATTTCAATGCGCGAACTGGCACGAGATTGATTCATATGTGTGACGAATGTGATCTACTCATCCTGAACGGCCGACTGGGCGAAAACTCCTCACGTTTCACATCGAGTGACGTCAGTGTAATAGACTACGCGACTTGCACGCCCGGTGCGGCCAATCAAGTAATTAATCTGGTTTCAATGGAAAAATTCTGCGACTTGTGACAAATATGCACCAATATTGCAAAAGTCATGTTTTATATAACGGATCTCTTTCTGAACCATTCGATGTTCTACAAGGAACAAGACAAGGACCAGTGACTTCCCCTTTTTTATCTTGTGTACATAAATGACTTGCTGGAAACTTTGACCAAATCTAGAAATGGCCTACACATCTCTGAAATTTCGTGCACTTCGCCGTCTGCGACCGACGACATTGCTCCGGTATCACTCACGAAATCAGGTCTTGATAGCATCACCGACATCTGTTATAGATACAGTCGGCAGTGTAGATTTCATTTCTCAACGACGAAAAGCACAATTGTTGTATTCAACGAGACAAAACGTCAAGATAAACTCAACGATAGACAATGGATTCTTGGTGATCAACCGCTTCCAGAATCTAACAACTGTGTTCATCTTGGAATCAAACAGTGCAAATTCCAAGCTGATACAACTAGGAGCTCAATTCTTTCGGAAAAGTTACGAAAATCGAACTTTAGTATCGCTGGAAGATGTTTGCTCAAATCGTGCACACCATTAACAATGGTACATCTGTTAGGATCAATCGTGCTGCTAAAAGCTCTATATGGTTGTCAGTTGCTGAATATCACAAACAACACAACCATGTATTCAATGGAAAAGGCAAACCGATTATGTGTCAAACACATCCAAACGCTCCCGACGCGGACCCCGACCAACGTTGCGATGAGTCTCCTTGGGTTAATACCGCTTGAGACGGAGATACACATCAACAAACTATATTTTCCCTCTGAACTGATCCATCTGCCTCAAAGACACCAGGTGCCTCTTACGATCTTTCTCCAGAAATTTTTCCAGCACACCATTTTCGCTCGTCAAACAACTGGATTCGTCCCGGATATCATTGAAATATTAAATCGCTATGCCCTGTATCATGTCCTAACATCATACGTGAAAACTGGAATTTTCCCAACGAAATCTTCATGGAACAATCTTGTGCAGACAGCAGTCCGACATAATTATTATCGAGAATGGTGCCGGTCTGTGTCAGTCGATCGAAACCTCGATGTCTTTAAAATTGTACACGGAGACCCAGCATCATGTTGGAACATTTGGAGGATTCTACGAGAATACCCACGCTTTAATAAAGAATTGCGAAATCTTGCCTTGTTGCTAAACAAGACAACATACAGTAATTATTTGACATGGTGCACATGTAAAAATACATATAACAATGAGTTAATACATGCAATTCGCTACTGTAATTCAACCTGTTCTGTCTGCCCGAGGAACGACTATCTGGAATACATAACTGACCAACACGGCGTGGCCGCCTTTCTGTATATAGACTCGTTAAGTGATATTGAACTTTGTGCATTTCTACTCGGCGCAGACGTCATGCAGTCGCCGGTGGAAATAGCACAACGCATGGACCAAATAGTTATCGACACTGCTTCAGTTCTGTTCGTCTTGTGTCAACTGATTCGAGGACAATAAGTGCATTATTAATCCATGGCGTTGGAATGTCGACCTCGGCTCTCACATCCAAATGGACATATTTGAGCCATATGGGACATATGAGACAGTAAACATATTACGGCGGAGCCACTCCGCAAGCACAGTGTATATTATTGTTCCATGTATATGAACTATATATACATATTCTTCTCCATATTGGAGGTCCACAATAAATATATATAACCATTCAAAAGCAAAGAAACGGGTCAAAACAAAGTAAAAAATTAGGACGACTCGCCGACGACCATTCATAAAATGGGACAGGCATACAACATAATTATTTATCCATGCATAATATAAACAAAACTACTGTCCGAAGCATCAATAATAAAATTACAGGCATGACTGAAGTGAAGAACGCGGACATTGACGAAATAACTTGCCAAATTGGTGATATATTTTTTAGTTCAGCAAATCATATACAACGACCGACAAAATATGACCAATATAAACCGCCCGGAATCCGGAAACAGAAAAAATTAAGCCCATGGTTCTTGAATGACTGCCGCCATTCACGTACTAAATATCGTATAGCGCGGAAATTATGGAAACGGGAACCCACCAGACTAAACCGGGATCAGATGATCATTTGTCGTAGAAAATACAAAGAAACTATGATCTGAAGTAAACTGCGACACAACCGTAAAGTGGCTCGTAAAATAGATATGATCCGGACACATTCGAGTAGCGATTTCTGGAAACTCATAACAGGTCTCGATAAACATGATCCAAACCAACCTACTCCCGATACCGAAACTTTTATTGAGTATTTTCAACAAGAAGATGAAACATTATCAACCGGAAGTTCAACTAATAAACCACACCAAGACGAATTATACATTGACGAATGGAGGCATACCGATCACACTGCACTAAATTCTGATATAAAACTTGACGAGATAAAACAAGCTATTAAGCGTTTGAAAATGAATAAATCACCAGGTTTTGACACCATATGTAATGAACACATCGCGAAAGCAATGCCACATCTTAGTGAACTGTATCTGAATTATTTCAACCTGATACTCAAAACTGGGATTTTGCCCCGTGATTGGACTATAGGTTTGATAAGACCCATCTATAAGAGAAAGGGGGAACGTCTTGACCCAGCAAACTATCGAAACATAACAGTTTTGAGCTGCATTGCGAAACTTTTCACTAGTATAATCAGCGAACGGTTGAGTGTATTCCTTGCAGAGAACCAAATCCGAGGGGAAACTCAAGCTGGTTTCCGAAAAGGATATTCAACCATAGACTATACATTCTCTCTGTACACGTTAGTTCACCTGTTAAAATCCTCTAGAAAAAGACTGTACTGTTGCATGCATAGACTTCACGCGAGCCTTTGACTCAGTCTGGAGGGTAGGATTGTGGGAAAAACTTCTCAGATACAATATCAGTGGGAAAGTTCTTGACGTCATCAAGGCCCTGTATTCTGACCTTAAGCTTTGTGTTTGCGTCAATGACCAGCAATCAGATTACTTTAACTGTAACACGGGCCTAAAACAGGGAGTCAACCTCTCACCGATACTTTTCGCGCTCTACCTGAACGATCTCGAACGGTACTAACGCAAACAAGGTTGGCTCGGAATTGACCTGCATTCACTCACTGAATCAGACTCAGAACTGTTCACAAAGCTCTTTATGTTAATCTATGCTGACGATACTGTGTTGATTGCACACTCCCGCCACGCTTTGCACAACTCACTAAATATATTTGCGAGGTACTGTAATACTTGGCGCTTAAATATAAATTATGATAAGTCAAAAAATATTGATATTTGGCAAAACACAGAAAAGAGATAAATCATTTCAGTTTAAAATTGCAGATAACAAACTTGAATTAGTAAATGGCTACAAATACCTGGGAACCCTCTTTCATACGAACGGATCGTTTGCGAGAGAGAGAAATAGTAGATGTCTCAAAGCGAAAGGTGCTATGTTCGCGCTTCTCAACAGAATGAGGGCTAATAATTTAAGCGTGTCGACTATAATAGAAATCTATGTGAAATCCATCGTAACGATGACATATGGAGCAGAAATTTGGTCACATGAAAACTTGAAATGTTTTGAAAAACTTGAAATTTGGTTTCTAAAATTCATACTAGGCATTAAATCTACGACACCGACACCATTTCTTTTATGGCGAAACTGGTATTTTCCCAATAACAGTCCAAATTAAGACTAGCGCGCTCTCATATTGGAATGTCAACGTCTACCTTTAATATTATATTATGTTTTATATACTAGACATTCAAGAAATATTTGCAACAACCCATGGATAATTGATATAAAAGAAACTCTGAATAGATTAGGTATGGGATATATATGGAACGACCAATATATTCATAGCCTCAATATGTTTGATGCTTCCATTAAACAAACACTAGAAGATATCTATATCCGAGAATGGAGGGGCTGTATCTCGACATCTAGTAAATATGCCTTCTACAGAATAATCAAACAAGATTTCGGCAACGAAAAGTACCTTAGAAGTGTAGATAATAAACTCGTTTCGAGTATTCTGCGAATCAGAACAAGAAACCACCACATCCCAGTTGAAACTGGATCCTGGAACAAAATAGACTACTATGAGAGAAAATATACTCTATGTCTATCAGAACTGGGCGACTAATTTCATGTCATACTGAAATGTCCAGTTTTACATGATCTCCGACAGAAATATATCCCATCATATTTCTACCGAAATCCAAACACTATTCAATTGAGAGAACTTTTCAATTCGGGAAAAGGAAGACGAACCATAAATCTGTCAATATTCATTAGAAGGGTTTTGCCGCTATTTAGGCTCTCCTGAGGCTTCTACTGACGAATTTTACCATATTAAATCATGGGTTGTCGCACTATATATCTTACAATTAATTTACAGCATATATACAATTATACATGTACATGTACTACACATAACTGACGCATTATTTTAAATGTATATGCTAGTACAATACAATCTGCACGCATGCGCACATAATTTATTTATTATATTTATGTATACTCATGATATTGATCTCTGTATATCTAATGATGGTGAGCAAATAACATTGAATTGAATTGAATTGCATTCAAGATGAACAATCCGATTCGATGGTCCCCATATCAACATATTATAAGAACATTTCTCCAGACGCCGCTTTAGTTATCAGAATCAATTAATTATAAAAAATTATGCAATTCACTACCAACTGTAATTAGTATAACATTGGTAAAAATGTATCATGTGTCAACATATTTTTCATTGCAGTTTGGTATCGAGAGTATGTCGGTCGGCATTTTTGACAAACTCCGATAGTTAGTGAATGAAAATTACAACCGCTACTAGTAACAATACTTGTACGAAACATTGCGAACATGAAACTAACAATAAATACAAAATCCAGACAGGCGTGTTTCGGGCATTTCCGTGTATATTCCCATCAGTGCTATGCTGACAAATATTTGAGGTGGTAAAAATAATAGATTTAAATATCAATATCTGATAACTCTGATCGTTGAAGTGTGGGTTCCTCAATCGAATAAAATCAATTATTTTGACCCCGGGCCGAAGAAACAGTAATGTAGGGCCGTTAAATCAGATTCGGCACCATTAAATTGTTAGAAATTACATTTCATCTTACTCACCCCAAAATGATGGATGTCAGAAACGATTATCACGGGCTAGGCGCATTTGATCTAAAATGACAATAACTGGAGGACTAATCAACCGATGATGTAAAAATATAAACATTTGTTTTACTTATGCGAGCAAACATTAAGATCATTTTAGGATATAAATGTACACCCTTTATAGCTCGGTGTTCGGGGCGTTTATCGATGTATTATCTTTAAAAGTATTTTTTGCCTCCTCACAAATTAACTTCCTACAATTTCAAGTGGCGATGACACAGCTTCCGGCATTAAAGGAGGTGGGGAGCTCAATGACGAATACTTGTATATATATAATTGCTATCATTCTAAGGCAATACAAAATATTTGCCTGCACAGCGAGCGTGCAGGTTGAATTTGGCTTTCATTGTAAATTGTAAAGTAAACTGCAAACAGAATTTCATATAAAGCAATTGCATAGATCGAATCTTATCTGGGGATGCTGACGATATAATTAAATAACGCGATAGACACAAACATAATGTATGTGTAACCCACAGCTACACACTTATCGAATTAATGGAATCTAGGCAAGCCAATGAAATATCATGCAATACCAAGCAATTCAGAAACACAATTCAGTCGGTTCTCTATAGCGGGGTAATATGGCGGATATTTCTACGTTTATCGCCAATACCACGGCTAGCTTATATATGACAAACTTGACAATGATTGACAACAACACTGACCCTATGGGACGTTCGCCTGCATATGTAAACACAATACAAAAATGGATTTGGAGTATCTTACCACCTATAATCCTAATATTCGGACTTTCTGGCAACATTTTCTCGATGCTTGTGTTCATTAGGAAAAAGATGGCGAAAGGAACAATGTCAGTTTATTTGATTACTTTAGCCATAGTTGATTCTCTGTCACTAATAGTTGGGCTGACTCCTGCCTGGATGTTTTCCGTCTATAGAATTGATGTGACCGGCGTTTCAGACTTCCTTTGTAAAACTCAAAAGTTCATGTTATATTTCCTAACTCATTATTCAGGATGGATACTTGTGGCAATCACTGTCGAGAGAGCTCTTGCTATACGGTTTCCACATTCCATGGAATTCTCGAAGAAAAAAGCAGCATTAACACTTGTCGTACTCGGGGGCTGTTTAATCGCACTTAATGCCCACGTCTTATATGGGTTTGGGTTACAAAAAAGAGGACCATACACGAGGTGCATGTTGGCACATCCAGATGATGAACATTATAATAATTTCTTGCACGAGATATGGCCTTGGATTGACATGGCTACATTGTCCATATTGCCATTCACATGCCTACTGATTGGAAACACTGTTATTATTCTGGAAACAATACACACCAAAAGAGAGATGAGTAAAATGGCTAACATCGAGTCAACAGGAAGCAACAGGGTAGCAAAGCACGGATCACAACATATTACTAAGCTATTGGCTACTCTCACAATGGCCTACCTTATTTTTACCATACCTGCCACAGCAATTGCGGTGGCCCTATTTGGTTGGCCACATCTTAGTGAAGTTCCCATCTTTGCAGTAATTGGCACTTTAACTCAAGCATTGGTGAATTTTAACAACGCGTCAAACTTCTATCTATACTGTCTGACTGGCGCAAAATTCAGAAATGAACTCAAGGAAATGATGAGTTGCGTTCAACGAAATACAAACCAGACACACAGGGACAGGTATAACTGCAGTCAGTCTGTTAAAGTGACGGAGTTGAAATAAAACCAGACGCAATATCTTCACTGCCATATCGTGATATGATTCTTTATTCTGACTACGACATTATAAATCATATTCGACCGGTACAAAGCATGGGAACGTTTTTGGCTTGCAATCATTCCATTTCCCCTGGGTATTCAGTTCAGGTGTAGTGCGAATTGGCTCAGAAAAGTGACATAAATCATGCAATCGCGAGCTGAAACCTTCGCCTGTTTTGTAACATATAATTAAAGAATATGTATTGACTAAGAAATATATTAACTTTTATTTTTTCGATGCTATAAAGTTCCCCGTCAGATCTTCAAAAGTCCCCATGTTTTATATGGGTGGAATATGATCTATTCGGGCTAGGCCAGAATAGAGATTCATGTCATGGTCTAATTGTGCTCACTGATTAATGTGGAAATTAGAAGGGGATTATTGTGCAATTATACTGTGTTTACGCTAAGTGTCGATATATAGGAAGTAATTATATGTACATGTATGACCATCATTTAATTTTCAACATTTGGCAAGCTTGATATACTAGTTGCCATATTCCAACCAAAAGTGGGTGGCGACACAGTATATATATATGAGTTGAAAACTCCAAAAATAGACAAATTTATATATGAATCTCTATAAAGGTTTATAAAGCCTTCACGTCAATATCTCAATATTGCAGTTGGACCATAGCACTGGGCGTGTCGTTAAAACGAGTAAAATATAAATAAAGACATATACGAATTTAAACCGAGCGCACCACTTTAAAAACCGCTTCGATATACGTACACATATGCACATGGATGTACAGTGATGCCCTAATTAATCGACTCCATAACCCCGAGAGCTTTCCGATGAATGGCAACAAGCCATATTTCAGACTAAATCCTGAAAAGTTACCCATAATTCTGCTGTGGTTATGGAGTCGATTAATTAGGGCATTTCTGTATGTATTGAAGTTGTTTTGAAGTGGCATGATCGGTTTTAAAATGATATATGTTTTAATTATATTTTAGACGTTTTAACGACACACCCCTGGGCACCATATATTTAAAGGTAACACTGCAACATTTACAATATACTGTATTGTCCTATACCACAGTAAACAATAGATTTAACACTTATCCCGCAAATGTTCTGTTCGACCGAACAAAATGGCGCAAACACCTACTCTGGGTGCTCCCGTAAAATATATGAACCACATTTCCATAACTAAAATGATTGGGTGTATGCCACGTAGTGTTAATATACAAATCTCGGTGTAGTAAAATTCGGCTTCATTATTTTACAAAATGCCGGTAAGTTTCCACTGTTTTCGGAAAGAAGCCTTTGTAGAATTACCAGTTAATGGACAGTAACATTTTAAAAATAACACGTGCAACTGTACATTTGTCAAATTGATGTTACACATATTTAAAAAGCTCACTAAAATATTGAGGTTGGTAATTATACATGTAGGTATTTGATCGTTGTTGAATACTGCTTGATTCATTCAATACTTCCTTCGCGACGGGTGTTAAAATAGTCACATCCATTATAACCGCCATAAACAAAGAATATTAAAACATAGATATATTTTGTTCTTTATACCAATCATGAATTTCGCGTAAATACCGGGTAGCACGTACGTATCAAGTTCGTACGCTGTGTAAACAGAAGCCAAAATGATATTACAGAACATGTTGTACAGTACGTAAATAGTGTGCAACAAACAGAAATTTTAACACCAGGAAGACCCCACGAATAAACTTTGGTTAAAACTGACACCATGTTGTTTGCAACATATCGTTATAGCGCTGGCTAATTCTCGCCCCTCAAGATTTTGGCTTTGAAAGGTTCACTTTGAATCACTCTCCCAACAATAGCCACGGTGTTGAGTGTTTTGCGCATCGTACACTCTTTACATGCTATACCGGTCAGCTCACACGAAGGGTATTTTGTGGATACTATCGCAATCATATTATCATTTATAATACTACATGTATACTGGTGTTTCAAGCGAGCTTTCCAATTACGAGTAATACTTATTTCGAACAATCTGAATCATACGCATTGGGCCTCTCATTTCAAGGAAACATATAGGAACAAAGCTGTTACATTTATCATTCATATTGTTATATGTAAAAGTAAAACATTTGAATAGGCATAATTGTTTTATATGAAATTTTCCAGTCACAGGTTTGAACTTGTCCAGTCACTTGCATGTGCACGTCATGTCTTGATGCATACCAGTGGTTGCACGTCACACGCGTATACATAGCCAATTTATCTCTACACTATCAGTAACAGTCACAGATACAGTAGCTGGATTGAATCATTCAAGACAATTATAGCAAATTCCGTAATAACTGCCCGATGAGTTGACAACACGGTTCTCGTAGTCACTCCATTCTCAAAGAGTCGGCCACTTTCACTTTGCTAGGAAATAACTGTAACGTTATTATATGTCGCGCATCGCACCGTGTTTACTCCCATCGCGTCGCGAGTTAATTACTATTATGTAACCCTTTTTACACCCAACTTCCGACTTGGTCTCTATGAATAAAATATCGTACGAGCAAGACGTGTCCACCATTGTCTCGATGTCCTGAGGAGTTTATGGCGTGCAGTGAATAAGTATAAAGGAATAACAATAACCTCATCCATAAATAGACCCCCATATCTGCCGGACCAGTACAATCACGTAATTGATCGTGTGCATACTACCGGGATTAATTATTGCTATATATTACTACATGTATGTATCACTATTCAATGTATCAAGTTCCGTACAGCCATAGGAAATAAATTATTCTCTATTCACATCTATGTGTCATGAGTCAATGTCATTGACTAATCACCAGAGCCACGCATTGAAGCAGAATATGGTTTCTATTAATGGCAGAGGTTATTTACTAGCGTAGCGGAATTGGCCCAGTCGTTGATAATGAGTGTCACACATGTTTAGCATCTGTGGAAGAATGAAGTCAGGACTCAGTTCTTGTATATCATTTATTCACATCTAATATCAATGTATAGTCAACAGCTTGTGATGGTAAATGATACATAATTGTGAATCAATCATAGATGTCATAGAACGACCGAAAGCGTCGCTTATTAATTAGCGGCCTGATGTTGATGCCTGCCAATTAGTCTGAAGTCCGAAACTAATTGAAGAGTAGATTAATGTCTGGTTTATATATCGCTAATGACTGGTAGCCGTCATTAGTGCATCTCTTTGTCTGTACTGACCCATGGGTGAACTGGGAATTATTACAAAAGAACTTCTTTCCTTTGTGGCTAGTATTGCATAACTCATAGGTCGCGGCCTCTCCGAGTATGACCTTGGCAATTTGGTTGGGGTCACTTATAGTTCGATTATATTCCAGTCTCCCCCCATCGGTTAAGATAGCTATTGTTTAGTATGTATCAGGGATCGTTACTCTACATAGTATATTCCTGTCTCCCCCCCCATCGGTTGAGATAGATATGTTTAGTATGTATCAGGGATCATTACTCTACATAAGGTCCCCCTTATTTTCAGATTTTGACTACTGGTGTTAAAATCTAAGGGTTGGATACTTCGGTATGCATATAAGTTACGATGTGTGGTCATCAGCAAAAATTGTATAAATTGAATATATATATCTATGTACATGTTGAAGCAATATGCATTATGAAGAGGGTTGGCATGATGAGGTAACATAAGTGTGATAATATAAAGGGTATCAATATAAATGACATTAGAATACATGTAATGCAATAATAATTATGTTGAACAATCAGTGGTGAACGATACTTCGTTCAAGAGTTCATGGATGTGCTCGATTGGCGAGCGCTAATGTCCACTTCCGGCTCCTGGCTTGTGGACAAACTGTTTCATTATTGCGATAAGATGTGCGTTTGCAAAGCTTGTATTTTTGGAGGCATTCGGTTGTAATGACTTGGAATTGGGGTTGGATAATAATGATTAAAATTATCATGATAATAAAAAAAATCGGGAGAACTGTTACATGATTAAAATGATTCGGGTGGGACTCAATTGGTTTAAATATTGAGGGAGGGGTGTAGGCTCTGTTGGTAGTCGTGCTTTGTGTATACAAATATTGGGATTTGTGCGATTGCTTCAAACATGGGCTGCCATTTGCATTCATGTGATATTTATTTGTGGTTGAGATAGAAATAAATCTGTTTTCACATAATGTCGTATGATTTATACTGGAGTACGATATTAACTGGGTACTTGGGTTTGAAGTTTTACATCGCGCGCGTACGGTTAAAATATCGATTGATTCGGTCATCATTGATGCTTGGCATTGCTACATCACAATTACAGTTATATACTGAGATATATGCGCTTGTCCCTTAATGTAGGCCATCATTTCAGCCTATGTTATTGTCATACCCCGCCATGTGACAATTGTATTTGTCGATGTAGCGTGGGGCGATTTTGACACTTGAGATTAAGATATTTTACAAGCGGTATATAATTGTGATTATTTGGATAACTTGATCCGGTAAAGCTATCTTTGGGAGTATAATGAATCATGATATGTTTATATGAAGAGTAGTTACGTGTATGTGTTGAGATGCGTTTCCTGGCCTCTATACTTGTTCATTTGATCTATGTGGAATCAAAGTTGATCAGACTTTGACTGCACTTCTGTACGGGATCCATTTAATGATCCACTTTTTACCCGGCGAGATTAGCGATGATTTTGCGCATGAATCGTCGCTATTGCATTGGATTGAACACAGGGTGGTAACTACGCGTGATTAAGTGTATGATATCAAATTATGGGTTTACCGTTGGGGTGATTAACACGATTCATTATGACGTAATTGCTTATTCGGTGTCTGTGATAATTATTCCGAAGATGGGGCGTGAATAATTTAATTAGTCTCTGTGTCCGCCGTGACACATGCTATTATCTGAGTGCTAATGAGGCAAAACTGTCTGACAAATTATGAACTTGGCATCTAAACTTGTATGAGTGGAAATGCTTCATGTTTCTTGCTTTGATTTAGCATTTAAATTAATGCATGCGATTCGCCTGAAATTTGAAGAGGTCGAAGTTATTCGCGTCTCCCGAATTGTTGATTGATGCGATAATAAAGCGTGTTGGCCGCCAGGTGATAACTTGCTGGAGATGAAATATTGCCTTGCTGTGAGGGGGCCATGTGCGTGATATATACGGGTACATGGCGTTAAATTTCTGTATTATTGGCCAACCCACTTTGTATAGTTCAGATCGGTTTCTTTGATTAATTAAGCCTCGATTTTGTGCATCTGGGCGGGTTGGTGAAAAGAAATATGTCACCCACTTGGTGCGTGTGTGATTGCCATATCGTGTTACATGCACTGCACATGGTCTGGCAGTCCTGGTTTTGCGCGATGACAATTCTCTCTTTGTATTGTGTCTTTTTACGACAGGGTGCTATTTATTTATGATAGGTGGAGATTGTCCAATAATATTCGTTGCATTTCGCGCGGAATAGATCTGGTCGTCTTTGTTAGAAATTGGTAATTTTTACTTTGTCAGTTTGTTTCCTGGAGTTAAGTTAAGTTTTATTCAGTTAAAGTTTATACATGTGTGAGCTGTTTTCGTTTCGTGCTTTTGGATATAGAGTTGAGTGTATGAGGTTAGTTGCTTTTATGATTATGTATGTTATCTAATTATGGTAGTTGTTTACCTATTTTATTTTCCTATATCGACATGCTCTGTTCGTCTGTGCTATTTTTGTCGGTTTGAGTGGTTATATCGAAAGGATCATAATTTTCGGTTGACATGTTATATGTATCGCAACTGGACTTGCTTTTACGCTTGTTTTGTTGTACTAATTGTTGGGTTGACATGTCATACGGATTGTATGGCTCGGTTGATGAACTTGCATTGTACATTTTTGCTTCATCGTTTTGCGTTAGCATATCATAAGGGTTATATGGTTCGGTTGATGAAAATGATTGTTTTTCATGTTCGCGCTTTGATGCTATCAACTTATGTGCCATCTCTGGTAGGGGCACTGGTTCATTTGAATCCGATCCGTCCCGGATGACGCGGTTTTGTCGTATTAACTGTGTTAAAGGGGCTGTATCGTGGTTCTCATTTTCGGTGTCCGAATTGTTGCTATTACTCGATATGTCAGCATCGGAGCTTTGTGTTGATGACTTATGTGGGAATACAAATCTGCTTTTCCGAACTTTCTGGTTCTCCTGTAATTGTGGTGTATGCCATTTAGTCGTCGCTAATTTTAAATGTTTAGATAAACTGCCTGTAATTTGATTACGAATTACATACGAAACTGGTCCTGTTTGTTTAAGTATCACCCAAAATGGATCATATTTCATACCTAGTTTATGGGTTTGTCTGTGATTCTTAACATAGACCTGGGAACCTATGGGAAATTCCGGTATTTTACCTTTACTGTTTTCGTTTCGTTTCGTCTTGACTTGTTTCATATTTTGTTTAACTAATTGAAATGCGAAGTGCTGCTTCTCTAGTAACTGTTGAATGAGGCATTCACCCGTGTATTTCTGTCGCGGTGTCAGTATCTCGTCAATATTTATTTGGGGGTGTCTGCAGAAAGTTAAAAAATATGGAGAAAATTGAGTCGTTGCTGAGACATGAAAATTCATGGCTTCTGATGCGAAATTGAGAAATAGGTCCCATGATGTTGGATTTCCTTCAGTTAATTTGGCTAATATTCCATTGTAGTCGCGATGAGATCGTTCACTTGATCCGTTGCTGAATGGACTATAATACGAGGTCTTGCGATGCTGAATAACATAGTAGTTAGATATTATTTTGAAGACCTCACTGCACACGTCACTCCCATTATCTGAGACCAGACAGGCAGGATAACCAAATATGGTGAAATACTGAGTCATAAGTCTTTCAGCGACCACTTCGGCATGTTTTGTGGGAAGCGCATATGCCATTTTGTGTAAACTGAATAAATCTATGACCGTTAGAATGTAGGAATTGCCGCTGGCTGTGGGTGGATTAAATTTTCCCATTAAATCTATCGCGATCATTTCCCCTGGTCGGCTCGGTATGTCCGTCATTTGATTTGGAATACGGGCAGTGTTTTGATTTCTTTGTTTACAAATGTGGCAATTGTTGGCGAAACTGACTATCATTGGGAACATTCGTGGCCAATAATATCGCAAACGTATGGTATGGTACATTCGTTGGGATCCATAATGACCGACAATATGATATTCAGAAATTATCTGTTTAGTCAGCTTTTCCGGGACATAAATGCGTTCCGATGCTTGCTCATTAAATACAGACATATAGTATAGAATTCCGTCTTTCAATATATATTGCTTTGTTATCTTTTCGGGTGGTTTATCGGATTTTAATATGCGAATTATGTCTGATATAATATGGTCCTCTTTTTGCATTTCTTCGATATTGGTAGGTACATTTAGTTGTTCATTTTCGGAAATTAATATAGTGTCGGGCAACGTATGCACTTTTTGTTTACCTATTGTCTTGACGTAATTTTTTATTTTCTGTGAATCTAATATGTTTAGTGATCCGTCATTGATCGCTATGTCGTATAGCGTTTTCTCTTCGCTCTCCACTGAACACTCTGACATACTCTGTTGGTTTGTCGGGTCCACCCGAGAACAAAGTCCGCGGCGATATTTTCAGACCCTTGTATATAAGTAAGTTTTGGATTGTATGCGGAAATTTCAATAAACCATTTTTGAATACGTTTATTAGCCATCTGAGTATTTTGAAACATAGAAACTAGGGGTAAATGATCTGTTCGTATTTCTACGTCCGATCCTTCTAGATAGAAATTGAGTTTCTTTAGACATACATATATGGCGAGTGCTTCGCGCTCTGTAGTACTGTAATTTCGTTGAGAGTGATTCAACTTTTTGCTAACAAAGCAAATTGGAAATTCCGGGGTTTTGATATCAGTTTCTAATTTGTTTTCTGGGTATGGCTGGACTAATGATCCCCCCACTGAATGCATTGATGCATCGCAATATAAGATCATTTTCCTGTTCCTATCAGGGTAGGCCAGAGTAGGTACTTTAAGCAAATTTTGTTTTAGTGTATCAAAAGCATTTTGACATTCTTCGGACCATGCAAATTTTGCGTAACGAGCAGTTAATTTAATTAATGATGCAGCAGTGTCGGAGAAATCTTTACAATAGTTCCGATAAAAATTAAAAATCCCTAATACTCTACGGACTTCTTTCACTGATGTTGGGGCTGGCACATCTTGTATGGCTTTAACTTTGGCGGGATCTGGGCGGGTTCCATTTTGTGATACGATATGCCCTAAAAATTTTACTTCTTTCATATAAAATTGGGACTTTATTAATCGTGCTACTAATCCATACTCTCTGAGTCGTTCGAATACTATTTTGAGGTGCTGTTTATGGAGGGCCTCCGTTTCGCTGTGACAAATTAAATCGTCGACGAAGCTGTCAACAAAACTTAACCCTTCCAATGCTTTATGGATTAATGTCAAAAACGTTGCGCTCGAGTTGCAATAGCCAAATGGGGCCCTTGTAAAAGAAAACAATCCGAAATCTGTGTTCATAGTTAACTTTTCTTGATGTTCTTTGAGAACACCGATAACATGATAAGCTTGGCTAATGTCGATTGTGGAAAAAACTTTGGATTTTTGGAGGCGGCTGGAAACTGCGGTAAAAGAGGGGAGGTACCATCGTAATGGGACGGTGATTTTATTTAGCTTTCTCAGGTCTATACATAGTCTATAATTTTGATTTCCATTAGGATCTACGATTCCCTTACGGATCAATAAGGCAGGAAATGACCAACTCGCGTTTGTAGTTTTTTTTATAATACCAGCGTCTAATAATTTTTTAAGTGCTTTTTCCATGTGTTCGCGTCTATGTAATGGAGTAGGATACGCACGACAAAAGATAGGTTCTGCATCTGGTTTGGTATCAACACGCATGACTATTTTATCGCAAAATCCTACCTTATTTGGATCGTTTGTAAACACATCTTGATATTGGGAGATCAGTTCAAGTAGTTCAATTTTGTGGTGGTCGGGGGCACATATATCGTCCAATTTGAAAGGTTTCTGGCCAGCCTTAGATATTTTTGTTTGATTTTCTATACTAAATACTTCTTGAGAATCATTCATTTTATTTGTGGTGGGTACCTTAGCCTTTGTTTGACAGATCTGGTCTGAACTTAGGCCATGTGTTTTCGCAACTATATTACCTTTAAATATAGACATATACGAGTCTGAATTATTCATGATCATGACCGGTATATTTCGTTTTGATGCAGAAACTATCCCGTCCATAATGGACACATTCGGTTCATCCTTAAATATGCCGATATCGGCGTGACTTACTCCAAGATATGGTGTCTCATACATGTCTGGTGTACCAATTATTTTTGTGTTCACCAATGCACATGAATGGGGTGGTAATTTGATATCTTGCCGCGAACGTAGCAATGATGCTATATGTAAATCCTGTAACATGGGAAATGTTTTGTTGCCTACTCTAAATGCATTCAAATCGAAATAGAGTCTTACATGTTTGTCTGTTAAAAAATCGCGACAAAATATCGCTGATCTTGCTAGGTTGGGTAATATAAAGAATTTATGTACTAATGACATTGATCCAATTTTGAAGGGCAAATGTATACTGCCGTATACTTGCATATTTTGGCCTGTTGCTGAGGTCAGAATTATTTTTTCTTTTATTAACGGGGGCTTATTTGGAAGGGATCGATATACGTCATATTTTAAGCAACTTGTACTTGCCCCAGAGTCAAGTAATGCCCTAATGCGTTGGTTACCAATTTTAATAATTGTTGAACAAGGCGTTTGCTGTTGCAGTCCTTGTGCAATCTCTGCATGGTATTTGAGTTTAGGTAATGTATGCAATTGCATCTGTTCAGACTGGTTATTTATACTTTGACAGTTTTTACTCGGCTCGTTATTATTATTATTTTGGTAAACCGTTGCAATTCGATTAGCTTGTCGTTGGTTTCGAGTTTTAGTGTTTACTTCACTATGAATGTCCTTTTGTTTGGGAACGATCTTATGTAATCGTTTATTCATATCTGTTCTAACGTGACCAGCGGAATTTCTATTTATAATTGGAGAATGCACGTGTTTGTTCGTGTTCGTATCAGCATGATAAGATGTTTTAGGTTTCAATTTATTGGCCTGGTCTGAACGATGTCTCTGTTCTTTTATAGTAACACGTGCTGCTCTTGTGTTTAGGGTACCAGTCGCTGGTTTAGTTGCATAACTACTTAGCTTCTGGTAATTAGGTGGACATTTATTTATGGTCATATGTTTTGACGGTGTTTTGAATACGGTTTTAGTTTGATATCTCGCGCTCTGATGTGATGTATTATGATGATGATGATTATGATTTTTAGAATGTCCTTGCGGCTTCTTCAAAGACATTCTTACATGTTTAAATAATGTTTGTTATTGGCTATGCGTCTTCGGCAATTTCGTATATCGTGGTTGTTCATCTTACATAGTGTGCAAAAATGGCGTTTCATTTTATTTGAGAAGTTTGGCCGGTTTGAGTTGTAGTCTATATTGTTTACTCGATCCTGGCGGATGTAATTGCTTTGTTTATTAAAGTTAGCGTTCTGAAAATTGGATGGCATTCTGAATGGGGGGTTTTGCTGATGATTTGCGCGGTGCATTGGTTTGTTAGTTGCATAGCTATTAGATATATTATTGCGCGGTCTCCATATTATGGGACGTCGCCTAAAATGGTCAACCTCCATGGGTTGTGGGAAGGAGTCGTGTATTTGGTGTTGTTCATTTGACCTCGATGTTCTATCACCATAGCGAAGTTTGAACCTCTGTTTAATGTTCATTTGTTTCATTGCGATCTCTGTGGCACGGTCGAGCGACGTTGGGTTATCTTTAATTAAGGTATATTTGATATGGTCATCGCGTATTCCATCCGCAAAAAATGTTACCAATTGTGTTTGTACCGCCTGTGTATTTATTTCATTAATAAAGGCAGTGTTTGCGAGTGATCGAATTCTCTCTGCAAACATAGGTAGTGTTTCCTGGTGTGTTTGTTTTAATGTTCGCAACATGGCCAGAGCCTGTGGTGCGTCACTTATCGCGCTGAAACGGGATCGCAACTGCGCTTTCAAATCAGGCCATGTGACCGTTAGTGTGCCGTTAACCATATTGTCATTGATGTATCGTTGCACGAATTCGGAAACAGATGAACGACTTGTCTGGGCCGCTATTTTAATTATTGTTTCGTCCTCTGCCCCAAGTGTCGAGGAATATTTCTCAATTTCGTGCATCCAATTTGAAAATTCTGATGGTTTGCCATCAAATGATGTAACCATTGCGTTCATGCCTACAGTACAAGGCCCGTGGTTTTTTAAAAACCACGCGTGGCCAACATTGTAACACGGAAAAAACACGGAAAAATCGCGCGTGGTCTTAGCGTGGTCAACTTCAGAAAAATGGCCAGCGTGTTCAAAAACGGTCTGAACACGGCGTGTACATGCCGTGGTCATCCGAGTTCACGCCGTGGTCATCCGTGTTGAAGTCGTGTTATTAGCGTGATCAATTTCGGCAATATGGCCAGCGTGTTAAAAAACGGTCTGAACACGGCATGTTCAATGTCGTGGTCATCTGAGTACACGCCGTGGTCATCCGTGTTGAAGTCGTGTTCATGCCGTGTTAATAGCGTGGTCAGCCGTGTTTACGGCATCTACTATTTTCAGGGACAGTGCGGGAGGTGTGAATAATCCGCGACATCAAAGAGTTGCCGCAGTATTACTTGCGGTAGGCTTTTTTCGGGTATATTTGGCCCGGATTGATTTCGTCAATGAATTAAGAATTGTCAGATAAAATATTTTATAATAAAAAACAATTTCATATATTTAATTATATATATGCATGTTTGTTAATCCGTGTCAATGGCCTTTATATCCGTGTCATGTTTTGTTGTCGCGTTTTATTTTAGTTGGCATTAATATTTTCTTGTGTTTGTTCATATTACATGTATGCAAACGGTTTCGGTAGTTTGTGCGTCGATATCGTGTCGCAACAAATGGCTGAAAAGTTGGATATAACATTACACAAATTCATAAGTTAAAGACATATTATGCACTCTGAGTGCACTCCGTGGTCATCCGTGTTGAAGTCGTGTTCATGCCGTGGTCATCCATGCTAATAGCGTGGTCAGCAGTGTTTACCCCGTGGTCTGCATCCCAATGCAGAGCGGCACCTACTCTTTTCAGGGACAGTGCGGGAGGTGTGAATAATCCGCGACATCAAAGAGTTGCCGCAGTATTACTTGCGGTTGGCTTTGTTAGGTATATTTGGCCCGGATTGATTTCGTCAATGAATAAAGAATTGTCAGATAAAATCTTTTATAATAAAAAACAATTTCATATATTGAATTGTATATATATGCATATTTGTTTATCTGTGTCTATGGCCTTTATATCCGTGTCATGTTTTGTTGTCGCATTTTGTTTGTGCGTCGATATCGTGTTCCAAAAATTGGCTGAAAAATTGGATATAACATTACAAAAATTCATAAGTTAAAGACATATTATGCACTCTGAGTGCACTCCGTGGTCATCCGTGTTGAAGTCGTGTTCATGCCGTGGTCATGCATGCTAATAGCGTGGTCAGCAGTGTTTACCCCGTGGTCTGCATCCCAATGCAGAGCGGCACCTACTCTTTTCAGGGACAGTGCGGGAGGTGTGAATAATCCGCGACATCAAAGAGCTGCCGCAGTATTACTTGCGGTAGGCTTTGTTAGGGTATATTTGGCCGGATTGATTTCGTCAATGAACAAAGAATTGTCAGATAAAATCTTTTATAATAAAAAACAATTTCATATATTGAATTATATATATATATGCATATTTGTTTATCTGTGTCTATGGCCTTTATATCCGTGTCATGTTTTGTTGTCGCATTTTATTTTAGTTGGCATTGCTATTTTCTTGTGTTTGTTCATATTACATATACGCAAATGGTTTCGGTAGTTTGTGCGCGATATCGTGTTCTAACAAATGGCTGAAAAATTGGATATAGCATTACACAAATTCATAAGTTAAAGACATATTATGCACTTGTTCGGGCGCGTGAAACTGATTAGTTAGTATGCAGGCGCTATGCCAACTGGGGAAATGCAGAATTCTACTAACATTGCCGAAAATCTCAAACAAATCGACCGTACCACTTCTTAGAAAACATCGTCTGAACTACGCTCAATTTAAATATTTACTTCCCGATTCGGGACGCAACTATCGGCGGTAAACGAACACAACCGATTTCGCCGTCGGGGGGGGTGGGGGGGGGGGGGTCACTGTATTTAATGAATATATAAGAATTACGGTGTGTTTTGTCAATTTGGATATAATATTTGTTAAAATAACTACTTTCAGCAAGATTATTATCCATTTCTATTTTATCACCCTACCGGAGTGTTTCACATAACTTTAAACTTTCGCATTTAATGTTCAAAACGTAACTAAAGTTTTTAATTTTAATTTTAAACAAAAATTAAAAACTCGGATCAAAATTTATAAATAAAATTTAGTTTTTCCAAATTTAATTTAAAATGATCATTTTCAACAATTAATATAATGTTCAAGAATTATCAATATCAAAGTAATTTCATATATATGCACACATTATTATGCTACACTCGTGACGCGGTCGGCGCCTCTGCAAAGCAGGCCCAGTCCAAACCAGCTAATTGTACACGGCAGTGCGGTTTGATACCCCCGGGTAATTATCGGCTGATGTATTAACGTGCTATTTGAACCTATTTACCAAATGTAAGCATACATCGCCACATTAAACATGTTTCTGAATTTCTTTTAACACGGTTGTAGTAAGAATTAAAAAAATGTAAATTAATTAAATAAAGCCGATTATTCTCATTTTAGAAACATACATAAAGGATGATAAGCCTTGATTATGGCGGAAAATATTTATATTGTAGGTAACATACCTTTATTAGGTGATTATGTGCGGTCCGTACAACGAACCGGAGGACAGGCATAATATATATGTATATGATGTCTTTGGGCTATTCATATTCCACCGACACGGAGAAACGGAACAATTCCTATAGGTGCCGCGTTGGTTTAAACATTCAGACTTTTTGTCAGTAAAAACATTCTACAATACGTTTTACGCCATCATTTTAACGAGAACAGCGCTCCTACATTAGCCGCTGGCCTGTTCTGTCGACATGTATAGGTCCCGGGGTACATCACTGCGACAACGGCATTCGAAATGGCGTCATTGGGCTTCACGTCAACTGAAAAAACTCAGCAAATCATCCTAGGTGCGATTTAAAACCTCCGGATTCATCGACAGACTTTCGGCCTGAATCAGTGTTCTGTGTTTTACACTAAGA
Organism: Siphonodentalium dalli; assembly: GCA_032622095.1. Lineage (NCBI taxonomy): Eukaryota > Metazoa > Mollusca > Scaphopoda > Gadilida > Siphonodentaliidae > Siphonodentalium > Siphonodentalium dalli. The sequence goes on from CP136063.1 coordinate 264,027,909, forward strand.
ATTCATCAATCTGATCGAATTGAGTGTGCTCACGTATGGAGTGTCGACACTGTTATGACCAGGTGATATTATTGAACAAATATTTAAAGGATATCTCGTTTTTTTAATTTTAAATTTATTCAAATTTAATTTAAAATTAAACATAAAATCGAAAAGATGGATGTACAAGGAGCATGGTTACCTTCGCTAGTATATACAGGGTGGGATAACACGATTACCGTTTATATATGGCTAAGGTCGTGAATTTGGAGATATTCAGCCCAATATAGTTTGCAACAGAATCGCGACTATGGTTCGAAAACCACCTTAGTTGCGGACAAGAACTACGCTCCTCACATGTGTCGATTGCGAGTTCTGTCGACATGTATATGTCGTGGTGTATATCACCATGGCAAATGCATTCGAACCGGCGTCATTTGCACTTCAATTCTACTGAAAAACAGAGCAAATCTTAAGTGCGGTTTGAAACCCCCGGGTACACCGATGTATAGTTTAGTTTTGAATATTCTGAGTTTTACGTCTTATTTTCGGACAAGTGTCACGTTTGTCCAAAACGAACAAACGGCGGGTTGTCGACATATATATGTCGTGGGGTGTATCACCATTACATAGCGATTCGAACCAGCGTCACGTGCGCTTTTATTCTACCGATAAACGCACCAAAACGTAGGTGCGGTTTGAAACCCCCGGGTAATTGATGTGAATGTTCTGTGTTTTACACTAAGCATTCATCAATGTGATCGAATTGAGTGTGCTCACGTATGGAGTGTCGACACTGTTATGACCAGGTGATATTATTGAACAAATATTTAAATGATATCTCGTTTTTTTAATTTTAAATTTATTCAAATTTAATTTAAAATTAAACATAAAATCGAAAAGATGGATGTACAAGGAGCATGGTTACCTTCGCTCGTATATACAGGGTGGGATAACACGATTACCGTTTATATATGGCTAAGGACGTGAATTTGGAGATATTCAGCCCAATATAGTTTGCAACAGAATCGCGAGTATGGTTCGAAAACCACCTTAGTTGCGGACAAGAACTACGCTCCTCACATGTGTCGATTGCGGGTTCTGTCGACATGTATATGTCGTGGGGTATATCACCATGGCAAATGCATTCGAACCGGCGTCATTTGCACTTCAATTCTACTGAAAAACAGAGCAAATCTTAAGTGCGGTTTGAAACCCCCGGGTACACCGATGTATAGTTTAGTTCTGAATATTCTGAGTTTTACGTCTTATTTTCGGACAAGTGTCACGTTTGTCCAAAACGAACACACGGCGGGTTGTCGACATATATATGTCGTGGGGTGTATCACCATTACATAGCGATTCGAACCGGCGTCATGTGCGCTTTTATTCTACCGATAAACACAGCAAAACGTAGGTGCGGTTTGAAACCCCCGGGTAGACTTGATGTGAATGTTCTGTGTTTCATCAATCTGATAGAATTGAGTGTGCTCATGCACGTATGGAGTGTCGACACTGTTATGACCAGGTGATATTATTGAACAAATATTTAAATGATATCTCGTTTTTTTAATTTTAAATTTATTCAAATTTAATTTAAAATTAAACATAAAATCGAAAAGATGGATGTACAAGGATCATGGTTACCTTCGCTCGTATATACAGGGTGGGATAACACGATTACCGTTTATTTATGGCTAAGGACGTGAATTTGGAGATATTCAGCCCAATATAGTTTGCAACAGAATCGCGAGTATGGTTCGAAAACCACCTTAGTTGCGGACAAGAACTACGCTCCTCACATGTGTCGATTGCGGGTTCTGTCGACATGTATATGTCGTGGGGTATATCACCATGGCAAATGCATTCGAACCGGCGTCATTTGCACTTCAATTCTACTGAAAAACAGAGCAAATCTTAAGTGCGGTTTGAAACCCCCGGGTACACCGATGTATAGTTTAGTTCTGAATATTCTGAGTTTTACGTCTTATTTTCGGACAAGTGTCACGTTTGTCCAAAACGAACACACGGCGGGTTGTCGACATATATATGTCGTGGGGTGTATCACCATTACATAGCGATTCGAACCGGCGTCATGTGCGCTTTTATTCTACCGATAAACACAGCAAAACGTAGGTGCGGTTTGAAACCCCCGGGTAGACTTGATGTGAATGTTCTGTGTTTCATCAATCTGATAGAATTGAGTGTGCTCATGCACGTATGGAGTGTCGACACTGTTATGACCAGGTGATATTATTGAACAAATATTTAAATGATATCTCGTTTTTTTAATTTTAAATTTATTCAAATTTAATTTAAAATTAAACATAAAATCGAAAAGATGGATGTACAAGGATCATGGTTACCTTCGCTCGTATATACAGGATGGGATAACACGATTACCGTTTATTTATGGCTAAGGACGTGAATTTGGAGATATTCAGCCCAATATAGTTTGCAACAGAATCGCGAGTATATGGTTCGAAAACCACCTTAGTTGCGGACAAGAAATACGCTCCTTACATGTGTCGATTGCGAGTTCTGTCGACATGTATATGTCGTGGGGTATATCACCATGGCAAATGCATTCGAACCGGCGTCATTTGCACTTCAATTCTACTGAAAAACAGAGCAAATCTTAAGTGCGGTTTGAAACCCCCGGGTACACCGATGTATAGTTTAGTTCTGAATATTCTGAGTTTTACGTCATATTTTCGGACAAGTGTCACGTTTGTCATAGTACCATAATATGCAATTATTATGATACGTTAAATGCAATATTTATGACCAAAAAATCTTGGTGAATTTATCTTTTTATATATTTTAAAATATTATTTTGCGAAAACCCGTGCCAATGAATTTTCTTAAATATGCAAGACTGAAAAACAAAGTGAAAATATTGTATCCATAAGTTGTTATGGACTCTTTTTGGTCGGGGTTTTGTTTTCGTGTTATTATTATAGCAGAAAAAGTCACATCGTCGTTGTACTGATTATAATTCATCCAAGCAAAAAGGGACCCAATCTACAAAGAGACCGCCAAACAAAAGGCTGGTAATTGTCATAATTACATAACGAGTAGTTAGATGTCTGTCTCGATAATGCATGGTTTGTTCATTGCCATCGATTACATAGCCGGATTAAGTATCTCGATACTGTAGACGGACAGTACAAATACACAGGTTGTTGTTCGTTTTATTTTTGTGACTATAGAATGCCTGAATTTAAATGAGATATACTGAGTAGATATAACGTTAAAAATATATCTTTAATAACACCATCAAAGATATGGAAAAGTTATGCATGTAGTATGTTTTTTCCAGGAGAGCAAAATGTATATGTTAGTGTTATTTCTGTTCTAGGTTCATGGTTTCGTTTTCAGAAATGTGCGAAGACGATGTAATAAAGAGCGTTTTCTAATATGATAATACTATCCTGTTGAATTGACGCTTTTCTTTTCACGTGTATTGTCCTGATAATTGTCGTGTATCAATGGCGGCAATTATTTGTCCTTCATATTTTTGCTGCATGTGCAGAGACTGTATTTTCAAGGTGTTGGCCGGTAATTGTGTATGGATATGTAAGTATCAGCATAGGCCGTTTTAACGGAAAAATTTTACATGCTGCAAGATGAGATGAGTCATTTGCCGATATAGCAATACCAAATTGGTTACGATCAGCCGTCGGGAACATGTCATATAAATCAAATTACTTTGTTTGAACGGAGAATGTTTATTACGGGTAGCGGTCGGCGCGCTTTTTCGGGCTGTGTTCGGGAACATTTTGTGAGATTACTATAAACATTTTTAACTGAAAATTTCTGCATGCTGCAAGATGCGTCATTTGCCGATTTAGCAATACCAAATTTATGACGATTGGTCTTCGGGAACATGTCATATAAATCAAATTACTACCGAGGGGTATCGACCCCACTATAAATATTTGAGTATAAAGTTTGAACGGAGAATGTTTATTATGGGCAGCGGTCGGCGCTTTTTCGGGCTGTGTTCGGGAACATTTTGTGAGATTACTATAAACATTTTTAACGGAAAATGTTTGCATGGTGCAAGATGCGTCATTTGCCGATTTAGCAGTACCAAATTTAAAATGATCCGACGTCGGGAACATGTCATACAAATTAAATTACTACCAAGGGGTATCGACCCCACTAGAAATATTTGAATATACAGTTTGAACGGATAATGTTTATTACGGGCTGTGTTCCGGTACATTTTGTGAGATTACTAAAAACATTTTTAACGGAAAATTTTTGCATGGTGAAAGATGAGTTATTTGCCGATTTAGCAGTACCAAATTTATTATGTTCCGACGTTGGGAACATGTCATAAAAATTAAATTACTACCAAGGGGTATCGACCCCACTAGAAATATTTGAATATACAGTTTGAACGGATAATGTTTATTACGGGCTGTGTTCCGGGACTTTTTGTGAGATTACTAAAAACATTTTTAACGGAAAATGTTTGCATAGTGAAAGATGAGTTATTTGCCGATTTAGCAATACCAAATTTATGATTGGACATCAGTAACATGTCATATAAATCAAATTACTAACGAGGGGTATCGACCCCACTATAGAAATATTTGAGTATAAAGTTTGAACACAGAATGCTTATTGCGGGTAATTATTTTACAAGCAATATATATAATTGTTGCATCGTTCCTGTTCTAGGTATGTCTTTTTTGATGGTTTTGTTTTCGAGACATAATCATTGATGAAATTTACATGGAGAAATCTTGATATTTACATGGAGAAATCTTGATTTTTTTTTCACTAAATATTGTAAATTATCTTACACTTTTTTTTGTAAAAGAGTAATTAAAATGGTAAATAAATCTAGATTGGTTTATCATTGATATTTCCAGATGTTTCAAACGTGATCAGAGCGTGTTCAAACGCGATCAGAGCGTGTTCAGATTCGAGAATATATTTTGGACTATAGGGAGGTGATAATTAATTACGTAACGCACACCGCGAGCTCCGCCACCGCGGCGTGCCAAGCCCCGGCCGCCAGCGATGCCTCCGTGTTCAGCCATGTTCCTCCGTGTTCCCCCGTGTTCATCCGTGTTCATGTCACGGGCACCTGTGTTATGGCCGTGGCCACCCGTGGTAATAGCGTCGATGTTCCGTATTCAAACGTGATCAAGGTTTGTTTAAAACTAAACGGACATTGATACCAGAACCATTCTTAATTGAAACTAAATTGAACATTTATCAAAGGTCCCGTCAAGATATTTTCGATCAGAAGATGTAAATCTATAAAATTCAATAAATATATATAGTATTAAGTTAGCACCCTGCTTGAAATAATGCATGTGTATCGGTACAATTCCGACTCCCATATATAATTTATTTTTCTGAGTAATCGCGCTATATTGGTATCTTTACTTTTTCTGGGCCAATTTTCACAATCGACGGGTTGAATTTCGATGAAATTTCCGTTAAATAAAATGGTGCTGCTCATTTGCTAATTTGAGCAGAAATTTCGAGAATATATTTTGGACTAGGGAGGTGATAACTAATTACGTAACTCACACCGCGAGCTCCGCCACCGCGGCGTGCCAAGCGATGGCCGCTAGCGATGGCTCCGTGTTCAGCCATGTTCCTCCGTGTTCATGTCGCGGTCACCTGTGTTATGGCCGTGGTCACCAGTGGTCATAGCGTGGATGTTCCGTGTTCAAACGTGATCATTTGGCCGTGGCCACCCGTTCGTCGTACCGCGATCATAGCGTGGACGTTCCGTGTTCAAACGTGATCAGAGCGTGTTCAAACGTGATCAGAGCGTGTTCATAATCGGAACACGATTGAACACGTTTACCCAGACCGTGTTCTTAGCGAGTTCAAATTTTGAACACGGAAAAACCACGGAAAAATCGCGCGTGGTCTTCCGTGGACATGTAAAAAACCACGGGCCTTATACTGTATAATGGCAGATACTGTGGCCTGTGAATGGGTGGCGGCCGAAGTTTCACGCATTGTCATGTTAAATTGACCTATTTCTCGCGTTAATTGAGATATGAGGGTATTCTGTGTGTCTTGTGCGCTCGGAATTTGAAAGGATGGATTTGGTATATCTATGTCTTGCATGTTTGGATTACTGGCCGCGTGTAGGTGGCATTCTCGTTCCATATTGAAAGTTCGATTAAATAAACTATCTTGATTAGAATATTCCACGGATTCGGGTGGCGGTGGTTCCATGAAAGTTAATTAAATCTGCTATCTGTTTTGTTTGAAAATTGTTTGGGGACAAGGGCCATACCACGCGAAAAAAATTTAGGGTGGAATTGGGTGTTAATAATCAAGCCTCTAACAAGGTGTGAAAACGCACATCTGGCAAAAATGAAAAAGTTTGACTCACCGAATCCAATGAATAACTGACTGTCACAACTGTCGAGTGCAAATTGTCTATTTTGTTCTTGTCTTTGGATTATGCTGGAAATGTTTATGTCGTCTTTTCTTCTTCTTTTTCGTCTATGTTATCTTTTGGCTGCGATCTTCATAAGCAATTTATAAAGTTTCTCTTTGTCTTGGCTGCGATCTTCTTTAGCAATTTATAAAGTTTTCTTTGGCTTGGCTGCGATCTTCTTTAGCAATTTATAAAGTTTTTCTTTGTTTTGGCTGCAATCTTCTGTAGCAATTTATAAAGTTTTTCTTTGTTTTGGCTGCAATCTTCTGTAGTAATTTATACATGCTTCTCTTCTATGTTTGGCTGTGATCGTTAGGACTTCGTTGTGTCGTAGTGAGACGCAGAACTGCTTAACGGCACCATTTCATCTATGTGGAAGAATGAAGTCAGGACTCAGTTCTTGTATATCATTTATTCACATCTAATATCAATGTATAGTCAACAGCTTGTGATGGTAAATGATACATAATTGTGAATCAATCTTAGATGTCATAGAACGACCGAAAGCGTCGCTTATTAATTAGCGACCTGATGTTGATGCCTGCCAATTAGTCTGAAGTCCGAAACTAATTGGAGAGTAGATTAATGTCTGGTTTATATATCGCTAATGACTGGTAGCCGTCATTAGTGCATCTCTTTGTCTGTACTGACCCATGGGTGAACTGGGAATTATTACATAAGAACTTCTTTCCTTTGTGGCTAGTATTGCATAACTCATAGGTCGCGGCCTCTCCGAGTATGACCTTGGCAATTTGGTTGGGGTCACTTATAGTTCGATTATATTCCAGTCTCCCCCCATCGTTAAGATAGCTATGTTTAGTATGTATCAGGGATCGTTACTCTACATAGTATATTCCTGTCTCCCCCCCCCCATCGGTTGAGATAGATATATTTAGTATGTATCAGGGATCATTACTCTACACATCGGTCCATGTATACAGCTATGCTGTGATTAATCGACCCTCCTTAACGACGTTGACCATCGGTATTGCTGCGTTACTTGACCTCGTCCATGCGATCAATCATACCGTGGCCGACCTTGGTACACCTCGCGTTCTCGGTTTGACCGCTTTTTTCATATAATGTTTATATGAATTTTATGTTGTTTCTTAAACAGCATTATATTCACACCAGAAAGTGTATTGTTCTGGCATGGTGTGACTCTGCATCTAATGCAATCGCGAATGTCGGTATACCGTAAATAATTTATTTATTATTATTAACTGGCTGTATCTCGGTCATAAATGTGAAAAATTAAAGTGGAGTATGGCGGTCGCAAAAAATAACGTGGTGGTTAAAACATATTGCTAGTGGCACAGTAAGATTACAGGCGGATGCCGCATTTAAACCGCTCACAATCGCGGTGATACCACTTGACCATGGTTGAATGGCGGTACACCCGCGCTAATTAACATCCTAAACATTGTTAATCATTAACCATGATTATCCGTCAATCTATACGTATATCACAAGTTAACACTGCTTCTCAGTATCGGTGAATCGCAGACTGTTCGATCAAAACAATAGCCGACTCAGTAACTGGGCGGTGTTCTACATTGTATTGTTTGTCTCTATTATTCTGGTGCTTTCATAATTTTGTGGAACACAAGTATCTGCCTTTTGAAAGATCGGCAGATCATCAGATTGCTGATTTCACAGCTTCAGCGAAGAAAATGTCGCCGATGTTCGGAGATTAACATCTTGTCCGGTTCGCATACAAACCGAAATCAGACAGTGTTAACAGTATTCCATAATTTATAGCAAGCAACTTAGTGACTTAGTTCTATTTCACGACAAATATGTTGAGAAAACGAACGATCGATACTGCTTCCGCACTTCGATAATTCTTAAAGGTACTCAATCTGATCAGACGGTCCCCATACCACCAAGATACAACAACATTTCTTCAAAATCCGCTTTAGTTATCAGAATCGATTTATAGCAACAAAATAATTATAACCACTGTCAACTATGGTAACAAATTCACCAAAACTTGTTATTTATCAACATTTTGTTCAACAAAATATGGCCGTATAATCACTAAAGTATCACGACATTTGACCGTATTACCACTTGATTTTAGAGTTATCCATCTTCACCTGCATTGTTGTCCGTTTGACCACGTGTTTCTGGGCCACATATTATTACACATCTCGAGAAATAACAAACTTCAAAAAGCTTTGATGGGTGGGTTCCTCGACTCGAATCAAATTGTTTTTTACCACCGAAGCCAAAGAAATAGTAATTTAGGAAAGTCTGATTGGATTGAGTACCTTTATATACTACCCTGTTAGGAATGACGTACCTAATTAGGGACACTCTATAAAGAGTAGGCTGATGCCGAGGCGGAACGTCTCCAAAATAAAAGGTGTAAGCGGGCTATTGTGTTGGTTGTGTTTTTTTCCGTTGTTATACATTGCAAAAAAGAATATCAGATGCCGCCATGTTTTTCCCCTTGCGATGTGAAATTATATCGTGGGCCACGTGATCGCCGGACCCAATCAGCTTGGGTCGTCAATTTGGCGCTGAGCGATAGTACCAAAAGTTTTGGCTCCCAGACGGTAAATGTCATTGTATTGCTGTAATATCTACAGGTTATGTTTTATCGACACTCTAGTGTGCCTATATGGATCGTTATTTCTAAGAGTGCAGGCGTGGTGATTGTTAATGTCGATCCGCTCCTTGGCTATGACTCAGTTCAATGCTTCTCTCTTATCAATTGTGGAAGACATGTTTTCTCGAGGCTGTTTCGTCCACTAACAACTGTTACTAATACAAGGCTGGGAACATACCTTTTTTTTAAAGTGGCCGCCATTTCAATCAGTAGTGCATTATGATTGGTTTGTTGGGAAAACAATTTCAGTCTTCACAGTTCACACTGACAATGCAGCCAAATTTCCTGATTTATGTTTCTGTTTCTACTGTTGACACATACTTATGTATACATGTAGGAAGGCAGTGTAATTCAACGAAATTGGTCATACGTGGTGCAAAATCATTTTGGTCATTTCCACGTATCCTTACAAATAATTGCTGTCCTATTTCCCACATAGAACCGATTAATCGGGAGAAACCGACTTGATTGAGAGAGAACCGATCGAGATATCAACATACTCGGTTTTCGTTGTTGTTTTGACTCTCACAACATAATTTTCATTATATTAATGTTATTTTGGACCATAGATTGTGACGGGAGTGGAAAACTTAGTCGAATTATCACCGACACCTAGATGGCTCAAAATGTTCGTTTTAACTGTCGAAAACTCGCGAAAATGTATAATTTGGATCATAAAGAACTGTAACATAATTATCACTCCTGAACATCACAAACCGGCGACAGAACGACGTCCCTTGTAATAATTCCCACACAGTGACCTGTACGATATTATACAATCGGTCACATTGTCTTTCTGGGAAAATAAAACCCATTCGACCTAAAAACAATTGGGTTTCAGAAAAAACTTTTTGCAAACTATTCACTTATTTGACATCCCTACCGCTTATTTATCATACTATCTGTAATACCCTTTTATGTAACGTTTCTGTATATAGCCACATATCGATGAACAGAATAAAATGAATCTGAATCTGTTCCATAATGTCATATTTATTCCATGTGTTCGTTACAACTTGTTCTATAACAGCGGTTCCGTTTTTGTCCTCTATACGTTGTTGCCAACAAGCAACTTGAGCCAGTACCAGTTTGTTGCATCTGTTCAAAAAATATGAATTTACGCACTTGGAACAAATTGAACCCTAATCATGTGATGTTATGTCACATCGTACACAATGTCACTGGTATAGTCTATATTGTTATTTTAGTATTTCCCCCAGGAGCCTGTGTGATTAGGGGGCTCAACCTTTTTTGTCCGAATTATAGTTGCAAACCTGTAAGTGTTGTTTGCAGAATATTGATTTATGTTTGTTGCATATGCACATAAATATAGGACAATGCATTAAAAATAGCCTAAATTTGGTATAATTCAGGTACAAATATGAATAATACTACAATTTGCCCACTTTGTCCGAAAAGTGCCAGAAATCTTAAACTTACAAAACGTTCCGGTCTGCAGCCTGAGGCCCACTGGTCCATACGGCTATTCAACCATATGATAATTATCTTTGTCCCCACATCCGGTTGTAACCAGCAATCTGATTGGCTACAACGCCACATTTAAATCACCATGTCCCCCGTCACCCTTGACAGCGGGGTATAAGAGAACGTGCGCCAAACATCGGGGGTATATGAGCACGTAAAACATCGGGGGTATATGAATGACCCTTGAACTGGCAGTTTCCACCAATCGTGACGTTGCTCTCGCATGCCGAATTTGACGTCACCTGACGCCGGGTCCTTAGGTCAGCTACTTAATTATTCTTATTGGTAAGAATTAATCGGATAACCTATGAATAACACACTTAAATTAAGGAGACATGGCTATTGTTGTGGGGACAACATCGTTATCTCCGGCAACATCGTGGGGTACATGGAGATTTAATACCTGGATGTCTCTTTTTGAACCCTCCGCTCCGCCTCGGGGTTCAAAATCTACATCCAGGTATTAAATATCCATGTACCCCCGATGTTGCCGAAGATAACTAATAATATACACTGAAAACATCGGGTCAAGATGACTATCTTTAGGTTAGTAACGAACATTTGGAGTCTGACTAACCCACACATTTCAACGGATCACTGTGACTAACTCTGGTCTTAGTGATTGCGACTAAGTTACACGAAGAATAACTCTCATTACAACAATGCTTTAACCCTTTGGAGAGTATATGTAACGTCATATACATGACGTCATGAGTAAATTTAACGTCAACGCCATAGCAATATTTCTTAACAAGTTCGGTCAAAAAGGCCCAATAATTTGTTTTAATTTATGTGCATTTTTTTTAAATGTGTTTTATCATAATCGATTGCACTTATACATTTGGGACATTATATTAATCAAAATAACTCCTATAGAAATCATTTATAAATCGGATGATTTGTTGAAGTTATGTCTACGTAAAATAACACCTCCCGAAACGACATATATGTCGTTCTACTCCTCAACCGATAGACGACATATATGTCGTTCTACTCGCCAAAGGGTTAATAATGCTTAGGATGCATTACTGAATATTCAATGTCCATTGCATCGCAATTCCATTATATCTAGAATTGGAAGAATGTGATGGGATGATATAATAGCATATGTGACCCGCCATATCAAATCCAGTCGTAAGTCGGGATTTTTTTTAACCTGTGCCAATGCATTCTCTTATATATGCGAGTCGACCATAGGTCGCCTCGCATATATAAGAGAATGCATTGGCCTAACAATTTTTTACAATTTTAATAATTTTTTCTTGTATTCTTTAACAATTTTATAATTTCACCCATACAGAGCCCCAGACAAACATGAGCAGACGACACTCTTCTATATGCTTCTGTATATGTGTGGGGCTCCCTGCAGGGTAATGGATGTTTTTATTTTATGTACTAAAAATTGTAAGAAACATTTATTTAAAACAAATGATAAAAAATTGTTAGGCCAATGCATTCTCTTATATATGCGAGGCGACCTATGGTCGACTCGCATATATAAGAGAATGCATTGGCACAGGGTAAAAAAATCCCGACTTACGACTGGATTTGATATGGCGGGTCACATATATCAGAACTTCGCTCCCACACCAACGTCAATACATTATTTAGATACAAGGTTCTTATTTCATAGACACCACAGATATCTCGGAAACAACATGAGCCAGTTTAACGAATACCATAAATTAGTGTTATACCTCTCAACAGACCAGTATTGGAATATATGATGGAAAGCCTGTCCTGTTTTCAACTCGGTCTGATTCTGGATAATTTATTTTCATAAACATTTCCGTCAAAATATAAATCGGATCCTCGCTCTCGAGATGTTATCCTACTCTCAACAGTACGTCATGGCGTCATATTATTTGCGTCATTCGGTATTAATGTGCGTTATTAGAAAATAAATGGCTGGCGATGTTTTAAATTTAAGAACGTATTTACGCCTAACCGTGTGTTTTATTGTGGTCTGTGCCGTAACAAACTGATATCGAAAATACAAACACAACAGTTAACTGTTCTGGAAAGCGTACGGGTTTTCTCCTCCTGTGAGATGTTGTTAGCGCCTGGTAAAAATTAATCCTCTGCAATCAATCAAGGATAAGCACCGTACGCTACTCAAAACAGTTAACTATTGTCTATATCTGGTTGTCTGTCTTAACCCTTTACCCAACATAACGGCCCTGTGCCAATGCATTATCTTATATATGCGAGTCGACCATAGGTCGCCTCGCATATATAAGAGAATGCATTGGCTTAACACATTAAAAATTATAAAATTGTTAAAGAATGTAAGAAAAAATGGTAAAAAGTGTTAAAAAAAGATTTTTTTTAGGCCAATGCATTCTCTTATATATGCGAGGCGACCTATGGTCGACTCGCATATATAAGAGAATGCATTGGCACAGGGCTAACAGTAACTATCACAATGTGGTCAAGGAGCCGGTTCCAATGATATCCATATTTGTATGGTTCTATTGAGACATACCGAAGATATTTTAGGCTGTTGAAGCTTTATTTGGCCGGTTTTGGCCGGTTTGTTGGGTACAGGGTTAATCATTTTGACTAAGCTAAGTTAGTCATCATGAGGACACACTTTTGACTACCATAAGTTAGTTATATTGAATAACATATTGTCTTCAGTGCATGCTACACGTTGAATGTGCTTATTGTTTTGCTACGCATAATACCAAAATATATAGCAGAGGGGTAATTGCACAGCAGCTATTTAAGTTTATAGATATACACCGCGTTTGAGCAGAAATTTCCCACGTTCGATATTATGCTAACTAATTGGTGAGTGTGTCATATAACACAATATAGATATTAATAATATTAAACCTGCTATCTGACTACAGACCTGGGCCCTGCTAGCTAAGTCAGTAAAACATTGATTTTACGCGTGACGAGTGGATGGATTTGTGTAATTATATGAGTTTTAGTTACTGGCCGGGTTTGTAGTTTATACATACAGTGTGCGGTATTTTCTCCAGTAGTAAAACTGACAGCGTCTTAATGCTAATTATGTCCATCATTCATGATGACGGTTGCTGAATAATACAACCTAAAAAAACAAACCCAACTGATACATAATCACCTCCAAGCTATCACTATTATAGTGGACGTGGTTTAAATATGCCCAAAGTGGCACTGTTCGTTTCATAAATGGTGAGAGGTGGGGCACCAACGCTGATACAATTATATTTAGCACACTCTGTTAAAACAAGAAATCAGATCATGTGGGTTAAAGACGCCATATTTGATCCCATTTGGGTCAGGGGTGGAGAGCGGAGGGACACTAACATTTATAATGATTTAGTCGCCAATATCCACTAAAGTGATATATAGTCAATTCGGGTTGCTGAGTTGGCTCGGACATTGTAACAGGGCACCATTATTTTAGTGAGAAAGCACAGATGACCGAGGCACCGTGCAAACCGAGTTGTCCCGGTTAGCTTAGTTGCCCCGACCCACGTAACAAGCCCCTTAGACTTGTTTATATTTTAACATCACGAGCCTCTAACCATTCTAGTGGCCCTTTTCAAGTGGAATGACATCTTAGGAAGTTGAAGCGTTGACGGGACCACACGATGCGTTAACGTCTCGGTTACAGTGTCAAGACATTTGGTAATGTGATATAGGAAACCACGATCCAGATTATGTCCTCTCTAATGTGCCAGTTTATGTATATAATTTCAACAGTCCTACGTTTATGTATGTTATTGATTCCACGTTGTTTAATATCTTATGGCAGTCACGTGTGTCGGTTATTTAAGCACTCTAGCGAGACGTTGTAGAGCGACCAGACATAAAGCTTTCTGACACAAGTGTACTCCGACTCGGAGAGATTGGGCAAAGTATCGATCTGAATAATAACGACTTGTATGTACGTCTCTGTCGCCACTTTAGCTCTTTCGTGAACAAGTAGAGCTGGCCAACTAACGATTGGAATCCCAGATTCAGTCCTTCATACTTTTTCAATTATACCCTGCTCTCGAGTAAAGCATCACCACCTCCTCGTGTTCAAACTTGAACAAATTAAAAAAAACCATCCATTTCGTCAACGTGGCACTTATCCAAATCAAGGGTATATGTTTCTGGATATAGTATGTCTGGGCGGACCAACCAAGACAAGTTTCCTTCTCACTTTTCCCACAAGGTTCCAACTATTAGCTTAAGAAAAATTATTCAAACTAATTACAATAAAATATATCAAATCCGGTTTGTTTGAACCGTGGCACTAAAATAAAATCTGTATTAACCTTATTGATGTAAAGTTATGAATGTATGTTATTCGGGATAAGTAAGTTCTAGTTGTTTTGAAATGGTTTTTACATTGTGTTAAATTCCGCCCACTGCCTCGTCGTGCCAAGTTCTGCCCAATTTTGTTTAATAATAAATATGTTTAGCGCAATTTCCACAAAATTAACACACGTTCTTCTCCAACGATACGAAGAATAAAACCGTGTGTGTTGTAAACGCCACATTTGGTGCCTATATTTGCAAATGTCTGTATGTGTGTTGATGTCAAGGGTAGATAATGGAGAGGGGTAGCAAATATGATGAAATATTTTTGTCGCAGATTTACATCAAATTTATACATAATCATCTCCTCGATATGGAGCCGTTCGAGTCAGGGTGGACGAACGGCTCCATATTGAGGAGATGATTATGTATAAATTTGATGTAAATCTGCGACAAAAATATTTCATCATATTTGCTACCCCTCTCCATTATCTACCCTTGACATCAACACACATACAGACATTTGCAAATATAGGCACCAAATGTGGCGTTTACAACACACACGGTTTTATTCTTCGTATCGTTGGAGAAGAACGTGTGTTAATTTTGTGGAAATTGCGCTAAACATATTTATTATTAAACAAAATTGGGCAGAACTTGGCACGACGAGGCAGTGGGCGGAATTTAACACAATGTAAAAACCATTTCAAAACAACTAGAACTTACTTATCCCGAATAACATACATTCATAACTTTACATCAATAAGGTTAATACAGATTTTATTTTAGTGCCACGGTTCAAACAAACCGGATTTGATATATTTTATTGTAATTAGTTTGAATAATTTTTCTTAAGCTAATAGTTGGAACCTTGTGGGAAAAGTGAGAAGGAAACTTGTCTTGGTTGGTCCGCCCAGACATACTATATCCAGAAACATATACCCTTGATTTGGATAAGTGCCACGTTGACGAAATGGATGTTTTTTTTTAATTTGTTCAAGTTTGAACACGAGGAGGTGGTGGTGCTTTACTCGAGAGCAGGGTATAATTGAAAAAGTATGAAGGACTGAATCTGGGATTCCAATCGTTAGTTGGCCAGCTCTACTTGTTCAAGAAAGAGCTAAAGTGGCGACAGAGACGTACATACAAGTCGTTATTATTCAGATCGATACTTTGCCCAATCTCTCCGAGTCGGAGTACACTTGTGTCAGAAAGCTTTATGTCTGGTCGCTCTACAACGTCTCGCTAGAGTGCTTAAATAACCGACACACGTGACTGCCATAAGATATTAAACAACGTGGAATCAATAACATACATAAACGTAGGACTGTTGAAATTATATACATAAACTGGCACATTAGAGAGGACATAATCTGGATCGTGGTTTCCTATATCACATTACCAAATGTCTTGACACTGTAACCGAGACGTTAACGCATCGTGTGGTCCCGTCAACGCTTCAACTTCCTAAACTGTCATTCCACTTGAAAAGGGCCACTAGAATGGTTAGAGGCTCGTGATGTTAAAATATAAACTAGTCTAAGGGGCTTGTTACGTGGATCGGGACAACTCAGCTAGCCGGGACAACTCGGTTTGCACGGTGCCTCGGTCATCTGTGCTTTCTAACTAAAATAATGGTGCCCTGTTACAATGTCCGAGCCAACTCAGCAACCCGCGATGACTATATATCACTTTAGTGGATATCGGCGACTAAAACATTATAAATGTTGGTGTCCCTCCGCTCTCCACCCCTGACCCAAATGGCATCAAATGTGGCGTTTTTAACCCACATGATTTGATTTCTTGTTTTAACAGAGTGTGCTAAATATAATTGTATCAGCTTTGGTGCCCCACCTCTCACCATTTATGAAACGAACAGTGCCACTTTGGGCATATTTAAACCACGTCCACTATAATAGTGATAGCTTGGAGGTGATTATGTATCAGTTGGGTTTGTTTTTTTAGGTTGTTGTATTATTCAGCAACCATCATCATGAATGATGGACATAGTTAGTATTAAGACGCTGTCAGTTTTAGTGCTGGAGAAAATACCGCACACTGTATGTATAAACTACCAACCCGGCCAGTAACTAAAACTCATATAATTACACAAATCCATCTACTCGTCACGCGTAAAATCAATGTTTTACTGACTTAGCTACCAGGGCCCAGGTCTGTAGTCAGATAGCAGGCTTAATATTATTAATATATATATTTTGTTATATGACACACTCACCAATTAGTTAGCATAATATCGAACGTGGGAAATTTCTGCTCAAACGCGGTGTATATCTATAAACTTAAATAGCTGTTGTGCAATTACCCCTCTGCTATATATTTTGGTATAATGCGTAGCAAAACAATAAGTACATTCAACGTGTAGCATGCATTGAAGACAATATGTTATTCAATATGACTAACTTATGGTAGTCAAAAGTGTGTCCTCATGATGACTAACTTAGCTTAGTCAAAATGATTAACCCTTTACACAACAGAACGGCCCTGTGCCAATGCGATAATTATCACCTACCTGATACATAATTATCTCCTTGCTATCAGGAATATGACGGACGTGGTTTAAGTATGACAAAAGTGTGTTTGAGTCATAAATGGGGAGAGGTTGGGCACCAAATCTGATACAATTATGTTTAGCACTAAGTTCCACCAAATTCAAACACGTTCTTCTCCAATGATACGAGAAATCAAATCATGTGGGTTAAAGATGCCGCATTTGGGGTATGGAAGGAGGGGTACTAAGATAAGAATGTTTTAGTCGCCGATATCCACTAAAGTAATATATAGTCATCTCCATAGTTCACAACCTCGACAAAATTTTGTCGAGGTTGTGAAATTTGAACGCCAAAAACTTCTTAGAACGAAAGACCGAATGACGTCACTTGACCAAATATAAAAACGGGATCAAGGCATTCATAAAGTGAGATAAACACAGATGAATAGAAGAAAGCATTAAAAGTATATTTATCATTCTATTTAAGAGATACATATATTCTTGCAAAATGAGGGACCTTGAACCGTCTGATATATACCTTACTCGTATTTAAATTCGCGCAGTACTATTTTTCGCTCAGTTTTGAATTCGCACACTTTAAATTCGCGTACCTAGCTGCGAGAATTCAAAACTGACAAAACTATTTTCGTAACATTTCCGTGATATTTTCGTATATCTTGAAACTGATGAAGTTTCGGTTCTTAGTCGTTGCTAAATACATCATAATTTTATGGCGACTTGCAATATTAGTATTTCTTATACAAGCATTTCAACAATGTCACAGGCATCTAGGGAAAATTACTAAAATATCCATATAGACAAATAGTCTATATAGTCTGTATTGGTATTTTAGTAATTTTCCCCAGGGGCCTGCATGTTACCACGATTTGTAGCTTGTCATTGTGAGCAATGGTCTTGATAGCGGTTGACCGAATGTAAATTTATGCATACATGATGTACAGGCTAATTGTCTATTCAACCGTTCATAATATATGTAATATCAGCAACATAGCCATCTTGTATTTCATATGACTGTGGTTTAAATTAAACTTCGGAGTCGTTCTATTTTTCGCTTCAGTTTTAAATTCGCGCAACATTGTTTGCGCGAAAAATAGTACTGCGCGAATTTAAATACGAGCAAGGTAGCAACATTTCTATTAAACTGAGAACAATTAGTCACTATAGCACCATGAACAGAGGAGCAGCTGGTCATTTCTTTAAAACATCTGTATCTTCGTGGATATGACAACCAGGTGTCCTGAAAATCTTAGTCTAACCCACTAGATTGATTTGTACATATCTATGTAAAACCAAATGTCGTCTTTTATGTTTGCAAATTAATGTGTTTATGGTGTTCACGTTTTGATTACAATAAAGGTAAATTCCAACAACGTTGACTGATCGATCTTAACCCTTTACCCAACAAACCGGCCAAAACCGGCCAAATAAAGCTTCAACAGCCTAAAATATCTTCGGTCTGTCTCAATAGAACCATACAAATATGGATATCATTGGAACCGGCTCCTTGACCACATTGTGATAGTTACAGTTATGCCCTATGCCAATGCATTCTCTTATATATGCGAGTCGACCATAGGTCGCCTCGCATATATAAGAGAATGCATTGGCCTAAAAAAAATCTGTTTTTAACACTTTTTACCATTTTTTCTTACATTCTTTAACAATTTTATAATTTTTAATGTGTTAAGCCAATGCATTCTCTTATATATGCGAGGCGACCTATGGTCGACTCGCATATCTAAGAGAATGCATTGGCACAGGGCCGTTTTGTTGGGTAAAGGGTTGAATGATAAAGTCTGAAGCCGCACTGTTGTAAATACATAAATGCGTCTTTATTAGTGGGACGAATTAATCACGATAAACAAAAATGACAATTTCTCCGGAAAGGTGAGCCACTACTTATAATCCATGTAAAGGTGAGCCACTACTTATAATCCATGTAAGGTGAGCCACTACTTATAATCCATGTAAGGTGAGCCACTATTTATAATCCATGTAAGGTGAGCCACTACTTATAATCCATGTAAGGTGAGCCACTACTTATAATCCATGTAAGGTGAGCCACTACTTATAATCCATGTAAGGTGAGCCACTACTTATAATCCATGTAAGGTGAGCCACTACTTATAATCCATGTAAGGTGAGCCACTACTTATAATCCATGTAAGGTGAGCCACTACTTATAATCCATGTAAAGGTGAGCCACTACTTATAATCCATGTAAAGGTGAGCCACTACTTATAATCCATGAAAAGGTGAGCCACTACTTATAATCCATGGAAAGGTGAACCACTACTTATAATCCATGTAAGGTGAGCCACTACTTATAATCCATGTAAGGTGAGCCACTACTTATAATCCACGTAAGGTGAGCCACTACTTATAATCCATGTAAAATTACTTTTGTGATGCCATTAGGATATACAATTTATGAGATTACGTGTAACACGTTGAGAAGTATTATCTATCCGCAATAAATGTCCACACCAGAGCGTTTCGCATCACCTTACCCCGGGCAACGCCGGATAACCCTGCTAGTATATATATATATATATATATATATATATATATATATATATATAGTGTGTGTGTGTGTGTGTGTGGGCGGGTGTGTGTGTGTGTGTGCTCGATAGTCTAGTATGGTTGCAATTTCCAAAGGTTTATAAAATTATGACTAGCACACTTGAATAACTAATAATAAATTAGTAGTCCAATCAATATGTGGTTCTACCATAATTTTATTAATTCAATATGTGGTTCTACCATAATTCAATATGTGGTTCTACCATAATTCAATATGTGGTTCTACCATAATTCAATATGTGGTTCTACCATAATTCAATATGTGGTTCTACCATAATTCAAAATGTGGTTCTATCATAATTCAATATGTGGTTATATCATAATTCGATATGTGGTTCTACCATAATTCAATATGTGGTTCAACCATAATTTCATATGTGGTTCTACCATAATTCTTCGCAGTCAAAGGCACGTGCGGCCTTAGTTGTCGAAAATATTCATATTTGTTCCAATCACCGTAAACAGAAAAAACATTAAAACGCATACAGTTTCGTTCATATATACCATGACCACCGCGTAAACAGCATGTTATCATAAAAACCTACTATATTTTACATAAGCAAGACCCTGATTGTGTTACAGAAGACAGCACAATGCTACTGGCTAATCACCCACAAATGGCATAAACGCTCTTTATTAGTTCCATATCAGGAATTCACCAACAAAGAACGCTCTTTATGTTTACCATCATAATATAAACAAACACCAGAAAAGTAACTTTTTATGCTTTTGTTTACATATCCATGGTCAAACATATGACAATAACATACTGTTCATGCGATATTTCTTATTTGTATACGGACAAAGTCTGACTACATTTTGATGTTATTTCTGTTTGTGGCGGTTTTTGAAGGGTGGAAATATTTTCACAGGATACCCACCGCCAAGGCCAACCGTACCTTCAATCGTAAGTGTGAAATACACGCTTGCTATGTATGAGGCATCTATAGGGAGAACTCATATGATATCAGATGGGGCATTGTGAACATTATACGAATCAGAGCCGGTCCTTTGTTTCAAGTAGCTCTAATGTTCATAAACATGTTCATTGGCGTGCGATTACAATGACCGTGTCATATTGCATAATGAATTTGCTTGTCAAAGCGAAACTGCACGATGAAAAAAAATCATTTCATGAACGTTACCGGTGTCAGGAGTTAACTATCAATTTCAGTGTTTCTTGCTATAATAAATGGATTCGACCCCATGGATGATTGCATACTGTGCCACCCTGCCAATAATCTATTTAATAGGATACACAAAAGACGGTAGATATAGTAGTCATAACACTGTCTCTAAATTGATCAGAAATCGAAAAGAGAAAGCACCGGATATGGAACAATTAGTTATTGTTGCCAAGGTCATATTTTGACTCAGAACGGATCGACGATTATATTGGAACAACGCAAAGCACTTTCTCTACAAATTGTATATGTAATATAGGGAATCTAATGATGTGGTTTAGAGATACAAATGTTGTGCCATCCATGTCAGGAAAGTTGCCAAGGTGGCACGACCGGAGTCAGGGACGGGGTTGAGTGAGGAGCACCAAAATTTATAAAAACGTTTTTATCGTGGATTGCCAGCGAACTTATATAACGATGTTAGCGTGATATAAGAAACATAATAGTGTGAATTAAATTTAAAGAGGCAGCAATCGACTGGGGAGAATGGGAAGGAGCACCACAATTAATAAAAAAATGTTGGTTTAAAGTTCCCAAATTGGTGGTGTCTTAAAAGTCAGGTATGCGATGCTCATTGCGTGCCGAGAATAATATGCGGATCATATCACAGATATAACTGCATATATTTTGAATATTGTTGGATAAGTTTTAGACAAGCTGTTCAATTAAGGTCACACTTTCGTGGTCTTGGAAATGTATCTGCATATGGTCGATGTGCTTAATACGTGGTGTGCGGTAATCGCTGAATTCGACAGGAAAGTGCTTTTCGTCTTCTATGGTGCTATCGGGACAGAATATGGATAGTCTATGTCCAATGCCGTCGGTGGTTTTGTGTGGCGTCCTTTGTAATAGCCAATTTATGATTACTTATTCACAGTTTAGTAAAAGTGTGCTACTTTCTATTGATGTCGTGCGTGATATACATATATAATTTATCCAGTCCGATCCAGGATAGGTGCGCATGTCAGGGCGCCATGAAGGTTCGAGATATGGCCCGATCTTTAATGTTGACAAATAAGGCCCAATTATTCAAGCAAATTATTATGTATAATCAAATTGTGTTATCTGATAAAACATATTTTTAAAAATAGGTTAATTTTTAATGTGGGGAAAGGTCGGGCAACCCTGGAATCAACATATAAATGGGCATACACGAGTAAGTGTCAGCTGCTTGCACGTAGCTTATCGTTAATAATAATATTCTGATTCATGCATATATTTATCGTCCCATGTTTGGCGCGCTTAAAGCATGAACTCGTACCAGCTCATAGTATACCTTCGAATGTAAAGTCGGTTATCATAGAGAAACAAAAAACGATATAATATAATTATAAGTAAGACTGTATTTGTGTTATTTTACCCCATTCACCATGGATTTCGAATATTACTTCTGAATCCAATCTTTGAGGAAGACATTTCGTTTCTAACATCAGTATGGCAAAGATACAAGGGCTTGTCGTGTTTTTATCCAAATACAGATAATTAAAACCAGTAAGTTTTAGGTTGTAAAAAGATTCCAAATGTTAAATTTGAATACGTATTACAAATATGCATATGGGACAAGTCGACCAGAATATTTTTATAATTTCCGGGTTGTTATATTGTTCTAAGTGACACATAGAACAGTTTAGCTCTGAAGGTATCTCCAAAAATTAAATATGCTACAAAAGCCTCTCAAGACCCAGTTTCGTTTTACATTGTTCCAAGTGCGCATATATCCGAATCACATTCATATTATTTGATGTAAGGGAAGAAGCTTTACCGTATCAGCTATATGGAGTAATTTGGGTGAAAGAATATACATTCCTCTACATGTTAGTGTTAGGGCGACCCTTATAATCCTTCAGTTGAGCTCGCTCTAGATTTCCAAACTTTAAAAATTTATTATCTCGAAAACATAAAAAATGCACTTAGGAAAAGTTGGAACTCAAGTCGCGACACATTAAATCAAAAGTACATGATTGTACTATAGACAGAGCCCCCAATAGTATACATCATTGTACTATAGACAGAGCCCCTAAAAATACATGCTTGTACTATAATATAGACAGAGCCCCTAAAAGTACATGATTGTACTATAGACAGAGTCCCTAAAAATACAAGCTTGTACTATAATATAGACAGAGCCCCTAAAACTACATGATTGTACTATAGACAGGGTCACCGAATCGAACAAGTTTCCACTATCCAACATGTCTCCATCATTTAACTATTAAGTTATGGATTTTGCGTTGTAGGAATGATATGCATTTGCGATATTCTACTTTACAAACGCAGTGTGTTAATTTAGTAAAGGGTGGGTCACTTCTAACGCTAGAAAGCGGACATAAGTGACAAGGAGGCCAAAATATCCTTCCATTTGTATGACTAATTGGTAACTTGTTATATTAGTTGCTATCTGTGTCTTTTGTTCTCGCGAACTACACGATCCGGGGTATAAATCACCGGGTTAGTAGGAGCATGGCAACGTTGAATACCGCCTGCTAATTGATTAAGTCACAACATGGCCCGATCCCATGTAATGGTTGTATAGGGTCGCCAGCGGACTCACATAAGGGTCATATTGTGCAAACAGTGGTACTTGAGATGATTACTATAACGATTAACCACACACTGAATAGTTATTTTTCTGACAGTCATACTCTGAACCAATTTAGGTTAATTATATTGTTATAAGCAGATTATGTACAATGGTATCCACGTATATGTTGTATTTTATTTCCAAATGTATGCACTGAAACTCCCCGACGCCCTATAGGAACAAACTCGCTACCACGTGTGATAAAACTATATGCTATGTACCGTTTTTGCTAATTCGGTTCGAGATACGTTTCGATATCGATATCAGCCACCCGATTCTATAATGTCCTGGGAGACGCTTAATTTTACTTATATATGAATTTACCATAATACATGTACAATTAAATATTGAATATTTTCTTTCACAATGCTATTAAAGTCGGTTGCCCTAATATGTATTTGTGTTTGGTACATGTATGTTGCGGTATATTTATGAGCTTCTTTTCATTGAATATAATAATAACACATTGGCAATCCATTTGAAAATTTACATGTATCAATACTGGAAAAAAGTATCAACTATATATGATCACGTATTAATAGCCGG
Source organism: Siphonodentalium dalli (assembly GCA_032622095.1). Lineage (NCBI taxonomy): Eukaryota > Metazoa > Mollusca > Scaphopoda > Gadilida > Siphonodentaliidae > Siphonodentalium > Siphonodentalium dalli. The sequence continues at coordinate 264,052,080 of CP136063.1, forward strand.
ATATTTCAATGCGCGAACTGGTATACCATTAACGACAACGCGCACGCCGAAAAACTTATAAATGAGTATAAAATAAATAACATTACCTACATTAGAACAAATCCAGACAATGCATCAAATGCCTTTGGCACGAGATTTATTCATATGTGTGACGAATGTGAACTACTCATCCTGAACGGCCGACTGGGCGAAAACTCCTCACGTTTCACATCGAGTGACGTTAGTGTAATAGACTACGCGACCTGCACGCCCGGTGCGGCCAATCAAGTAATTAATCTGGTTTCAATGGAAAAATTCTGCGACTTGTGACAAATATGCACCAATATTTCAAAAGTCATGTTTTATATAACGGATCTCTTTCTGAACCATTCGATGTTCTACAGGGAACAAGACAAGGACCAGTGACTTCCCCTTTTTTATCTTGTGTACATAAATGACTTGCTGGAAACTTTGAGCAAATCCAGAAATGGCCTACACATCTCTGAAATTTCGTGTACTTCGCCGTCTGCGGCCGACGACATTGCTCCGGTATCACTCACGAAATCAGGTCTTGATAGCATCACCGACATATGTTATAGATACAGTCGGCAGTGTAGATTTCATTTCTCAACGACGAAAAGCACAATTGTTGTATTCAACGAGACAAAACGTCAAGATAAACTCAACGATAGACAATGGATTCTTGGTGATCAACCGCTTCCAGAATCTAACAACTGTGTTCATCTTGGAATCAAACAGTGCAAATTCCAAGCTGATACAACTAGGAGCTCAATTCTTTCGGAAAAGTTACGAAAATCGAACTTTAGTATCGCTGGAAGATGTTTGCTCAAATCGTGCACACCATTAACAATGGTAAATCTGTTAGGATCAATCGTGCTGCTAAAAGCTCTATATGGTTGTCAGTTGCTGAATATCACAAACAACACAACCATGTATTCAATGGAAAAGGCATACCGATTATGTGTCAAACACATCCAAACGCTCCCGACGCGGACCCCGACCAACGTTGCGATGAGTCTCCTTGGGTTAATACCGCTTGAGACGGAGATACACATCAACAAACTATATTTTCTCTCTGAACTGATCCATCTGCCTCAAAGACACCAAGTGCCTCTTACGATCTTTCTCCAGAAATTTTTCCAGCACACCATTTTCGCTCGTCAAACAACTGGATTCGTCCCGGATATCATTGAAATATTAAATCGCTATGCCCTGTATCATGTCCTAACATCATACGTGAAAACTGGAATTTTCCCAACGAAATCTTCATGGAAAAATCTTGTGCAGACAGCAGTCCGACATAATTATTATCGAGAATGGTGCCGGTCTGTGTCAGTCGATCGAAACCTCGATGTCTTTAAAATTGTACACGGAGACCCAGCATCATGTTGGAACATTTGGAGGATTCTACGAGAATACCCACGCTTTAATAAAGAATTGCGAAATCTTGCCTTGTTGCTAAACAAGACAACATACAGTAATTATTTGACATGGTGCACATGTAAAAATACATATAACAATGAGTTAATACATGCAATTCGCTACTGTAATTCAACCTGTTCTGTCTGCCCGAGGAACGACTATCTGGAATACATAACTGACCAATACGGCGTGGCCGCCTTTCTGTATATAGACTCGTTAAGTGATATTGAACTTTGTGCATTTCTACTCGGCGCAGACGTCATGCAGTCGCCGGTGGAAATAGCACAACGCATGGACCAAATAGTTATCGACACTGCTTCAGTTCTGTTCGTCTTGTGTCAACTGATTCGAGGACAATAAGTGCATTATTAATCCATGGCGTTGGAATGTCGACCTCGGCTCTCACATCCAAATGGACATATTTGAGCCATATGGGACATATGAGACAGTAAACATATTACGGCGGAGCCACTCCGCAAGCACAGTGTATATTATTGTTCCATGTATATGAACTATATATACATATTCTTCTCCACATTGGAGGTCCACAATAAATATATATAACCATTCAAAAGCAAAGAAACGGGTCAAAACAAAGTAAAAATTAGGACGACTCGCCGACGACCATTCATAAAATGGGACAGGCATACAACATAATTATTTATCCATGCATAATATAAACAAAACTACTGTCCGAGGCATCAATAATACAATTACAGGCATGACTGAAGTGAAGAACGCTGACATTGACGAAATAACTTGCCAAATTGGTGATATATTTTTTAGTTCAGCAAATCATATACAACGACCGACAAAATATGACCAATATAAACCGCCCGGAATCCGGAAACAGAAAACATTAAGCCCATGGTTCTTAAATGACTGCCGCCATTCACGTACTAAATATCGTATAGCGCGGAAATTATGGAAACGGGAACCCACCAGACTAAACCGGGATCAGATGATCATTTGTCGTAGAAAATACAAAGAAACTATGATCTGAAGTAAACTGCGACACAACCGTAAAGTGGCTCGTAAAATAGATATGATCCGGACACATTCGAGTAGCGATTTCTGGAAACTCATAACAGGTCTCGATAAACATGATCCAAACCAACCTACTCCCGATACCGAAACTTTTTTTGAGTATTTTCAACAAGAAGATGAAACATTATCAACCGGAAGTTCAACTAATAAACCACACCAAGACGAATTATACATTGACGAATGGAGGCATACCGATCACACTGCACTAAATTCTGATATAAAACTTGACGAGATAAAACAAGCTATTACGCGTTTGAAAATTAATAAATCACCAGGTTTTGACACCATATGTAATGAACACATCGCGAAAGCAATGCCACATCTTAGTGAACTGTATCTGAATTATTTCAACCTGATACTCAAAACTGGGATTTTGCCCCGTGATTGGACTATAGGTTTGATAAGACCCATCTATAAGAGAAAGGGGGAACGTCTTGACCCAGCAAACTATCGAAACATAACAGTTTTGAGCTGCATTGCGAAACTTTTCACTAGTATAATCAGCGAACGGTTGAGTGTATTCCTTGCAGAGAACCAAATCCGAGGGGAAACTCAAGCTGGTTTCCGAAAAGGATATTCAACCATAGACTATACATTCTCTCTGTACACGTTAGTTCACCTGTTAAAATCCTCTATATAAAAAAGACTGTACTGTTGCATGCATAGACTTCACGCGAGCCTTTGACTCAGTCTGGAGGGTAGGATTATGGGAAAAACTTCTCAGATACAATATCAGTGGGAAAGTTCTTGACGTCATCAAGGCCCTGTATTCTGACCTTAAGCTTTGTGTTTGCGTCAATGACCAGCAATCAGATTACTTTAACTGTAACACGGGCCTAAAACAGGGAGTCAACCTCTCACTGATACTTTTCGAGCTCTACCTGAACGATCTCGAACGGTACTAACGCAAACAAGGTTGGCTCGGAATTGACCTGCATTCACTCACTGAATCAGACTCAGAACTGTTCACAAAGCTCTTTCTGTTAATCTATGCTGACGATACTGTGTTGATTGCCCACTCCCGCCACGCTTTGCAAAACTCACTAAATATATTTGCGAGGTACTGTAATACTTGGCGCTTAAATATAAATTATGATAAGTCAAAAAATATTGATATTTGGCAAAACACAGAAAAGAGATAAATCATTTCAGTTTAAAATTGCAGATAACAAACTTGAATTAGTAAATGGCTACAAATACCTGGGAACCCTCTTTCATACAAACGGATCGTTTGCGAGAGAGAGAAATAGTAGATGTCTCAAAGCGAAAGGTGCTATGTTCGCGCTTCTCAACAGAATGAGGGCTAATAATTTAAGCGTGTCGACTATAATAAGAAATCTATGTGAAATCCATCGTACCGATGACATATGGAGCAGAAATTTGGTCACATGAAAACTTGAAATGTTTTGAAAAACTTGAAATTTGGTTTCTAAAATTCATACTACGACACCGACACCATTTCTTTTATGGCGAAACTGGTATTTTCCCAATAACAGTCCAAATTAAGACTAGCGCGCTCTCATATTGGGGCAGATTACTAACAACGGAATGTCAACGTCTACCTTTAATATTATATTATGTTTTATATACTAGACATTCAAGAAATATTTGCAACAACCCATGGATAATTGATATAAAAAAACTCTGAATAGATTAGGTATGGGATATATATGGAACGACCAATATATTCATAGCCTCAATATGTTTGATGCTTCCATTAAACAAAAACTAGAAGATATCTATATCCGAGAATGGAGGGGTTGTACCTCGACATCTAGTAAATATGCCTTCTACAGAATAATCAAACAAGATTTCGGCAAAGAAAAGTACCTTAGTAGTGTAGATAATAAACTCGTTTCGAGTATTCTGCGAATCAGAACAAGAAACCACCACCTCCCAGTTGAAACTGGATCCTGGAACAAAATAGACTACTATGAGAGAAAATGTACTCTATGTCTATCAGAACTGGGCGACGAATTTCATGTCATACTGAAATGTCCAGTTTTACATGATCTCCGACAGAAATATATCCCATCATATTTATACCGAAATCCAAACACTATTCAATTGAGAGAACTTTTCAATTCGGGAAAAGGAAGACGAACCATAAATCTGTCAATATTCATTAGAAGGGTTTTGCCGCTATTTAGGCTCTCCTGAGGCTTCTACTGACGAAGTTTACCATATTAAATCATGGGTTGTCGCACTATATATCTTACAATTAATTTACAGCATATATACATGTATATGTACTACACATAACTGACGCATTATTTTAAATGTATATGCTAGTACAATACAATCTGCACGCATGCGCACATAATTTATTTATTATATTTATGTATACTCATGATATTGATCTCTGTATATCTAATGATGGTGAGCAAATAACATTGAATTGAATTGAATTGCATTCAAGATGAACAATCCGATTCGATGGTTCACATATCAACATATTATAAGAATATTTCTCCAGACGCCGCTTTAGTTATCAGAATCAATTAATTATCAAAAATTATGCAATTCACTACCAACTGTAATTAGTATAACATTGGTAAAAATGTATCATGTGTCAACATATTTTTCATTGCAGTTTGGTATCGAGAGTATGTCGGTCGGCATTTTTGACAAACTCCGATAGTTAGTGAATGAAAATTACAACCGCTACTAGTAACAATACTTGTACGAAACATTGCGAACATGAAACAAACAATAAATAAAAAATCCAGACAGGCGTGTTTCGGGCATTTCCGTGAATATTCCCATCAGTGCTATGCTGACAAATATTTGAGGTGGTAAAAATAATAGATTTAAATATCAATATCTGATAACTCTGATCGTTGATGTGTGGGTTCCTCAATCGAATAAAATCAATTATTTTGACCCCGGGCCGAAGAAACAGTAATGTAGTCAGATTCGGCACCATTAAATTGTTAGAAATTACATTTCATCTTACTCACCCCAAAATGATGGAGGTCAGACACGATTATCACGGGCTAGGCGCATTTGATCTCAAATGACAATAACTGGAGGACTAATCAACAGATGATGTAAAAATAAAGAACATTTGTTTTACTTATGCGAGCAAAAATTTAGATCATTTTAGGGTATAAATGTACACCCTTTATAGCTCGGTGTTTGGGGCGTTTATGGATATATTATCTCTAAATGTATCTTTTGCCTCCTCACAAATTAACTTCCTATAATTTCAAGTGGCGATGACACAGCTTCGGACATTAAAGGAGGTGGTGAGCTCAATGATGAATACTTGTATATATAATTGCTATCATTCTAAGGCAACACCAAACATTTGCCTACACAGCGAGCGTGCAGGTTGAATTTGGCTTTCATTATAAATTGTAAAGTAAACTGCAAACAGAATTTCATATAAAGCAATTGCATAGCTCGAATCTTATCTGGGGATGCTGACGATATAATTAAAAAACGCGATAGACACAAACATAATGTATGTGTAACCCACAGCTACACACTTATCGAATCAATGGAACCTAGGCAAGCCAATGAAATATAATGCTGTATTTCCAAGCAATTCAGAAAAACAATTCAGTCGGTTCTCTATAGCGGGGTAATATGGCGGATATTTCTACGTTTATCGCCAATACCACGGCTAGCTTATACACGACAAACTTGACGATGCTTGACAACAACACTGACCCTATGGAACGTTCGCATGCAAATGTAAACACAATTAGAAAATGGATTTGGAGTATCTTACCACCTATAATCCTAATATTCGGACTTTCTGGCAACATTTTCTCGATGCTTGTGTTCATTAGGAAAAAGATGGCGAAAGGAACAATGTCAGTTTATTTGATTACTTTAGCCATAGTTGATTCTCTGTCACTAATAGTTGGGCTGACTCCTGCCTGGATGTTTTCCGTCTATAGAATTGATGTGACCGGCGTTTCAGACTTCCTTTGTAAAACTCAAAAGTTCATGTTATATTTCCTAACTCATTATTCAGGATGGATACTTGTGGCAATCACTGCCGAGAGAGCTCTTGCTATACGGTTTCCACATTCCATGGAATTCTCGAAGAAAAAAGCAGCATTAACACTTGTCGTACTCGGGGGCTGTTTAATCGCACTTAATGCCCACGTCGTATATGGGTTTGGGTTACAAAAAAGAGGACCATACATGATGTGCATGTTGGCACATCCAGATGATGAATATTATAATAATTTCTTGCACGAGATATGGCCTTGGATTGACATGGCTACATTGTCCATATTGCCATTCACATGCCTACTGATTGGAAACACTGTTATTATTCTGGAAACAATACACACCAAAAGAGAGATGAGTAAAATGGCTAACATCGAGTCAACAGGAAGCAACAGGGTAGCAAAGCACGGATCACAACATATTACTAAGCTATTGGCTACTCTCACAATGGCCTACCTTATTTTTACCATACCTGCCACTGCAATTGCGGTGGTCCTATTTTGTTGGCCACATCTTAGTGAAGTTCCCATCTTTGCAGTAATTGGCACTTTAACTCAAGCATTGGTGAATTTTAACAACGCGTCAAACTTCTATCTGTACTGTCTGACTGGCGCAAAATTCAGAAATGAACTCAAGGAAATGATGAGTTGCGTTCAACGAAATACCAACCAGGCACACAGGGACAGGTATAACTGCAGTCAGTCTGTTAAAGTGACGGAGTTGAAATAAACCCAGACGCAATAGCTTCACTGCCATATCGTGATATAATTCTTTATTCTGGCTACGACATTATAGATCATATTCGACCGGTACAAAGCATGGGAACGTTTTTGGCTTGCAATCATACGATTTCCCCTGGGTATTCAGTTCAGAAAAGTTCAGAAAAGTGACATAAAGCATGCAATAGCGAGCTGAAACCTTCGCCTGTTTTATAATATATAATTAAAGAACAGGTATTGACTAAGAAATATATTAACTGTGTTATTTGTCCGATGCTATAAAGTTTCCAGTCAGATCTTCAAAAGTTCCCAAGTTTTATACGGGTTGAATATGATCAATTCGGGCGTAGCCAGAGTAGAGATTCATGTCATGAATTAATCGTGCTCATTGAAACGTGGAAATTAGAAGGGAATTATGTGTGTACGTTATGTGGCGATAGGAAGTACTTAGATGGACATATATGACCATAGGGGCATGTTAGGCTGGAAATGTTATTTTCAATATTTGGTAAGCTTGATATCCTAGTTACAACATTCCAAACCAAAATGGGTGGGATTAAAATAGAACGACTTGGGAATTTGGTTGTCGTGCTGGTCCAAATACGAACTTTATATATATTAAAATTTAAGAATTAACTTTTATAACATAATAGTTAGAAGACAAATTATATAACGCGTGTAAATTTGCCTTCAAATGTTTCGGTTAAATCTCACAAACTTAATTTAAAGATATGGGCGGTGTTGGCCGTGGTATGTTAAATATACAGGCGGCGTTCGAGGTTGGTATGCTGTTAAAATATTTACCTCCGTCAAAAACCGCCATAAACAGAAGGAATAGTAAGATATAGACGTAGTTTGTTCTTGTGCCAATCAGAAATATGGCATACACAGTATGTAATTGTCAATTTTCCCCCCTTTGTTATGTAAACAAAAGCAAAAAACGTTACGTTTCCTGGCTTTTGTTTAGATCCGGATATGGTAAACATAAAGAGCGTTATTTGTTACTGTTTTCCTGATATGGAAATAATAAAGAGCGTTAATATCATTTTTGTGTGACTAACAAATATAAATGCGCTGTGTTATGTAAACAGAGGCACAACTTATGTAACATGAGCAGTCTCTTGCTTACGTACACCACCGTACGTCTTGACGACAATATACTATTTACGCGCTGATTATGTTTGGCATATGAGCGGAACTGTATATATTTTGGTGTTCCTTCTGTTGATGGCGATTTGAACAAATATAAATATTTCTGCAACGAACGCCTCCCGTACCTTTAATACGTCATTTCGTAGGCGAACCACCATAAATAGAAGGTAGAAGTAAAACGAGCAAAATGAAAGAAAAGACATAAAGGTGAAACAGACACGTGGTCACTCAAACTACTTCCAATTTTCGATTAATCAAATGGCATCATTAGTTCGTCATTCTGATTGTCTATACGCAAGCGACACGCAATGCCGAGTTATAAAACATGCTAAATGTATACAACTATAAATTGTGTATATAGTCATGACATACGGGATTATAGCAGTGTGACAACTTTAAAGGCACGGGCGGAAATATTCATATTTGTTCAAATCGCCACCAACAGAAAGAATTTTAAATATATATAGTTTTGTTCATATACCAAACATAATCAGCGCGTAAATAGTATATTGTCGTCAAGACGTACGATGGTGTACGTAAACAAGAGCCTGCTCGTGTTATAGAAGTTTTGCTTCTGTTTACATAACACAGCTCAATTATATTGGTTAATCACACACAAATGATATAAACGCTCTTTATTATTTCCATATCAGGAAAACAGTAACAAATAGCGCTCTTTATGTTTACCATATCCGGATATAAGGGTACTTTCATACGCTGGCAATATTACACCACAAACTGCAAAAATGCCAGCTGCAAATTTGCCAAAACGGATCAATTTCTGCCAGTTGTCAACAAATCAGCATCAGTAGTTATCATGTACGACAGCGGTTTTTTGCATGATTGCTGATATCGCTGAGCTGTTCGCCATATATTAAGAACACAGTGCGTGCTGGTATTCTTAGGCCAGTTGATATGTTGGAATGTGAGATCGCCACGGCCAGCTCCATCGATGGGATGCTGCTGATATATGAGTACCATAAATGTCACACAGAGAGATGGATATCATTGGAACCGGTTCATCGACCACATTGTGATGATTACAGTTATGACCTGTGCCAATGCATTCTCTTATATATGCGAGTCGACCATAGGTCGCCTCGCATATATAAGAGCATGCATTGACTTTTTACCATTTTTTCTTACATTCTTTAACAATTTTATAATTTTTTATTAAATTTTTTAACAATTTTTTCATTTTTAATATGTTAAGCCAATGCATTCTCTTATATATGCGAGGCGACCTATGGTCGACTCGCATATATAAGAGAATGCATTGGCACAGGGCCGTTCTGTTGGGTAAAGGGTTAAGAAATAGACTTACTTTATCGTTGGTCCCCTTGCACACATAGCTCAACGAAGAATACCGACGACTTTCCGACTCTCGAGAAATCACATTGGTACCCGCCTTGTATTTGTGTTTTTTAACTGAAACAACAAGCGTTCAAACTGTCGGTGGAAATTCCTAACCTAACATCCATGATTGGCAATTTACTCAAAAAAATGACCACTGGATGCAATGCAAAGTCACCCTTGTAACATACATACATTATTTAATATGAATCTGTACAAAAATGCGGTCTGAAAACAACAAATATCACACTCAATACTGTTTGGTATATCAAATTCTCATCCAGCACAAAATTCACACTATTTTAGTCGGAAATGTCCAACTGTTGTACTTTGGCGGTCCACCCCTGACACACATCCCTGGTGGTAAATATTGCCTTGTTTGAAATAGGTTTATGAAAATTCTTGGAAATGTTCATATACATATTAACTAATTGGGCTATCTGGTGTTGTCAATGCGAGTTAGAATGTATGTGTATATGATTTACATATAATAGCCTATACATATATACATAACAATTGACTGCATAGTTGTATACATATACATATAGATATGCTTTATGCAAAAATGCCAGCTAACAAAACGACCATCGGGTATGGCATTTTTGCAGTTTGCAGTGCAATTGCGTATGAACGTACCTTAAACAAAAGCCATGTAACGTAACGTTGTTTGCGTTTGTTTACAATACAAATGATTGACAATATCATACTGTTTATGCCACTTTTCTGATTTGTATAAAACAAAGTATGTTTATATTTTACTATTCTTTCTGTTTATGGCGGCTTTTGATGGAGGTGAATATTTTAACAGCATACCCACCGCCAACACCGCCCGTATCTTTAATTCAACCTGTTTTGTAATGTTCATAGTACTTATATATAGAATATATCTTAAGTGTCATATTTCAGTTCTGATTATGTATTGTAGATTATTGCATGACTGAGATGTATACACGTTAGTTCTAATCGTTCTCGCCCATCTACAAAAGTGAGATGCTGACGTTTAGTGTATCGATATGAATATTTAAAAAGTAACGTTTATAACCGAAAAGTTTGAAGAAAAATACCATAACGCGCGTTATAGTAAATTTGCCTTCACACTTTTCTATTAAAAATCATAATCCTAATCGAAACAAGAGTTATTTCTTAGAATTCAATAATAGTACGTCATTTAGTACGAGAACCACCATTAGCGTAATCTAGAAGCAACACCAGCGAAAAACTCTTCGAAGTTGAAACAGACACGATGTCACTCAGACATCTAATTATCGATTAATCAAGTGGCGTAATTAATTCGTCATCTTTGATTGATGAGTGGCAAATGACATGCAATGGCGAGTTACTTGCACGTGGTATGTATTAATTCTAATTTCATATCTTTGCAAATGTTACCACGAGTCTTGTTGCTTGCTCTTGGTACTTATGCACTGAGGGTTATCAGTACGGTTATTGACAGGACAGTCATATTCGCCGGAATGATGATGCAACGTCGAAATGCCCGGTAAACTTGTGTCGAATAGATTTCATATACATTTTTGGCAAGTGGTATATAGGCGTGTCATATCACAAGCTGCTTTGTCTTTTCTGTAGCGGAAAGTAATCAATACATTTATGTTATCTATAAATATTATCAATAGCTAAATCTGTGACAACTAACTGTGTTTTTGTATTTTGTGGATGTGCAACTAAAAATTTAATTAGTTCGTTATATTTGTGGGAGAAGCGGAGTAACCCTATATATTTCCCAACCTTTTTGTTCGGTAAATATCGTAAATTTTTACTACGGTGATTGACGGCGTCTGTCGGAATTAATTTCTACATTTATTTAAAACTACTCGGTTAAAAGATCGATTCTTGTGAAAAGAAGTTTGGAACACTTGAAATGGTGGATGTATCACCTGTATGGTCTGCGATATCCGTAAGTGTTGTCGATGTACATGGTAGCTATATATTTATGAGAAATATGTGAGGGAATTATTTTAAATTAGCCATGGTAATAGTGCGGTGGGATCTTAAAATAATGGACGGTTGTGCAGTTGCAGTTGGGAATGGACCTTTCCACAACTGTCAATCAAATAATTATTAGTAGATAGTTTCTACCAATCAGCGACTGAGCCGGTCGTTTGATGCATTTCATATTCTGATGCCATATGTGTTCACCCTAATTTGGATATCCATCTATACATTAAGTTTTAAATTAGCTATATTCAATCAACTGTTTTGTTGTCAAATCACAATACACTGAAATATATTTGGCCATGATGTAGGAAATGTATCCATGTTTATAACACTGTTTTTTATTTCTCATGACATTTGTCATATTTTCACAATTGTTCTCCGTGTATCTATATATAAAAAGTGTAGGGTTATCCTGTTCGTGATTTGTCTCCCAGACCCCTGGACCGATTTCAAAATTTGTTATGTGGTGACTCGGGGTACCCTGGCAGATGTTATAACGGCGTTAAGAGTTTTTCAATTAAATATATTTAAATGTCATTGTTTTTATTATTTGTTTAAATGTTAAACTGAGCGGGGAGTTCCATCTAAACAAATTAAAAATCAATTTAAAATTGTTTTTTTTTAAATCAAAATGTTTAAAAGATCAAAATGTGCGCAAATGGTACAAAAGATACATGTAGTGTAGTTATATATAATGATTAACTGTCATGTGGACTGTTTTTATGGAGATGTAACCGTGAGGTAAGTGGTCATAACTTGCGTAAAACCCGAAGGGTTTTACATACAAGTTATGACCACTTACGTCACGGTTACATCTCCATAAAAACAGTCCACATGACAGTTAATCCTTATATGTATATATATTTAGCGAAAAGGTCACTTTTGTAAATGTATTTAAATCGAAAAGTGTATCGTGACAAAACCAGCCCAAAATATCCCATAGCACCCTTGGCAAAAGTTAACAAGAACAATTTCTCTTTATATTGAAACCCGATGATTTATTAAGTCAATCCTGCGCGAGTCCAAATGTGCCCAAAACATTACACGTTCGTCTTTCCAAAACCTATGACGCGTCGATGTAATTATGAGGCTGCAGTTATGAGCTGTTTCGCGTTCACCGAGAAATAATTGCAACTAGCCACGTGGGCACCGACCAATCAGAATGCTGGATTTAGTGATAATCACACTTAGTATGTAAATATATATATTTATCACCAATTTGTTATTCCTTTTCATAAAAATAAAATAAAACAAGCCGAAAATGATATGTTTAAAATGATATTGGCGATAAGTTGTTATCAGAGTACGTTATACTTGTGATAGTTACGTTACGCACACGGTGTTCCCCAATCGTATTGCGATAATCGCCAACCTTTCACATAGGTCGAAATTTAATATACACAATGTTTTTTTTATTGGACCGTGGTTTTCGTAGACAAAGCCACGTGAATATCGACCAATCAGAAAGAGGGCATTATGTTGCCACGATTAATGGGGAATCGGGCCATGTTTATGCATTGGTTAGAAAGATTTCTACCACTTGAAAGTATAAAACAGGTTTCTACAGCACTGTACATGGTAAGGATGGTTTCCGTCACTTTTGGAAGTAGCAATATACGCGACAATACCGTTTATCCGACCAAAATCGGCGCAGTGAGTCAGAAAATCAACGTTGACGGCTGTACTACGCTATTCCGTACCGAATAGTGACACCCCTGTGGTATGTATATAAGGTATATTTTCATAAATTTTTGCTACAAGCTCCCCGTGGCATGGATGGGTGACCCGCCCAAATACCCCATAGAAACATCACCACCCCTCACCCCGGGATTATGGACCATTTTCGAGAACGGTTATGATTTAGGCTAATTAATTTGGCAGCAGGAGTGGGTGGCCCGACAAAAATACACCATAGACCCCCCACTACCCACCCCCCACCGAGGAGGTAGAAATGGGGTACGCCCAAACCAAATAGAAACACCCCAGCCCTCAGGGAGGGTACCATCGTGAGGGGGTGAAATAGAGTATTGACCATTTTCGAGAACGGTAAGGATTTCGGCCAATTTGATGGTATGTGTGGGTGGCCCGCCCCAAATAACCCATAGAAACACCCCACCCCTCACATCAGGGGCGGGGTGGGTTACCACCCGTGGGGTGAAGATGGGATATGGACCGTGTTCGAGAACGGTAAGGATTTCGACCAATTTGAGGACAGGGGTATATGGCCCGCTCCAAAATCCCACAGAAACCCCCCAACCTCAACCCTGGAGGATACCACCCCGCTGGGATGAAAATGGGGTATGGACCTTTTTATTCCTTATTCGCAAAATAAAAATGTCTCAATTTTACGGCATGTGTGGGTGGCCCGCCCCAAATACCTCATAGAAACACCCATCCCCTCACCCGGGTGTTGGAATGGGGTATGGACGGTTTTCGAGAACGGTAAGGATTTCGGCCAATTTGACGGCATTGGTGGGTGGCCCGCCCTCAAATAGCCCATAGAAACAACCCACCACCCTCACCAAGGGTGGTACCACCTGAGCGGGTGAAAATTGGATATCGACCCCGGGGTGAGGGTTGGGGTTTTTCTAGGGGGGGAATTTGTGGTGGGTCACAAACCGTTCTCGAAAATGGTCCATACCCCATTTTCACCTCCTCGGGTGGTATCGCTGGGTGAGGGAAAGTGACCGAAAGAAAAATTGTTGCAAATAATGAATAAAATTGTCCAAACCCCATGTACACTCATGGATGAGGTTGGGGTATTTTTATGGGGTATTTGAAGCGGGCTACCCAATCATGCCGTCAAATTGGCCGAAATCCTTACAGTTCTAAAACTGGTCCATACTTCATGTCCCCCCCCCACGGTGGTACCCTCCCCCGGGTGAGGGCTGTGGTGTTTCTAGTGGGTATGGGGGGGGGGCAACACATGGCGTCAAATTGACCGAAAAAGACATTATTGTGAATAAGGAATCAGTGCCAAAAGTCGTGTTCGTGTCTAACGTGTCAAACTGATCGGTCCGATCCGCCCATGCTCTCAATCGCCAAAGAGACATCCGAACGAGCGAATTGCAAACAAAACAACCTTGCAAGAAATAATCCATCACACTGGCATATATTTTGTTAGAAGTTATCTCATAAGTACCGACATCGCCTCCCCGAATTCCAATGAGACACTCCTGTGTGTACATAAATTACACATGGATATTGAGTGACAAACGCCCGAACATAAACTCCTCCCCCAATTCAAATGGAATAGTCCCATATACGCGAAGAAACAACATCAATACTGGGCGAAAAAAATCGACCGAATAATAAATCCCACCAAACTAGGTTTTAGTGAAACCTGGGGTAGGGTGGTTTTCTTTAAAAGTATATTTTCTAGACGATACGTATGGTACGGATAAATCAGACATAGATAATCGTCTCCTGTTCGTTATATCGCCAATTCACCACAAACAATTAGCGATATTATCATAACTTTATCACGCCAATAAAACCTAGTTTTAATTGAGATCGAATTCCAAAAACTAAAACTGAGTTTATCACAAAACTGGGTTTAAATACACTAACACATAGTTTTAGTCCCGTAAAACATAGTTTTACTACAATAAGACCAAGTTTTACCCCTACTAAAACCTAGTTTAAACTAGAGTAAAACCAGGTCTAAAATAAAACCTAATCTAAACCAGAGATGCCGATTCGGACCGTATTGTTTAGCGATGCATTTGTAAACTGGCACGCTCGTTTTAAACTGATTCATTTTCTAATTTATACCTTACTCCTGTTTACGCCCCTGTTGTACATTCAGTATTAGGAATGATGAAGTGAGCTACTGTCGCAGCATTTTCTCTTGAAAATAAGATCTATCTGAACGTAAATGGGGTACGAAAACTGTCGTGTATGAGCTCATTCATATTACAGATACGTCCGTCGGACCCCCATTGATGCACACCATACGAAACACGCCCGTATTGGCATTATTTAATCTAACTTTTTCATCATCGACACGATTTACCAGATTCAAGGTCTTTATAATGTGGTTTCACCATTTAATGGAATAACGGGTATACGCTCATTATGGACTTATTTCAAAATCGACTGTTTTAGTGGTGTCCCATTTACGTTCTTATATAACGTAATTCAGATTCAAATAACGCCAATATGGGCGTATTTGGATTTTTGAAATACGTCCAATATGAACATATTTGCATGAGGTATGCTGCATGTGATTGGGTTAAGTGATTGTATGATTGATTGACCACAGTTATGTGGGTGTAGTTCTAATTCGAATGCCACAAAAGCGTTATGAGGGTAAACAACTCGTGTGTGAAGATCAACTTAGTTCTGCGACGGGACTTGAAGGCACCATGCCCTCATTGTACTGAGTGTGCATTGGATTTAAGACTGTCGTGAGAGGTTTCGCAAACTAAAGATTACACATAGCAGATACACAAATGATGTGGTCAACGGGCCCCATCATTCACCAGACATCAACATATTTCCCAGTCACGAGGAAGCCAAGCATACCACTTCTTCCATGAAATTTGAACACGATGCAGTCTGAATCTCCGATGTTCACCATGGTGTGATTTTTTCGTACTGAATAAAGTTAGGAACGTTTAAATAAATCGCTAGATTTACATCCAACTTTGTTTTTTTTATATTTTATACTTACTTACTTATTTTATAACACAAATGCTTGGACAGTTCTAGATATTGAAACAGTATCCTATCTTATATGTTACAATGTGATTTAGATTGTCCATTTTGACAAAAATTGACTGACTATTGATCATTGAAATGTAATTTGATGATTAACCCTGAATTCTCTTATATATGCTAGGCGCCCTTTTGGAGACTCGCTTATATAAGAGAATATACTCGCACAAGGTCTTTAAAGCTGCACCAGCGCAGCTCTCGTCATGAAAGAGTTAGGTCATGAGAAACAAAATTTGATTAAAATATATGCAAATAAAAAAATTGAGGGGACAAACAATAGGGTCAGGAGGGGATGTAAATCAAGCAATATTTGTATATTGGCCTTAGTAAAATTTAAATATGTTGAGCATGTGTGAGGAAACTTCATCACTGTCAGATATTATTGAAGTATTAGCTTGCCGCTTGTCGCCCTCGTAATTAAGCCTGTTGTCATGAACAGAAGCTCATGTTGAACTTATTTCATTAATTGAATCTTAAGTATGCTCTATATGAACCTAAATCGACTTACCAGATGTAGTGTATAATGTGATCTCATTGTGGCCCGCGCCATAAAACACAATAACAGTATAGGACCACAGTGGGCTTATTTCAGTATCTAATAAGTACAAACAAGAACATAATGTTATGTCGATATTTAGGTCCACTATCAACCTATTTGCCCAATAATACCTGTATAATTTTATCAGTCAATATCGGAAACAATAGTTGCATTCAGAACATTGTGACGGGCATCCCCCCAGTACGCTAGCACTAGAATGGCTAGCTGTCTTGAAAGCCGTATACTATATACCTTTATTGTCCTCCAATTTCTGAAGAGTGATACATATACATGGTACGTCTCTTGTATTGTGTCATATTCCCGATATATTAACAATGTGGCTATTTAGTATGTCAGTGTGCACTTTAAGTCCGCGGGTCGAAACGAAGATGGTTGTTCGCCCGTTATGTCCTAACACTCACCTAAACTCAGCAAAACTTGATGCACATACCATTGATAGAAACGAGCTTTGAGCTTTTTTGAACTCGTAATTGATAGTTAAGTCAATAGGCTGAAGTCTGTCGGTACACGCGATGTGCTTTGTACAAGTCAAAAAGCAATATCATTTCTTTTTGATGACATTATTTCAATGGTAACGAATCTCGAATTGAATTAACATACGGAATCATGATTTTGTCAAGGTATTGGATTATATAGTCATGGTTCAGCCATGTAGTACGTCTCGGTGTACGTATAGTTGATATTCCATACATATTAAGATTCATGTAAAGTACTCATTCTATAGAATGACGGATAATGGGGTACCCCCAAAACGATGCGCAATAATTATAACATTGTTAGACCGATAATTTATGTCTAGACAACATTGCGAAGGGTAAGAACAGAACAATACAATGGTTAACCATGCATTGTATTACAAAAAATGCAATATTTGAAATCTGACCTTGAAAGTAGGTGAAGTTCTGGCGACTAACCTGCAAAATTGATGCAAGCTAAAAAAAATAAAGTAAAAATATAATATTCAGTAATGTGTGAACAGTATGAGCTGAGAGTACACATGTTTCATCAGTTAATAGTATGAGCCCATTATGGTCTTAAAGCAAGTAGTGGTGGATAATATAACTGACATAACCTCCGTTTGCATTGTAAATAGTGAAGGTATGGAAACCTAGGTTGGACACAATTTCATAAATCATGAATTGCAAAAATAAGAATAAGGTTTCCAAATAGTATTTATTGTGAGAGGCTAATCTCCATCAAAATAGTAAATGGACGAAGAACAATATTTATATATTTAAGCTTAAAATGACTCAATTTTGGATGAGACTAATCCAAGCGATTTCCATGCAAACCCATGGTACAACGGTTGGGGAACAACAGTGTTCATTGACATTTACTACAATTTGGAATAAATGTATTTATCCAACTGATGTGCTTAAAGGTACGGTTGGCCTTGGCGGTGGGTATCCTGTGAAAATATTTCCACCCGTCAAAAACCGCCACAAACAGAAAGAACATCAAAATGTAGACAGACTTTGTCCGTATACAAATAAGAAATATCGCATAAACAGTATGTTATTGTCAAATGTTTGACCATTGTTATGTAAACAAAAGCATAAAAAGTTACTTTTCTGGTGTTTGTTTATATTATGATGGTAAACATAAAGAGCGTTTTTGTTGGTAAATTCCTGATATGGAACTAATAAAGAGCGTTTATGCCATTTGTGTGTGATTAGCCAGTAGCATTGTGCTGTCTTCTGTAACACAATCAGGCTCTTGCTTAGGTAAAATATAGTAGGTCTTTATGATAACATGCTGTTTACGTGCTGGTCATGGTATATATGAACGAAACTGTATGCGTTTTAATGTTTTTCTGTTTACGGTGATTAGAATAAATATGAATATTTTCGACAACTAAGGCCTCACGTGCCTTTAAATATGTTTAAAGATATCTTTGCTTTTGATTTTGAAATGGTCCTAAAGAGAAGTAATAATTGAAGAATCAAATCGATGTGGAATTGATATTATTACCAGTATACCTCATTCCTCTAGTTTTCATATGTTATTGCGGTTTACAATGATGTATATTATTCAATTACATGTATGTTCCACGGTAACCTTGTAATAAATATCATAGAGAACTTTAGCATAAGATTCTGCAAATTAAAATTCTCAATCTATGAAACAAGGTATATTAAACGTCTGCAAACTCTACCCAATCCTTCAAGAAATCTTCAATTAGATCTGTCATCATGTATGGTTCATCTTTTCCATCGTAAAGCACCTCATAAACAGCACCACGTCTGCCACCAACACCACGAAGTACCCTGAGGACCTGGTCAGTATACCACCCTGTTTCATCTGAACCTTCTTTCAACAACTACCTGATGAAATAAACAACGAGGCGGTACATGTATATGCGTGGTGGGAAATTGTTACATAGAAGGTAAGTGTATAGTCGGTTGAAGGAAACTTTCTTCATATTACATGAATGTTTGTGTCGTGTAACGAAGCCCTCACAATTAGCTACGGCAAAAGGCAATAACCGCAATAAAGCAATGCTATAGAACTGTAGCTCAACTCGGAAAAGTGATAATCTATACCAATAAAAATCAATTTTGTTTCATTTGTTTGTTTGTCCGTCCGCTTATAGACAATAACACAACTCGACGATCGGAGCTGAAAATGTCTCGTTCACCTCAGATGTCTTAAAAGGACACTAATAATTAATATATCTCAATAACTAATTACATACAACAAATGGTTGCAATCATGAGATTGATGCCGTTGACATGACAACTTAAAGGGGAAAACATGAGCAATAAAGAACGTTTATGAACAACTTCGAAGATTATGTAGAACAATTAGTACAGATGGGTCACCTGACCAGGGATAGGCGCATTTGACATCAAATGACCTAAAGGTACTCAATCCGATCAGAGGGTCCCCATCTCAACAGATTCCAACAACAACAATCCGATCAGAGGGTCCTATATTACTATTTCTTTGGCTTTGGGGTTAAAAATATTTGATTCGAGTCGAGGAACCCATCAAACAAAGCTCAGAGTTATTAGATATTGATTTTTGATATTTGTTATTTTCTCGAGATGAGTACTAATAATTGCCCTTAACTTCGTAACAAAACACTATTCAAACAGACAAGGATGGATAACTCTAAAATCAAGTGGTAATAATAACGCAATTTTGACTGTGTTCTGGGACAGAAAGAATAGAAATAACGAAACTTCAAATATCGATATCTTATCAACCTGAGCGTTGATTGGTAGGTTCCTCGACTAGAATCAATTATTTTTTACCCCCAAAGCCAAAGAAATAGTAATATAGGACACTCTGATCGGATTGGGTACCTTTAAAGGGGACTAATAAGTTATATGATCAGTACAGAGTGTTTGTTACCAGCTCAGACGGTATGTGGGAATATAGGTTTACCTGACAGTGAATAGAAGTAGAATATGTCAAGACTTGTGGGCGAATTCTTCATTTTAGAAACATGACAACAGGTTTATTGGATACTCTGCGTGGACGGTGACACCGTGAGGTACTGTTATTCCCCTGTAATGTGGATGCAACAACATCCTCAGGTTCACCCTTTGTTCTATTTCTGCCTTGAACTGCAGGTTTATGTGCTTGATACTGAAAATTGAACACAGGTTTGAGGCATCCATGAACTAACATAATACTGGTACAATACGCGTCACTTTGCAAGTGTGTTATGGAGCTTACACAACACTATTTAAAGCCACTACATGTAGCAGGCTAATTGTCCATACTAATTATGAAGCTTGCACAACACTATTTAAAGCCACTACATGTAGCAGGCTAATTGTCCATACTAATTATAGAGCTTACACAGCACTATTTAAAGCCACTACATGTATCAGGCTAATTGTCCATACTAATTATGAAGCTTGCACAACACTATTTAAAGCCACTACATGTAGCAGGCTAATTGTCCATACTAATTATGGAGCTTACACAGCACTATTTAAAGCCACTACATGTAGCAGACTAATTGTCCATACTTATTATGGAGCTTACACAACACTATTTAAAGCCACTACATGTAGCAGACTAATTGTCCATACTTATTATGGTTTCACGAGAAGCTGTTTGTAAAAAGACATTTTCAAAATTGTGTCTTATGACTACATTAGTCTACATATAAATCATATAAGAACAAGCAGTCGACGTATCCACCATCTAGGTGGGCATAGTTGGGGATAGGCATTCTCAAAATATGCTTAAACATAATTGAAATAAATCAACATTTGTTTTATACAGGCTTAACCCTTTACCCAACAGAACGGCCCTGTGCCAATGCATTCTCTTATTTATGCGAGTCGACCATATGTCGCCTCGCATATATAAGAGAATGCATTGGCTTAACACATATAAAAAATGATAAAATTGTCAAAGAATGTAGAAAAATATTATAAAAATTGTTAAAAAATGTAAAAAAAATTTATAAAATTGTTAAAGAATGTAAGAAAAAATGGTAAAAAGTGTTAAAAAAAGACTTTTTTTAGGCCAATGCATTCTCTTATATATGCGAGGCGACCTATGGTCGACTCGAATATATAAGAGAATGCATTGGCACAGGGTATAACTGTAACCATCACAATGTGGTCAATGAACCGGTTCCAATGATATCCATATTTGTATGGTGTTAGTGAGACAGACCGAAGATATTTTAGGCTGTTGAAGCTTTATTTAGGTGTTTTTGGCCGTTTTGTTGGGTAAAGGCTTAAACTGTAATTTGCAATGCCAACAATGACAATCAAAGGGTCGTAATTCTTGTGAAAATGTACGACCAGGCCTAGTTTTCAAACTCATTACAAAAACTCCTCTTGTGAACTCATATACAAAAATTAATCAATTACATTGGCAGTTGCTTGAAATAAACCCTGGATAACGTTTGGGGTGGACAGACAGACATATAGACGGTATGACTGACGGGTGGAAACCATTCCTATATTCCAGCCAATTTATTTGTGGTCGGGGAATAATGACGTGACATGTAGCAAATTTGAACAGTTCATGAAAATAATAACACTGAGATCATTTCTATATGTACATGTACACCTTATATGCCTGACTATTGTTTCTCATCACTTCGATAATGCAAAATGATCAAAAAAAAAGATGTAATGCAAAACAGTGAAACAATATGCACCAATACAAACAGAAATATGAATCTCCGATACTAATACATACCTGCCAAGAAGAAATACTAGTAACTAAATTATTGAATCATATGCTCACTTTAAATAATATCAATATATCGTACTGATAATGTATTATAATAGCCTAAATGTCTGCCCTGTATACTGTATACAAACCACATGCAATCTATCTCACACACATCTGGTGCCGTACATGTACATTTACCGTAGATACAATAGTTTGAATGATAATGGTGGTTAATAAATCATAGTTCCTCACCCATGGTCCTGGTTCTCGAATGCCAGGGCTTTTTCCCATCTTGGCACAGCTAGCTCTGGTAGTAGAACCTTGTAATAAAAGGCATTGGTCCGAATCGGCATCTCAAGTTTAGACCTAGTTTAAACTCCTAGTTTAAACTGGGTTTTAGCAGTAAAACCATGTTTTACTCGACCGCGGGGACGACATGAATTTGGTCGATTGCGTTACCTGTTGGCCACAATTGTTCAATTGCAAGATAGGAGGCGTGGTTTGTATATTATGGCTAATTGTCAATGCATTGTCCGGTTACGCGACCTGTTGTTGCTACCTAATATCCTAATCAGGCGAATAACCCGTGCGAATTCACGGTATGTTGTATAGCGGTTATAGTTATTATCTAATATCATGGTCGAACATGACTTTTGGAACTTATTCCCTATTCCTTATTCGCAAAATTCTTTGGTCAATTTGACGGCATGAGTGGGTGACCCGCCCCAAATACCCACTAAACCCCCCTCCTCACCCGGGGGTACCACCCGGAGGGGGAGGTGGGTATGGACCATTTGACGCCTTGTGTAGGTGGCCTTTCCCGAATACCCCTTAGAAACACTAACACCCCTCACCGGGAGTGGGGGGGGGGGTGGGGTACTACCCGACGGGTGAACTGGGCATGGACCATTTTCGAGAATGTTAATGATTTAGGCTAATGTGACGACAGCAGTGGGTGGCCCGAACAAAATACACAATAGTACCCCCAACCCTCACAAGAGGGGTACCACCAGTGGGGGAAATAGGGTATGGACTATGGTTGGGAGTTTCTAGGGGCGATTCGGGGCGGGTCACCCACCGTTCTCGAAAATGGTCTATACCCCATTTTCACCACCTCGGGGTGGTACCCCCGGGGTGGGCGTGTTTCTAGGGGGTATTTGGGCCCGCCACCCATCCGTGCCGTAAAATTGACCAAAAGAAACATTTTTGCAAATAAGGAATAAAATGGTCCATACCCAATTTTCACCCCTTCCACGCCTTTACCCAAACTCTTTACCGGTCTCGAAAATGGTCCGTATTCCAATTTCACCCCTCGGGATGGTAATCTCCCCCCGCACAGGATGTCAGGGGTGGGGTGTTTCTATGGGTTATTTGGGGCGAGCCACCCACCCATACCACCAATTGGCCGAAATCCTTACCGTTCAAGAAAATGGTCCATACTCCATTTCACCCCTCATGGTGGTACCCCCCCCCCGATAAGTGCTGGGGAGTTTCTAGTCTGTATTTGGCCGGGGCACCAACCCATGTGGTCAAATTGACCGAAAGAGACATTTTTCTGAATAAGGAATCAGTTCCAAAAGTCATGTTCGTGTCGAACGTGTCAAACGGATCAGTCCGATCCCTTCATGCTCTCTGTCGCCAAAGCGATCTCCGAACGAGCGAATCGCAAAACCCTACATTGTGCATAGCAAGAAATCTTCCATCACACCAGCATATTTGTTTGAAGTTATCTCATAAGTATCGACATAGCCTCCCCAAATTCCACCGAGACTCTCCTATATGGATATAAACTTCACATGGAAAATGAGCGACAAACGCCCGAGCATAACCGCCTCCCCCAATTCAAAAGAAACACACCCATATACGCGAAGAAACAACATCAGAACTGGGCGAAAAAATCGACCGAATAATAAAACCCACCAAACTAGGTTTTAGTAAAACCTGGGGTAGGGTGGTTTTACTTTGATGTTTTTTTCAAATTATATTTAAAAGTATATTTAGACGTATGGTACGGATAAATCAGTTATAGCTAGTCGTCCCCTGATCGTTCAAGTTATATCGCCAATTCACCGCATACATTATCATAACTTTATCATGCCAATACAACCTAGTTTTAATTGAGATAAATTCCAAAAAGTAAAACAGAGTTTATCACGATACTGGGTTTAACTACAGTAAAACCTAGTTTTAGTCCCGTAAAACCTAGTTTTACTGCAGTCAATCCAAGTTTTACTCCTACTAAAACATAGTTTAAACTAGAGTAAAACCAGGTCTAGAATAAAACCTAGTCTAAACCAGTTTAGGCAGCATCCCGGAATTCCATAATAGAACATCAGCATAAAGGTGTTTTATGTGTACTTCATAAGGTGCTGTCCTACGGACCACGCGATCAATCCACGGAGCTTGAAATATGTGAAGTTGGTCCTGACACAGGTAATATTGGTGACTTTTTTTTAAACGAAGTGTGTTGTCATCCTCCAGGCAGAAATTCTTTATTTTCTTTGCCGCTTCATGAAAATATTTGTTGTCTGTTTGGAGAAGATTTTTTGAAGACCAATATCGCCTCCAGGACAGACCACTCTAGAATCAGTAGAGGCTGCTAAGAGGCTGTAATCCTGATTAATTTGCAATCCTGCAGTTGTTAGCTCAATTTGGAATCCATGTGATATCTCGGTACTATTTAAATATTCCATCAACAAAAATTACTCCTTCTTCAAACCTTTACTTGTGAATCTATTACCTGAACACTTTTTATAAAGCAGGCGTCTAACTCTTGGTTCGACACCAATGTTTGGATTTCTACACACCATGCTTTAAAGTTTGACAAGGTTAATCTATATTTCCTTTCTTGGAACCATTGTGGCTCAACACTTGGTAATTTGTTATTCACTTCCATCTGAGTAATTGAAGCAGAATCAACTGTTACATTCGTTACATAGTATTTGTCGCAAGCCTCCTTCAGTTCATCACTGGAGATACATCAGCCGTACTATGTTGCAAACAATCAAGTCCATAATCTAACCTATGTGGCAGGGGCTGCTTCTATGTTACATCAAGAGACATAACTCTATTATAATATTCACATCTGCAACCTGGATGCATATCATGGAACTTAACTTCTACTATTTTCCAGTTTTGAACTATATGAATCTGAGAATGACTCTGGTTTTGGAAACTCAGATGGAACTTGATGTACATAATTCTTCAACAGTGAATCAATACCCAAGGAGCTATGTTGTTTAATGGGTGGTATACTGTGTATTCAAACCATAGTTAGTCAACTTTTCTCACATATATAGATTTTGTTGATATTATTCAGGGAGTTTAAATAAATGACACTAAGGGCTCCAAGAGAAACATTTTCATCAGAGTAAACTTACCAACATGTCTAACTGAGAGATTATGTAAATAAATTCCATCATTAAACTGGAGTTGTCATTTTATTTTGGAACCCTCAAGAATCGGAATCTGGGAATTATAGAGGAGATATTATACCAGACTCTCGCTCTTTTACACCTGACCTTTTTGGATGTTCCGGAGCTGAGGCGATCTCATTTTCTTTTTCTGATGCGTCTTGCTATTTCTAGCTTTGCTTTAGAGTTCTTACACATTTCCAATTGCCGTGATTTAGTTTGATAAAGAGATACCATTGCAAGTCCTGGGGGCTTTTTTTGTGACACGTTAGAACACTTTCGGTGACCAGTCCATGTCAATGTGTTTTCGTAATCCAGCTCGAAGCATCGCGCATACCAACTGCCACGGTGACAGCGGTTAAAATATTTCCCACCATAAAACATACAACGAATGTTCATACACCTCTCAGCCAAATTAGAAGTGAAGTTTCCAATATCAGACGCACTCTTCTCTGCACCATTAGCCAGAATCGCTTGCACATCCCTACGCACATCTGCATTCTCTGGGCAGCAATAATTGTCTGTACCTTTTCTGGCGTTGTCCATGTCCTTTTCACTAGTCCACTCTGTGCACTGCTCTATTATTTTTCCTACCAGGGAATCTAACGCGTCTTCATATATCAGAGAAGGATTATCCTCGTTGGATGTTGTCTCTTTCTGCCTTGCTTTGCAGAAATCGACACTGCAATTTTTATGTTCTCCGAAGATATGATTTGTTGTATTTAAGATGTCTTTTTAGTAGATGTATAGCCTCTATATTATTATCCATGTGTGCTGATCGAATTTTTATGGCGCCTCTCAATTCGGATACAATCCTCACCCTTGTGAGCTTAGTCAGTTTATTCCGCCATTGATAATGTCTTTTGTCATCAATAAGTTTTTCCACCCCCCCCCTATACATTTACATAAATGATTTGCACACTCTACCTATTTCGCCTTCGAACCCCACACCTCTGTTGCAATCCTTGTGTGGGTTGAACTGTCTCCGTCGGCAATTAAGTTCATATATCTGAGCTGATGTTTCTCTTCAGCTCCACGTGCCTTCCAGAATAATATCTGCTTCCATTGATTGGCTAGAAGCATGCCAATTAACACTCATGTTACCGTGGCTCACAACCGGTGGTCTCTGCTTTAGTACAAATGTAACAAAGCTTATTGCGCACTCCGATGTGTAATAACTAACCACCGCTCCGATTGTGATAGCGACGCCCCCTATGAATTATATGAATGTCCTCTCGCTCCAGTCGCCATATGCTATTACTGTTATATTTTGAATGACTTTACTGCTATTTGACATTCCTCGCGACAATTAGCTAACAATTCACCCATCAATTCTTCTCTCCAGAGATCACCAACTTCATGACCAATGGCCGAAAATGTAGTTTGTGGCAATCCAGTAGCCACTCCATTAGCCGTTGTCCCCCACACAGCACGCAAATTCAAGTAGAATCTCTCTCCTCCCCGAAGCCTGTTTTTTCCACTTGTATTCAGTCGAAAGATCTTTCCAAAACCCCCACACTGTGCCTGTATTACTGAGGCAAGGCCATAGTTTTTAACTTCATTTACAAGTTCAATAGGCTTACCACCACTTCTAAAAAAATCAATTGCGCGTTGACAGCAAGCAGCATGTGCAGATAATTGGACAATGTGGTCTCCAAGAACATCCATATTAAATATACGTTATCCATCAAGACTACGAGCTCTTTCAGTTTCAGTGTACCACGTGGCTTGGAAATTGTAACAACTTTTCTTCACCACAGGAGGATCAACCTCCGAGCTCTTGTTCTCCGCAGACAGTTGGCGCCTCATTGAAATATTTTGTCGACCAGGAGCTAAATTAAACCTTGACTTTCGACGTTTCCGTGTCATTATAATATGTTGTGAATGGAAAGTTGGAGTGTGACAAGTGAGAAGGCAGTGCAATAACTATCTCACCCAGAAAGAAAAACAATGAAATATTGTAAGTCTAAGAATCAGAATGTTAGGGGAGGCAGAGTAATGTCTATCTCTTGCCATAAACTGTCTTTGTCTCTTAGAAACTTATATACACGTAACAGCCAGTCTTGAAATATCCTCGGTTGGATGAATACGGTCTGTTGTGTAATCTCTATAATCCCTTTCCTATCCCATACATCTCCTAGTTTGTGTGCTGTATACCTGATCCTAACTTACTGTGGGTAGTGGTATTCCAGAAGTATTGTTCAAATATTTCAGCTCGTTGTTGAAATTATCAGGAAACATAAAGGAAAACTTTAGCACTATTATTCACATCTAGTGTTCTCCTCTTCAAATTTCTGCATTCGTCAATCACATCGAGAATGTTCTTTTGGCGTATGTCAACTACCCTGTTTTTTATTTCTGTGAATTCACATGTGCCAAACCAATAATTCACAATTGGTTGTCTTCTTGCACCAATTTTCCTTCTTGTTTTAGACTCCAGCCCTCTTTTTTCCCATGAATTCGCTCCCGTTTCGAATGATATTTCTACCTTAACTTTGTCTTGTTTGCTGATAACTTTCTTTAAAGGCACGTGAGGCCTTAGTGGTCGAAAATATTCATATTTATTCTAATCACCGTAAACAGAAAAACATTAAAACGCATAGTTTCGTTCATATATACCATGACCATCACGTAAGCAGCATGTTATCATAAAGACCTACTATATTTTACCTAAGCAAGAGCCTGATTGTGTTACAGAAGACAGCACAATGCTACTGGCTAATCACACACAAATGGCATAAACGCTCTTTATTAGTTCCATATCAGAAATTTACCAACAAAGAACGCTCTTTATGTTTACCATCATAATATAAACACACACCAGAAAAGTAACTTTTTATGCTTTTGTTTACATAACAATGGTCAAACATTTGACAATAACATACTGTTTATGCGATATTTCTTATTTGTATACGGACAAAGTCTGTCTACATTTTGATGTTCTTTCTGTTTGTGGCGGTTTTTGACGGGTGGAAATATTTTCACAGGATACCCACCGCCAAGGCCAACCGTACCTTTAATGTGTCGGTATTTGTAATTTACTTTGATGGTTTTTGCCACTGAAGTGCAATGGCATACACACTTGATATCATTCTAGTCAAACTAGTAATTTAACCCAATTTGTATATGATATAGCATCATCGGAAATCAATCGTTTTCACACCCTTTATATGAACGATGTCTATATTGTTCTATAAATATGTCAAACAACTCGTACGTATTACTAAGACTATCATTAGTGTAATATATCAACTTGAGATAACAGAGATATTCTGTCCGTACACACAACTATTTCAGCGATGGATGAACTGAGATTTGATATCTAGATTTTTGTTATCGATCTCTCAAACGAGGGGCCAGCACCCGTGGTTCAAACTGTTGCTGGTAAGACACCACACAACATGCCAAATGTGTGACGGGCGCAAGTATAGGCAGCTCAAGTGAGTGCATTCTAGTTCAATTGGCATTCGAATAATAAAACAAATGCACTTGCATGTATATTCACTGTAGCTATAGCATACCGCCATCGCTGTAACGACATAGGTCACATCATGGCTTATTCGAATTTAATAGAAACAACCGAGATTAAATGCCTGACTGCTGGTAGTGCCGTTGATCGCATGGTATTGAATAAATAGTATTGATGCAGCAATGTGACCATATATGGCACATACGATAGCAGTGCTGAAACATATCCTCGCGGAAATACGCACATAATCGACATATATTTATGAAAGCAGACAACGGATTCTTACCCGTTATTTCGTTTTACGGCGCGGGCCTCAGTGAAAGCACATTAAAGAGCGTACACCTGGAAAGTCGTGAGTTGGCTTATTTTTGTTATTGTGCGCACATAATCTGCTTAGATTCGATTGTGAGTCGATAATGTGACTAAAATCTTCTCATTTTCAACACATTATCGACTCAAATTGATGCGATTCTAAGCAGATTATCTACCTAATATAAGTTCTACTATAAGCACTATAATGTGTTGGTTTTCGGGTGAACAGGATGTGTGCAGTGCTCCTACAAATACCATTTTACTGTACAAGCAAAATTTTGTCAGAATGACGTAACAACTAGAGATCAGTTAAACCTTTTAACCCTTTACCCAACAGAACGGCCCTGTGCCAATGCATTCTTCTTCTTCTTCCGATTTCAGTCCACCATCAACAGGCTGATGATTATGACTAATTTATTTTGGCAACGTCTGGCGATAATTTCTCTTCATGTTTAGGGTTTGTGATAAAATAATTGATTTGATTTGAATTTGATTTGAATTTTTTGTTTTTTATTTTTTATTTTTTTATTTATTTATTTTTTAATTTGGAGGTCATGATTAGTTGATTGGATTCTTTACTGGGTCGATTGGGTTTTCTGGGACGTCCAGCGTGGATATAGTTGATTCATCATCCTGGCCCTGAACTCATCGACTGGAATGATGGTGACTATTTATGTTGGTATAGCATTCCATTCTCTTATGGTCCGGGGAAAGAAAGAAAATTTATGGTAATCGTAGTTGGATTGTGGAATTAGGTAGCCAGCCCCATTAGTGTGCCTGGATTCTCTTGTTCTTTTAGCATATTCATAAATTTTTATTGCAGCATGTTGATGGTGAATTTTGTGCATCATGAATAATCGAGCCTGGTGCCTCCTGGACTGTAAAGAGTGCCATCTCAGATTATCTATCATGTCTGATACGCTGGATGTTCTTCTGTATCTGTTGAGAACATATCTAGCAGCGCGTCGTTGCACTTTCTACAATGCAACTACATTCTTGTCTGTATATGGGTCCCATACAGTCGGTGCATATTCCATTAAGGGCCTTACTAAAGACTTGTACGCAGTCGCCTTCAGATGATGAGAACTTATCTGTAGATTTCTCTTCAGAAATTTCAGCGTCCTGTTAGCCTTGGCAGCTGTATTGTCTATATGCTGATTCCATGACATATTTGATGTAATAGTCACTCCAATATATTTTGTCTTCTGCGCCTTTTTTAATTGTATCCCATGGAGTGAGTATTCTGAATCGATAATATTCTGCGAATGGGTTATATGCATTGCTTCACATTTAGCTGGATTGAAGCTCATTTTCCATTTATTCTCCCACTCTTCTAGTGATCTGATGTCATTTTGTAGTTCCTCTGCATCTTCCGGTGTATGTATAGTCTTGTATAATAGAGTGTAATCGGCAAATAGTCTTACATTTGATTTTATTCCTTTATCGAGGTCATTTATGTAGTAGAGGAACAGACTAGGTCCCAACAGAGACCCTTGTGATGTAACTCTTCCTTCGTATGACTTTTCTCCATTTACTACAACATTATGTCTTCTATCTTGTAAGAAACTTCCTATCCACTTGTTAGTTTTGCCATCAATTCCGTAGGTCTTTAGTTTATATAGTAGGTGGTTGTGGCTGACCTTATCAAACGCCTTGCTGAAGTCAAGGAAAATTACATAGGTCGCCTCGCATATATAAGAGAATACATTGGCTTAACACATATTAAAAATGATAAAATTGTCAAAGAATGTAGAAAAATATTATAAATATTGTTAACAAATGTAAGAAAAAATTATAAAATTGTTAAAGAATGTAAGAAAATTGGTAAAAAGTGTTAAAAAAAGATTTTTTTAGGCCAATGCATTCTCTATATATGCGAGGCGACCTATGGTCGACTCGCATATATAAGAGAATGCATTGGCACAGGGCATAATTGTAACCATCACAATGTGGTCAATGAACCGGTTCCAATGATATCCATATTTGTATGGTTTTATTGAGACAGACCGAAGATATTTTAGGCTGTTGAAGCTTTATTTGGTCGTTTTTGGCCGTTTTGTTGGGTAAAGGGTTAAAGTGATGTGAAACACTCCGGTAAGGTGATCAAATATAAATGGAGAATAATCTTGTTCAAAGTAATAAGTTTTACAAATAGTATATCCAAATTAACAACGCACACCGCCATTCTTATATATCAATTGAATGCAGTGACGCTCGATGGCGAAATCGTTTTCGTTAGTTTATCACCGATGGATGCGTCCCGAATCGAGTAGTAAATATTTACAATTGAGCGTAGTTCTGAAGATGTTTTCTATGGAGTGGTATTGTCGATTTGCTTCAAATTTTCGGCGATGTTAGTAGAATGTTACAATCCTCAAGTTGTCATAGCGCCCGAATACTAACTTATCAGTTTCACGCACCGGACAAGTACATAATATGTCTTTAATACAATTCTGATTCAACTAAGGTAGCAAATGATCGGGCTAGTACCCACCAAACACTATTCATGGACATATTTGAATCGCCACACGTATGACGAATTTATATAACATTATCATCCATATATACAGTCATGCTGCTCGAATTTGCTCCGGGTAGCAACACTTCTCGGGAACAAAACAGGAACTGGTGGGAAAGATTTACAAACAGCCAAGCTGATACATGAATACAAATGTGTTAAAGTATATTATAATAGTTATCAGAACCGAGTGACGGGTGATTTGGAACCCTACTCATGTTCCAATCTAACAAATACTGCTAGTTTCTCTGAATCGGAAAACAAAATCATTGTACGAAAATGAACTTGTACACATTAGACGGACGCGAATATTGTGTTAAAACGCGATACCCCTCTGTATATAGCGCTGGAGGGGTATCAACCTCACTAGAAGGTTCAAGCTAATTACACTAACTGCCGCGTTGATTATGTTGTCAACGACGGGTTTGTTCGTAAATGGTATTGACTACAACACCGTGTGATAATTTGTGCATGAATTATATTATTATTTGAATGTATCTTGAGTCTCTATTCAATTTTTGCGCGAGATATGTGATATTCAATGGAAATTTTGTTCCCACTGAATTATCAAGTTCCCGATGTCCGATCGTAATAAATTTGATACCCATTAATCGGCCAGAGACTGAACTTGCAACATGAATAAATTTGTCTCAAAAAATATTTATAGAAAACCCACAAAAGTAACATAAACGCAGCTCATCATATAGTGCGGAATTATATTATTTCAATTACTACAACATGTTTCCGACGTCCAATCATAATAAATGTGGTATCCACGAATTGGTAAAAGACTGAACTTTCAACCTGCAAAAGGTTGCCATTAAAAATATTTATAGAAATCCGACAACAGACATTCAAACACAGCCAACTTTCGACCAATATATTTCTAGTTTGTGTTTATATCGATTAATATGATAAGTTCCCGATGTCCGATCGTAATAAATTTCATACCCATGGATCGGCCAGAGACTGAACTTGCAAAATGCAAAAATTGGTCGCCAAAAATATTTATAGAAAACCCACAAAAGTCACCCAAACGCAGCCCATCATATAGTGCGCAATGATAAACTCCGACAATAAACTGTCTACCGAAATATCTATATATAGTGGGGTTATTTGGGGTTCATACCCCTCGAGATTATTTCAATTAGCACGTCATATTCCCGACGTCCAATCGTAATAAATTTGGTATCCACGAATTGGTAAAAGATTTAGTTTGCAACATGCAAAAGGTTGCCGTTAAAAATATGTATAGAAATCCGCCGATAAACATTCAAACACAGCCAAACTTTCGACCAATATATTTTTAGTTCCAGATGTCGTACAGTTTACAACTGGTTTTGAGGAACTGGAAAAATTGTGTCATAAATGATATAGCTACTATTATTATCAGCAGCATTAATAATATATATAGTTACATATTATTGTTAGGAGAACATATTTCATTTGTAGTCATGCACAGTCGGAACGCGAAACACAGTCACAAGTATGCGGGGATATAGACAAGCCACTAATTGGACTGTATACCGGTGGCCATGGCAATGCCCTAGCTATAGCTATGACAGTACACAACATATTGGTAGTGTACTGTCAACGCCCGAATCAAGAAACTATGAGTACAGTACTATATCAATACACTATAGCCGTATGCAATCAGACGGCCGCCTAATAGCCATATAAGAATAACTATTCTTCCTGTGGTTAAACCGGTTTAAAGGCCAGAAACTTTGTCAGCAGATTGTTGAAAGCCTGCACTGGGCGACCTTTGGTGATAACTTTAATCATTCGAGGCGTTATAATAGTTCCACAAAAAAACGAGATGTTGAAATTATGTACAAAGAGACATTTGTGTAATTTTAGAAGGTGTTCTAGACTGATGAAAAAATTAAGTGCAAGTGACCTTGACCCCACCCATAGACAGCAGTAGCGTTTTCTGCGAAACAGTGGCTCTAGATACTGGGTCAATTTTTTAGCACCCAAAATTTGTCATCTGCATTAAAAATTGATTTTCTGGAAAATTTAACGGCGAAAGTTTGAAATTTTTTCACATTGATGTTGGAAGCCAGAGGCCTATAAATCATCATAGGTGACCGTGCTTGAAAAAATCTGGTATTCGTGCCTCTTGGGTATGAAAATGCAATATTTTGGTCATTTTTTGAAAAAAAGTCACATTTTAGATCAAAAGATCAAGGGCCATAACTCTTGATAGCCCATATATTATGGAAATTATGTATCAAATTCTGAATGCCTATTCTGTACTAATTTCAGGCATATATATATTGTCTATATGGTTTGGGATCATAATCCAGATAAATTTCAATGAATCAATAGGCCCCCTATTTCTGGGCCCATACCTGTTGAAACTGTGGAGTGTCACTTTAAAGACCAGCAAATAGCACCATTATCATTTGTCAACTTGACAAATATTTACATTGAAAATCCTTTTTAGCAAATCTGCTCAGTTAGAAGTAACATTTTATGTTAAATACACCATTCCTCTATGGATATTCCAATTCAGGTGGCCTTTAGACATATCAATTGGTGGGGATATGGAGTCTTGGAGCAGTGGGGGTGGTGGTGGTGGTTCATGTGTATTGTTATTGATGAATTTTTAGATGATGGGTACTTCTTCATGACATCATGCTCCTTGAATCTTAGCTGAAAAGGCTGACATTGACATTACACAGTATACTAAAAGATTAGATGTTCAGTCTTTCTTATTCACAAGTGTGAAACATAATAATTCAGGTTTCTCTGAACATATTTCACTTGACAACATATTGTTCATGTGATGTCATAACCTTGTATAGCTTTCCCTTAATGCTAAACAAGACTTGGCCTTGTTTAACCCATGGTTTTGGGAGAGTATTAAAGATAGTAGTTGCATGAAATATTATGTTTTATTTTGATATCTGAGGAAAATATGCATCTCATAATATATTTTATACAACATTTTAGCATTTCAGACCTTTTTCAAGCTATAAATGATGGTTGAATATATACATTTTGTCACTACGTCAAGCATAATGTCATTGGGTTCTGTAAGACCCAAAAAGAGGAGAAATCATGGGGGTGCATGTAAATCCCCACCCAATCGTGATGCCTGTGATTGCAATAACGCATGGGGTGTAATATATCATTTTAAGCGGTATAATTAAAGATTAATGAAATTGCATTCCCCTTAAGG
Source organism: Siphonodentalium dalli (assembly GCA_032622095.1). Lineage (NCBI taxonomy): Eukaryota > Metazoa > Mollusca > Scaphopoda > Gadilida > Siphonodentaliidae > Siphonodentalium > Siphonodentalium dalli. Next base: position 264,087,023 of record CP136063.1, read on the forward strand.
TGACACTCCACAGTTTCGAATGATCAGTAGGGGTGATTTTATAGATATAAAGTGCTAGTGGTTTCTGGCACCATTCATGTGGTATGTATATTGAGACAAGGTGGGATATGAATTTGTGTAATTTTAGAAGGTGTTCTAGACTGATGAAAAAATTAAGTGCAAGTGACCTTGACCCCACCCATAGACAGCAGTAGCGTTTTCTGCGAAACAGTGGCTCTAGATACTGGGTCAATTTTTTAGCACCCGAAAATTTGTCATCTGCATTACAAATTGATTTTCTGGAAAATTTAAAGGCGAAAGTTTGAATTTTTTTCACATTGATGTTGGAAGCCAGAGGCCTTTAAACTAACATAGGTGACCATGCTTGAAAAAATCTGGTATTCGTGCCTCTTGGGTATGAAAATGCAATATTTTGGTCATTTTTTGAATAAAAATCACATTTTCGATCAAAAGATCAAGGGCCATAACTCTTGATAGCCCATATATTATGGAAATTATGTATCAAATTCTGAATGCCTATTCTGTACTAATTTCAGGCATATATATAATGTCTATATGGTTTAGGATCATAATCCAGATAAATTTCAATGAATCTATGGGCCCCCTATTTCTGGGCCCATACCTGTTGAAACTGTGGAGTGTCACCCAAACTATACGAAATTTCCTTCAAAATTGGTCATTTTTTACGTACCATCCCCCAGGATATCTGTAGGTGGTCAACCGAGGGTCAACTGGTCCGCATTTTCCGTAAGGCGGGTAGGAATTGTGATTATGTGGACATAAAGCGACAACTTGTGCCACTAAATACTCAAACTATACGAAATTTCCTTCAAAATTGGTCATTTTTTACGTACCATCCCCCAGGATATCTGTAGGTGGTCAATCGAGGGTCAACTGGTCCGGGTTTTCTATAAGGCGGGTAGGAATGGTGATTATGTGGACATAAAGCGACAGCTTGTGCCACTAAATACTCAAACTATACGAAATTTCCTTCAAAATTGGTCATTTTATGCGTACCATCCCCCAGGATATCTGTAGGTGGTCAACCCAGGGTCAACTGGTCCGGATTTTCTGTAAGGCGGGTAGGAATGGTGATTATGTGGACATAAAGCAACAGCTTGTGCCACTAAATACTCAAACTATACGAAATTTCCTTCAAAATTGGTCATTTTGTACGTACCATCCCCCAGGATATCTGTAGGTGGTCAACCGAGGGTCAACTGGTCCGGGTTTTCTGTAAGGTGTGTAGGAATGGTGATTATGTGGACATAAAACGACAGCTTGTGCCACTAAATACTCAAACTATACGAAATTTCCTTCAAAATTGGTCATTTTTTACGTACCATCCCCCAGGATATCTGTAGGTGGTCAACCGAGGGTCAACTGGTCCGGGTTTTCTGTAAGGCGGGTAGGAATGGTGATTATGTGGACATAAAGCGACAGCTTGTGCCACTAAATACTCAAACTATACGAAATTTCCTTCAAAATTGGTCATTTTTTACGTACCAACCCCCAGGATATCTGAAGGTTGTCAACCGAGGGTCAACTGGGCCTAGTTACCAAGAAGGTAGGTAGTAATTGTCATTATATGAGTTTATTGTGATGATATGATATTTGTTTTTCTTTAAAATACCATCGGATGGTAAATAGCGCATGTCGGTAGAATCGCTATTTGCCATCCGATGGTAAATAGCCGCTGCCATTGAATACGGGTGCTTTGAATAATCAATATGATATAGTTAAATCTTTATATATGAACACCATTGATATGGGAAGCAGTAAACAAAAACATCGTATTGGCTGCTGACTTCAGTAAAAATCAACACTTCGCTGCATGTACATGTAAAACTTGACTTGATATTATAATTAACTCAGATTACGTGTATAAGCATGGCTTCACTCGTTGTTTGTGGATTTGATGACACGTTTTTCTGCTTTCATTCTGGTATTTATTTGAGATTCTTATGAGCAATTGCCATATCTTATTTCGCCCCTGGAAAATTTGAAGTCGTATTATTTTTCCCCCGCAGAGGCAAATGACGTTTTGACATCATGACGCCGTAACTGCCTTCATTATGATTACAAATGAAACTTATCAAATAAGAACCTATGCAGGACATATTCATAACAACTTACTGTTTATAAATAAATAAATAAATAAATACTTCAGTTGTCCATTGCCACATATCGGAAGTTGTGAAGTAGCAAATTTGTTTCATATTTGATTCCGCAATTTTGTGAAACCACTGCCGGAAGTCACGTAATTTTTCACGAAAAAGTTGTCTCGCTAAAAATGTCACCTACACGGTTTACTGTAAATTGTGTGTGACGTCATAAGTTTGCATATATTCTCACGAGAACCATCCAGATGAATAATAGTCCGCTCATTTTATACGTTTATAACTGAATTGGAAAATCCAGTTATTGTAAGCAGGGTTTAGCAAGAATATGTATCGTGACGTCACGAGAGTATGTTGCTCCAATGCATATTGGTTTCAATCCAAATATGTAGCCGATGAGTCATCACGGTATTACACGGTGAGCACTTTTCGCAAGCACCCTCCAACCTTTTTAATAACCATTTGCTTGCGAGAATCTAACATACCAGATTTGATGAAGAGACCGGCTTAAACACGCTCGGTTATTATATATGGCACAATTTCGATCTGCTCAATGCTGTCTGGCGTGGGCTATGATGACATCGGGGTTCTTTGTCGTACACCAGCATTCAAGGGGAGTGGATACAATATGTGCGATTTAATTGGGATGGAAGCTAATGATGTGAGCCTACTATCAACCAGATATGGCATCCTGCTCCGAATAACCTTCAAATTATCACAATGCGTAATTGGTATACTAGGTGCAGAACCGGAAGTAATGTGAAAACGTCTCAACGGAACGCACTAGAGCTTGTAAAATATAAAATGGGTCATACATGAAACACAACAGCAGCAAATATGGAGGAACAAAAGCGATATCATTACTCTCAGTTCGTTTCCTGTTGTCTGCTGGCATCTAAAGTAATGTCCTAAATAATCAACTCCTTAACCACAGCAGCATTATGGGTAATTGTTCAGGATTTAGTCGGAAATATGGCCTGTTGCCATTCATCGGAAAGCTCTCACTGAGAGCTTTCCGATGAATGGCAACCAGATTCAATCAAAGCGAAGTGTATAGAATACAGCAAATCTCCAATAAATATAATAATTGGCATTAAGAGACGATGTTGATCAGCGTTCGAAATTTTTGATGCATACTCTTCAATGAAATGCTAGGAACTTCGTGCACCAGTGGAATCTAACGTCCCAACAAAGTGCAGCTCCGCCAAGGTTGGAATCAAAAAGACACTCCGTCACCCACCCCACTCGAGGGCAGACAATCATGCAACCCGGCATAATGAATCATTATGATTGCCGCTCCTTGGATTATCGCACTATAAAACGTTTAGCACTTCAACGGTTCGCTGTCATCGGGATTGCCCTGATGCATTTTGAAAAGGTGTGCAACAATGCCAGTAAAGTATATGCATGCTATATTAAAGATACATTGATGGAATATCGCCACCGTTTCTACCAGATGAAGATTACCACGACAAGACCCCTTTGTCGTCATTATGGGTTGGTCGATCTGCACATCAGTTGCACGCTAGGAAAATGTTCAGTTCTTTTATTGAAATCCCGGCGTTTATTTTTCGCAGCACCTCCAATATTGTAGTAGACTCTGTTGACTGAATTCCTCAACAACTTACAACTGTTTCATGCTCCCTACACTTGGTAGCACCACGGAATTTTCCATTGACTGTCGATGGTGACATACACAGACTGGTGATTTGAGAAGAGAGAGAGAGCGAGAACATTTCTCCGCCATCGTGTTTTACCTCCAGAAATATTTGTCGTCAATGTGATTGTGCAGTGGAAATGATCCAGCCATTCCATTGGTTCCATTGGACTAATTGTAGTAGATTAGACATGTTTATATGGCACAATATACGCCTACGTTGCTCTTAAATCAAAAATCTCACGTCCAGGCATGCCAGGTATGATTTTCCTAATTTAGGTTGACTTAAAATCTCGTTTTATTGAACTATATGATGTATTGCCCATGTGCTTCATACGTGTATCTGTATCTGTATTTGCGGATGACTATCTGTGTTCTATAGACATTAACGGGGACCATCTAGATGGCTCTGACTTGATCTAACATAGGAAACATTTTACGAGGAAGACAATGGTGCAGATTGAAATATTCTTAAGTTATGCTATTGGTGTCATGCAAGGACAATTAAATGGGGGAAGGATAACATAATCAATGATATTTTCACCAAACTTATCCATAATCATCTGCATGATATGATGAGTCTAATGATGTGGTATTAAAGTGACAACTATAGCGCCGCTCAAATCAGTGTTCGGGGTGGGGAGGGGCACACATATTGATTTCCACCATATTGTTATATATTTATTCTTCTCCACGATACGATGAATCTAATCGTCTGGTTTAAATACAACAAATTGGAGCCGTTTGTGTCAGTGAAAAATGGGAGGCACACAATAATTTGATAAAGAATGTATTTAGTCGCTGATACCAAGTGAACTTACATATAGCGATATCCATGATATGGGGAGTCTACCAAAACAACATCGCAGATTGCTAAAGTTTGGCTAATATCAGCTATTTGAAAACAATGAGACTATGATTTTCCTACCCGATCCGCATATCATTACTGAAAACGCTCCTTTAATAAACCCATGTAGTCTTTCGTAACCAAATGCAACGAGATCAAGTATCTACTAAAACGAGAATCTTTTTTATCTTATGAACATTTCAGTTTTTCAATTTTAACTTTATTAAACTAATTTATTTGGAAATTAATACAAAACCACCAACACCAAACAATTATTATAGAAATATAGAAAACGTTTAGTTTAAACGAGAGAGAAAGAGATAGAGAAAAATAATAGAGAAAAAGAGAGAATGCTAGTGGCCCGCTCCTTATCTCGTAACTAGTTATATGTCTTTATACGATGTTTTCTTTGTGATAAACGACTTGTTGTTCATGGTATGCATATAACATTGGATCCTTAACGTCCCTCTAAATGAACAATAGACCATTCCAATGTACACACTCATAACCGACTGAATGAGAGAATATATTGAGTATAAAGTAAGTCAGAGAATGTAAAAATTAATCTGAATATGAATCTGAATATAAATAACGAACATGTAGAGTAACGTGACTTTAGAAGTTACAACCCCCACAATCCCGACACTAACTAGAAGTGGAATCTATAGATTATCCCACACAGAGATATAGGTATTGGCACATACTATACTTGTTTGTATCTCTGTGTTGGATACTACTGTCTGACAACATGGCGTATATAAAAGAGTGTACTTGTAATCGACGATTCCAGTGTGCCTGTTAATAACAAAACCGTCATATCGGAGACACCTTACTGCTTTAGACATGGGATGTGTACATATGATATGCAGCGTAATGTTCGCCTTCTTAGTGTTTTATGAACATTTCTTCAGCGTGTCTTCTGCTATGCAGTATCGTGTTCATAAGGCTGAGTCTGAGACACTTACACGATGCCTACCAAACGTTACATACCATACAGTCGTGACAGCGATCTCCAAAAATCAGTGCGGCATACAGTGTGCACAGACGGAAGGTTGCCTTAGGTTCTCATTTAACCCCGCGACATCTGACTGTTATTGCAGCACAGGGAATCTGGTTACGAACCAGACAGGAGCAACTGTTTATTCAGGTAAGAAAATTAATATTTCCGGGTCATCGGGTGGTATATGAATAGCAAAATGTTTGGTTTAGAAACTTTTCTTTCTTGAATTTAATTGTTTATAAATACAGTCTACATGTACATTTAAATCGCAACATGATGCAGCATATATGTGCGTAGACATTGCCGTAAACACAGAAAAGATATAAAGTATTAACATTTACAGTACATAACAGATTCAGCATACGCAATTACGAAAAATATTACTTCATGCAGCATACATTATTTTAATTGCCTCACATAATTTCGACGATAGTCGATGTATACTTTGCAGTTGTTTCATCTCAAGTTTTGTATTAATATTATTTTAAAAAGATGATCTTTTTCGTAAAATTCATTTCGGTTCGAATTTTCACAGTAATATTTGTGAGATATAATTTTCGCGCAGGTCCTTCAGTTAAGTGAACAATATTAGACATGATATTCGTCAGACATTACGCCAATGTTAATGGACGAGCAACTGGCCATTCAGACACTAGAAAGTCAGGGCCCGGAGTATTCAGCCGCTAGTTTTCTGCTTTTGGTGTATATGTTATACTAGGGGGTTGCCCGTCACAAAATGATGGGTCTATAAATGTTCTTTGTTACTTTCTAGTGTCCGCGGTCATGAACAAATTATAATTTCTATATTAGAAATCGAATGTTCATGCTTCTCGTTTATGTCACTGGATGCGCGAGGGAACACTCTATTTAACCAAAAACTGTATTTTTACACACCCAGCCCACATATGCGCAAGCACATATTGAACGAAACAAAATCAGCATATTATTTTTAATATTACTACATACTAACTGAAACATACTCAATTCGGGAACCATTATTCAACGACGACGGTAGCTTGCGGCACATTTGATCTTAAACGTACCCCGTTTGGCGTCTGTATTCAGCATGCAGTCTAATGATCACATGCCCCTGCACTGCGGCCCATTTGTGGTAACACTTTATTTCAATAAAACTGAATTTTCAACCCCCCCCCACACCTCTCCCCAACCCATATATGCATACACATATGGTACGCAACAATCAAGATATTTTACTTTATTACTATATACACTAACTGAAACAGGCTCCATTGGGGAGCCTTTATTTTGTTTGGGGGGGGGGGGCTGAGGCCCATTTGTGCGCTTCGCGCACATTAAATGATCTTGAACAGCGCGCGCGTCGCGCACATTTTCATTTGTTAACCATTCTGATCAGATTTGCATTCAACTGAAAGGTTAAAAGATAATTAACTAGCGAAAGGCAGTATTGTTTACACTGTATTATTAGTCCCGGCCCGGGAATGGTTCCAGCGAATCTACTGAACGGTGGGAGGTCAGACAATGTCCATTCGCCATCTTTCGGGTATACCGGTACTCCTTCGATTCCACACTCAATGCACAATTTTCATATAAAAAACGAATTGAAATACCATATTAGCACCCATTCCCAACGATGGTAGAGCGTTCGAGTCTCGACTCTAGACCCCACTACATGCTCTTCCAACAAAATCGTTAAAAACATTCGTTACTTATATTCACACTGAACCTGAACTGACAAATTAATATAGCGCCTATAATGTCCATCAGCACTTTGGTAGAGCGCATGGATATTTCGTCTACAATAGCAAAGCAGACGACGGGTTTTATAAGACACCCGGTTGGAAAACAGAGAAAGGGATCAATTTTCCAGAGTTAGGAACTTTGGTATGGTTCAAGCAGGTGCAGCTGTAAATTCGAACACCCCACCTTGTGTTGAATATTAATCAGACTAAAACAATTTGCATAGTTGTGGTTTCATATGGTGCAAATCTCCCATTTCCATTAAAGAATATTGATAGTTGCATGCTTCAAAACAGCACTCATGGCTAGAGTGTGGGGTGGGGCGGTACATTAAATTTCCAACTGTACCCCATTGAACCAGACTTAATTTTGAAGTGTTTCATGCACACTCGGGGGTGGAATTTGCAAACTTTTACCTCACGTTTTCCAACTGAATTGTGGAAAACTATTGCAAATGTTCACCAAAGTTGGGATTCAGAGAACCCCCAAAACCAACTGCCCCACGTTCATGTCAGTAACGTAATAATTCTTGAACATGTTTGCTGATCATACATTGTTAATGCATTGAACGCGAACGCAATCACTAGTAGTGCTCAATTGTGCATTCCAAGTACTTTCCCTTGGTAATTGAATTTACCAACTATATTTGACTCAAGCATTACTGTCCTGATCCACACCATAACATCAATATATATACACTGTTTCCATGGGCATTATTTGTTGGATGTGCCAAATTCCCACAAGCTCAATGTGCAAACTGAGTCCCCTCGATAAGGCCTTGGAGTATGCGATAACTTTGCCTTATCACCATTAGAGATGCATGGGAACAATGAAGTATAAATGCAGCCTCAAATGTTGAGTGACATCTGTATTCATACTCATGACAAATTCACATTTTAACCATGTGTATACATTTACTAAGGAATATGCAGGTAAAATAAAATGTATTTCATAAATCAGTTTAACGACTACATTGAACAAAATTATCATTTGGACTTGTAATCAGAAACCATACTTGAAAGGATCTGCCCAAATTATCCCACATTAAAATTCAGAACTGAATCATTAGCATTTATATGTCAGACTAATGCTCACATTGTTGTGATAATTAAAATTTCCAAATAATATTTAGTGCAAATTATGTGGTTGGCAGCTTTTGCAAATTATGTGAGACAAAACTCTTACAGTTATATTTGGCATGTCCCATCGGAAATTATTTGTGAATTGGTAATTATAATATTCCTCCTCCAAAAATACAGTATAATCAGGTCAGGCACATCCTGAATTCCACTATTATAGATGTATTCCACTATTATAGTGGTATTTGACCATTACCGTTTTGTTAATTTGATAAAAGAGGGATAAATCAAAATCATATTTCACTCACATATTATTCGAAATCAGGTCGCACTAATTCGGTATCATACATATAGTTTGTCCAGGAGAATGATTTATCACGACGGCACACGATAAGCAACACAATTAGCATGCAATTAGTTAAAATATTGTTATGAAGGAGTGATTGAGTCATCCTGCTATTGTCATTTAGAACGGGATATATTAGTAATATTATAATATTATTGAATATCAAAGCTGGCGCAAAAGATCGCACAACGAATTGTGTAGGAAGACTGTTCATTCGCTGCGATATTGTTCAGATTGACATTTGGCTGTGCACTGGTATGCGTCGTCTTCTTCTATTCCCGACGAAAATAAAGGAAACATGAATATGTTATAGTCAAATATCACTATAATAGTATAATTCAGGATGTGCCTGACCTGATAATAATTCAAAGGTTCCAATGAACCCAGTCTCTTTGAAAAGCAGACGATAATCCTAACGGATGTACGTCTTTAAATTTGTGATTTAAAGTTAATTTGTTTCTGTATTGACGGAACTACCTCCATGTCATTGGAGAGTGGCGCAGAGTACGCGCGATTTCATTGGTTAATGGCATAACATCACTTCACAGATCAGATGCCAATGGCATATTGACAATTTTCCCCCGCATTGTCAAACAGAATTATGTTGGAAAACTGAATACGGCGATATATCCACAGTATCAACGTTCAAATTTGGAGATCTTGAAAAATAATGTGAAATCCAGTAACTTTTGATTGGCTTCATCAATGTAATCTTATTTTTTCCAACATAAGTGTTTTAGGAGGAACGTGCAAATGATTATGACATTAAACACTAATTGTGTTCATTGTTGTTTACTATTGTGTACAAAAATACCTTTTAAAAAGGTCAAAAACGTAAAAAAACAAAACAGTGCAACATGGGATTTTTTTGAAAATAATCAATACTAAGGATTATAGGGCCACAAGTCTTTTTTTGGCACAAGTGTGTTTAGCAATTCCAACACAAGGTATTTAACCTTGTATACTTAAGAGGTTTTTAAAAATACAGGGCATATGGATATCAATGTATTGAGTGGTATGACTTCAAATATGGTATTTCATCATTCCAGTTCTGTGTCACAAGGCAAATTTGGCTATAAAATGGAACACTCATTTTGTTTAAGAACATTTTTGTGTTCTCAATCATAGATGCATAAAGTAATCATCCTTGTGCACAATCTAGTTAGGAAATTAATACAACAGCAAGATATCCTTTTTTTTTAATACTAGACCATAAAATATTGAGTTTTAGCTAATTCTTAGAAATTGAGTCTCCTCAATTAGACAAACTCCCAAATTTGGAGGCACATAACTCGAAAAATACTCAACATATTGGAAAATGTTTGTTGCCCTGTGATCAGTATTTTGTACTCTACAAAATGGATATACAAATGGAAGGACTTGTGAAATTGAGTTTTGTATGAACATCCTTGAAAAGGCATAAATTGAGTATTTTACAAAATTTTGGCAAATTTATTTTATAAAATTTATCAATTTCGTCTGCCTTGATCCTTTTTTATTTTTAGTATGTTTTTTTATAATGGGTTAATAGACTTATTGCCGCTAAGAAACATTGTGTTGCAATTAGTTTGAGGTGTGGCACTTTTTTCTCACAGCAATTAAAATTTGCTTCTGATGTTGGAAGATTTCAACCCGAGGGGAGGGGTGATAATGAAACTTGGACATTTCGGTCTGGTTCAAGGACATGCAGTTAAGAGACCAGACATGAGAACATACACATGAACTGTTCAAATAGACCCGACAGTGTCCCATGCAATATAAGTCCCCGGGCCACACCAACCCCATCTGGCAGGTCCATGTGACCTGCCTTGGAACATACACATGACTATAAAATAGACCCGAGCGTGTCCCATGCAATATAAGTACGTACACCTAACCCCATGTCGCCACGTCTCTACGTGTGACCAGTTTGAGAGCATGCGCATGCAATTTTCAAATAAACCCGACAGTGTCCCAAATTATATGAGTATGCGTGCACCTAAACCCCATGTCGCCGCGTCCCTGTTACCAGTCTTGGTTATAACACAGGCGAATTAGGGTTTAACCCAAAACTAATTGCAACACAAATGGCACAGGTGCCGTCATATAGAGTAAGTCAATATATGCAACCTATTCAAATCTTAGACAACAATATTTGGGACAAATAGCGAAATTTCGGTTTCCATGGCAATGAGGGGTGGTTTTAACTGAGTTTGGAAACTAGGTGTTAAATTGCGTGTATGGCGATAATTATTTCCATGATCTCAAATATTATGTTGGTTTGTATGAACACCCATTGTTGTCTAACTTTTGAAACGGTGTTCTCCTCTTGGGAAGGTCAAGGTCATATGTAAAGGTCAAGGTCATTGCAAAAAAAAAAGTGTCCTTTTTCAGATACTATTATAACTTTGACCCACTTGATTGAAATTTAAGATATTGAGAGACGAAAATATATTTAAAATAATTTTGAGGACCACGCTTCGTGCAGAATAATAGTTTTAGCAATAATGTCAACTCATTCCCGAGATATAGAACTTCAAAGTTGCTGGTACCCTTTCGTAATAAGCAAAATTCTGTACTATGTTGACCAGAGACATGGTTATATAAGAGAGCGGCCAGTAGAGGAAAAGGGCTATATTTAAAGAGTTTAATGCAAATTCGTATATAACTGATTATTAGATACCGTTGGAAAGCTTGTGGATTGTCCATTATTATTAGCCCTGTTGTTGTGAGCAAAAGTGGAAAGAAAATGTAGATATTATTGTTGCCATGGCAACATATACTATTTTTGTCAAAAAATGTAAAAAGGTCATATCTAAAAGTATAATTGGTCTCGGTAAGATTAGTTCATATACATATACATATGGGTGAAGGTCCTACACAGTGTGCTGTCATCTGCTATGTTTATAGGTCAAGGTCCCACATAAAGGTCAAGATCATTCGGGAAAAGTTGATAACATTGGTTTAGCTCACATCAAAGCAAATACAATAACATATACACTTATGCACCATTAGTTCGTTTCCAAAAATGAGTTTAATGGGCAACGAACTCAAGTTCGTTTCTTCTTGCAAATACCTAGGCCATATTCTTAATGATGACCTTCTTGATGACAAAGATATAATGCGGCAATATAGATCAATATGTGCACGAACAAATATTCTTGTTAGAACATTTTATAAATGTTCCTTTGATGTTAAAATAATATTTGTTTCAGGCTTATGTTTCACCTCTGTATTGTTCAATTATATGGGCAAATTACACTAAACGTTGTTTGGAAAACTGATTATATGTTACAACAATGCTTATAGGAAGTTCATTGGTTATGAAAGAAGACGTAGCGCAAGTGGAATGTATGTAAATGACCGAATGTGTTCTGTGCCAATGTTAATAAGGAGAGTGTGTATGGACTGCGTGAGCGAATGACAAAATCATCAAATTCTATTGTAAAAAATATATTCAACTCTGATCTAGTCTATAACTCAAACCTTTTAACATATTGGAATCAAATTATATACAATTAACTTGTATGTGTATGATCTGATTTGTTATGATTATTGTAATCATTATGTGTCATATAACCATATGTGCGTTTTAAAGCCTGAAATAAAACATCAATCAAAGTGCTGTAATATTGCAAGAGATATGAACACAATAAATAATCACATACCAATTCTGAACAAAACGATATATTACATTCCCTTGTGTATTTCAATCTCAGAAGGAGGTTCATAATGTGTGGGGTACATGGTTTTCTTATTGAGGGAGTGTGGTTCCTGAAAGTGACGTGTTTGTTTTGGTCTGATATGTTTGACAACAGTTTTCTGTATCAGCATGCTAAGTTATGTATCAATGAGTAGTTAGTATGGTTAAAATTTATCTGCTCACAATGACCCATAGGGAGGTATTTATGCACCACACATGTAGCTGGTTACCACGGTAACTGGCATATATACACTTAACGCTGATTCAGTTCTTTAATGAAATGATTAATCTTATTATATGTCCGTGTTCTGTGACATCTAAGGGCATTCCAAGTGATATAGACAGGGACCTCGCATACTGTATAACTGCAATGGCTCATGTCACAATGACGCTAATAGCGATACGACATCATACCCGATATGTGACCAAACACAATGTAGAGCAGGCCTACATCATGAGTACTGCTTCCAAAGAGCTACATTTAAAATATTTCAATGTCTGAATAATAAATTTGAACAATATTAATCAGGACTAGATTTCAAATTCCCGGCGGGAAATTTGGATATCTCCATGTCTCAGACATCAGACTACCGTCGATAAACATATGATGTTTCATAATATAACAATGACAAAGACAGTGGCATATATAATACCCCTTCCCTGACCCCTTTCCATATTCGACGTCGACCAAATTTACCAATTGTGTTCAACTCAGTATTCTAAATAAAATGGCAAATCAAATAGTGGCATAACTGCTTTCATTTTGACGGAGTATTGGCGACAAGCCATTCTAGCCCAATAGTATTAATGTTTATGGGCTCATAACTTTGCCATGTATCATCCGATTAAAGAATATTTTTTGCGACTTTGTAATCGCCATCTCTTAGAGACTTTATATCCTGAGGTTGGGGATAATCAGATCGAAATCAAAATTTGGCCATTTTTGACACCCCCGACCCCGCGTCTATTGCGACCATCGCCAAAATGCCTCATATGTTCATCTTAGTATTCTCAAGACAATGGCATAAAAAACAGCAACACAGATGCTTTCATTCTGAATGCGTTTCATCTTAACCATGTTAATTAGTGTTATAAGCTGTCTGGTGGGCCCAAGTTTTGTTTCGACTTAAGAGGAGTTCGATATACCACCTTCGACTTTTCACACAAGCTCAGCCGGGACCAGTCAATGACTTCGACTTATGTGGGGGTTTTCGAGTTACCGACATTCGACTTAACGAAGTTTTACTGTATTATCATCTATATATACATAACAGAGTAGGATATGTCTGTCTGTCTGTTCGGATTTTTCTCCAAGACCACTAGACCGATTTCAACCAACTTTGGTTGGTTTGGTGTTAGTTTTTCAAAATTTTAATTTAAACAAATTAATGAACAAAATACAAAAAATAGAAAGAACAAAAATGTTGTTAATTAGAGCAAGGAGCTCAATCTAAACAAAACAGATCCCTCCGAAGCTGCATAAAGGCTCCCAAATTATTGGAAATTTCACTCAAAATGGGCAAGTAAAATGGAACTATCTTTGGGGTGTTTATTGTTTTGATCCACCTAGAATGCACCGCACTGATTTGTTTTCAGAAAAAAAAAATACTCATGCTTGTGTGCAAAATGTCCATAAAATTTGGTAGAAAAGTTGATATTTTCAAATATATCCCGGACATTATTCTCTGCTATTCCATAAAAGTAGTACATTGTGATTCACTTGGTTATTTAACATGTTACTTAATCAACTGACAACTAAATGTTCTATTCTGGTTGTCCCAGTACCTTATGCGGCACAATAATTTCATTTTAAATCGTGCAGTATGTAATTTTGCTGCCAAAGATTTTGAAAGAAAATGAGCTGAACTCTGAAACTGAACTGATTATGTGCCTACGCTGGCCCAATAACATGTGTAACCATTATAGGTAAGTATGTGTCAGACCAGGTAAAATGTGTATCGGGGTAGGCGTCCCCAGACCTAGCACACTAGAATGTCGGAGAAATAGCCAGAGTAATACACTGGCAGGTGACCAGAAGGCCTTTTAGAAAATCTTACAAGGAGATTATTGAAAAACTGTTTAATAACACCGCATTCTGGACCGTTGGCATCAATATTGATTGACTAATGTCAGAAAAACCGTTTCCTCCATTGTGCATATACTAGAACTCTCGGAGTGACATTACCTCCCAATCGATTAACATATTCCTGAGTTATTTTGGAAAGTGATAACCACCAATATCTATTATATAGTTTTGGAAGATATGTGTGTGTGTGTGTCTGTGTGTTCGCGATGACTCGAAAACGGCCCAGCCGATTTGGATGAAAATTGGTATGTCGGGGTATTTTCGGCCGGGGGGTGGCATGGGCCTATTAATTTGCCTGTGCGACGTGACCTTGACCTTGAAATCGGGTCATTCAAGGTCAAATGCCCAAATATTACGGGATTTCAATGAAACTTGGTATGCGGGGGTACATTCGTATGGGGAGTCTCATAAGCATATTCATTTGCCCGTCCGACGTGACCTTGAACTTGAAATCGGGTCAATTCAAGGTCAAATCGCCAATTTTGATGGGATTTCGCGAAATTTGATACCTGGGGGTACTTTTGTCAACTGAGTGTTTTGGACGGGTCAAATCGTGACCCCGACCTGACCTTGACCTTCAAAATAATAAATTCAAGGTCAAATCGGGTAAAACCGGATGGATTTCGACGGGCACGTTTGTCGGGTACTTTTGTCCGGGCAGTGTTTTGGACTGGTCAAATCGTGACCACACGTGACCTTCAAAATGGACAATTCAAGGTCAAAGCCCGGACGAAGTCGGGTCACCTTCTAGTATATATATATATACAGACACCACACAAATTACCATGTACATGTATCCACTCGCTTTATACACATACACCTCACCCATGAACATACAACCACGCTTGGGTTTACCCGTTAACCACACACATGACTATACAGCCATGAGTCACCATTCATGTACACCAGGTATACTCCTACACTTCACCCATGACCATATAGTCACTTCCCATATACATATTCACCACATTCGTGATTACACAGTAACTTCTTGTATACCTATTCGCCTCACCATTGGCCATGCAATCACTCCCTGTATATCTATTCGACACTTCCATGGTCATATATCCACCCAAGATATACACATACGCTGCAACCATAACCATAGTCACTCCGGTATACATATACACCTCACCAATGGCCATACGACCATTTTAGATAGACCAATGCCCCGCACACATGGCCATTCACACACTCCAGCTTTGAGTATACTACTCATTCAAGACAATTCAGCCACTCGCTGTATACCCATACACAACATATGTGGTCATACAGTCACTCATTGTTTACCAGTTCACATCACCATTTGCCATAGGATCACTCCCTGTATACACCCATGACCATATAGCCAATAAATATACACAACTTACATACACACCCCACCAATGCATATTAAATAATCACTTCATGTATACATCGACGCCTCGTCATTGACCATACAGACCGTCTAGGTATAGCAATACCACGCGCAGGACATCACCATTGGTCATACAGTCACTCCCTGTATACCTTTTCTTCACACCAATGACCATATACCCAATCAACATGTGCATATATACCAATACCCCACATGACCATTCGTACACTCCATATTTGCATATACACCTCGCCCATGACAATTCAGCCATTCGATGTATACTCACATACCCCACCCATGATCATACAGCTACTATCAGTATACATATACATCCACCAATGTATACAGCCAAGGCAGAGATGCATATACATCACATATACAACCATGACCACAAGGGCACTTATATACCAACACGCCGCCAATGACCATCCAGTTATACTCCAGGTATGCATATACACAAGCACGACCGTACAGTACTACAGTCATTCCGTGTACAGCTATATGCATTACACATAAGCAATTACGACCACTCCCTATTTATACATATACACCCATCCATGACAATAGTCACCCAATGTACGCCCGTATATCCCACACATGATCATACAGCCACTCTATATATACATAAACAACACACACATATGACATGTAGCTACTATCATTATACCAATACACCAATTCAATAACCATACAAACAATCATTGTGTAGCTATTCACATCACACATGACCATACAGTCACCCTTTGTATACATATGCCTCTCACCATGGACACATCACCATTCATGATGATACAATAACTTCCTGTAGAACTATTAACCCCCATTTATGGACACCCATTCACGCCCTGGTTGCCACTTTTGCATGCAGCACAATTCAATTGTTTTCCAAATACACGTTTACCCAACAAAACGGCCAAAAACGCCAAAATAAAGCTTCAACAGCCTAAAATATCTTCGGTCTGTCTCAATAACACCATACACATATGGATATCATTGGAACCGGTTCATTGACTACATTGTGATGGTTACAGTTATGCCCTGTGCCAATGCATTCTCTTATATATGCGAGCCGACCATAGGTCGCGCCTCGCATATATAAGAGAATGCATTTTTTGAACACTTTTTACCATTTTTTCTTACATTCTTTAACAATTTTATATGTTTTCTACATTATTTAATTTTATCATTTTTAATATGTGTTAAGCCAATACATTCTCTTATATATGCGAGGCGACCTATGGTCGACTCGCATATATAAGATAATGCATTGGCACAGGGCCGTTCTGTTGGATAAAGGGTTAATGACACATAATAACCGGAGCAAACAGAGCAGTGAGTGATCAAGTGAAGGTGGATGGGTGGGCCGGCTTCTGACGAAAACAAATGTACCGAACAAAAGCAATCTAATCAGTCTTGACAGTTTTTCCTGGAAGTGATTTGGTCCCCGCTGATGATCTTCAAACATGATATCGCGAATAGCTTGTGGAAAATTCGACTGTGAAGATAAGCAAAGAGTATGATACACCAGTTCAATACCTTGGAACTCTTTGATGTTACGGTGGATAACTTTATGGAATTGAAAAAATAACGTAGGGCATATATATCTTAGTTAATAACGGTGTTTGAATGACGTAATTCACAGCATATACACGTCCCAGTTCGCGACTGCATGATTTTGTCAACTTTGTGAGCCGATCGCGCTGCGTTGCATGCGAAAGTAATACAGAAAGAGGTACCGAAAGAGATACACAAACTAAATAATATTTTCGAACCCTCAAAAGCATTATAATAAAATCCATTATTGTTTTGTTACCTCTTAATAATTCTTCAGATTATATATACAATGAAGACGAGGATATATGAAACATATTTTCCAGTTAAAGATCCCAAGCCTTTTTCCGTGAAAATTTCTTACAATTTGTCCTGGTTTTGAGCAAAACGCGCATCTGGTCCTTAATAAATTGTTATTTGAATTGCTCATATAAATATATATGTATAAACGTCTGATATGCGACCATGCGATTATGGCACCTGACTCAAATGAAGGTCGCAATGAAGCCGAACTGGTGTGAGGCCCAGCATGCGTGTAATGGGGAATTCAGAAAGACCAATTTCACCTGAAAATATATAAGATTTATTGGGACAGATAACCGTAATCATGTGCAATACCGCTAGTTACGTAATTATGTAGGTCAGGCTACCAACAGTCTCGCCTATCAAAAGTTTTGACTAGCAAATATATGTACGTCATGAAAATATACAACTCGGAATTAGAGATTCTTAACAAGGCAGGGAGTATGGGACTATGGATTGAGTATATAATGTGTACATTGCGAGCCGAAGAACGGTATCGACGTAAACTACCTTTTACCATTTATAAGAACAAAACATCAGCATCATGGACCATCGCGGATAGTTAACAAGATTGATCAGTGGACGACGCATTTCAGCTGAAGTAGACACTCTCCCTATACCCCACAAATAACCTGAGTACGTGTCACAACATTGACGTTCCTTAATTATGTATAAGTATGAATAGAAATTGAATCTGTCATTCTGAAGATTTGAACAACTTTACTTATTAAAAGACGGCTTTGTCTAATTTCTCACAGTTATTTTACCGATCGATCATGATCTATTGTGAGTAATTTGTGCTGCCAGCGTATCTAGAATTAACAGTACTGTAATTCGTGTACACCTTAAATTTAATATACTTTGTGTCTTGTTGTACATAAAAATATTTCATATTTCAAACTGCTATATTTTCCAAATCAGATATCGATATCATTTTAAATGAACCTACCCATGGAGCCTCATTTCCAGACTTTACAAAATAGTGTTGGTGATCGCAATTTGTAATAAATCATAACCAGGATGGTCGAAAATATGACTGCTATAACTGATAAAAATCGTGATTTTTGACAATAACCTTGACCTTTACGTGTAACCTTGACATTTCAAGGTCACCATGTATATGTGGAACTGTCGGCAACTACAAGTTTGTCCATAAACCAATGTAAACTTTTAGGTAGTTTTTAAATTATTCACGATAGGCACTATTTAATATAAAATTTCCAAATACCCGATTATTAGTCATCGTTGCCATGGAAACTCAAATTTACCAACTTTATCCCAGTTGGATTTTCCTAAATAAAAGATATTATAACACAGTAGACATTCAACTATCCAGTCTACTAAAAGACGTCTGTGTTGCAACCAGTTCACAATAACTGACATGTTGCATATGACAAGTGATGCTGTGATGTTTTGTCTCAACAATCGACAACATAAAGATCACAAGTTTATGTGTCTTGTTGTACATAAAAATGTTGTAGCCACATATTTCAAACTACTATAGTTTCTAAATTAGATATCGATATCCATTCAAATGAACCTTCCCATGGAGCCTGCAGTCCGGAGTTTATAAAATAGTGTTGGGTATCGCTATTCGTAATAAATCATAACCAGGACGGTCGTAAATATGATTGCTATATGATAAAAATCCAGATTTTTAACAATGACCTTGACCTTTATACATGACCTTGACATATCCAGGTCACCATGGATATATGGAAATGTTGGCCATTACAAGTGTTTCCATAAACCAATGTAAACATTTAGGTAGTTGTTAAATTATTCACTATAAGCAATATTTAATGTAAAATTTCCAAATACCCGATTATTAGACATCGTTGCCATGGAAAAACAAATTTATCAAATTTGTCCCAATTATATTTTCCTAACAAAAATTATATTATAATGAAGTACATATTCAGCTATCCAGTAAACTAAAAGACATTTGTATTGCAATTAGTTTGGGGTTGATCCCATTTTTCGGCTAGATCGCCTGTACTATAACATACACATGGAATGTCCAAATAGACCGACATTGTGCCATGCAATATGTACGTAAATTCAAACCCTCTGTCGCCGCGTCCCAATACACGACAAGTCTTGAGAACATGCACATATAGTGTTCACCGGGTCCCTACATGTAACCAGTCGTGAAAACATGCACGTTACGTATTCAAACAGACACGACTGTGTCCACATGCACTATCAATACGCACACCCAACCCCCTATATCGGC
Organism: Siphonodentalium dalli; assembly: GCA_032622095.1. Taxonomy (NCBI): domain Eukaryota; kingdom Metazoa; phylum Mollusca; class Scaphopoda; order Gadilida; family Siphonodentaliidae; genus Siphonodentalium; species Siphonodentalium dalli. Next base: position 264,107,006 of record CP136063.1, read on the forward strand.
ATGTCCATACAAGGCTGAGTGTACATTAAAATTAACTTCCTTACAAGGAATTGCGTGCATGGGTTTTCATGAAACACAAGCACTATGCTGCATGGCCACTAAAATCATCCCAATTTGACTCCACGCGGGAGGTTCGGGCTGTTCGCTTTATTGGCGGCGAACATGATCGGCGGTGGTGACATATCGAGGGTTAATTGCCAGTATATGTTGGGCAATATTCGTTTGTACTTCGCGAATATATAGTCGACGTTAGTTCCGCTATACCGACATATGTGGAGTTATTCGTGGTACGATTGCGACAATATTGAAATTCTGGAAAGTTAGGGATTAATAGGGACACATATGCGCGGCCGCAGCCCCCATCCTTGCGTGGGTGGGTTGTCATGTGAACCCATCCCAATACTTTGGCCACTAAAATCACCCCAGACGGCGCATGGTCGGTCCTGGCTTGTTTTCTTCATCGCGACAAACAGCGTGATGTCGCCATTTCGAGTGTTAGTTGCCTGCAATGGATTTGGTGGGCGATTCCCACTTGTTTCTATGCGAATATAGTGGATGGTAGTTCCGCTACATATATGTGTGGAGTTCTTAGTGGTACGATGGCGACATGGGGTTCAGTCTGCAAGTAATGTCAATTTTTTATTGAAATTCTGGAAAGTAGGGGTTAATATAGCCACACTTTTGCGTGGCCGCGGCCCCAAACAGTGCGTGTAAGGGTTTTCATGAAATCCCGCACTGTTCTTGTCTCTAAAATCCCGCCTAAACACTATGCGGCCGGTCTGGGCTGATTAGGATCCTAGCAGTTCCGTGCGGTTTTTAGTCACGACACACTGTCAATATATTTGGGCTGGTATTATGCGATTCGGGGCTGGATTAATACGATTCCATATGATAACAAAGAAAAGTAATATTAATTTCGGGCAAACATTTACTCCATGATGTCCATGTGAAATTTATTGACACAGGGTAAGCGAAGTTTCGCGTATTATTTATATATATATTATATATTATATTATATATTATATATATGTCCCCCGTTGGGGGACATGAATAATACATATAACCACATAGAGTTATATAACTGTGCAGTCATTTGGTAAAAACAACTATAAAATATAAAAAGTAAACACGAAACATGGTGGCATTTATGAGAGGCTAGCTAGCATATTCCGCAAATAACACTTTTTGGGCTCAACGTGGTACATAACCATCCAACCGATAGGAAGTGCCATCGAGTGGCACCGATCGCTGAACGAGTCCACCTCAATTGACCCGTTTGCAATTCGGCTTTGACCTGTGGTCAATCTTGTCATCTGACATGAGTTAAGCCAAATGTGAATCCAAAATGTATTATGAATTAAAATCAAAACAATTAGATGCTTCAAAATGGTTATGGTAAAAGTGTGATTTCCAGCTATTACCATCGATTTTGATGAGTGTTACGAAAGGAATGGAATAGTACGATGATAGTTAGTATTGCTTCGATAGCTGCATGTTGCAGGAACAATCTATTTATATGTGGCAAGAGGAGATTGCGGCCTGCTTTGTAAATATTGGAAGTTTGAGTTATGCCGCATATCATGAAAACATGTGAGTACCGAACAACTACATACATGTGCATGTATTTGTAATTCAATTGAAACTCACATTTGTTGGTCTACATGTATGTTGAATGTCGATGAATGACGTGTCACCAACACAATACCAACCATGATGGCTGCATGTACTTGCGCATTATGCGATACAATTTCACTACCTTCTCGTGTGTAAACAATGGCTGACGCCCGACGTATATTGTTACGAAATTAATATACTGGTCAACACCCTAATATAACATTGTTGAGCGAATTGCTAAATGTAACACATACGATTACTTGTTTACTTAGTAACACTGCTAATATGTATTTATAATACCCAAGGACCTCGGCGACTGTCGGGTTATTAAAATGAAAAGTAGTCTGTCGACAATATATGGACGAGTCTGAAATAGTTACTCGATTCGACGAGGGTGACGATTGAATGTAGACCTGCCCATCCGTCCGACCGGAAGTGCCGGCAGAATTGACCGGAAGTGAGTGGATGTGTCGGTGGTGTTTCCCTGCGTTACCGGTATACCGGAAGTGGCGCGTTGGTGTCGACCGGACGTCGAGTATGCTATAGCTCCATACACATACTACATGTATTCCCTAATATAACTACCTTCCATTCACACTCTCGGTTAATATAGCAAACATATAGATTCAGTTCGTACTGTGTACAAGATTTTAAAATCGGGTAGAGTGTTTTAGAAAAATAAACAAATCTCCTTTCTTATTTGCAATTATTGTGTAAAGTATCACAATAGCGAGTTTGCGATAGCCGTCCGACGGGAACCGGTACGGGTAAATCGGTGAACATCTCACGGTTACTTAGGTACTTTCAATGAAACAGATAAAGCGATGGGGATTTTGAACGGGTAGATGTGTCCCATTGACAGGTAACCTTTCACTACGATTTTCTCACTCAAAGGTTCATGAAATCCAGTACAAGAGAAAATGTGTAGATCTGAGCCTGAAAATTAAAAAATTCTAATATCAAGTGTTCTGACGCCATGCAAATTTACCCCGATTTGTTTTTTCTTAAATTAGTTATCAGTTTTTGACTTGCCATTTGGGGGGGGGGGCGGGACACACCGGATCGACCATTCATTTGATCGTTTGTGGTGGGGACTGATTTCTCATTTTAATATATATTTACCATCTTAACGGACATGGCGCATTTGAACCGCATGATTGGTGTATATTGGAGTGGGTATAATATAGGTCACTAAAGACACGAAATACCTATACATATTCTGCAAAATCTAAGCATAATCAGTGCGAGTTTCAGCTGTTTTCTGTGTTTCGCATATAAGTTAAGCAAACGATCTTTATTCAATCCGTATAATAAACAGACTACATTTGAACACCTTTTATTGTTACCAGTTTAACTTTTGAACCTGCCTCCCGGTTTAGATACCGACAAAAATCCCAATTCTTGGGATAAATATTCCCTTGACCAGACCCTTCAATCTGTTGAAAGATTCTAAACCAATACTTATTTAATATGACTAAATATTCCCCAACTAAAATAAGGGACACATTCGGTCTTATATCTGACTGAAAGTACACGTAGGACATTATTATACCCTGGGCCTAAAACAATACATTTTACACCGAATATTGTTTGGAAAATTTAACATAACGTAACTGTATATTTGAGCTATCATAATCTATTTTCTAAGTCTGAAAATTCCAACCGATTTATAGTCAACACTCGATCGGTCTATGACTTGTAGAAACCAATTGTTGAAAAGGTTACCGAGACGAGTGAAAAAAAAAGCACCAACCCCTTCCAATTTCCGCCTCGTCCTTGGTGAACGCAACTGATTATCCTGAGGCCAGTCTAATCTAAATAGAAATCCATAACCAGCTGATAACGGTAAGTATAACGTCGGCCAATAAAGCGAATGCGAATAACAATCTCTCTATATCATAATATATTTGTGTTGCAGTTGGCTCACCATACATCACCAGTCGATGTGATGAATTATAACCGTAAAACATTTTGCTATTACAAAACGTCACAACTTCGATATCATCTCGGAACCAACCAATCCATAAACATTGTGTATGTCCTTATATAAAGCTATCCGCTGTTAACTTTCAGACGTGGTGTATATTTTGATCGATTTAGAGGGACAATAACAATCACTATGCCAGCGACAATGATGTTGTTATGTATATCTTGTCTATATTATGACATTGTGTCGTGTGTATATACATAACAAATAGTTCAGTTCTACAAAGTCGCTATATCTACATGTATAATAGTACGATATGTCCGTCTGTCTGCTCGGATTTTTCTCCCAGACCCCTAGACCGATTTCAACCACATTTGGTGTAGTTAGTTTTTCTAAATTGTTATTTTAAAATGTTTTAATTAAATAAATAACAAACAAACAAATACGCTCACTCTGGGCCTATTGCAGCACATGTGTTCGCTCTTTATGGATGTGTTTTCACTGTAGTCCGCGCCATCCAACATATTAATGGGTATAAGTCCACTTTGGGCCTATATCAGAACAAAAAAAGTCCAATATGAACCAATGTCAATATTGTTGTCCAATATAAACATATTTGCTCGATGATATATTGAAGTAGCATAATAATATGATCAATATGTATAAAAGAGTAGGATTTGTCTGTAACGCACAATGGTCCGCACGCCCTTTATGCTGGGTCATGGGCCCCTCCGACGCTGAATAAAGGCTCCCTGTTTCAGCTAATATATAGTATATAGTATTCAGCTATATATACATGAATGTTATAAATACCATGTGTTGTTGTAACTGGGGATTTGGAAGCATGCGGACATCTTTAGCCACTCTCGCTGTGTCTCTGGGTCAGGTTTTCATCATATGAATCATAATTTGGTCCCATTGGTATAATTTAAAAAAGTGTTTGTTGTCGTTATCATAAATATGTCACCAACCTTTCAGTACACAATTTATATTGGGTCCCATTAAGATCAATTACAAAATGATGTAAAATCATTATTAAAAATATGTAATTTTTCGACCAAAAACGTGTTTGGGGATGGGTAGCCAAAATCCACTATCTCGCAAACCGTTCAAAAGTTCTGTTAAGTGCATTCTACATAGGCGTATCAGATAACTAGTACACCATATGGATTAGTTATTTAGTCATTCTCGCAATATCTGTTTGAATGATGTTTGGATGTTTGAAAAAAAAAAAAATTCTATTGAAAAGAGCGACTTTTCAGTAAAACATAAATGTTTTGGTTTCAAATGGCAGGACAATCCAAATAAACCAACACTTTTCTCCTATCAAGTAGCAATATGGTATGACATAGTAATTTTGACATCAACAATGTGAGCAAATAGTCTATGAGTTAGCCACATGGCTCGCCTTACCAAAATCGTTAATTTCTGGAAAAAGTTACTGGTGGGTATCGTTCAACGTCGATTTGACAATAGCGACCACCGATACTACGGTTATTTTTCACTATCATTTTCGTATATATTTCTCCTTCAAAAACACCTACCGTGGGTAGGTGTACCAGACCACTTTTGGCATTTGGCCCCTCCACTATTGCGGGTTGTGGACAAATTCGAATATGGTTGATGTCCGCCTATTTTAGCGTAGTTATGGTTCTTGTCGACATTAAATTTTGGGGACTATTTTGGATTCCTGATGATCACCTTGTAGTTATAGTTATCCGATCGTTTGCAAATTTGGTATACGGATTGCGGATATGAAAATATAGGTCACGGTCGAACGTGTGTGTTTGCACCAATTTTACCGCAGTTATGGTTCTTGTTGGTTAAGAATTTGCCGATTATTTTTTTTTTGCGGATGATAGCTTTAGTTTTAGTTATCTAATTGCTTTCATTGTGTTAACAACATAACAGTTGTTGGCAAAGTTTGATTCAACGATTGTTCCCAGAATCTAATTTGATATCTAAAAAAGCCATCGCTGACACCATACCACATTATGCGGGGCGTGTGGCCTAGCTGCCTGTTTTTGCCATTTGTGAGGAAAATCGTATTCATTCTGATATCATGATTGCATTGTTTCTTTCATAAACTTCACAGAGAAGAATAACAGAAGAGGGGAGTATGTCGGTTGTTACGAAGACCAAGTCAACCGAGAAATGTGTATCCAGATAGTAGGATCATTCGTGGGACCAGAATTCTGTATGGACTATTGCGGCAACCAGGGTAAGTATACTTCCGGTTTGCAGGTACTTCCAGTTTGCAAATGGCGGACGCAAAATTTTTCCAATCATGAGTGTTTATGCATTTAATCCAAATTATATATGAGATTGAATTGTCATCGTTAAATATGTAGGTTGTATAATGCATATATAAACACTAATACACTATTTGTGTAAATTATTTATGCAAAATGTATTTTTTTTTATTCCGACTGAGAGTTTGTCAATTTTCCCGATGCGAAAATTTCCAAATGACAATTGCAGAAAAGATAGCGAGTGAGAAGAAGAAATTGGATAAGACAGAAAGTCAAAGAAAGAAAATACACAATCAGCGGGAAATATTGACTGTGTGCGATAGCAAAGGCAAAGAATTGAAGAAACAAAGCAAGAAATAAGATGGAGTGCATGTGGACTCAATATTTTGGTTTCAACATGTGAACTGACTGAAATAGAACAAAGTAGGATCGATACAACAGAGAACAATACAACTGAGATAATAAACGATTATGAAAAACTAAAACAGAGGACATTAGAGGCAAACAGTACTTCTAATATTTTCGTTCTGGAATGTCCACATTATTCTCTGAAGATTTGGAATGAGAAGTATAATCAGGGACACGATGAAGACAGATTTAAACACAAGTCTAGAATAGAACGTAGAAAATTTGAACCAAGAACTGAAACACATAAACAACGTATCAATAAATCTTCCACACATAAGTCAATACCAGGTATATAGTACTAAACAGGAAGATGTACAAGGTGGAAAAAAGATTACAAATATTCTACAACAGACGGCCTTCACCCAAATGGAGATATATCAAGATCGTGGTTACTGCGATTGTACAAGTTGGTGAGAGATATACATTATTACATAATATAATATAGGGTGCTCTGCCTTGGCCCCTTGGGTGTGATACTGATTGCACTGCCTGCCCAAATTTCACTCAACTGAGAAGAGACGAAAGGTGATATTTAAACAAAACAGACAATTTCGTGAGATTATGATTGCACTGCCTCCCTTAAGTTACATTCATGTATATATATATATATAGCTATGTAGAGTAAGCATTAGGAGGACCATTGACCATCATTAGGCAGACCGCGACTTTATGCAGACGAAATCCGGTCTGCCTAATTTTTGCATATCATTCACAACTAGTTATCTTGCGCTTTAATTGTTAACACCTCTCCTTGTTCAAACGATTTAGGTTGTCTTTTGCCGATAAAATGTTGGGATTAAAAAAAATTGTTGTTAAGGGCATTTCCGCTCCGATAATTTTGAGACATGTATATTCGATCGATATATAGTTTCATCATTGTGCGGTCTTTTTTGAATCCCGAAATTTGTACTCAATTTCGATGTATACACCAGATTTCTCGATGTTTTAATGACATTTGGCCAGTTATCTTCTTTTTTGCTGCATCCTATACATAAAAAACGCAAAACCAGATAAGTAGATTTTTTCAAGACCGCTGTGGATGTTTAGACCGCACAATCATGAAACTATATATCGACAGAATATACAAGTCTCAAAATTATCGGGGCTGAAATACCCTTAACAAATTTATTTTTCAATCCCATCATTTTATAGACAAAAAACAACCTAAATCGGTTGAACAAGGAGAGGTTTTAACAATTAAAACACCAGATAACTAGTTGTGACTGGTATGCAAAAAATAGGCACACCGGATTTGGTCTGCATAATGTCGCAGTCTGCCTAATGATGGTCAATGGTCCTCCTAATATTAGGCAGACCTGAGAATTTGTATATCTCATATTACTTGAGGAATCACGAATTCCCATTGATCATAGCTTGGTGGTCACATTTATAACAACACAAGAGAAAGAGTGTTTAAAAAAAATAATATATATATATACAATAATGAACACAAGAGGGAAGGGAAGGGGCAAAACACCAGTGTCTGAAGATGGATCTGACCAAGCTCTAGGGTGGCAATTCGTAGAGAAACAACTTTAAATGTCAATGACTATCAATTGATGTATGGCAATTCGTAGAGAAATAATGCTCGGATGAAGAGTCGTATGTTCACTGGTACTGCAGAAGTTGCTATGAAGTGCAATAAAAACTACTCGGCAGAATGATGAAGATGGACCAAAGACAAGATAGCATGGAAAAAGACATGGAAGATTTGAAGAAGAGGGCAGAGAAACTAGAAACAACTGATATAAGAGAAGAAAGTGGTCAAGCTGCATATGTTAGTGTCCAGTAAAAAACAGAAGAAGCAATAAAGGAACACAGACTAAATGAGGCTGAAACAAAAAGGGAGAGACTCCCAAAATACAATATCAGAATGAGCATGAAATGGAAGATCTAGAAGTGACATCAGAGGTAGTACAGATCAGACTCTCGAAATTAAATCGGAACAAATCTCTGGGCCTGATGGAATATACCCGATAATACTGAAAGAATTATCAGAAGAACTGAGCAAACCACTTACACTCATTTTCAACAATACCCTCAGACTGGGAAAACTACCAGACGAATGGAAAGATGCCAACATATCAACAATATGCAAAAAAGGAGGAAGCACCAAAGCCAACAACTATCGCCTTGTCTATCGCCTTGTCAGTCAAACTTTGAGTCAATAATGCTGACAGGATAATGGATCATATGAAAAACACAAAAATCGTCAGCAAAATACAGTTCGGATTAATACAAATCGCTCAACCCCACTTCAGCTACTCCAGGCGCTTGAAAAATGAACAAAATCCATAGAAGAGGAACACCCAACACGCGTCATATACGTGAAATTGTGGATTTCATGAAAGCATTTGATACAGTACCACACCGAAGATTTCCAAGGATATATCACGGGCTGGATAACATTTTTTTGTCAAGGCATGAAGGCAAAGGGTTGTGGTAAATGGAGAAAAGTCGAGATACCATGAGGTCATCGGTAGTATACCACAAGGACAATATCCTGGGACCAATTTTCTGTGTCAGCTATATCAACGATTTTCCAACTTCCACACAGTCAAATGTCATGATGTATGCAGACGATACAGAAATAGTTAGAGAAATAAAGACAACAGAAGAGATGGATGTACTGCAAAACGATCTTAACGAATCTAGAAATTGTCACAAAAATGGCTCCTCCGTTTCCATCCTGAAAAGTGCGTAACCATGAATGTAGGAAAAGCAGAATACACCTTGAAGAACGACAATGGAGATACATGCACAATAAAACAGGCCAACAGTGATAAAGATATAGGAATCATCACATATATAGAGGATCTCATATGAGTTTCTATTTTATACGGAATTTATCAAACGAGTTCACTAAATTCGATTTGAGCCGAGGTTTACCGAGGCTCAAATAGAATTTAGAGGACGAGGTTGATAAATTACGTATAAAATAGGACGAGTGTGAGACACCTTTTATCACATGATCAAATAAACCCGAAGCAACGCGAAATACATGTATTCATCGAAAACAACAATCATAAACTACAGCGATCGCAAGTTATTTGAAGAACGTCGTGACGTCATCGCACGCGCTGATATTAGACGTGTCTATTACCGATAATTATGAAACTGCTTTTATGGCCAAATTATGTGATAAACAGAATTATCATTTGAAGAGCATATAAATGAGAACCCACAGAAAGCGAACTGTGTAATGGGCACGATAGTAAGATCATTCACCCATATCAACGAGGAAATGTTTACAAAACTATATAAAGCACTGGTTCGACCACTATTGGAGTATGCTCAACCAGTCTGGAAACCATATCTGATAAAACACATAACGCAACTAGAAAAAGTACAACGGAGTGCAACAAAACTGGTTCCATCATTGAAAGATTTAACATACGAAGAGCTACTGGTAAAATTAAAGATTCCAACATTTCAGTACAGAAGACGCAGAAGAGACATGATTTAATGTTATATGATGTTTAATAATTACTACCCTGATGTACCAAATATTTTGACAATAAACACCAATTCCGCCACAAGAGGACACAGCTTCAAACTATATCTACCGGGAAGGACAAAAGATAAAAGAAAAAATACATTTAGTCAAAGAGTTGTTGAGCCATGGAATCATCTGGCAGAATAGTCAACGCCGAAGACCTAAACCAATATAAAAATCTACTTGATGATTTTTGGTCCGAACAAGTGGTAACATAAACTATAAACTGGGAGTGACAAACTCACAGACGAGTCGGTGTTGAATAGACTAAGTAATATTTGTGATGAAGTCGATGAAGAAGGCGTGGACATAGTGGCACCAGCCAGAGTCCACTAACATCATTAGGCAACATAAGGTAAGGTATATATGTTATCTGAATCTGTATCTGTATCATATGCGTCCTAGATCCCAATCTGTCTTTTTTGTAGATGTTGGCATTCGTCAATTCATGACGGGAGCTGCGGTAGTGCAGCATTAAAGTTCCCGCGCCAGTGCATTCTATTATGTATGCGAGTATGTGTTCCCGATCCCCCGAGCGGTTGAAACAGAAATGGTCGAATTGAAGGGTGCACGTATACATTTTTTCCGTCACGCGGTAAGCGTCCAATCGGCTACCTAGTAGCAGCATGCCGATGGATGAATGGATAAACAACATATTTAGGTCATCCCTAACAAACATGATTGGGATTGAATTGCCGTTCGTGCATTTCATAATAATGTGACGTTAAGGCAAACCCAATGTTTTGATGTTTGTCTCCCCCACCCTATATATATGTAAATGATACCAATATGTTTTTGCCCCCCCCCCCGACAGTAATATCCCACACTCATTAGACATTTTGACAGTGTCGTAACACAGCCAAAATGTACAAATGAGTGAGGGAGTTTACTTACAATTCATTGTGATTTAAAGATTTATTCTTGGCCTACTATGTAATTATATATGTACACACATCTTACATCACACACAGAATTAACCAAAAGCACACAATACTACATAACAATATGTAAACCAATATAACCAAATATATCATACTCACAAGCCGCCAAGCCGTTAGGCCGCCAAAAACAAATCCAATAGCTACAACCAAGCAAGACAGAAGCCAGAGGAATCATTACGTCCCCTAAAACCTCAATAACCCTGTAGAGGAGGCTGTTCATACAGAGCTGTTCGCACTCCCCTGAAAGGATATTAAACTGGATTAATTTTTAGCCGCTTAACAAATTGTATATAAAAATTTGTAAGCACACGGACTCCCTCTTCATTCAAGTGCAACCCCCCATCATATACTTCAAATAAATGCCTCAATGGTCTTTTCTTCTCAAAATCCATAAATGCTCTGTAACTTCTGTCAAATGTAACTCCCCTTTTTGTACAAAACTTTCTGATTAGTCTATTACATTCAACTACATGATCATGGGACCAACGAAAATCGACAAAATGGCGGAAATGGTGATACAGCATTTTGACTCTTTCCTTATTGCCGTTATCAAGTTATTGAATTCGGCTTCCATTTCTTCAGACGAATACCTCCAAATGTCATTGGTACCAACATGAACTATACGAAAGTCAATAGAAAGGTCCACTTCCCTGTTTTTAACCCTGATATACAGCTTCCTTAACGTAAGTCCAGGCACGCTCTCGACATCCGTCCAGTGAAGCCCTGAAACCCCTCTAACAATCGAGTCACCTATCAGACGAACATGTTTTGGTGCACCCTTTCCTGTAATATATCAGACCAGTGACCATGAAGAATTCTGATTCTTGAAACAGATCAGCTTAAAATTAAGTTCTTGGTAAATATTGTTGGGCCAGGCCCAATGTGTCTCCTATGTATGCGAGACTCTATACGATAGAAGCCAGTTCAGCAGTGAATTCGCTTCACTTTTCTTAGTTGAAATTGTTAGCTAAATACATGTATCATCCACAGGATACACATATGCTGGAGGACAATACAGTAATGAGTGCTACTGTTCCCAATCGATTGGTTATTATGGGATACGCAATGAATCAGAATGTTCGATGCCCTGTGCTGCCAACCCATCCGTAATGTGTGGCAATGAGTGGAGATCGAGTGTGTGGTACACAGGAGTCTAGAAGACAAGATGCCATGAAGTTGAGTATCTTACTATTTTTGCATTGTAAATATGTGTAGTTATGTTCACCCGCCTATTCTCCTGGATACTAAGCTCAATATGAACCGACCTGTATCTGGAGGTCAAACGAGGTTCAATATGAAGTTATGAACGTATTTCAAATCGAAATAAGTCCAACATGACACTATTTGAGCTATAAATGCCTATTATCGTGGTAATGTGTTTTCATTGTGACTCGCGCCATTTAACGGAATAACTGATACAAGTTCACAATTGGCTAATTCCAGAATAAAATAACGCATGAACATATACGATGTCGTTATTTCACACAAGATATCGTTATTTCACTTTAGATTATCAGCGGTTTACGCAGGCGAAAAAATGAAGACACATTCTATAACCCCGCGTTATAGTAAATTATCTGTTATAGCCCATAACATTATTCGAAACAAGAGTTATAACGAACCAAAGCCGGACGCTTTGGATCGTATATAGACTGATTGTGTGACGTCACCAATTGTTTACATAATACGTGGAGCGATTTTTTTTTAGATGCGACACTTTTGTCGCGCAGTCCGCATCTGACGGAGAGCTAGGGTCCGATAATTTGATCCAGTAGAGTGGCGGAGTAGACCCGTTAGAAATTCATTATAGACCTAATTGCCCTTATAAAAAAAAAATAAAAAAAATGATTTTATGACGTTTATATAAATAGGAGAATGTTGCACGTCGACTGATTTGGGTTGGCCTCTTGACAGCCGATTACGACATTAATGCTATAAGCCCACCGTTCTAGTGTTATGGATACTGGTCCGTTGAACAACGTATCTAGGAAGTTTTAATTTGTTAAAATAAACTAAAATCACTTGACCCACATCTCTACTATATAACCCTACTTGATGCTATAGCCATGTTTGATTAAGCCCTATTTTGACACCGGTGCGATGTGCCTCATCGCGACAGCCACAACATGATCTCAAAGCTTTATTTTCCAACTAATGCACCAGCAGTTGATCAATAATGCATGGTTATGTAGAGACTATACTGTGCAAAAGGAAATAACATAATATTTAATATGGATTTAATTGTTATCACAAGCCTGCATAGTACATACATACATGCATCTGATAATCCATATCTATCCTATTTTCTTGAGTAGAATGAAAACACATACTTATGAACAAAGCAGAAGATACATTCAGTTTCATGCACGCGAATTCGGTCAGTGGGGAAAGTTACACGATGACGTTGTTTGTCGACTGTCGATGAAATCGGCATGATGACATGTTATGACTGAAATGAACATTATGAAATGGATTCGCTTCTCCATCTAGCGTGAGTATCTCAAGCGGGGAGCTCACACAGCACGCCAAGTAATATAATGGTGGGTTTCAGTTCCACTCTACAACATATATAACTATTTATAATTACTCCACGAAATATAAACCTTATGCATGTGAATCTTATTTGGTGGGAATTTATCAAATGATTTTGATAAGAATTGTTTTAAACGCTACATATACATGTACCATCACGTAAGTGGTTAGCCTTGGTTCGGTAATTACGCTAGCGTATGATCATATTTCACAGGAGAACCATCATAAGTAGAAGGCAGATGTAAAACAAGCGAACAACTTTCCGAAGAATACTCACACGCGCGTAAAGTTGAAACAGACACTCTCGACATCTAACTATCGATTGATCATGCAAGTGTCGTCAGATTTTGATTGGCTAGCGCAGTTGTGACCCGTGCACGTGAGATTTATATATTTCGACAGTGGTAGCACGGAGACTTGTTAGTTTAGATTAGGTTCTACTAAAACCGACCGCACCTCCTCCAGTGGTGCGAGCGAGATGGGCATGCACTATCGTGCATAATAGACATATACGTACCAAAGTTGCGGAAACGGGACTGTTAACCCCTAACTTGCGACCGGTTCCGACACCTCCCCTGGCTACCTGACAACGGAAGTGGACATCATATCATGCAGCGACTATCCCTCTTTATCAATGGGCGATCAGTCAAGTCGTTAGATGTAGCGGAAGTGAATAAATTAACCCATACGCTGCTGCCGAATTCGCTATGAATGTACGCAAAAAACGCCGAAAATAACACCCGCCGACTGAACCACTACAAGGAGACCGAGCGAGATGTGGCATGTACTATCGCGCAGAATAGACAAGTATGTACCAAACTTACAATTCACAAGTCGAGAGCTCGAGCAGAAACGGAATTGTTAACCCCTATTTCATGGGCCAGACACCAAAAAAGTGGTCGGGTATCACTACCGACGGTAGAACAAGATGAAACCAATTGTTTTTAAAAAGGATAAATATATATTGCTCACGAAAATGATAGTAAAAAATAACGGAATAAGTGGTGTTAAAATTACTAAATCGTACCGTATCTCTACTTTATAGGAAAAAGTGTTGGTTAATTTAGATTTTCCAGCCATTCGAAACCGAATCATTTATTTGTTCTGAAAAAAAGAGCTCTTTTTCACAAAAATATAGTTTTTCAAACGGATATAGCGATAATGTCGAAATATTTAATTGATATGATGTCGACGTTATCTGGTAAGGATATGTAGACAGAATGTAACATATGTTTTGAACGGTTTGCGAGATTTTAGCTACCCATCCCCCAAATACGTTTTTGGTCGAAACAGTTACATATTTTTGAGAGCGATTTTACAACAGTTTCTAATTGATCTTAACGGGACCCAATATGAATTGTGTACTGCAAGGTTGGTCCAGAGATACCATTTAATTGATTGCAAATGTGTTCGACCTTCCATACCCCCAGTTACAACAACATTTTATTCATAACAGGTAACTTTGCATGCATTAACATCGATTTTGTAGTACCAACATATCTGTTATAAACAACGTGATAAACTATATAATGCATATGGCTCAGCAGTGATCTGGACGTAACGTGTTTGAACAACACACACTTTTTAAAATTATTCTAATGAGACCAAATTATGATTCCTTTCATTAAAACCGGAACTGTAGACGTCGAGAGAGTGGCTAAAGGTGCCCCCCAGGCTTCCAAATCCACAGTTACAACAACACATTTTATTTATAACATGCATGCAATTTTTTTTATTAATATATAGTGATTTTGTAGAACTGAAGTTTTCGACATGTAATACAGATACATATCAAAATCACCGTTGCTGTCATAGTGAATGCTGGTGTTTAAATCGACCAAAATATAGAAAACGGATATATTGTTTTATATCTCATAAATTAGTCTGACCAAGGTGGCAAGCGTTAGCTCAAACATGTTCTATGTTTTGAGGTTCCCTACACTATCAGAAATATTGAGCACACCACTAATTGAAACAGCATCAATATTGATGCAATGTGCGGGCAAAGGATATGACATTCGCAGATCTCCTGCAATGTATCAACTGGCATCATCGTTAATGAGTAAAAAGTGAAGTGAACAAAATGATAGTAAAATATATGCTTGGAAATGTGAAAATGAACAAACGTAAATGAACAATGTAAATTGTCAAATGAAATGTAAATGATAATGATGCTCAGAAAACAGCCTGTTCTCCCGTAAATAAGCTTATTATACAGAACTTATTTAACACACAAAATAAGGCCATATAGGATTAATTGAATCTGAAATTAAGCTCTATATTAAAGTGACGTGAAACACCCCGGTACGGTGATAAAATAGAAATTGAGTATAATCTTGTTCAATGTAGTAATTGTAAGAATTATTACATTCAAATAGACAACAAACGCAGTCATTCTTATATATTAATTAAATGCAGTGACTCGCGATGGTGATATCGTTTTCGTTACTTTATCGGCGATAGATGCGTCCCGAATCAAGTAGTAAATATTTACAATTTAGCGTTGTTCTAACGATGTTTTCTTTGGAGTGGGATGGTAGATTTGCTTCAAATTTTCGGCGTTGTTTGTTGAATGTTACATTCCTTCAGTTGGCATAGCGCCCGATTACTAAATTATCAGTTTCAAGCACCGAAACAAGTACAATATATGTCTTTAACCTAAAATGGATACGACCAAAAACAGTCGTATATGAGCTTATTTTAATTAAAAATAAGCTTATTGAGGCACTATATAATGTATTTTTCATCAAAACGACCTACAATATGAACGCTCTTTATAATGTACTTTCACTGCGGTCCCCTCCATTCAGTGAAATAACAGGAATAATTCCTGTATGGTCCGAATCGGCATCCCTGGTTTAGACAAGGTTTTATTCTAGACCTGTTTTTACTCTAGTTTAAACTAGGATTTAGTAGGAACTACAAACTTGTTTTACTGCAGTTAAACTAGGTTTTGCGGGACTAAAACTAGGTTTTAGTGTAGTCAAACCCAGTTTTGTTTTAAACTCAGTTTTAGTTTTTGGAATTCGATCTCAATTAAAACTAGGTTTTATTGGCGTGATAAAGTTATGCTAATAACGTTAATTGTTTCTGGTGAATTGGTGATATAACGATCAGGGGACGATTATCTATATCATCCCGAGTGGTGAATAAATTAGTGGTGGCCCGCTCCAAATACCCCACAGAAACACCTCCACCCTCAGACCTGGTGGTACCACCCCGGCGGGGTGAAAATGGGGTATGGACCATTTTATTCCGTATTTTCAAAAAAATGTTTCTTTTGATAAATGTTACGCCCAAATACCCCATAGAAACACCCTCACCTCGAGGGGGTGAAAATCGGGTATGGACCATTTTCGAGAACGGTGGGTGGCCCGCCCCGAAACCCCATAGAAACACCCCTCACCCCTGTGTCCATACCCCATTTTCACCCGATCGGGTGGTACCACCCTGTGTGAGGGTGAGGATGGGGTGTTTTTATGGGGTATTTGAGGGCGGATCACCCGCACATGTCGTCAATTTGGCCGAAATTGTAACTCTTCTCCAAAATGGTCCATACCCCATTTCGACCCCCTCGAGTGACTGGTGGGGTTGTTCATATTGGGTATTTGGGGCGGGCCAACCACACATGCCGTAAAATTGACCGAAAGAGACATAATTTTGTTTTGCGAACAAGGAATAAATGGTCCATACCCCACTTTCACCCCAGTGTTGTGGTACCCACAGGGATGAGGATGTGGATGTTTCTAAGGGTTATCTGGCCTAAATCCGTACTCGGAAATGGTTTTTCGCCACCCCCACCCACCAATCAATTCAGATCGCAGATATTTAAGTTCGCAATTACACTTCCAGGAAATGATTGTTTATGATTGCAGGATAGTCTAATCTGATGCACAAAACAATAAACTCATCTGACATCCAAGTTTTAAGAATAAAGTTATTCGCCTCCTGTAAACTCATCTGACATTTAAGTTTTAAAAATAATTAAATGTTTTCACAATTCCGCTTCCAATTCTAGAAACTTATTGTTTATGGTTTAGGGATCAGCTAATCTAATGGACAAAGAAAGAAATTTAACTGACGTCCGAGTTTTAAGAATAATGTTATTAGCCACCCCCATCTCAAATTCCGATCGCAGAGATTTGTCTGAAATGTACTTCTAAACCTAGAGAATGTGCACTTGCGATGCGACAAACGCCTAATATAATACAAATATCCTTACATCTAATGCACCAGAAAATAATCTGACACAAAGTTTTATGAAGAAAAAAACTAACCCTTCCCCCACCCTCCTAAAATCCTCAATCAGTTATACAACATCCCACCCTCCCTCATCGCCACCTGACATACAGATAACATAATTTTGAGCGAAAGGATGCTTCTAGATTGCATTTGAAGTTCCAGTGTTTAAAAAAACACGCTATGTACCCCCCCCCCCTTCCCATATCGCAACCCAACCCAGTCTTTTGGATAAGGACTGAAAATCATTATTCCCGATGTTCGAGATAATCATACTCTCTGTATGTGGAGCAAATAAAGAAAATATATAAATAGCGATTCCTATGTAATATGTGTGGCGAATAGCCACTGCCTTTACCTGGAACTTTCTCAATTTTCTGCTTTTCCCCATCGACAATACACGAGTACAATAATTGTAAGTGCTGCCAATCTATGTTGCTCGCACCAACGATAGTTTGGCAAACGAAACCGAACTTTTATAAGTCGTTATTTTGTATAATGGACATTAGTGAATGTATTTCTCTGAGAAGGATCTTTTCCCGTGTCTGATGAATCACGATATTTTGAATCTCAATTGATGGATTGCTTGTGGAGCAGTATTTCTATTTGTTTTCTACATTTTTCTACTATGTAGAAGTCGAAACTCCAGCTCAGCTAAAAGCGTTGACACTGTCCACTCGATCACGAGAAAGCTCACGACCAATAAACGGGCCGCTCGCTGTTGTATTATTTATCATCTATCGATTTGGTATTGATGACATGGGTGGCTCACAGTGTAAGCTTATTCATGTTGAAGGTATTCATTCGCTTGCCTTTTTGAGTTGTTAAGACAGCCACCGAGATACATGTTCGTCGGAGAAACCCGAGAGTTGGGTTGGCCTTTGCCTAATTTTGTTCACGCCATACGTTGAGGTGAGTTCCAACTAATTTTGTGTTAGACATGAAATTCCAACTGATAAATTTTTTAACAAAAGTGGCGGAGGGAGGTGGGGGCAGATACCCCCATGTACCCGTGTGACTGATAGAGTAGGCAAATGTCAGAGGGCCTTGCAAATTGGTCCATTAAAGGTATGTCTGTCTGTCTGCATTTTTTTCCCTGACCACTGGACCGATTTCAGCCAAATATGGTGTGGTGACTCAGGGTACCCTAGCGGATGTTACAACAACGTTACCCTTGGAACAAACGTCGGACTACCGACGAATCAAATTCAATTATTTGAATTAGATTCATCGGTAGTGCGACGTTTGTTGCAAATAAATGCGAGTATAATGCATATGGCTGTGATGGCGTATTCGACCGTCCGTCGAGTACTGACATATCGCAGTCTGTTCTCGCGGACATAAGCTTATAGTGAACTTATTTCATAAGAGTGAAATAAGCTTATAGTGAACTTATTTCATAACAGTGAAATAAGCTTATATTGTCATTATTCTGATTGGCAATAAGCCATATATGGGCCTAAACGTTGGCTATTAATACATCTCGATATGGGACTATTTCAATAGAAAATAAGCCCCTATTGTGCTTACTTTCACGAGAACAGGCATGAAATTAACACGACTCAACTCACGACTTACCAGATGGACGCTCTTTAAAATGTGTTTTCACTGTGGCCCGCGTCTTCCGACGGAATGACGACTATCAGTCCAATATGGGCTTATGTGAAAATGATAACAGTCCAATATGAACCTATGTGAACATATATGTCTGATATGAACGTATTTGGAGGTCAAAATATCATATCAGAGAGTTTCTGCATCAATATGTTATGAGGGACAGTATCAACTTGTTTGCAAATACCTAATATAATGAGGTCACGATGTATGTGTTATCACCATGGCGTAATATGATTGTGTATCAAATGGTGTTATCTGTTAGGACTCATACGATCGTTCTTTCCTAAATCCGTGTTGCTGGTCCACAATATGGGAATCATTGAACTAAATGGTTTCCCATAGACGACAGTGTTAACGCTTCAGCCACATTCACAGAAATGAAGCGTGTGGGCCATCCTAGTGATGTTTCAACATATCCTCGGTTAAATACGCACATAATCGACATATAATGTCAAATATGTACATAATGTAACTAATCAATTCTGAAATAGGCAGATAATTGACTCATCGCCGTTATTTCGTTTTATGCGCGGACATATATGGCAGATTTTGGTGCAGAAAAAAATACGACGCATTATTTTGTAACCTATTACTGGGTTACAAGTACGTCGTGTTTTTTTTTTACATGGCATTTGGAGTCACATTAGGAAGTCGTTTCAAAAACCCGACGTGTTTTTTATCACAAAGTTACCAAAAATGAAAATATTTCACCCATCCTTGTTTAAAAAGGGTTACAAAGTTACATTTGGATGTCGTTTCAAACATCCGACGTGTTTTTGTCACAAAGTTACCAATGCTTATCAGAGAATAACTCCAACTAGAAAAATTAAAATATTTCACCCATCCTCGTTAAAAAAGTGGTTACAAAGTTACCAATGCTTATCAGAGAATAACTCCAACTAGAAAATTGAAAATATTTCACCTATACTTGTTCAAAAAGGGTTACAAAGTGACACTTGGAAGTCGTTTAAAAAATCCGACGTGTTTTTTTGTCACAAAGTTACCAATGCTTATCAGAATATAACTCCAACTAGAACAATTAATATATTTCACCCATCCTCCTTTAAAAAAAGGTTACAAAGTTACATTTGGAAGTCGTTTAAAAATCTGACGTTTTCTGTCACATAAATGCCAGGTTTTGGTGCAGAAAAAAATACGACGCATTTGTAACCAGTTACTGGGTTACAAATACGTCGTGGTTTTTTTTACATGGCATTTGGAGTCACATTAGGAAGTCGTTTAAAAAAACGCGACGTGATTTTATCACAAAGTTACCAAAATTGAAAATATTTCACCCATCCTTGTTTAAAAAGGGTTACAAAGTTACATTTGGATGTCGTTTCAAACATCCGACGTGTTTTTGTCACAAAGTTACCAATGCTTATCAGAGAATAACTCCAACTAGAAAAATTAAAATATTTCACCCATCCTCGTTAAAAAAGGGTTTTACATGTCATTTGGAGTCACATTAGGAAGTCGTTTAAAAAGCGCGACGTGTTTTTTGTCACAAAGTTACAAGAAAGGAAAATATTTCACCCATCCTTGTTTAAAAAGGTTTACAAAGTTACAGTTGGAAGTCGTTTAAAAAACCCAACGTGTTTTTTGGTCACAAAGTTACCAATGCTTATTAGAATATAACTCCAACTGAAAAAATGAAAATATTTCAACTATAATTATTTAAAAAGGGTGACAAAGTTACATTTGGAAGTCGTTTCAAAACTCCGACGTGTTTTTTGTCACAAAGTTACCAATGATTATCAGAGAATATTTCCAACTAGAAAATGAAAATATTTCACCTATGCTTGTTTTAAAATAAAAAGGGTTATAAATTTACATTTGGAAGTCGTTTCAAAAATTCGACATGCTTTTTGTCACATAGTTACAAATGCTTATCTGCGAATAACCGAAACTAGTAGAAAATTTTAATATTTCACCCATCCTTGTTAAAAATGGTTAAAGTTACATATGCAAGTTGTTTAATAAACCGACATGTTTTTGTCACATAGTTACGAATGCTTATCACAGAAAAACTGCAAGTCTATCTAGCAGAGTATTGGATAGGTTGCTTTGACCGAAGAGGATATCTTCAATCCTATCAACAAAACATTCCATTTAGCCAAAGGCGTTGGATGAATAGTAACCGCCTTTCTTCAAATAATGGGCACTGCAAGAAATAATACAAAGCGTCTTCAAAATAAAACCCGCATTGACAGTGGACTGTTATGGAAATATAGATTCCAAGTTTATACAAATTTAACATATCTACTGTGACCCAATATATAAATGAAGAATAGTATGCACACCGAGTTACATGATATATGTTGAGCGCATACGCACTGCCTCTCAACAATGTCACAACAATCATGTTTTAACGCCCGCTTGGTTGTCTGATAAACAGATCCAAATACAAATTCGCCACCAGTATTCACATACGGAACAAGTAGAGACAATTGTATAAATGTTGGCCAAGTATAAACAATGTGTCCACCGAACAGCCTCTATAAGATAATATCGATTTGCTCAGTAGTTCGTGACATGAATATATATAATTTGAACAGTATTACACGAAGCACAATTCCGTGGAGTTGGTATGTAGACAGATGGTATTTAAGAACGCCCAATATGAAAATCGAATTCGGTTCGATTTTTTTTCACAGAGCTTTGCTGATTGTTCGACTTATATAATAATTCACAGTTAACAGGTATCAACAGTGTGTCTACTGAACAGCCTCCTTAAGATATATGAACACTACTTTGAAAAAATAACGCCCATTTTCTCAGTAGTTCGCAACATGAATAGAAATGATTTATCGTAAATATGTTCAAGTATGAACACAGCCAGGAGGTCGATGACTTACATACACTCGAGCCAAAACGTCCGCTATTAATAAGTCTGCACAGGGAAGTT
This sequence comes from Siphonodentalium dalli, assembly GCA_032622095.1. Taxonomy (NCBI): domain Eukaryota; kingdom Metazoa; phylum Mollusca; class Scaphopoda; order Gadilida; family Siphonodentaliidae; genus Siphonodentalium; species Siphonodentalium dalli. The sequence goes on from CP136063.1 coordinate 264,128,940, forward strand.
CATAATACTAAAGCAAAATAATTGCTTTGATTTCTTGAAGCGACATTCAAATTGACGTACGTGATACTTGTGAAAATGGGAGAGTCACTCCTTTCTATTACAAACCGATTTCGTTAAAAAAAACTGTGATTAAGACTCAAAGCGCTCTTGTGTCGAAGTGCTCCAATCCTTATCCTCACTCCGGTGGTTGCACTTTCTTTGAATCATAGAACATATTTCCTATACAATTGAGATAATACCTCGGTAAGTGTTGTGCCCTTGTCCTCATCCCTGACGGGGACGACGCCACAATGCAACGTATGTATCCTTAACCCTTTACCCAACAAACCGGCCAAAACAGGCCAAATAAAGCTTCAATAGCCTAAAATATCTTCGGTCTGTCTCAATAGAACCATACAAATATGGATATCATTGGAACCGGCTCCTTGACCACATTGTGATGGTTACAGTTATGCCCTGTGCCAATGCATTCTCTTATATATGCGAGTCGACCATAGGTCGCCTCGCATATATAAGAGAATGCATTGGCCTAAACAAAATCTTTTTTTAACACTTTTTACCATTTTTTCTTACATTCTTTAACAATTTTATAATTTTTAATGTGTTAAGCCAATGCATTCTCTTATATATGCGAGGCGACCTATGGTCGACTCGCATATATAAGAGAATGCATTGGCACAGGGCCGTTCTGTTGGGTAAAGGGTTAAACCACAGCACTATACCCTTAGCTATACCATGGAGATGACTACGCATACGATTGGTAGAAACCGCCAACAATAAAAGTGTTCACTAACTCTGGGCAATATTCCCCACCGTCCCTGATTCGAGCGGTGCGCCGTTTATGTATTTGTAAACGACGTATTAAAATTGTATGTACTAGAGACCTTTCGCAAAATCAGGAATACGATTACGGATATGGAAATATCACGCCAGTACACGGCCAAAATTTCATTTTTACGCACGTGGGTTCTTATGTGAGACGTAATATATCCCACTCGGTTAATTATGTGCAGATATGTCACTAATTAGCTTAGGAACACTCTAACATTATCCGTGCATACATAACTACCTGCTATCAATAAAATTGTTGTTGTTTTTGTTATAACTGGGGTCTGGAAACGTATCTGTAATCAACTCAGTGAGTCTATGGGTGGACTATCTAAACAAAGCCAGATAATTATGGGGACTCTTTGTGAGTAACGATTATCGCGGGGAGGGCTGTGTTTTCTTAAAGAAATATGCAACACGATATCAATATATGTTCATGGATGTCTAAACGACAACGGCATGAATTCTAGCGATAGTGTTGGATATCATTTTATGTAAGCAGATATGTGGGTTTTTTTATTGGAGCGGATATCGATATCGGTATATAGTACTTGGAATTATAGTCTATTGGTGTTTGGATAAGTATATTATGCGCAGCTATTTTATACAGTATATAAATATACACTAAAGTTTGCTAATAATTGGTATTACATGTTCCTGGCACCAGAGGAACCAGAAATAGGTGTTACATCTATGTTTTGTCAGTGACTTATATACATTGCAAATTACGTGTATTATAGTATTATGACTATATGTACATCTATATCCGATTGATGCAATCGTAGTAGTGTGTATTTAATAGAGCACGCCCTGGTACTGATTCGGTGCTGAGTGTTAGCATGGGCTCTACAAGTTTCAAGAGTTCAGATTACCTTCTGATTACAACGCAGTTGATCGTCCAGTTCGTTCAGTGCCTCCATTGTGGTGAACCTGAGCGGCTTGTCATCCGTGTGGACCTTAATGAATGTAGTACTATCAATGATGGTCCATGCGTCGGTGATTAAATTGTCCTTTCGAAGAGTCCTCGCCTTTTTGTAGATAGCGACCCTCGTCCTGGTTAGATCTTCATTTTATGTAGATTCTATTGTTCAAGTGAGGCAAATTCACAGACCCTGTTTCTTTTCGCTTTTGAAAAAGTTATTTTGTAGGATGGAAAACGAAATATTATCTGACGAGGTTGATTTGGTTGTGATTTTGTGTCCGCTGCTGTTTTCAAAGCAGTAGAATCGGTGTCAGTTTGATAATTTCTCGCACCCGACTGATTATCTTTGCGATGCTTTGGACCCACTCTGTGGCTGCGATAAATGTCATAGTCACCCAAATGGAAGGCCTAATATGTTGGCAACGTCTAAAACTATGTGGTCAGTGTGTTGTCCAGGCCTTTCCGGTACTCCCGATAACCTCAAATTTGGTCTGCGACCATATGCATACTGCTGGAGATCGTCGACTTCGGCTTTCAAGTCCCTAACGTCGTTTAATCGGGCCTCGCGTTCTGATTTAAGTTCGAGTTTTAGATTTTGAACTTCACGCATGATTTCTGAAATATCTTCATTGTATTTTGCCCCTGGCACGAATGTTTCTTTGGCGATTTGTGTTACTTCGTGTTGTGCCATTTTCGTTATAACGCGCTCCCACATGCCTTCCATTGTGACGCTGAATGAATTTTGGACACGTTCGCTTCCTAGAGCCTTAACAATGCTTGATTCGAAGAATACGTGTGGACTACTGTAGTTACATGACGTATTACTTCTGTCAGATGAGGACGACTGATTTAAATTTTCATCTACCAGTGAATCCTGATAAACTGGCTTTAGTTTTTTCGATTCCACATAATCGGATGGTGAAATGGGAGACTGTTAGTTTGTTGACTATCAGATCGGGTCATTATGGGGACGGCAGAATCGTGGTTAAAATGCTCGACACCGATGGGGTCTGGTTCTCATTCCTCGATTGGAGTGGATGTATTATGTGGACGCGTTGCTCGGCTGAATACTCATTTTCGAACGATGCTGTGTTGATAAATTAGGTAGCAATCACTAATCGGCGAAGTTCACTCACTGTTTTATAGAGCCCAAATACAGAATGAGCAGGTGATGCCACAGTGTCCTGGGCCCACAAACAAGGTACCCCGCCTTGCTCACCGGAAGCTTATATTATGCTAATGATGAACAGACAGTCTGCCGTAGGAGCAGTTTTAGCCAGTCAAAAATAAAATTAGTGTAAATAAAATTGTAGAGAATCCTGAATATCATGAATTGATTACACGATGGTATACACTTACAAAGCCCAAAATTTACAACTATAAATTCAACAACAGTCGTAGTCAGGTTATATTGTTTACATAAACATCGGAGGTGCCCTTGTTGTTAGCGGGAGTTATCGGAATCCACCGAGATCGCATCGGGCGCATACATTCCTATATTTTACATATTTCCGCGTTATCATATGCGTATTTTACATATTAAATATAGTATACACAAATTATGGCATCCAGGTGAGACATAAAAATCTCTCGCGGAAAACAGACGCAAACAGGCGGACGGGCGGACTGACTAAACCGCAGACATTGAATGTCGGCCACAAAACGTTATCCTACATTATATATTAAATATATGTATTAGCGTCTTTTATGCGTGCAATGAGTTGGACTGTTGGAGTCCGCAATATTTATAACAATTAACGCTATTTAATTATATGCATATATGTGCGTGTTTACCTGCTTGTATTTTTGATGCCTGAAGTTCCCGTCTTTGTAAAACAAGTGCGTTTATCATGTACGCATATACAAACCATAACCATTCATACTTGGGTATGAATGTTTCACTCCATATACTCATTAAAAGATATCAACATAGACAATTAATTATCGAATAATCCACACACTATCGTGGAAGGTTACTTCGTTTCTTTGACCAAGGGAGGTCCCGTTGTTTGATTACCTATAAATCCCGTATACAAATAAATAACTCATAGATGAACCACTCTTTATATATAATGCAGTATAGCTTAACAGTCTGGGAAACAAAGCTGATACATGTAGTAAGCATTTTTACAAGATAAGACAACATGCGTTATCATATATGTGTATTTTCCATATTAAATATCGGTATACACATACTAATGACATCCAGGTGAGACATACAAATCTATCGCGGAAAACAGACACAAACGGACGGACGGGCGGACTGACTAAATGGCAGACATTGAATGTCGGCCACAAAACGTTATCCTACATTGTATTAAATATATATTAGCGTATTATATGCGTGCATGGAGTTGGACTGTTGGAGTCCGCAATATTTATAACAAATAAAGCTATTTAAATTATATGCATACGTGCGTGTTTACTTGTTTGCATATTTTGGGGCCTGCATGGAGTTCCCGACTTTGTAAAATAAGTGCGTTTAACATGTACGCATATGCAAACCATAATCATTCATACTTGGGTATAAATGTTTTCACTTCATATACTTATTAAAAGATACCAAAACTGAAAATTTTCAATTATCGAATTATCCACACATTATCGTGGAAGGTTATTTCGTTTCCTTGACCAAGGGAGGTCCCGTTGTCTGATTACCGCGGTACCCATAAATCCCGTATAAAATAAATCATAGATAAACCACTCTTTATGTAATGCAGTAGCTTTGGCTATACATGTATACAGTAAGTATCTATATATCACACGACAACTAGTCTATTTTATATTTGTCATGATATATAGGGCTGTTGTCAGTAAGTAATTAAATTACAAACCTATACATATGATATGGTAAACGCTCTTTATAAATTATATAGAGTATATAACAGTTATGTATATAGGGTACATCGGCTGGGATTGTGTTCAAAGTTCCCATGCATACAATTTGTTATCGTGATAGCAGACAAAAACGTGGGCCATCCCACATACAGGTATACAATCAACCATCCATAAGTTAAATGGTTTGTTGGTTAACGGGCCCTGTTTCTAAAGTGGTGTTGATATGTGGAGCTATGTAAACATGTCATATTTACTGTATTTGAGTGTTTATTTTTTGAGTGTTTATTTTTTGACTTATCGTACTAGCTTGATAACACAGAAGGAATCAATTGTTTGGAAAATGTTTACTAAGTCCGTTCCGAAATCATATTTTTGTACCAAAAGTTGGTCCTATAAAAAAATGTTTGGCCACAGCAGCTCATCAGGTACACCTCTGGTCTATAACAGATATAAAGCAATCTGTTATTTCATATATGGTTTCGGGAGTTAAATTAGGTAGCAATCACTAATCGGCGAAGTTCACTCACGGCGAATTAGTTGGGCTGTGATTTGATTGTTTGTATGTCAATAAACTGTGACTTTTAATAATAAACATACAATGTTCAATACACAGAAAAGGAATAATCTCACCGGGAGTCCGAAATCGAAGATACGAAATCCAAAATCCAAAATAGCGGTCCTTCTTCAAACAGATATTCGTTCTTTGTCAACGTTCATATCTCGATTACAGCTAATCTGTACAAAGTTTTGGTCAAATTTTAAGACGATCTCGTTGGCTGACCATTAGCTATTAGTTATATCTTCATATAATCATGACGTCATATATAGTCCAATTAGCTATTAGATTCGTGTTGCCCACACACGTTCTTCGTCGGTAATTGGCTTATTTGTGTACTTGTCCGCACATAATCTGCTTAGAATCGCGTCATTGTGAGTCGATAATGTGACTAAATCGCTCTAAATTTCAGCACATTATTGACTCAAAATATTGTTTTTCTAAGCAGATTTTCTACCTAAAACAAGTTCAAATATACGCAGATCATGTGCGGACTTCGGGACAACAGGCTGGATGTTTACACAGATAGATTGACGCCAGGCGATCATGAAAATAAAAGAAAAAACATAGATTATATGTTCACTTTTTAAAATAAGTTCCCAAGTCTACGACAGGGCTATCCAACAGCAAAATATTACCTCCCTGGAAAAACTCAGAACTACAACATAGTTAACAACAAATTTCCCACTCACAATATTCATCCCCCCACTAATTCACCAATTTTAATTATTCATATGATGTTCAAATCAAATCAACTAGGTTTCATCCTGTAATGAATTGATCATTTCCCTTGGTTCTTCAAATCCTTGACTACAGCTGAAAATATTCTTCTCGAATATAAGAAGTTTCATTCATATGGGAGGCCAAATTCACATTTAATAATGAATTGCGGTTAAGCGCAATTGATTGCGCTTAAGCGCAAATATCACATATTGTGCTTAAGCACAAATAGGGCACTTACGCTTAAGCGTAATGAATTGCGCTTAGTCTTATTAATTGCACTTAAGCGTAATTGTAACTACTATCTAACCGACCCATAAACTATTGTCATGACCTGGTGTATCACCTAGCAACACAAGAGGAGCATTGTGCTAATTTTAACCTGTTAAGTACTCAACAGTCAACTGTGACTATGTGTTCAACAATGATAATACCTAATTACATATTATCAGCATCCCTAGATCCAAATAATTGATGTCTACTTCCCGGAATTCTAGTAATTGTTTATATGATGTTTTTTAATGTATTTTTGCACAGATTTGGGTCATTACTATGGTCATATACCATAGCATGCATGTGGTGTCACTGCATGAGGGCTTGCTTACCTCATATGGTTTACTTAAATCAGGGAAAAACCCTATTTTCATATTATCAGCACCCCTGTTCCAAAAATTCTATAGCGAGTAGTCCCAACTAATATACACAGAATATAATATAATGCTATCACGAGTCGCTGCAACCAAAAACAGAAGGAAATACTATTGCGAGTTAGCCATTTTGACAAAGAAGACAGGCTAGCTCCCTACCCATCCAAACCAATAAAAACAAGAGGTGATATGTCAATAGGAGTTAAGGTTAAGTTATGGATAAACCTATTTATTGCCAGGGATATTTAGTTACATATAACCATGAATTGCGCTTAAGCGCAATTGTTTGCGCTTAAGCTCAAATAATTACGCTTAAGCGCAATTCACTTGGCCTCCTATACATTCATATCATCCAATGTTATGATTGGCACAGTAACATGCAAATGTATATTTAGTTCATAGCGAATAGACACAATCGTGGACTTTGTATACAGCTGCTGTTATTTCTCATTTCGCAATTCAGCATACACACTTGTCGAATACATTGTCTAACTCCTCTGTCGAATCGCTTTCGACATCAAGTTCCAGATTCATAGACGACAAGTGCGATGTGAAGTACCCGGTAGCAGGCTTCGTCCCACGCCTCGTATTATCGGCACCTTTCTCGTGCAACAATCTGGACATCTCGTTCTCGTCGATCGTCGAGAAACGATTTTTGTCAACAATCTGGATCAAAACTTTCAAAACAAAATTAAGGCAGAAGATATTCTGCAAGTCAGCCCAAACCAAAAACCAACACATGTTTAATTAAAGCCAAATGGTGGTTTGCGCTCCAAAATACACATACTATTATTAGCTTTCGAATAGTTCGCAGGTCGATAAATATCTGAAATACCTTTCTACGAGCATTATGTAACCCAAAAAGACGCATTGAAATAAATGAAAACGCGAATACGGTGTTTGGGTCCCAAACACAAAACAGCCATTTGCGCGACTAGGAACATAAAAGCGTTCCGTGGTAGTCTATTCATGATATGGTAGCAATAAATAGCGTTTGCCTGACCTCGGGCGAAAAGTTGAAAACGGCTGAAAAATGGCTGTGACTTTGGCTGGTGTTTTTTAGAGCATATGCAGCTGGTATATCAACAATTCATTTATTTATCGACCTATCGTATACGTCGCTCCAAATTACATAGAGAACAGTTTGGAGGTTCGAATGATTCATGGCCGTTTATGCAACGGCGATTGGCTGCCTATTTCAATACCGGCAATTTGAGTGGATATCGGGGAGGGGATCCAGGAATCAAGCACGCATGTTGATATATACCGATGTCTCACGTTCTTGTTATTAATCGAACTGTTCTATTTATACCAACTAACACCGGATTTACATCGCGATTTATTAACGCCTCTTGGCCGGATTTAGTTTACAGTACCCTTTAAGTACCGGCTTAGTTACAGCGACATAGATTTTGTCAGGAGGCAGGTCGGCGAAAAGTAACCTAGAATTATTTATGTTGATCATTTTTAGTACAATATGCCAACAATGCTCATAATGTGCAATGTAATCCCCCCGATACACAATACTTTCTGGTCACCTCTTTCAAAATCAAAGGACAGTTCAAATGACGTATTCCAAATTAGCTTATATCAGATTGAAGAAAACTTACGCTTGGAACAAACGTCGCACAACCGACGACACGAAATCAATTAGACTCGAGTTTAGTTCTAAATCACAAAGCGTTCATAAGAGTTTTGGTCGAAACGCCTACAATATGAAGTTATACTACAGTATAATATATAAATCGATCGGTTATTAAACGGCCATGGCTCATTCGAACCTTCAAATTTTGTTTATGTATTTTGGAGTGACGGATACTAGAGGTCGATAAATAAACTCTGAAGAACACTTGCCAAAGTCACATCCAATTTTCGGCCGTTTTCAACTTTTCGTCAACAGTCTGACAAACGCTCTTTATTGCTACCATATCAGGAATATTCCACCACGAAACGCTCTTTTCTGTCCAATGTCGTGCAAATGGCTATTTTATGTTTGGGACCCAAAACACCGTATTCACAGTTGTATTTGTCATTACTTCAATGCGTCTTTTGGGATTATTTAATGTTCGTAGAAAGGTAATTCAGATATGTATCGACCTATTTAGATACCGGAAAAAATTCAAAAGCGAATAATATGTGTATGTTGGAGCGCAAACCGCCATGTGGCTTTAAGTAACACTGATGCGGCATGTGATATAGAGACAGTGTGTTGTAACGTGTCCATGTCCAGCCTGTTCTCCCGAAAATCCACAAATTATATGTATAATAGAACATGTTTTATGTCGATAATCTGCTGAGAATCGCCTCATTTTGAGTCGATAATGTACTGAAAATGAGAGCGTTCTAGTCACATTATCGACAGACAATGAGTCGATTCTAAGCAGGTTACATGCGGACAATGACACAAATAAGCCAACTCACGACTTTTGAGATGTACGCTCTTTAACATGTGTTTCCATTGTCGTCGGCGCCACCAAACGAAATAACGGACACGACTCCATCATCTGCTTCTTTCAGAATAAAATAAACGCATTAGGTATCTATTTCACTTTATAGGCTTATTGTGGGCCTTGGTGATTCATATGCCGCTATCGTCTACATATATGTGCAACGAGCTACAGAGAACATGTTTTTGTGCATAATCTACAATAATCAAGTCATGCATAATACAACAATTCATTTTACATATATGTGAATGTATATCTGCAAACTCCACGAACTGTATTGTGTTATATATGTTCTTATTAATTAGATATGTAATCTTTGCCCAGAAAGGCCTCTTGTCATACTATGTGACCATCCATTCAATTTACCGTCATTTTAGGACATCACCAATCCGAGTAATATAAATTTTCGACACAAATCCTAATATAATTTTTTTTACGACATGCCTTAAATGTACTCCGATGCTAAACAATAATAATACTAATAATAATAATATAATTGATATCGATTGATTCACGTCACTCATATGAAAGTGTTGTCAGTTACTAAGATACGATCTAATTAATAAATATGATATTGCTTGGTTGGTTTGATATTATAGGCCTGATATCAGCCCTTGTTAACCTCATATAAGACTTCGGCCTTCGGTCTCATGCTGATATGAGGTTACCTCAGGCTAATATCGGGCCTAATACCAAACCAACCAAGTAATACCATCCAATTATCACCTACGTACATATTAACTAATTGCACGTTCAACAGACCCATTTTCTTTTTTTCAGTTCCCGGGTCAGAAATACCACCAGCTGTATTTTCGTATTTCGCCACCACTGGCGACGCCAGGATAAATTCAAGAATGACGTTGAGATCCTACTGGAGATGTTAACCCTTTATTTACTAAATTACTGATTGACGAGTAGTTCACATAGGAAATGTTCAGATAATATTATATGAACATGTCCCTGCAAACATGACTCCTTTTCTACTTGTATTGTCTGTCGGCTGCTTAATTTACATAAAAAAACCCTCGAGATGAATATTAGAGAATTCCAATGTGTACTTCGGAGTTCGATAACTGAATGGGAGAATGCATTCAGTAAATAAAGGGTTAAACTAACCGACAATAAGATGATATTCAGCAAATGGCTAACTACACACAGAGCAAAATGTTGTTCCCGGGATTCCCATGGGTGTCGCCGTAAGAGAACCGAACGACGAACCCAACATACTAAGAAAAGAACGAAACAAAATTTAGTACACAACAGACCTTCGGGTTCCACATGGAACCAAACTTGGCTCTACATTGTTTCCCAAGGGTAGAACCAATCTGAGCTGCTTTGGTTCTATATCTGATTCTCCGGATAAAACCAATTAACCCTTTACCCAACAAAACGGCCAAAACCGGCCAAATAAAGCTTCAACAGCCTAAAATATCTTCGGTCTGTCTCAATAGAACCATACAAATATGGATATCATTGGAACCGGCTCCTTGACCACATTGTGATAGTTACAGTTATGCCCTGTACCAATGCATTCTCTTATATATGCGAGTCGATCATAGGTCGCCTCGCATATATAAGAGAATGCATTGGCCAAAAAAAATCTTAATGTGTTAAAAAATTAATCTTAATGTGTTAAGCCAATGCATTCTCTTATATATGCGATGCGACCTATGGTCTACTCGCATATATACGAGAATGCATTGGCACAGGGCCGTTCTGTTGGGTAAAGGGTTAACGGGACCAAATATTTCCTTTTGGGTTCCCCATTTTGGTTCGAAAAATGTCTTCAATGAAACACGTATGAGTGCCTTGGAAACATTGTGTTGTGACACCATGCCACAGCAAGTTTGATGTGTCGGTGTTTTCTGGAATGTTCTGTTTGTTCGTAAATATGTTATCATATTTCAAATTAATATCGCACGATGTTGGTTCGCCGAGTAGTCCGCGAAGATGTTCTGATGTCTCACAACAAACATGGAGTCGGTGGTTTCTATAAAAACTAGGAGTTGGTTGGAACTAAAGAATAGTGGAACCAAACTGATTTGGTTCTACATGTATGTTCGTATTAGGAATAAATTGGTAACTTGTTCTCAGAGTGTATTGTGCTTGATGTTTAGATCAGGCCCAGCAATGGTTCACGTATAAGGAGAATGGAAACACAATAAATTACTCATCACAGATACCAATAAACACTTCTCGTCACTGTCTGATATGTAAGAAAGCCAAAACGTTTTACATTATGATCCAGCCCCAGTCTTCATAGGACCAACCATAACAGTTTGATGTCGACTGTCATAAGAAATAAATTTTTGCTAGTAAATTTCCAAATTTATACTGCGATAGTTAATTTTAAACAAATTCGGTTGGTTCTATGAATACGAATCTCAGGATTTGGTTGGGTCTAAAGAAGAGTGGAACCAAACTGCCGGGTTCTATGTTGGTAATAGGTTCTCCGATGAACCACATTTGGAACTCTGTTCATAGAGTGTGGTATATTTTATATTTATTTTAGGCCCAGCAATTGTGCATGTTCCTGGTTGGGAATGGAATAAATGTGCTTGTATTCGTACATGAATAAGTAAAGATTCTACATATGTGGAAGCGGGTAAACACAGCACACTATTCATCAAGGACAGAAACAACACTGTCTTTTTGTCACGGTCCTGTCTGATAAATAATAAAGCCTAAATTGCTCACATTATGTCGACTATCATGAAACATAACATCTATACATGCGTCACATTGTCCTGATTTACATTGCGATAAATAGAGAATACACACGTAGTATTTCTGAATACCAAAATTTACACCACAAGTAGGATTGATCATTTACATCACGAGCTTTACCGAGTGTGGTAAATCGTCAATCCCTCGAGTGGTATAAATTTGGTATTCAGAAACACTACATGTGTATACCATGGTTCTACCAATATACTATTGGAAAGTTAGCACTTAAAACATGGAAGAAATTTGTCAACAATTCAAACCGCCGTGGACCCCGCGGTAACTCGGTACATTAGTTGAGTGGGGAAGGGATATGATACCTGAGGGAATTGTGGAAGTGTATAAAAAGCTATTTAAATTTATGATAACATTTTTTGGTCACATAATATAACGGATCTCATATATCACAGTTGCCTGAACGGATAACTAAAGTTCTGTTTATTCAAGTGTAAACTCAACGTTGTGATTTAACTTAAATCAGAATCCGACTTTATTATATGCAGTGAATCACAAGTATCCATCCGATCAAAGGCAGATTCATGGATCCAAATGTTATTCTGGAAACGTACATACACCAGGTCAGGCACATCCTGAATTCCAGTATTATAGTGATATTCCACTATTATAGTGATATTTGACTATAACATATTCATGTTTCCTTTATTTGCGTCGGGAATAGAAGACGGCGCATACCAGTGCACAGCCAAACGTCACACTTAACAATGTCGCAGCGAATGAACAGTCTTCCTACAAAATTCGTTGTGCGATCTTTTGCGCCAGCTTTGATATTCAATAATATTACTAATATATCCCGTTCTAAATGACAATAGCAGGATGACTCAATCACTCCTTCATAACAATATTTTAACTAATTGCATGCTAATTGAGTTGCTTATCGTGTGCCTTCATGACAAATCATTCTCCTGGACAAACTATATGTATGATACCGAATTAGTGCGACCTGATTTCGAATAATATTTGTGTGAAATATGATTTTGGATTATCCCTCTTTTATCAAATTAACAAAACGGTAATGGTCAAATACCACTATAATAGTGGAATACCACTATACTAGTGGAATTCAGGATGTGCCTGACCTGTACACTATAACACACCAATGAATATATCTGGATCAAACAATAACATCGCCATAGCACGAGAACGCAGACATGAACAGGGTCCGCGCTGGACCGAAATTTACTTTTGCCAAATAATTTGCCAATTGAAAATATTTTTTGCCAAATTCGATTAGAAATTGCCAAAATGTTATCCCTGGTAGTATAATTTTCTGCAACCTTGATTGAGTTTACTGTTTCGATACTCGCGGTTTAAATGACGTTTGATATCGATAGGAAAGCAGTTAGTTAAGAATTACACTCGCAGCTCTATTGTGGTTTATCATACAATAATAAGCCAATCACCGAACAAATACAATGGTAGTAGGGTTTATCCATCACAAGGGCACATCACAGGAGGATTAGTAATCCCTCCAACAATCAGTACTATTGCTATGAGATTAACTGAATCTGAATAGATGTGTTAACTTTCCCTAAACCTTATCATACACCATTAATATAATTATATTGTAAGAGTTTCCTGAAATTAATGGTATGGTAATGGTATTTTTCAAATTGCTCGAGGAATTAAAAAGTGACTTGCCAAAACTTTTGCCAAATGAAAATATCTTTTGCCAAATGTGAATAATTTTTGCCATTGGCAAGTGGCAGCGCGAACCCTGGACAGGAAGCAAACATATACATGCGAGTCTTTAAAGCCGCAGCAAGCACCACTTCCATTCCTGGAAAACAAAGAACCGATGATAAGTATCCATCAGCATATGTCAGGAAATCTACAAAATATTCATTACAAATGACTTTAACATGTTCATATTAAAACATGCATATATACTGACTGTTCGGGTATATGTGATATAAATTATAAATACCATACTACTAGTACTACATAATATGCATGTACCCTTATATTATTGTATAGTATTGTTGTTAATGATATTTAATAACAGATTAACGTTAAAATTATATGTTGAACACTTGAAACTAATCATACCTTTATGGACAGTATATCACAAATGCACTGAACCTTGTAAAATAAATGATATCCCAGCTCCAAAACCAAATCCCCATATACCATAGTTTAGTTAGGCTTGGCACTAATTACGTTTGTCACATTGTAAGGCTTGTGACATTGTTATCACGAAAATTGATTATCAAGGATAACCGAGTTGCAAGTTCTTCCAATATGGCCGAATATAAGAATGATAATGAGCTTCTATTTACTAAAACGGTTGCAAAATGACCATAATGACACCAAATACCATGTTTATAATAGAACATAAATAAGTTTGATGCGTAAAACGTGCTTCGTATACAAATTATTTGTGAAACAATTTTTACCATTTATTCCGGTGTTCATATCTGGAAAATTATTGCCAATTTGTAGCATATTTGTTTACCGGTAGCTCATATGATATTCCGATATGTTGAGAGGGACCTTATTTTTCATTATAATATTTTTTGAATGTGTCATAAATTTACAATCAAATCACGACACTCGAAAAATAGGGAACATTAATGTTTAGTTCACATATACTAACATATGATAATATACAACCACAATCCGTTCACATATGGACGTACTTTGTGGTAAAAACTAACATTAGTATATCGCCGAGTTAGATGACAATATCCCAGAAAAGCGTTATTAGAAGGTAAATTGTGACAAAAGTGTAAATATCATGTGTTCCAAAGTGTTAAATAATTAAATTTGTGAATAGCTTTTGGTTTTACACAAGGATAAACACATGAGTATGCATCATATTGGCAACCGAAGATACTACATACAAAAATAAAAACAATTTCAGAAAAAAATTAAAAGATCTATTTCTTAGAGAGCAAGGATTTCCGCTCTTTTCCACATCTGTTTAGTCTAGAGCCATAATTATGCTGTTTCCTCTTTGCGGTGAAGAATTATGCTCAAACAAAGTAATCAAAACACAGTTAAACGCACAACACACAGCGAAAATATTATGCAACATCTTTAAATAATGCTAGTATAGATCGGTACACGATCGATAATCCAAATTTATTGTTATGGTTCTTGTATTGTTGTCAACTTTCACAGAAAAACCAAAACATCTCGAACCTCATTTCAGTCAGAAAATCTCTAAAGTATGAATGAATGCAAGCCCATTTCACCAAATTGCTCCAGTATCAGTGTATGATCCTTTATATGCGTTTGATCTCTAAGGAAATCTATGAACCACAGCTTACAATGATATTTTATGATTAAATGCACCAAAATTGTCACATTACCGAATGAGATCCTCACAATATAAGAGCAAAATAGACGACCTCTTACATCAGCTAATTCCTTTACCAACCTGGCTTCCCGTGCCAGAATATAGTTCCATAAAAGCAAATGGCCACCGACTGGTGTTTAAACAATGGACGGTGCCGTGCATTCAATGGATTTATAGCCCAAGCAGTCAGTTATTTTGAAAAATGATGGTCCCTCTCTCAACCAGAAATCATAACCTATAAGCTGCCACAATAATGTTATTGTTTTGCTTTATTAAATTTCACTTCTAATGAACGGCGTACTTTTGCTCACTTTCCAGTTCTTTTTGAAGATACCGCATCGATGCCAACACATTTTATCCAATTATATTCCTATATGGTTGTGAAATTTCAAATACATCGGATTCGCAGTCTTGTAATGGTAGGCATTGATCTGAGAGGTTTATTATATTTAATCAGTCATCTTGGTTACGTCAGGGGTGTCCTTAAACAGATGGTACATATCCAGTTACCTGATATATGGACAATACATAAAGGTACCGTAGCTACCACATAGATTATATCCACCATTGAAAGGGTTTCAAACTTTTTTACTCAATAATAAATATTTTACCAAATAATTTTCGGAAAAGATTAAAAACATGAGCTGAAATTAATTCGTCAATCATTCGGCAAACCTCGTCATTCTCCGTACCGTATAACTTTGTCCTAGACCCTTGGTAAGAGGAGAAAGGTCAACGAGTCTCGTATGATCGTCTATCTTCGCACGGAAAGCAACGATTTACGAGTTTAACCAAACAAAAGGTTGGGTCGATATAGAGTTACCCCGCTTAGTATACCTATCTAACGGGTTAACGAATGTGTGTTTACTGATGAACTGAATCTCATAAATATCATATGTCAGGAATATAAAATACAATCTCTTATTCTATTGTTTTGTTTGTATTTAATATTGTTCAATTGTTTTATAATAAAAGATAGAAAAAAGTGTAAACTTGGAACTATATTTTCCCACGATGTTACTGTAACGCGGCAATTGAACAGTCAACATCGCTGCACACAGAGACACCTCACTGAGTGGTTGTTACAAGGGAAACGAATATTGTGGTCCCTCTTGTATGTATGTCATTCTAAGCGTATATGGTAACGTGTGTACATACAGCGTGCCTCGATACACACAGTGTCGATTAACAACTTTATATTTCAGAATGACCTTTAATACTATAGTAGAGTGTGTGATCATGGTATACATGACCTTTACTACTATAGTAGAGTGTGTGATCATGGTATAAATGACCTTTAATACTATTGTAGAGTGTGATCATGGTATACATGACCTTTAATACTATAGTAGAGTGTGATCATGGTATAAATGACCTTTACTACTATAGTAGAGTGTGTGATCATGGTATAAATGACCTTTAATACTATTGTAGAGTGTGATCATGGTATACATGACCTTTAATACTATTGTAGAGTGTGATCATGGTATAAATGACCTTTACTACTATAGTAGAGTGTGTGATCATGGTATAAATGACCTTTAATACTATTGTAGAGTGTGATCATGGTATACATGACCTTTAATACTATAGTAGAGTATGTGCTCATGGTATAATTAATTTTAAACGTCTGCTGTTTTCCTTTCCTTGTCGCACATTCTTTTGTTACAGATAAAAATAAGAAGTACACTATATGCTCGCCGATATTTGTGGACTGAACGGGAATGTGTATTTATAAGTATTTTTAGTATTTTAGCTATCCGGGCCACCAAACTGCTAGCCATATTGAATTGTAGGCAAAGTTTGGCATGGAATTTATGTAACTACTGCTTGTTTCCAACCCTGTTGCTATGTTTATTTCGCTTGAAGGTAATACAGTTGTATGATTGATTGATTTGTTGGGGTTTATTCTAGCTTTCAGCAACTAATGGCATATCACGACATTTCCAGTGTTAACGGTGAAGGAAATCCGCACACTTACAGCTAACGAAACTGAATGCAATGGCAGATAAACTCGTCGACCATGTGTGGCAATCCACCGACAAACGGCGATTAACTGGCGATGTCTTCGTCTCTCGAGATGAATAGAATAGTCCTTCCTGGTTATTGTGATATAAACCTTAGGACCGAGTGTCCTACATGTAAAATGGCGATTTATCGAACAATTTACTCCAACAACTTGCTGGGTATTTCATTGCGAAAAAAGTGTCATTGTTCACATTACGAGCGGGTGTGAACAAACATTAAACCGAGCATAGCTATGCGCATTAAAATCAGCATCATAATTCGGAACTCGCTTCAAAGTTCGTGACTAGTCTTGTTGTGGCATCCAGGTCTTTGATCATTCAGCGAAAAGTCACTTGCATGCTTTTGAGGCAAGACGTATTCCAAAGTACCCCACTGACGTCTATCAAATATGGCGAAATGTATTAGCTAGATCGTCAATAGCCTACTACACTAATAACATATATTGGATATATGTTTCTGTACTCTGCTATAGGTATATCACCACGTTACTATGGGTATAACAACTTTCTACAAAAGATCAAAACACTTTCTACCATATGTATACACGTATAACTTCAGACGCATTTCAGTTTTTGAGAAAAATTATGGGTTTTTTTTTATAGGAAGGTATAAAGGATGGCCAATTCCTGATCGAGTGGGTCACCTCTATTATACAAAAGTTACGGGGTTCGTTTCTGAAAAGCTTTTTAAAATTGTGATTCTTCTACTACTATCATTTTAACACGGGGATCGTGGACTTGCAACTCTAGATTAAATAATAAATCGAGTTGCTATTCGTATATTAGGCTCGGGTCCACCCGGGCTCTCCTTGGTCCGTTTAGACAATGACGGCATTAAAGGGGTTAATAAATCCGGCGCTGGACAACACAGCAAGTACATTTTCACAACGTATACATCCTACTATCACAATATATCATATTATACTGTCTGCATGGCCATTAGTCATCAATATATAGTGTGATCGGGTCTCTGGGTCCGCCCGGGTCATTTCACGACAATATCGGCATTTAAAGTCTTTATGAAAACGTCATTTTATGTTTTAATGAACCCGGCCGTGAACGCGATGGCGAGTCAATATTCACAGCCAATGTTCTTTTAGCCAATATCGGCATTAAAGGGGTTAATAAAACCGGGGATGAGCGACACGGCAAGTAAATGTTCACAGCATATGCATCTTGCTACCATATTAAGGCATCATATTATAGTGCCCGAGCTCTCTCGTGATCTTCTAATGTATACCGTTATTTAAAGACACGGTTGGCCTTGGCGGTGGGTATCCTGTGAAAATATCTCCATCCGTCAAAAACCGCCACAAACAGAAAGAACATCAAAATGTAGATAGAATTTGTCCGTATACAAATAACAAATATCGCATAAACAGAATGTTATGGTCATATAAACAGAAGCGTAAAAAGTTACTTTTCTGGTGTTTGTTTATATTATGATGGTAAACATAAAGAGCGTTCTTTGTTGGTGAATACCTGATATGGAACTAATACAGAGCGTTTATGCCATTTGTGTGTGATTAGCCAGTAGCATTGTGCTGTCTTCTGTAACACAATCAGGCTCTTGCTTAGGTAAAATATAGTAGGTCTTTGTGATAACATGTTGTTTACTCGATGGTCATGGTATATATGAACGGAACTGTATGCGTTTTACTATTTTTCTGTTTATGGTGTTTGGAACAAATATGAATATTGTGGACAATTAAGGCCGCACGTTCATTTAAGCGGTTAATGAACCCGGCCATTGACGAGATGGCGATTCAACCTTCAAAGTTTACGTGTTGCAGGTGTCTCGCTGCCATTAGTCATAAATATAGTGCGATCTGGTCTCTGAGTCCGCCCGGACTCTCTTCGAGTCGCGGGTTATTTGAGCCAATATAGAAATTTAAAGGGTTAATAAAACCAGCGGTGAATGACACAGCACATAACGTGCGCAAACTATACCTAGAATGTATCCCACTACCATAATGCATCACATTATGTTGTCCACGGGCCCATAGGCCCGGGTTCTCCTGTGGTATTATGACTCATTTAGTCATATAAGGGGTTAATGAAGCCGGTCGTGAACGAAATGGCGAGTCAATCTTCCCACTATACATTTAGTAAGTGCCTCTCTACCACGAGTCATCAATATATAATGTGATCGGGTCTCTCTGTCTGCCCGGTTCTTTTAGTCAATATCGGCATTTAAATGATTAATTAACCCGCCGGTGAATGGCACAGCAAGTCAATTGTCATAATCTATGCTTATTTTGTATCATACTACCGCACGCATCATATTAGACTGTCCTCGGGCTCATGGTGGAGCCTTAGATTGAACTGAGGTCTCAAGTATATTTCAGTAGTTTGGGACCGTTCGCCATAATATGGAAAATAATATTAGTTTTGATGGACTATTGTATAATTAACTGGAACATATTTAGCAGCAACAATTATAAATAATATTCAAAACTCTAATTATATCATATCGTGTTAATACATAATAATCATGAGATCAGTGATATATAACTAGATATGTTCCACTCTATAGTGACCAAATTCTCAGAGGGTCAGAAAAATTACAATTAGTTAACGATTAATTATTTATTGCCGGACTGAGACTAATTGTTACAAGACGACACATACAATAAACATGCAAACATGCATAGTCACTATAGAAAAGAATATCAATATGAGACGGACGAGATACATAATTTAGTTTATACTATTGCTTTCATGAATACATATCTTGTCTCATCTTAACATTCAATTATTTGATATGAATAAGAGTTTATGAATGCTTGCATACACACATACAATACAGCATGCAGAAATAATAACTTTCTCAGACAACACAAAGCATGCTTGAAATTATATTCAACAGACACGGGTACACTATATACATGCATAATTATAAATAATAGAACATGTATTTCAAAAGCCCATACACCCATCCAAACCAGAAGGCACCAGTGGTAAAATGACAAGAGGGTTCAATTCTAAAGTTGGAGCCACTGGTTCATGTAGTCATGAACTCGTAGGCAGTGTTAGTGGACAGGTCGATGCCGATTCCGGATGAGACGCCTTTTCCCTTCTCATCTGCCAACAAACCGCACAAAATGTTCTACATTTCTTAGCTGGCACTTAATAGAAGCTCGGTGTGGAGCCTGCAGACCACACTGGTTTCTGTTGTTCATGGAACAGAACCAAGGACCATCAACCACTTTTTCAAATGATTTGTCTGCTCCTGTGTGGGGGGGGGGGGCGTTGTAACTGGGTTGCTCTTGACATATGTAGTGAGAATAGGCGTCTCAATCTGCGAAGAGTCATCGTCCCATGAATTTAAACCAAGCTCTATTCGGCGGAGCCAATCCCCGTAAAAGTTTAGCAATGCTTTCCTCATAAATTAAATAAAAATAAACAATCTTTTTCAATAATCACAAACAACCATTATGTTCCTCTGGAGCCACATTGGAACTAATGGTTTCCAAGTCGCCTGCAATGAATTGTTGGAGATGTTAATTCTCCAAATGCCAAACTTGAGCCCACATACTCATGCTGCAAGGCTGCATGAGGAAATTGTTGTGGAATACGAACTTTATTACTAGCTCTGGCTTCAATTCCCGATCTCATTCGAAATTTACCAGATTTTCGCTGTTCTCTTATCCCCTCTGAAACCACATAATTCTCTCCATCACCACTTGTATCAGAGTCAGACACAGAGTTTCCCAGGCCCAATTTTCTCATTTTCGAGTCAACAATTTTGTTGAGCATTTCTATTTGCCTCAGATCGTTCAGATCTTTCTTGTCAACATTAGAATTAGATTGATATGAGGCCCCTCGCTTGTCGGAATTGTTAATGATATCACTCATACCTTTCATTCGATGAGTTTGTACTTTGGTTTTAGAAACTCTTCTTCCAAACGGCATTGGCGGTATTGCTGTTAAAATATTCACCTCCGTCAAAAACCGCAATACACAGAAATGATAGTAAACTATAGAGTTACTCTGTTCATACTAATCAGAAATATGACATAAACAGTATGTTATTGTCAATTGTTCCCCTTTGTTATGTAAAGCAAAAAACGTTACTTTTCCTGGCTTTTGTTTAGATCCGGATATGGTAAACATAAAGAGCGTTATTAATAATAAAGAGCATTTATATCATTTGTGTGTGATTAACCAATATAATTGCGCTGTTTTATGTAAACAGAAGCAAGACTTCTGTAACACGAGCAGGTTCTTATTTACGTACACAATCGTACGTCTTGACGACAATATACTATTTACGCGCTGATTATGTTTGTTATATGAGCAAAACTATATATATTTTAATACTCCTTCTGTTGATGGCGATTTGAACAAATGTGAATATTTATTCAACGAACGCCGCCCGTGCCTTTAACATTTTAGTTGCAAATTGGCAAGGTCAAATATTGGGCATGTACGCTGACAACTATATCGGCTACATGCATGGTTCACAGAGAGTTAATGTTATGACTGTTATCTGCATCATACAGTTTATCACTGAGAGATATGTATACATTAATCAGCATTAATGCTAAATATTCAAATTGTCAGTATACACAGTTTATAAGATATTTCATTTAAAAAGCTGCTATAAGTGTAAAAGTCATGGAAAAAGAGGGGCACGTGGATCCCCAATTTGTCGAAGTAAAACAATATTGTATTATTCACCCCCGCGTACGGAATGTGTTTGCAACCCTGCCCTTGCTTATTGTGATTGTTTGGTTTAGTGTATCTCTTAAATATCTAACCACGCTTTGCAATGTACGCATGCCGTTTTTGGAAAGCATTGTATGGTGCTGCAATGTGGACCATCAGCGGACCACGTATATATGGTGAGCCTATTAGCAGGCGCGGCGTGCACAGTTGCTGAACGAATCGATTTCACACAGATAATGGACATTTTCATATACTCTACAATTGTCACTGCCATTCAAACTATTGTGTAGTAATGCACTACATCAGTGAGGATGATAGAATGCCAGTGCGATATCGCACAAGTTCGATACCAGTCCTACGACTGTCGACAGACCAATATTACAAGCACTCTCAGACACATGACCCCCACAGGGCAACCCTATTAAAACTGTCACAACAATTTGATAACATACAATAAAATCCCCACAACACAGTATCACTACAGCTTGGCACAAAATTAATTATTTTGCTCTACACATGTCACAAACTGTGAAGTCTGTGAAATTTATAACACCTGGTCTACAACATACAGCGATGTCTTTTAGCTCATGCATCCTTATCAGAATGTATGTGCCAACACTTCTCAGAATTGAATAGATATAACAAACATTCACAGTTATTATCCATTATTTATCCCTTCGATAAATGGATACTCTACGATGAGTGGTAATTCGTATGGATATTACAATAATAAGTTCAAAAGACATCCTTATACATGTATAGGCTACGTGTTTGTTGAACTTATTATCTGAACATATGGTAATTCATTGAACAATCTCGGAGGAGGAGGTGTTTTATCTGCCTGTCGGCCGCTCACATTATCTGAACATTCATACAAATGAAGAATAGAACATTCCAATGTATATAATTAGAACTGAGTGGGGAATACATTCAGTAAAACATTGGTTAAAGCGACATAATCAACTCAAATTCACAAAATGTGTAAGTTAGTCCGTTTTCTGATATAAAAGGTTTTAATTTATGCCGACGGCAGTATTTTTTACATTTTCTCCATTGCTGTAAACATAGTTTCTTGCCAATAAAACAAACTGCATCAGTTACAATATTGCACATGCCGGTTACTATAACAATTCAACTGTCGCTAGGTCACTAAGTGGAATAAACTGAGCGCTGGGCCTGTTGGGGGCCCATATTTAGAGTGTACCGAATGTATGGTTATTCAGTCAATTTTAATCCCGGAAAATTCTATATTTTGTTTAGCGTTTTGATACTTGTGATGTCTCATGGAAATTAATTGATATAAGGCCAGTTTTGATTCACTTATTATGACCTAATAATTCATAAACATGCATCATGCTATACATATAGTTTGAGTACATGCATAAATGCTACTCACCAAATACACAAGAAGAATCTAATCAAGCGAATGGTATCCTAGCTCTCCGTATATGCGATGTGTACTTCAAGTTTTTGAAACATTTCTCTATATTATAACTAAAGTTTATATTATGAATCTGTGTAATATTTATACCCATCAGCTGTACATGTATGTACAATTATGTTTATTTCCCCTAATGTCCACGTTTCGGGGTTGATGTCATTGGTTTGCGTTTCCGACGAAGTCCTTTTTGTGGAGTATCATTTGATCGGCGCTTCGAACTTGTTTTTCTGAGTTTGTTTATTTTATCCTGAAGTAAATTGTCATCAATTGTTATTAATTCCTTTGGATGTGAAATGTGAACTTCACTTCCAAAATTATAGTGTGTTGAACCCTCATTCGTTTTCACAATACTATCACCTTCGAGGAAATTTGGAAGGTCTGCTTCAGGATTCCACAAGGAAAACATGTAAGATATGTGCAAGTCGATAAGGTTGCACACATGAATCAATGCTGACTTTGGTGGCATCCAGAAATGTGGAGGTCTGAATGTATCAGAGCCAGGTCTCTTGATAGAATATTGCCGGACTTCATCGAATGTGAGACTTCCCGCTGGAATGGACTTTGGTGAATACATCATTTGCACTAAGCTCATGTAGGCATCTCTGTTAATTTTCGCACCATCCTTGTTCATATTATACTGAACCAGAGATTCAAAAAACTCCTGGCTTTTCATTGCCTGCTCAATGAGTTTTTGGTGAGATATACCATGTAATTTCGGAAGGAAATCATTACCAGCCATGCTCAAGAGTATTGATATAGATGCTGCAACATTCGCCCAAGGATATTTCTGTTCTATGTTTCTTATCAGGTTTGTTATGTTGTATATTTCTGACGATTGCTTTTGCAGCAGGATATACAGATCATATTTGAAATCCTGATTATCTTTCCTGGGCCAGAATAAAGACAGTGCGAATACATGCAAAACAACTGAGTCAATGTCAGCCGATGTCACCATGGCAAGCACAGCGTCTTCTTCTGCAAGGGCATCTGGAAGGTTTTTTAGCCAATCTATCTGAGCCATCTCGGCCTCACCCTTCCGCTGCCTAATTTGTTCCATAAACTTCTTGGTGGATGCAAATCCCTTTGAATCATATGTTGCGTGAAGTGGTGTTGAAAATTTTGGAGAGGTATCTGATACAGTAAATTCACTGTCAACGATGATGTTGATGTTCTTCACTTGCAACTTATCAACATTTGCAGCAAGATAATTGCATGTTGGCATGAAAAACTCCGGCACTATAGTGTTGGTGTAGAAGCTGAACACAGAACGATGCATATGACGTCGCAGCATTTAGAAAAGAAAATGACAGGGATGATTTAACACTTGCGAGCAGCAGATTGTAACTATCTGGTCCTCCTTGTCGTTCTGCATGGTAAATACTAACAATCTCATCACAGTGGAGTAACATGTCCATTTGCAACTGAAATGTTGCATTTTTAGAAGATGAGTCACTTAGATACTGTTGATAAAGGAAGTGCCATTTCTCTTTAATTTTAGCTGGGGTTGATCCTTCGATATCCTTGACAAATGAAATTTGTTTATCAGAGGAAAGTGATTCCATGAATTTTATTATCAAGGCGCAATGTAGAGCAAGAGACAGCCGTCTTATGTTTTTTGTTGCTGCATCAATGTGACTAATACTAATCAATTTTGCCCATTCCTTCTCGCCGTCCATGTCTTTCATAAACATGAATAAATGCTGAATCCCTGCATCTTTGTATGCACTAAACAAGTTTGTTATTTTGGATTTTCTCAGATGTAGTAAGGGAAATTCTAGTAAGAAATGTCTGTATTTCGGGTCCTTGTCTGCCAATATAAACATATTCTTTGCAATCTTGTGATCAGGTACCATCATTATCTTATCCTTGCAGTCTCCTAGCGAGGGATTGTGTCCGGTTTTGATCAGGACGTCATCGAGTACTTCCCTCAATTTGTTTATATCGTCGTCTCGACCTAAGGCTGGGGGTGGATGTCTACAAATCATTGGAGGCTGTGTGAAGCTGTGAGAAAATTGTCTTTCTAATTCAGGCTTTTCAACATCTTCGTTCAGATCTATAAGTTTTAGTTTTTTGGTGACAATTTGATCAACATTTGCGATATCATCTCGTTCAATGCTAGATTGGTCATCAATGGTGATACTTGATATACTGATATTAATGTCTTCTACGTCGTGGTCTGTAAAAGTCTGATCAACATTTGAGATCTCGGCTTGTTCACTGCCAGGTTGGTCCTCAAATGTGATACTTGACATACTGATATGTATGTCCTCTATGTCGTTGCGAGAATTTGATGAATCGATAAAATGAGGAAGATCCTTATGACCCTCAAATATTGGTGCAGCAATGGATTCTCTAAATAGATCTTTCAGACATGTCTTTCTCAGGTATCTTAAAATTGGAACTACACCCCAGATAGCTTCATTCTGGAATTCTGTCCAAGCCATGTTTTCCTCTTGAGAGGGGTTGGTAAGGCAACGCATTATGTCATTTTCTGTAAGTGTTACATTGTCCTTGCATGCACATTTGCTACTGCCATCACATATCTCTTGATCGTGCCATGATTCTGTCATGGCAGCATCTTTCGGAACACCTTTTAATGTAATCGGAAGTGTACATAACTGTGACGTACGTGATTGACCTGGAACGGGGTCGTCATGGAATGTCAATCGAACAAGATTATCAAGCAACAACACTAAATGACATTCTTGAAGAGATACAAAATGTTCCATGGTGCAAGATGTTCCAGATTGAATGTATGCCAGTGGATACTTCCTGATGTATGTCTGGAAGTAGCACATGTCTGGATCAGCTAACTCCTTAAGTGAACGTTCAGCAAATCGAAGACTCTTTACTATCCCGGCATCTGAAGCTATAGAGAAAATATTTGATATCGAACTATAGTTGATATATAGCTCAGTTGTGTTTAGTTGCTGCATCACACCGGTATATTTACGATTTAGAGTTCCCATCAATGCATCGGTGATAGAATATAGTCTGACTAGTTTGCTGTCGACTAATTTCTCAAATTGTTTTGATCTGCGTAAACTGTCCTTATTGCAGAAAGTGTTCAGGAGAAATATCTGCAACTGCAGCGGCAAATGGAGACACCAGTCTTGTATGATATTAAATTGATCCCAACTTAATGTACCACTGTGCGTGGATGAATTGTACTGAACGCACGTCCGACAATAATCTTGATCTCCGATCCTCACAGACTGTATTTCAATTTCGTTTGAATATAGTAACGATGGATGAAATGTATGGAGAATCCCAACACGTGTATCCCTCTTCAGAATTGAATCTCGGAGTTTGAAGCGTTGCAACACGTTATCGTTTGATTGGAATATTGCCAGGGTTCCTTTTGCGAGAAAGAATATTTCATAAACGTTTATTCCGTGATTTTTGATGACTGAGTTAGACACAATAAAACCAATTTCGTCATACAATTCTGTCACCGCACCATCCACTATTTCAATGTAGATGTGAACACCGGGAGAATGATCACAGTTCATATGACATGGAAGACACGCCACCAAAATATTGGAACCTTGAAATATTCTCCTAACATCAGTTGCTAGCTCTGTCTCAATGAAATACGGAATATGAATAATGGGGTTTCCAAATGTAATACCATCCTGTTTCTTTTTCATCTCAAGTCGGAGTTTGTTCATCTCAATAAATTTGTCACAGCTTTCTCGCAGCGTTGACGTTCGATCACATAACGTTGAGTAAAAGTTCCACTTCTCATGCAGCATACATTCAAAAGAATCAGAATATGATTGCTTCGAGAAGTGCCATTCAAAGAACTTTATTTTCTTCCATTCTCTATCTGCGAAATGTACTTTATGTTCAGTTTGTAGGGTCAAACAGTCTTCTTCTGCCAAAACCAACTGTGATAGGAGATAATTTTCAACCAATTCAGAGAAGAAATTGGAATGGACAATTGTTTTATATAGCTCAAAGTTTGAACCACACGCTCTCCTGATTGTGGTATCCACTGATGAGCACATTTTGACCTCAATATCTGAGCATATATCTCTGCAAATATCCATGTAATCAAAGTGATAGCAAACATATCTGAGGAACGAAGAGAATGGCACATATAGTACATCGTCGATCTTCGTTGTGCCATACTTCGTCAACTCTCTTAAAAGATTGTCAGTCCGTATTTATTGTGGGTGGAACCATTTTTGTTGTTTTGTCTTAGAAATTTAATAACATCGCTGTAGACAAACAACTTTTTTCCTCCTATGGAATGGAACTCGATGCCATGGAATCTTGACATCGTCCTCAAAGTGCCCTGGAATAATAATGAAGTGTCAAGGCTGAATATGTTAATAGTGAACACCGACTGCCAATTCATGTAAAAGATTGACAGGAAAATAAGTAACATGTATGTGAGCAATATGTGGTTATCTGAAATGTATAGTCCCATACAATAGATTGTATATGGTACTCATGTCGCAATAAACATTTATGTCGGACCAATGCATCATACATGTGAGTACAGCTTATTAACTCAGTTCATTTATGAACAGTGGTATTCATTTCAAAGGTTTTTGTTACCCCATGTTACTTCCATTAATCTTCTATTGTACCATATATACACAATCGTACTAAATAATATTCAATGGAAACTTCCATCTAGAGTTCATCCCGATCATGAATATGGAATGTTGGATATTCGGATGATAGATGTGAGAAGCAGAGTGTGCCAAAGGATTTAGTGATGAAAATTTTGAGTGAATTCCAAGGTGACCATGTTTTAATGACAATCGATATTATTCGATATCTACCATCTGTAGATGACACTCAACACATATGTGAAATTGTGCATTGATTGAATGGATATAGCCTGTAATGAGTGTCAAAGGAAACGAGGATGCCGTACATAGTACTAATTAATGTACGGACGACGGATGCCTGCCAACTGATAATAGCTCTCTTGACTTTTGTCAAGTGAAGCTAATGAAACCACTCAACTGAAGATGATATAACAAATATATACTCACTGCAAAATCAATTCAGATGACAATTGGTGTCCAGTATATGCTCTGCATTTGTTCACAGCGAAACGGCAAATCCAGCAAAATCTCAATTAGTTAAACTGAAAGTGAGAATAATTAGTGTGCATTACAATAAAATTACGGTATATACGTGCAATGTCAAATATTTAACAGCCTATATAACATTTATGATTCCTGTTTTGGTATTTGCTCCACAAAACCATGATGTTGGGGTTTTTCTCGTTTTCTGTTTGATGACTGCATTGTACAAAAAGATCGTATAAAACAAAATCCAGGCATGTCAGGGCATGTATGTATTTTTTCTCATTCTGAACCGCTTAGGCACCCACCACGCCACCCCCTTTTTATTTCCAAATTGTTTTAATGTATATTTTCAAACACCCACCCTGCACCCCCCCCCTCTTTTCAATGAATTGTTGCATATAATCTAGATCTACACAATACAAAAACAATCCAATGTTTCACAGGTCAATATTGACCTTATTATATACTGTGCTTTAGGATATTTACACATTGAGAGAAACATTTTGGAGTTAATAAAATATGCGCTTTGTAATGCGCTCAATTAACATTTTGTGCGAACACTTAAATAATATTATCCATGCAATTAATTAATTAATGCTTGTTTTGTATTCCAGGTTGGTCTAGTTCCATTGAATGAAACTCTATCACTGCGTGTGTAATTTAGCAGTGGTCGTTTTTGTGTTACCAAGACTATTAAGAAATGTGAATCAGATGTAATGAATAATTATGAAATCTTATGTCAATATACAATACTCACTTTAGATGTCACAGGACTCAGATGTAGCCACTCCTTTGAAGATGTCCTCTTCTCACAATTTCATGATAGAAAATGCATATAACAAAAATTAGCCAGGTCACTGACAAAGACATGTGAATGGGTCTTTGTATAATGTGTAGAGTGGATTGTTATGGCCCGAACTGTAGCTCTTGCAGAGCACAGAGCATCAAAATTTATTTGACAGAATACATGGCTTATCAGAATTCTGCTGCTAACCAAGGATATCAAATTTCCTCAGCCTGAGGAGAATTTTTGTCGACAGTCGAAGGACTGTATTTTTAAGTACCAAACAACATCGCGGAATGCTAAAGTCCCTGGGTAATTGAAAGAGTTACTTGTGCGTAATTTAGTCTCCATGGGTACACGAGGGCGGAAACAGAACCGCCGACACCGAGACAACAAGCCCAACAATAATTTTGAGAATCAATCATGATGAGGTCGAACATTTATGAGCCCATTCAATTGAGATTTTTAAGCTTAGATACTGACTTTTTAAAGATCAAATTTTATCATATTTGTTTTTATTTTTAACTTGGGTCGGTCGTAAAAAAGTCTAACGACAATTCACGATAGCGAGTGTTCATGATTGTGTTGTCCATTGACCCTTTACCCAACATAACGGCCCTGTGCCAATGCATTCTCTTATATATGCGAGTCGACCATAGGTCGCCTCGCATATATAAGAGAATGCATTGGCTTAACACATTAATAATTATAAAATTGTTATAGAATGTAAGAAAAAATGGTAAAAAGTGTTAAAAAAAGTTTTTTTTTAGGCCATTGCATTCTCTTATATATGCGAGGCGACCTATGGTCGACTCGCATATATAAGAGAATGCATTGGCACAGGGCATAACTGTAACCATCACAATGTGGTCAATGAGCCGGTTCCAATGATATCCATATTTGTATGGTTCTATTGAGACAGACCGAAGATATTTTAGGCTGTTGAAGCTTTATTTGGCCGGTTTTGGCCGGTTTGTTGGGTAAAGGGTTAACAGTTCATATTATATATGTTATATATATGAATTGTGTTTGAGTGAGCCTGTATATATACTAGACTCACCAAGTGAGTTTACTAAAATGTTGGGACCCGTAGTGAATTAGTCATAAAATTGAATAACCAAAAATAGTAACTTAGTCGTGCTCTAATAAGAAAGACACATTTAATCCAAATGAACCCCTCAAAAAAGATTATATAGATACCAAAAATATATACACAAAACCTGGGATAACCCGACCCGAAAAGACGGAACGACCCGACCCAAAATACCCATAGGGTGTCCCTGTGTCTCGTGGTCACGCTACTATAATTTCACAGCACGGAGAAACCACCGACCCGAAATCCAACTGACAAACTTGTCCAGATTCACGAATTGAGTACACACTCCTTCGGTGGGTGATTGACTGCTTGATTGATTGAGTGTTTAACGTCGTTTTAGCAGCTAGGCCATATCGCGACCAAGAACATAATCAGGTGTCACAACAGATCGTAGCGAAGCAACTGTGTATATAAATCAGACAGTGGAGTAGACTAAAGCAATGAGATATGTACAAACGAAAGCACACAAGAGGAAATGTTATGCTTGGAGTCGAATATGAATTCAAGAACCGATTAGTGCACGCATTATATAACATGCACAAAAGTAGTACGTTAATCCATAGTTAATAACAAATATTTAACATGAAATTACCATGGCTGCACATCGAAATATGTAGAGCAATTTCTAACATCAGATGTTGCATGGACATGATATTTATAATATTTGATGAGTCGCACATGAACATTTGTCAATGCATCAAGCTGACAGTGGGGTGCGTGAGCCAGAGTGTCATCTTCACTCAACCAACAACTTCAACCCACAAATATTGTTTGGTGTCTTTTATAGTTAACAGTTTCTCAACCAGCATCTGGTCAAACTTTGAATGTTCAAATATTAACCTATCTTTCCGAGAGTCAAACGTTTGAGTGATTTCGGCGATGTATGTTTTGAAGCAACAGGATCATCATGAATATGATGTGTTGTAGTAACTAGCGCAACTTGAGCGGATTTTGTTTGGAACTGTTGTAACATCGCCATATGTTTCCATGGCATGTGCCAGAGCTTCAGGAACAGGAGTGATATCGGTATGGTCAATTTCGGTTGCTTGCGATATACGAATTGTGGTGGTCTGACTGTTGTCTGTCTGAGAGCTGGCATCAGCACACCATTTTTATAGAAACGGCAGCAGAGTATGTGATTGTTTGAATTTTGGTCAAGCACCAACTATTTTCTTTGTATAAAAACAGAATATATGTTTCTGAGCTTTACACCTTTGAAATTTACATTCATTGTCCCATATGGGACATTAACGATCCATTGCAGCACGTGGACTTTGACAGTCAAAACATTTATTTATTTTTGTGCAATCTTACGGTCATGTCTAGAATCATATCAGCTTGCACATATGGTGTCTTTGCTTTTACAATGTTCCTGACCATGGCCATACCCCGGACAGTTAACCCTTTGAGTGCCAGGTCGATTTTTGTATCAACCCATATACCCTGTGCCAATGCATTCTCTTATATATGCGAGTCGACCATAGGTCGCCTCGCATATATAAGAGAATGCATTGGCCTAACCTTTTTTTTTTTTTTTTACAATTGTTTACAATTTTAATAATTTATTCTTATATTCTTTAACATACTTATTTTGTAGGTTTAGGGCCGATGATATCGGATCCTGGCACTCAAAGGGTTAAACATATTATAAACATTGGTTCGGAACACAAGTACTTAAATGTACCTTCATGTACCCAACCTTGAATACCAGTGCATGTTCGCATCGATCTAATGTCAGAAGATATCTATTCAAAGGAACGGTTTGTCCATCAACTGTCTTTGACGTCGTATGGACGCTGTACCTCCATGGTGCCTTAGTGCGTGGTGTCGTGGTGACAACTCAGGCACACATAGATTCGTATTGACATATACGGTCATTATTTGTATCTCTGTGTGGGATATTATTGTCAGACAACCCGGCGTCTATAACAGTGTGTACTTGCAATAGACGATTCCAATGTGATTGTAACGAAACGCCATCGGAGATACCTAAGCTTACTGCCTTAGACATGGGGTGTGTACATATAATCTTCAGCGTAATATTTGCCTTCTTAGTGTTCAGTGAACATTTCTTCAATGTGTCGTCTGCTATGCGATATCGTGTTCATAAGGCTGAGTCTGAGACGCTCACACGATGCCTACCAAACGTTATATACCATACGGTCGTGACGGCGATCTCCAGAAATCAGTGCGGAATACATTGTGCACAGGCGGAAGGTTGCCTTAGGTTCTCGTTCAACCTTGCGACATCTGACTGTTATGTCAGCACAGGGAATCTGGTTACGAGCCAGACAGGAGCAACTGTTTATTCAGGTAGGACATTAAGATCCTCTGTCTATTTTGACACCAAATTATGCTAACTATGGTAATTTTCAGCTTGCCAGGCAAAAGAAAAAATACATGGAATCAGCATCATTGTGTTGAACAGGCATCGCAAAAAGCAAAAAAAATAATCCACAAAAGTATCCAAAACGAGTAGGCAAACTAACTATCACAATCGATAATGTTCTTTATTATCTACTGAATTTGGGAAACGAAACATGGACGGTCTTAAATGTGAATATCGTCGGAATTGCGGTCAGCCTAACAGAAAATGAAAACGTTGAAATGTCACCATTTGGATGTCGATATCTTAGAGTCAGAACCTCGTGTTAAAGGTACTCAATCCGATAAGAGGGTCCCCATATCATCACATTCCAACGACAACAACATTTTTTGAAATTCCGCTTCAGTTATCAGAATCTAATAATTGCCCAAAAATAATGAAAAGCACAATCAACTATAAAATATAGTAAAAAATTGCACAAAACCTGTTATTTATCAACATTTTATTCAACGAAATTTTGCCGGTTTGTCAAATATCTGACACAAAAAGCCACTTGATTTTAGAGTTATCCATCTTTACCCGCAATTTGGTCAATGAAATTCTTCGGGTTGACTGTCTATTGGGCCACTACTATAATTAAAATAATAGATTTCAAACATCGATATCTGATCACTCTGAGCTGTGATGAGTGGGTTCTTCGACTCGAATCAAATATAGTTTAACCCTGAATCCAAGGAAATAGTAATTTGCGAGCGTTAATTCGGGTTGAGTACCTTTAACGGGCTTAGCGGCATTAACCCTTCCATTGTGGGAGCTGCACTGGTGCAGGATTCAACATTGTGTTTACATGCTTAACCTTCTATAATGCCTGAACAAATATTTCAATATTTTGCCTGGCTGAGAGTTGTAATTACATACAATTGACTGCGTTGGGATGTTCTTAACTGTAAATAGTGACATACGTTTTCTCATGTTCCATATATATACATGTGTTGGCTGATAATAAAGTATTACTTACTTATTTTGAGCATAAATATATATATTTTATTAATATCCATCCCTTAATTAATACTATTTCTGATTCGGCAAAAGCCGTCACGTGATAATCCGGAAAAAATTGTCATATTGGACTCCCGAAAGTCATATTGGACTCCCGAGTTTTCAATATGACTTTTTGTCGGGACTCCGTGACGTCACGAAGCAACTCTGCCAAACGAATCGGTGAAATTGTTATGCGCGCGCAATACTGTGGTGGATTTAGCAGACGTTTCTCTTCCGCGTTCAGTTGTATTCACTTCCGTGTTTACTGTTCCAAATCGTGCTTGCTGTTGATAAAATACAGGCTTGTTAAGCGCCGACAAATACCAAAAATAACCACAAAAGTTTTATTCCCAAAATTTGGATAAACACACAGATGGATAATAACAATGGCATTATACAATGTTGTGTACAGTACGTGTTTTCGTGTACTCGTCCAGGTTGTGGTGAAAAGTCATATTGGACTCGACACTCTTTGTCTCGTCCAATATGACTGTTCACCGCAACCTGGACGAGTATAAGGAAAAAAACACATACTGTTCACAACATTGTATAATGACTTTATAATATAGTCCAATCAGTGTGTGGTTCTACCGAGACAATATTCGCACATAACTGGTTTTAACTTCTGTGTGTATTTTGGTGTTAGTTTGAACATACTATATGTCCAAGCTTGGAGCGCGTTCTCTTATAACTAACTTGACATCATATTAAATGGTCCGCTGAGTGCACCTCGTTTTTGAGGTAGGGTTAATAATTGAATCTGTAACCTATATGGACAAACGGTATCTATGTTATGAACCAGGCTATCATGGTCTAAATTTGTTCATCAACTGAGTATTGTTAATACAATACACACTCTAAACCACTATTGGATGATCATGATACAATGTTCAGAAAGCTGTCGCGATCGGTAATATAGAATAACAACTACCGCGATGTAGAGAGCCTCAACACGTTCACAACTGTCTGCCGAAATTCATCTTACATGTGTATGTTCATTGTCATCACTTGCAATTTCTGTCTTTCATATTACTAATTGTTTCACTGTTTAAAGCAGTGACCAACTATTGTACTATTTGTAAGATATCGCACTCTTATGACTAATGTGTAGGGTTTCTATACACAATGTGTAGCCCTGCTACACACTCATTGTTCATTTTTGATCTTAAACATATTTGTGTAACTAGTATATGTGTAGTTTTATGTACGTACACACATTGTGTAACAATTTTTACACAATACATGGTTAAATTTCTACACATTTATACACACTGTTGTGCATAAAATCAACACACATCCCTTACACATTGTGTGTAGATTTTTACACATATAGATCGTAGACAAGAATGTAAGTTCAGTATTCCGAACTGTGGGTATATAGTATTGATGACATATGGAGATTTATATGTTAAAACTTTCATGGCGTACAACGGTACGTAATATTTTGCTCTGTCATGTGTGAGTTTTCGTGAACAAACCAGGGTAGTGGCGTGGTTGCATAATATTAGTATTACCGTATTACAACAGTCATATAAACGAGGCAAAGGGCAGTATTCGGCATGAAAGTTTAAAACAAATAAATCCTCATATATCATTAATACTATACCCACAAGTCGGAATTCTGAACTTACATTCCTTGTCTACGATCGCTTTAGATTGTATTCCAAGAAATATACTCCAACAATATGGCCGTCATGTAGCAGACTATGAAACTGAAGCCGCCGCAATGCGTATGCGCTACGTTCTTACACAATTGTGTGTAACAAAATATACAAATTATGTGTAGAACGGCCCTTGGTCAATGTGTTTGTATGTAAAACTACACATTGCTATGTGTATTAACCGGGTTCACACATTTGATGTGTAATCGTTTATACACATTAATTATAAGAGTGCGCATGAAGATAGATTATTGTGATTCAGCTCCTGTGAACTCACTCAATCTCACTCAATCCTAAAAATGGTCTGCTGTATAACAATGGCTGCGATAAAACCCCAACCCAAACATACCTCAACGACCAAATAACGTCCATTGCTCTGAAATACAAAGAACATTTCAGCGCCGTGATAAACAATGTTAATTCATCGCTTATCTTATCTTTAGATAGTGAAAATCATCGACGTTGTCTGTCGAAAAATAAATTTGCAACACTTGACCTTCCTGTGAACTTTCAACGTAATTACATAATTAACGACATACCTAGTTAGAAAGTATGGGTCATCTATTATATATTTTGGAAGATCTGCCTGTCTGTCTGTCTGTCTGTTTCCAATGGACTCGAAAACGGCCGAGCCGATTTCGATGAAACTTGCTATGTTGGGGTATTTTCGGTCGGGGAGTGACATTAATTTGCCCGTGCGACGTGACCTTGACCATGAAATCGGGTCATTTCAAGGTCAAACGCACGAATATTACGGGATTTTGATGAAACTTGGTATGTGGGGGTATTTTCGGCCGGGCAGTGCCATAGGCCTATTAATTTGCCCGTGCGACGTGACCTTGACCTTGAAATCGGGTGATTTCAAGGTCAAACGCCCGAATATCACGGGATTTTGATGAAACTTGGTATGTGGGGGTACTTTCGCATGGGGAGTCTCATAAGCCTATTCATTTGCCCGTGCGACGTGACATTGACCTTGAAATCTGGTCAATTCAAGGTCAAATCGCGAATTTTGATGTGATTTCGACGAAATTTGATACGTAGGGTTACTTTTGTCCACTGAGTGTACTGGACGGGTCGAGTCGTGACCCCGACCTGACCTTGACCTTCAAAATGATCAATTCGAGGTCAAATCGGGTAAAACCGGATGGATTTCGACGGGCAGTACACCTATCTATCTATCTAGAATTACATGTCAACTCCCTTTTCGGGCATTACATACAGGTAGACCTACAATTTATCGGAAGCAACGCCATTCATTCAATGGCAAAATCTTCCAACTATGTTCTAGTTCAAATCAAAGGCAATTTTATTATGTTGTCACATTGCCAGTGTAAAATGGTTGGCGATTATCGCAATACGATAGGAGAACACAGTGTGCGTAACGTAACTATCACAAGTATAACGTACTCTGATAACTTATCGCAAATTTCATGCTTAACTTAAGAAATTTTAAACATATCATCTTCGGCTTGTTTTATTTTATTTTTATGAAAAGGAATAATAAATGGGGTGATACATATATATTTATAACGACAAATAGAATCAAACTAGCCATTTTCCCGTGAAACCTTGAACAGGCAATCCAGGTACAAACATTTGTGATATCTGAGTACGAACGTCGGAGTGTTCCCCTGTCGTGTTGCGATAATCGCCAACCGTGTAAAATGATGTTTTGTGGATAACTTCCTGTTTGGGTATTTATTGAAAACTGGACCTAGGAAATGGAAAATTAATAAATTTTCGAGACATCTCTGAATGAGCCATGAATCAATACACTGTCCCAAGCTGGTACATCTACCTGTTGTATATTAAGATTGCATAAAACAAAACTAAGGTTGCATAAAGCAAAACTATTGGCTATCACATGTATTAGCAGAAGGCCAGGTGGTCACAAATTAATTTGGGCTTAATAATCTACTCTAGATACATTTTGTAATGGGAGATGTCTTGGGGAAAATGTTTGAGATCCAAAGATATTTACCCTAAATAATTTAGGAATGAGCCAATCGCTCACTCGCTGAAATGTCCATATGCTTTAATGCATCTACATATATTTTCTTTTCATTTTATGTATCCACATGCATGCGCGGAGTAGTATTATCGTTATACTAGCACGCAGTCTAACAGGATACTATATATTATAACTATCATTCTTAAGACTTATAACATTGATTAAATATGTTCAATTTTAGTTGGTTTATAACCACGGCCAGGATCAAAATATGAATTCTAAAGCTATGTGCGCATTCTAAACTTTAGACTAAAGCAATGCGCACATTATGTCAATTTATATTTCGCTTCAATCAGATTAAATAACTGTGTAAAGTAGACGTTTGTTTTCAATTGTTGCAATTGATAGTGACATATTGACTAATTTCGTTTAAAAAAGGAAACAGGGTCGATTAATCGGGTGAATATGCACACATCTTTCGTGATACAAATCATTTCACACAAAAATATAGCGATCCAAATTAATTCTAAATCAGTTTTCAAAACTTAGTATCACTTAAAATAGTGCTAGAAAATTTTTGCAAGTGGATCGAACAAAATCTCCTTTTGGTTTTAGTGACCACACACCCGGCATCGTGTCCTACATTTTTTCCGACACCCCCTGAATGATTGATTGGGGCTTAATGTCGCTAGGGCCGGATAGGTGCAGAAAAGCCCGCACGGACACAACACACCAATTCTGAGACCATCAGCCTTTATGTGATGAAACCACCGAACACTGGCAAGTAACTGACAACTTGACCAGATAACAGGAGTGATACTTGCCAGCCCCCTTTCCTTGACCCAATCGTGGAAAAACCCATGGAGGAAAATCCAGGGATAGCGGGCTTCGGACTCACCCATATATTACTGCATGGTCTGTCTATGTCAACTCAAAGGACCATCCACCTTACCAACTGGACCACGGTTGAAATTCAAGGAAAAAGAAAAATACCTGTATGTCGACTCGAAGGACCATCCACCTTACCAACTGGACCACAGTTGAAATTCAAGGAGAAAGAAAAATACCTGTACCTTGAAAATACTCCAGAATTCTGTCAGAATAGTCTCCGGAAAAGCTTAGATTTCATAGACACAACGCTGTAAATTATAGTGATAACAAAACATCTGGCAAGTAGATACCGGTACCGCGAAATACGATAAATATTGTGCGAGTTCGACGACAATAATTAGTTAGTAATATGTTCAAGTGACTCACAAGTAAATATCGAATGACGATACATATATTTGTAAACAAACATTGCAAATAATATTATTGGACGGAAAGTCGCAAGACTTGTTCCGTATTATGATGATAATGATGATGATATGATTGACAGAACAAACCACTATTATGATGATCGTGTCGTTATTTGTTTAAAATACGTATCAATTGACACATACCCACCCGTTCCCTCATTAAAAGCAACATATTTCGATCATTTTAGGGGAACTCCGCGAATTCGGGGACTACCGCAAATAGGAACCTACTGCAAATTGTCACACCGATCAGCACCAATTAACGAACCGTGGCGGACTCGGCTGTATCCGACTAACCTCTTTAAAATACGTATCAATTGAGATATACGCACCCGATAATTCCCTCATTAAAATCAACATATTGCGACCATTTTAGGGGATCTCCGCGAATTCGGGGACTTTCGCAAATATCTCCGCAAAAAGGGGACTTACTGCAAACTGTCACGCCGATCAGCACCTAATTAACGAACCGGTGGCTGACTCGGCTGTCTTAGACTACACTCAGGCAACACGTATCAATTGACATACGCATTTTACAAATTATTCCCAAAATAACCGGAAAAAAAACATTATCTATTTATAAAATTCCCAGCGGACCACAGCTTTCTAAAATATGTAGAACAGTATACACTGGGGGCGTTAATAATTACTTCACAAAATCCTAATGGGTTCCCACGCCGTGTGTGTACGGGGTTGGGCGGTTGTTGGAGTTGTGGCTAATTGAGCTAAAATATACATTTCAGAAACGCAACATACGATTACTGGTAAAGGTTGGCACAATTCGCCCATCCCCGTACACCACATATTGTATTCACTATTTCGTTTTTCTCGGTAACACCCTATAATAGTATACTCATCAGATTGTTCCCCATAGTAAGTGTCGTGTACTAGTGGGTGAAGTAGCTGCCAATTGAGCCAGAGTCGACATATCAC
The DNA here is from genome assembly GCA_032622095.1 of Siphonodentalium dalli. Classification (NCBI taxonomy): domain Eukaryota; kingdom Metazoa; phylum Mollusca; class Scaphopoda; order Gadilida; family Siphonodentaliidae; genus Siphonodentalium; species Siphonodentalium dalli. The sequence goes on from CP136063.1 coordinate 264,168,224, forward strand.
ATAAGTATTCAACATGCCGTTACTATTCACCAGTATCCCTATATGATACAGTCAGCTTGCTAAGTTGATTAATAAAGATGGCTAATTTGATTAATCAAGATAGCGAAGATCATAAATCAATGTATTAAGTTGATTAATCAAGATAGTGAATAAAGTTGCGTGGTGGTTCTACGCTACCGTACAATAGTACATTTTGATTGAATTGTTTTCTCTTAGAAAACTTGTATGTGAAATATTTGTAAGACTCGTAGGTTTATTTCGGAAAAGCCATACCCAGGTGCCTTCAAACATAGTTTTGTTTTTACCCTGTGCCAATGCATTCTCTTATATATGCGAGTCGACCATAGGTCGCCTCGCATGTATAAGAGAATGCAATGGCCTAACAATTTTTTACAATTTTAATAATTATTTCTTGTATTCTTTAACAATATTATAATTTCACCCATACAGAGCCCCAGACAAACATGAGCAGACGACACACTTCTATATGCTTCTATATATGCGTGGGGCTCTCTGCAGGGTAATGGATGTTATCATGCAGCATTCTAAGTGTAAACTATACAGAAATATTTGTCAGGAAACGGTAGATAATCTTTACATATAACTACACTAATTGATTTTTAGTATGCCAGACCTATTCATTACCCATACTGTGGGGTAGGGCATCATCTCATGCTGCCATTCCATTGTTTTCTTTCACAACATTTACAGAGAAGAATAACAGAAGAGGGGAGTATGTCGGCTGTTACAAAGACACAAGCAACAGAGAAATGTGCATCAGGATCAAAGGATCGTTCGTGGGGCGTGATTTCTGCATTGATTACTGTGGAACCAGGGGTAAGCATGTGGCTTCAACCTAACTTGGTTTAATAATGTGACACGATGTCGGTAAAGTTTATTGAACCAATCGTCAGCTCATCAGGTAAAAAAAAACGGAATAAATTGATACTTGCAATAACGATGACGCGTATAGCAATGACGCCGTGAACATTTACAACAGTTTCCATAGTCTAGACGATTTTTTAAAAACAAGACCTTTAGCACAATTTTCCCGAAAAAGTAGGCCTCCGGTTGATTTTAAATAATACTTGTCTTCTAAAACAATTGAGTCACGGATGCAGACTGATTTCAATGTCCTTGACCTCGAAACTAGTGAGGAAAAATATGGCCATCAAATTATTCAAACTTCCATGTGTAATGTTTTAGCGCAATTTGAATTGTATTATGCATAATATGTTGTGATGTCATGTCCAAGATGTCGTATCTTGATGGGATAAACGGCTGTTTTCGCTCATATCTCATAGAACGACTTTTCCTTTTGTTTAACTTATTGTAAATACTGGCTCTTTCTCCAACTGTCAATGTCAACTGACTATTTGTACAACAAAATGCCATATGTTATATTCCGGACCCTCTCAGATTGTTTCAAAGAACGCGGAGTGAAATGTAGCAACACACTGATATCCAGCTTGAAGTGTCTCAAACAGATGGTCAATGTCGCTTCGGTTGTCTTTAAAACCAACCATACTATGTTCAGTTCTCGGACTGGTGTATGGTATTGGTACCCTGCACCTATACATGTACGTGATATAACTTCACTCCACTCATTATCTCTTATAATTCCCGACAATGGTCGTAAAATTGAATATGTGGTTGTTCAGGCTCCCCACGAAATGGTGTGTGTCAGTGTATTCTCAATTATATGGAAAATACATCGTAAAGTGTATACTTGTATGAGTTTTATAATGTTATGATGTTATGACACTGCTTCCTGCATCGACGATACCGTTTCTACCAGACAACTTTGCTACTACTCTACGCCACTGAAAAGATGGCAACAATTTTACGAATTATATATTAAACTCTCGCCACCACAAATTCATGCCGAAAGTGGGAACAATAACCTCTTGGGACGCTCAATATAAACGACCGTTCATCACTACGTCTGGCACTAAGCTTCAATGACTAAACACTCGAATCCTAGACCTATCGATTCCGTAATATCACAACGCTAAGAGAAAATTATAAGTGCGGAATAGAAACAGAAATTGAATCCATCTGCCACATATTCTGAGACTGTAACCATGTCCAGTCTTTCTTTAAAATATCAAAATATCTAAACGTGAACAGACAATGGCATCAACTTAACTGTTTCAAAAAAATAAAAGACTATACCACTTGGAGCTATGCCATTGAAACCCAAAATCGTAATTAACTACTTTGTATTCAATATCAAACAATAAAACTTGAACGAATGCTTTGATGAACTCTGATTCCGATATGACTGTGATAACGTCATATCGGATGCTCGAGTGCGATATGCTAATGCATGTGTTCAACCAGCGACCATTCGGATGCGAGACACGAGATGTTCAGTTATTGAGTTTTCAGAATTCCACCTTGTTCATGAGAGTGATGTCGAAAAGTTCATGTTAAGCATGAAAAGCAAATCATGCCTATTAGATCCTGTTCCAACTAAATTTCTCAAATGTGAATCCGTGAGAATTCAAGCCGTTACAATTTTTACTAAGGTGATAAACAATTCTTTGATGGATGGTATTGTTCCTGGTATCATGAAAAATGCAGTTGTTACACCGATTCTTAAAAAGGCTTCTTTGGATCGAGATGTTCTTAAAAACTATAGGCCTGTATCCAACTTGTCATTTATATCGAAAGTTTTAGAGAAAGTAGTTAGTCGACAGCTATTAGACCATGTCAATCGTTATTCTCTTTTCGACAAGTTTCAGTCCGCATACCGGAAACATCACTCGTGTGAGACTGCGCTGACGAAAGTGAAAAATGACATTGACCTGTCCTTGGATCGTGGCAACTGTGTGCTTCTTCTGATGCTTGACTTAAGTGCGACATTTGACACTTGCGATCATACCATTTTATTAGGACGGCTTCGTAGTGATATTCGAGTGAGCAACATCGCACTCGAATGGTTTAAATCATACCTTACTAACAGGAAACAACAGGTACTTATTGGCGAGACTCTCTCAGAGCAAGTATGCCTGGATGTTGGTGTCCCTCAGGGATCCATATTAGGGCCTCTGCTGTTTTTGATTTATACTCTGCCTTTGGGACGTATTCTAGAAAAATATGCAGTCAAATATCATCTCTACGCCGACGACACTCAGGTGTATTTAGAATTTTCTAGAAAGGATTTAAATTCGTATCATCAAGCTAAAAAACATCTCGAGGACTGCTATGTCGATATCAAAAACTGGATGTTGGAAAACAAACTCAAACTTAACGACGACAAGTCAGAATTTCTCGTTATTGGGTCAAAATATTCACTGAGTGCCCTTTCGCAATTTGTCAACAACAACGACGAGTGCCGTTTCGATATACACCTGGGCCAAAGTGTGATAACATCATGCATAGATCTACGCAATCTTGGAGCCCATTTTGACTCAACGATGTCCATGGACAAAATGGTTTCGAACTTGATCCGAGTTTGTTATTACCACCTTCGCTGCCTCCGACGCATTCGAGGATACTTAAGTGATGATGTCATGAAGCATGCAGTTATCTCACTTGTATTGTCTCGGATCGATAATTTAAACACTGTTTTGACGAACATCACGCAAGAGAATATTCGGCGTATTGATCTTGTGATAAATAGCTGCGCCCGATTGATAAAAAATGTCGCCAAATTCGACCATATCACACAGACGCTAATACAGGAGCACATTATGACATTCGAATTCAGACTTAAGTTCAAATGTGCGGTGACTATATACAAATCATTGAGAAAGACAACGCCTGAGTACATATCTGATATGTTTGTCCTAAAATCCGGCAGAGTTACGCGTTCAACGACAAGCGGTTTAGACATTAGGACAATAGCGAAACCCAACGTGAATTACGGTAAAAAATGTTTTCAGGAATTGGCTACGCAGGTATGGAACGGTCTGCCACAAACTGTTCGACGATGTTCTACATTGAAGGATTTCAAAACCGATCTCAAAACTTTACTTTTTAGACAATGTTTCCCGCAAGTTAATCGTTAAGTTTAAATCTAGTTCTTAGTCATCATCTTAACTTCCTTTACCTTATTACTATGCTTTTTAAATTTTACATTTCAATGTTATTTTTGTCGCGCTTTGTTGTAAAGCGCATTGAAACTTTATTGTATAATGCGTTTTTAAATGTATATAATAATAATAATAACGTATTGGCACGGTGCAATATGGAGATAACATTTCAACTAGCAAGTGGTTAATTCTGGAGAAAGCACCAGCCGTCTCACAATAGTACTCACCTGATAAAACTATTCCGTTTATCCTGGCAAACCGAAAACAATTTGTAAGTTAATAACTACGTTGACATGATTTTGCTAAATTTTCTTGAGGCACACAGAGATCAAATCGCGATCTTAGGAATGTCATACAAATAGCTAGGTGCATCTAACTTTTTTATTTTTGGATATTCAACAATGACAGTATCCATATTTGGATTGTACATATTTATGTAAATTGACCATATATTATACATTCCTCTTTGAGTAACAAACAGTTTAAGTCAATGAAATTGCTGCAAGTGTATGTTGTATGCAAGTTGGTATTCACCGCTGACAGCCAAAATTGCGACATGAAGTATCGAAACGTACTACCCTTCACTCGTATCTCTATGACTCAACTTTGGAATTCAGGCTTACCATGGCAACCAAATTGAATATAACAACAATCATTCTTGAGTTTCTTGAAGGCAGCAAAACAGTCTGGTCATGGCTGTAAAAATTACGATCAGGACACAGGAATTGTTTGACACTGATATCGCTTACATCATAAATATTTGTTTAAATGTGAGAACAATGCTTTCTACATGTTTCTCCAAAGACAACAGAGGAAACTAGTACAACCAATAGCTACAAAGTTATTTCAAACATGTTGGACCAAGATACATGAGAACAAATTTTTCTGGGTTCAAGAAACTCAAGAATGATATTTTCCTTTAATAAGATCATAAAATATAGCTGCATAGTATCGTCTTAAACAAATTATGCAACACAAATCTAAATCTAGAGTGTTTTTCTTGAAGCTTGAAAATGATTTTGTTACAGGTTACACGTATGCTGCATAGTTTCTTCTTACAAAAAATTATTCGACACAAATCTAAATCTAGAGTGTTTTTCTTGAAGCTTGAAAATGATATTTTACAGGTTACACCTATGCTGGAGGACAATTCGGCGATGAGTGCTACTGTTCCCAATCGATCGGTTACTATGGCAAACGACCGGAATCAGAATGTTCAATGAATTGTGCTGCTCAGCCATCCATAAAGTGTGGAAAGGGATGGAGATCGAGCGTGTGGTACACTGGGCCCTAGGATGGAGATCGAGGACTTGAGATGAATATGGGGTCGATATTCTGATATTCGGACAAGGGAGACGCTTGTTTTAACCCTTTCTATACTAAATACTCGTCGATGAGTAGTTCCCGAATGAAATGTTCAGATAGAAAGTTCAACAAACGACCATATTTGTTGAACATACTATCTGAACATTTCCCACTAATGAATATGAATCATTCTGCTTTTGTATTATCGTTTTTTCTGTCTGTCGTCTACTTGTATTACCTGAACATCCCTCCAAATTAATAACAGATCGTTCCCAAGTATACTTTTAAAACAGGTTGGGAGAATACATACAGTACAGCAAGGGTTAAAATGGCGCTAAGGTGAACAATTGTGTCACCCCCACCTGAAATCATCATTTCTGAAATGTTAAAATCGAGTGCGATTGCATCAATTCAGGCCATGCAAGTCAAGTGAATGTCGTCCTATGTTTATTGTGGAGCCGCCAACTGGCTTACAGAACAATGAATTAAATTTTATTCGACAGTAACTGGATGAATTACCTTATTGTTATATGTTGTACTCTACAGAGAGGGTACATGTCAGACAAAGCGACTGGCGTACAGAACAATAAATTCAATTCGACTTCGACATTAGCTGGATGAATTGGCGTATCGTTACGTGTGGTACTCTACCAGAGGGTACAAATAACTTGCTTACACGGCAATGGATTCAATTCGTCTATGACATTAATTCGATGAATTGCCGTATTGTTATATGCTGTACTCTGCAGAGAGGGTACATGTCGGACCAATAGACTGGATTACAGAGCAATGAATTATATTCGACTATGACATTAACTGGATGAATTAGCTTATTGTTACATTTGGCACTCCACACAGAGGGTACAAGTGTCTGGTTTACAGAACAATGAGTTCAATTCGACTTCGACATTAACTGCATGAATTGGATTATTGTTATATGTGGTACTCTACAGAGAGGGTACATGTCGGACCAATCGACTGGATTACAGAGCAATGAATTCCATTGGATTTGATATTAACTGGATGCAATAGCTTATTGTTACATGTGGTACACTACACAGAGGGTACACGTCCGACCAAGCGACTGGATTACTGAACAATGAATTCATTTCTATCTTTGACATTAACTGGATGAATTGGCGTATCATTACATGTGATACTCCACACAGAGGGTACAGAGCAATGAATTCAATTCGACTATGACATTAACTGGATGAATTGGTTTTATGATTATTGTTACATGTGTTACTCTACAGAGAGGATACACATCGGACCAAGCGACTGGATTACAGACAATGAGTTAAATTCGACTTCGACACTAACTGGATGAATTGGCTTATTGTTATATGTTGCCCTCCACACAGAGGGTGCAAGTGACTGGCTTACATAAAATGAATTATCTTCAACGATGACATTAACTGGATGAATTAGCTTATTGTTACACGTGGTACTCCACACAGAGGGTACAAGTGTCTGGCTTACAGAACACTGAATTCTTTTCGACTTTGACAGTAACTCGATGAATTGGCGTATTGTTACATGTGGTACTTTACAAAGAGGGTCTGTCGGACCAAGCGATTGGCTTACATAACAGTGAATTCAATTCGACGTTGACATTAAATGGATGAATTAGCTTATTATTACATGTGGTATTCTACGCAGAGGGTACATGTCGGACCAAGCGACTGGCTTACATAATTTTAGATTCAATTCGACTTTGACATTAAATATACTCGATAAATTGGTTTATTGTTACAAATGGTACGAGTTACACGGCTGCTTTCTGAGAGGGGAAATGGTGTGGTATGCAACAGATGAGATTCATAAGGGCGATACGAGAGTAAGCGGGGCATACCATACCGTATCACCCAGCAGAAAGCCGTTTTACGTATTAATTCCCTCCGCAATGTTTTCTCTCCCCTATTTTTCTGGGTAACTACAGTTCTATTCGGGGTGTACCTACACGTTTTATGACCATGTACATCTTGTTGCCTCTACTTAGCAGGAATTTCGTTTGTCGTGTGATGTCGGGTGATATGAATCCAAAAAATGAACTAAAAACGTAACTCTAGTTTCAGCCTGTTCTCCTAGATAATCAGCTAAGAATCGCCTCATTTTGAGTTGATAATGTGCTGAAAATTAGAGCGTTTCATTCACATTTTCGACTCCTAATGAGGCACTGCTAAGCAGATTATGTGCGGACAATGATACAAATAGGCCAATGTCTTTTCATGTGTACGCTCTTTGGCATGTGTTTTCACTGAGGCCGGTGCCATAAAACGAAGTAACAGATATGACTCCATTAATTAAATAATCACAGTATGTACCTATTTCAGGTCGATTATGTGCGTATTGCGGCGAGGATTTGTTGCAAGTTTGTTCAGACTGCTTGTAGGATGATGGGGATATAGCTGCTTTTCACAGTTGTGTCCGTGAATACGTGTTACTCATGTTTGCTTTTCTAAATTTATCTATAAATATCGACCAATTACAGGCTATAATTGGTTTAAACTAGGAAACATATCATTACACATTAGTATGATAACGATTGTACCATGTTGTTGATTTCCAGATCATTAGCACTCCACGTTTACGCATATTAAATTGTGAATTATATTTAGGCTTTTAAATCACATTTGAACAGATTATCTACCCGGAAGATAGTCAGAATGATAAGTTTAAATGTTCACTTCGAATTTCAAAAATACCATTCTATCTGGTGATGGATATGATATCCCCGAAACTCCAAATTGTAATGGGAATTTGCGATTAAAGACCTTCCATCACTATTGTTGGAAAGAAATCAATCCTATAGTTAATATCGCGTCCTGCTTCATAGAACAGAACAGGTGAAAACCACACAATAACAATGCTTTTATAGACGCAAACATAAACTGTGACGCGAATTAATTGTAAGATTTATTGGTGCTCTTATAAATACTTTGAGTAGATCGCTTGAAGGAGAAAATAAACGTTCAGTTTAAAATAAAAATTGCTTGGCTAAGGAGAGAATATGAAAATGCAAAACATACAGTAATGCCCTAACAAATCGACTCCTTAACCACAGCAGAACTATGGGTAACTTCTCAGGATTTAGTCGGAAATATATATATATATTTTTTTAAATGTTTATTGAAGAAACAATCACATTGAGGCATGTCAAATACAGAATGTTCAATGGCATTGATATGTGTATACAGATATGGCATTCCTCGCGTTCACGCATATCTCTTTCTTACTGCACGCACTCGCCTGGCTCACAGCATTCGCACACCAGTGGTATAAAGTTATATAATACATAAATATATGCATATGCATAGTATATATAGTAAATGTATTATAAATATGTCGGATGTTTCGGATGGACTCAACTCTCAACATAGAGGCTATTGTGGAGATGGTGGTAGATAGTATATGTTTTAACTGACTGCGTGATAATCGATAGGAAATATGGATTGTTGCCATTCATTTGAAAGCTCTCATCACCGAATTGCGACCGCTCCTACCAAAAGCTCACCAAATCCGCTGAAGGAGTTACTTGCATTTACAAAAGTATATCATGGAATAGAACAATAGTAGTTGCATTATTAATGTTGTATGAATCAACTCTCCCCAAAGTAGCTGGACAGTCTCACAATGGCTCAGAGGGCAGGTGAATTAGATGTTTAAGGGATACGGTAATGGCTATATATACGAATATTTGCCTGTCTGTCTCTTTCCGCTATAAGCATTGGTGGGGTCATATGTAGGACGCCAAAGAGGCATATATGGCAAGGAATGTGAGCAGAATAAAACAGGGTCACCATTTTGGGTTCACGTAGAGGCCCTTGATACAAGTGGAAACAGACATCCCACCCAGTGTAATGTGTATTTGCCTGTCTGTCTCTGACCGCTAAAAGCATTGGTGGGGTCATATGTAGGACGCCAAAGAGGCATATATGGCAAGGAATGTGAGCAGAATAAAACAGGGTCACCATTTTGGTTTCACATAGAGGCCCTTGAGACAAGTGGAAACGGACATCCCACCCAGTGTAATTTTCATTGCAGTCCGTTTCAGAGCCAGTTTAGAATTCATCCTTTTCAACTTTCAGACCATGCTTAGTATTCCGTGCAATTGACGTCACTCACCGGATACAAAATGGTGGATTTGTTTGTTTAAATTGTTTTTAATTTTTTCTGAGACGATTGAAAAGCTGGAAACAGAGGAAACAAACCATTCGCTAACAATATTAAGATTCCGAAGCAATTTTATTTCAAGTTGATTCAGTGGAAACATCACGAAACAAACTGGGACAGTGGTTACACTATCTATTCTTATTTTTTTATATTTATCCTGAGACGATGGAAACGCTGGAAACAGAGGAAACAAACCATTCCCTAACAATATTAAGAATCGGGAGCAATATTATTTCAAGTTTATTCAGTGGAAACATCACGAAACAAACTGGGACAGTGGTAACACTATATATACAGGCAAATATGAATGGCCGGACGATCATCATAGTAGACACAGTGAACGCTGTCGCGCTGTGGCATCCTCAATACACGCATGTTAGTCAATGAGTCAAGATTATGGATTCATATGGCCATTTAAAGTTAAATTGATTCATTATTTTCTTTTTGGAAATACCCTCACAATGTCTTGAACCTGGTACAGTTAATATGTTATGAAACACAGTACATATGCATATCAATTGACATGAGTTATATGACCTCAAATGTGGTGTTTCATCATGCCAATACTGTGCCATAGTCAATTTAGACCAACTCCATACACTTTAACTCACGTTTTGTGTAGGGATATTTTTGCACACAATCGAGTGAGGGAATTAATGTAAACCCATTAACTAAGCCCTTCCCTTTGCTCTAGTGATTAAAACAATAGACGGTAAAATATGGATTACAGCTGAGAAATTGTGGTTTCGAAATTATATAAACACCTAAATGTTGGAGGCACACACATGTATCAGCGTGGGCATAGCCAGTTGTTCTACGGGGAAGTTGGCTGCAAGAGTATGCATAGGTTCACTTCAACGTAACAACAAACAAATTACTTCCGAGATAAAATGTGAGTTATCTGTGAAGACAACGTATACAGACAAGGTCCTGGCACTGACATTTATCTCCACCGCGAATGCATTGCATCAGGTTGAAAATTGTTACCCCTGATTAAATGTGGATGTTTATTGAGCAGTAAACTGATGTGAGGGAGCTCAAAGGTTAATATTTCAAGAAATATATATTCCAGAGGAAAGTGAAGTGGCGCTCGTATCACGCTGAATGTCTTCCTACTATCGATCGAATGCAACCAGGGAGCTCATAACGTAATATTGACCCATAAACTATATATTTATGTGCATGTACAAGTGCTTTCGCTCACAAAAAAAGAATGTCGATGAACCTAGTGACACATACCAAAACTCATTTGAAAGATGCCAACGCTATCAACCCCCACAACTTCAGCGTTTATTTGTATAAACCACATAACCCCTACAACACAGACAACATATCAAGCTAGTTATCAAGGATAATTTATATGCTGAATCAATTCACACAATTTATCAGAACTCGAGTAGTCTCTCTACCAACATCCATACAGTAGGTGTCACCACATAGACATAATTGAACTTTCCTCAATTATGTTCAGGTACAAACAGGCGAGGGACTTGGTAACTGACACCAGAGGTTAACAACTATCAACGGAGAAGTCTGAACAGTGTAGTCCGAGATTCAAAATCGAAGAACAATTTTTCTTGTTGCAGTGACATCTAAGTTTGCGACCGTGGCACTTGTAAATCTTTGAGCCACGATCGACAATGCACCCATTGATTTCTGGCACAAACTATTGCTGCAAGCAATTGCAGCATTCCGAACCAATTAAGCACTATGCTGCTTCTTAATCCGGCCAAATGACACAGTCTTCGACACCGATAAGCTATTAGTTAAAATAATTATATAATTATTGTCATTTGCCTTTCCCTCATGATATATTATGTTTTGACATTTTGTTTCTCTCTATTTGTTTACGATTAACATTTGATGCAATATTTCGAATCCTTATAGTTGACATCGACAAAATCAATTAAATTTTTCTAAAAAAAATTAAACCTTGCTTGAAGCCACACTGCGGTTCACACGGATGCACCTAATATTATTCGCTTTTAAATATTTGTCAGCTATAGCAATAGGTCGAAAGTACCTGAACTATTTATCTACGAGCATTATAAAATGCTGCATTGGAGTAATAACAATTACAACTTCGAACACGATGTTCTGGCCCTGAACAAAAACTGCTATTTGTATTCTGGAGTCGAAACGGAATGTCCAGAAAAGTATTGTTGAGTTATCTTAACATGATGCTAATGCATGCATTTAAAGGCACGGACGGCGTTCGTTGCAGAAATATTTATATTTGTTCAAATCGCCATCAACAGAAGGAACACCAAAATATATACAGTTCCGCTCATGTGCCAAACATAATAAGCGCGTAAGCGCGTAAATGGTATACTGTCGTCAAGACGTACTATGGTGTACGTAAACAAGAGACTGCTCGTGTTACAGAAGTTGTGCTTCTGTTTACATAACACAGCGCAATTATATTGGTTAGTCACACACAAATGATATAAACGCTCTTTATAATTTCCATATCAGGAAAATCGTAACAAATAACGCTCTTTATGTTTACCATATCCGGATCTAAACAAAAGCCAGGAAAAGTAACGTGTTTTGCTTTTGTTTACATAAAAAAGGGGACAAAATTGACAATAACATACTGTTTATGCCATATTTCTGATTGGCATAAGAACAAGGTATGTCTATATTTTACTATCATTTCTGTTTATTGCGGTTTTTGACGGAGGTGAATATTTTAACAGCATATTATACCCAACGCCGTCAGTATCTTTAAACGCCCTGCTTTCTCTTCATTTTGATCATCAAACCTATGTACCATAAACGTATAGACCATAAACATACATACCATAAACGTATCAGAGCGACGACAGCTCTACATTTTCTTCCTATGATCTGCAGATACATTTTTACACGGCCGCTGACTAAAAAATTGACACAAACGAAACGATCTCAAAATTTTCGGAAAACATAAGAAACAAAGAATGTATTTATTTTCAGCGCTATATATACGAATTTGACCCGCCATATCAAATCCAGTCGTAAGTCGGGATTTGTTTTTACCCTGTGCCAATGCATTCTCTTATATATGCGAGTCGACCATAGAATTGGCCTAACAATTTGTTACAATTTTAATATTTTTTTCTTGTATTCTTTAACAATTTTATAATTTCACCCATACAGAGCCCCAGACAAACACGAGCAGACGACACTCTTCTATATGCTTCTATATATGTGTGGATCTCCCTGCAGGGTAATGGATGTTTTTTATTTTATGTCCTAAAAATTGTAAGAAACATTTATTTAAAAAAATGATTAAAAATTGTTCGGAAATCTTCATTGTTGGTATATTTTGAGATACCTCTTTCCAAATTTTGTAATTTTGGGGTTAGAACCGTGCGATAGCGCAAGGATATCACGCACTCTAAGAAAAATGTTTGGTTTCAATATGCCTATCGCGCACATGTATATACATATCCTTCAGTATATTCATTTTAATACTAATTTGGTTTTCCAATGGTCCTCCATTAGCAGTTGTAAATTTAACTGAATTATCCAGTCGTCCGTCACCAGTTGTAAAATAATTTGATTGTAGTTGTCTTACCCATTTTGTGCCTGGCTCACTGAACTGACCTCCCCGTCTCCCACAGACAGGTACAAGTAACCATCATCACCGAAGAGCACCTACAGAACCAAATCAACATATGGTAACGCTTGTTGGAATTATGCACTCAATTATATATTGCAGAGATTTATGAACACATTTTATGCTAGAGTTTGCATTGTTACTGAACGAAATCGAGCCAGAATCAAAATAGAAACCCATACCCTACAGGTATACTTGAGGATCGGTTCTGTAATAATTGTCATGGAATTATTCGCGCGGGTGATCGTTAAGGTCTATATATAATATATCATTGTGAAATTGTGCGAATCTAAGAAAGTGGTCATGACACAAAATTATGTGTATGTACACCATGTCCACTATATGTCATGGGTTACTATAACAAATTAATTTTTAATAAGCAGATTTAAAAGCATATATACGGTAATGAGTGTCGCCTTTTATAACACTCAAAATTGGCGTGATCTCTTAATACATTTTATTTATAATACTCACATCGCCGCCATTTGCCCGGCCTTCTGGCATTTCAATCCGCAAAAGAGACTTCTCAGTCATTGGCGAAAGTAATCCACCCTTTTCCGTAAGTTCGATCAGTTCGCCATAATGACCTCCTGTCTGGTCCGTAGTTACATAAAACAGGTACAACCGACCGCTGATATCAAATTCTGGCCGAAACGCCATCCCTACAAATCCGTGTTCGTCCACAAATTCCCAATTCTTGTGCATACGATATCCGATATCTATATATGTTCTAATATGCCTCTCTTTTCCTTTGTCAATTTTCTATCCCGTTTTGATGCAAGACGAACATCCTGCCATTTGAATACAGTGTCTTTGGCGGATTCCTAAGCGTTTCGACAGTTGAACCTAATGTTTTTGTCCAGAAGATAATCGTTTAAAGATCCATGGTAGGATTTGTCATCAAATTAGTCAAACGTTCCTGATGAAATTTTCAGATTACGAGGCAAATGAAATACTTGCAATCACCATCATTTGTATGGTACAGGAATTAATAAAATCCACAAAACGCTCTAATCAGTTTCACGATGAAAACGAATCGAAACGATCATAATTAAGAACGATCTTTATAATCGACTACTTTTAGGAAACGAAACCCTGGACGTTCTTTATCGGAGTAGATCATTCGGAATTTTTGCTAGTCTGACAAAAGTTCGTAACGTGTTAAAATGTCCCCATTTGAAGTCAATTTCTAACCACCGGAACATCGTATTAATGGGCTAATCGTCCAGCCTGTTCTCCCAAAACAAAAAAACCGTACATTATCTGCTTATAATAGAACATGTTCTAGGTAGGCAATCTGCTTAGAATCTGCTCATTTTAGTCTCATTTTCGACTCATAATGAGGCTATTCTAAGCAGATTGTTTGCGGGCAATACCACAAATAAGCAAATTCACAATTTTTCAGGTGTACCCTCTTTAACATGTGTTTCTCTGTGGCCCCCGCCATAAAACGAAATAACGATTATGACTCCATTATCTGCGCAGTTATTACTGAATAAAATAATCACATTATGTACCTATTTCACAAAATATGTCGATAATGTGCGTATTTGCGCGAGTATATGCTGAATCGTCACGATCCAAGTATTTATAGAATCGGTATAGAAGACATATCAATGGTTGTATTATGCTGTCCAATCGGACGGTGAAAGGTCTCCAATCTGTGTTTGATGACCAAAACAACATATATATATGTATAATGATGGACACTATACTCGCGTTTCAAATTCTCGGAAATCTGATATTCTTATCTGCCTCGCGGCCTTGCCATAAATGTTAATATGATGAGCGTTGTCGACTTCCGTTACGATCATCTGCTTACGAAGTGAGATATAAGAGTTTCAGTGTAAAACTGTGGGCGGCCATTTGCACAAAAATACGTCAAATAAAAATAAATAGGTGTTAAATAATAACCAATAAGTCAATTATAACTTAATAGGAGTGAAATGAAAATGAAAACAACCCGAATTACAGCAATTATATCAATTTCAACTTGACATAGGTCCTTTTAACGTTAATATACGTCAAATTGTATTAGCTACAGACAAGAAGTCAATTCCAGCTTTCCAGCAGTCCTTTTAAAATTAAGCCAGCTGTTACCGAGTTACAGCCAAGAAGTCAATTCCAGCTTCATGTCAGTCCTTTTAAAATCAATAGACGTTAAAAGTAAATTTAGTATACATGTAGGATAATAGCTGAAAACTGTACATTATTTCAGGGAATGGACCGAACGAGGCCGTAGGCCGAGATCGTTACATTCGCTGAAATAATGAACAGTTTGAAGCTATTATATGACTTAAAACATGGCCCAGTCCATTTGTTTGAGGTGCTCGACATTTGTATTAAATTATACAATGAATGGCAGATTGGTGTGGGCGGTATGCTTAATCGGACATTTGGCGATCTTGTAGTCTGAGATCGCGGTTAATACTGAATGAAGGAAAGACTACATTTACATGTAAATTACTATATTAGTTTAGGTTTTATCGTGAGTGGTGCTACAACATGCCGCCGAGAACGGAATTAGATTCGAGAAATATTAACCGTTGAAAATTCAATGCATGTTCGTGAAACGGCATGCCTGGAATTTGGAATTATACACCCCCTCACATCAACACTTCTGGCATGTTCTAGCAATCAATGCGAGCGATATTATACTTGCCTGTAAAAAATGCCTGATAAAATGGCCGCCATGAAGGGAAAAATGGTCACCAAAATACATTGTTGGCGTTCAATTTGGATTTAAAAAAAACAACAAAGATTCACCTACCCCTACATCATTTCTCATCGCAAATTCCCACAACCATAAATACAGTTCAATACAGTTCAATATCTACATGATTTGATCAGAAAATACATATGTTAAAATGTTATGCATTTAATTTTCTGAAGATAAAAAATCCCCCGCAGCTGATTGATGTATTAACCTGTAGAATAGTGTCACTTTATTTTTCCAAGAACGATAATTCAACATAATCAGTTCCTTGCAACCTCTAGAGCTGTCGTCACTATGCAATTGTGTTGTTACTACATTATTTGGCTGACTGCAATTAAGAGAGCAGTGCGTGAGGTTATAATAGTTGCGCGGTAAGAGAACTCAACGCATGTATACGTTCACAAAGTCGCGCATTGTACCTTTTCCGATTCCAGAACTTGAAATGTAATAATGCAATTGGCGTAACAAGTGTGTACTCGGGCCCGAATAATTGTGTCCGAATTTTTACTTTTAATGACTTAAATACGTCTTTCTGTGACATAATATACTGGTTATAGAAAGATATTTGAGGTAGTAATTGATCTATTTCGATATCGGTGAAAATTCAAAAGCGATTATTGTTAGGTGTATCTTGGAGCGCAAATTACCACATGGCTCTAAACATACAGTGACATTGTGCATAGGAATAATTTGGTGGATAACATATACTATATGTAGACTTACCTATTTCGAATTAATGTGCAGCACACGTCGTTTTCATTAACAACAGTCGATGTCGTATATGGCCACTTATGAATAATGTGTTGTGTGTGTACGATTAAGATGATCTCTACAGACTACACTCTAAAACAATATTTACTCTGGGGTACCAAAGTAACTGTTGTTACTCTGGAGTACCAATATCCACTGGCATGTTCTCTGGGTGCCTGTCCGGGTACTCTGAAATACCACATAACTAGGTACTATGTAGAGAACCTGTCCATGTACTCTGGAGTACCAAATATCTAAGAACTATGGGGAGAATCTGCCCAGGTACAAAGCCCTCGAAATTAAGAAAAATGTCAGACGGCAAATTTAACGATGTGGCATGTAAGATTCCAAACGATGACACGGCGTTTAAACATCGATTTAAGTACAAACCACGATCAGGTTCTTCGAGATCGTGTTACCAGTTATCTGGACTCCCTTGTATAGTATAGTGCAAAATAAAATAATCCGCATTATATTACATTTATTAGTATAGAACCTCGATCGGGTTTTTGTACTTTATTCGAGGTTTAATACATCGATTTCAGGATTTCCATGACCTGTTCCTTGCACGTGGAGTAAAATTTGTCTTAATGTCTAAAATAACCGGCAAATTTCTTAATTTGTGTTTTAAAATATTAATGCAAACATTATGAATCAGACTACTTAAACAGGTCTGGGTGAACCACCAATCGATCTGCAATATCCCAATAAATCTAAAACTACATTGCGATAAATCGCAAACCATTGCGAATCACAAACTACTTTGCAATAAATCACAAAACAACTTTGCGATAAATAATATTATATTTGTGATAAATCATAAACTGCTTTGCGATAAACCGCAAACTACTTTGCGGTTTATCTATCGATCTATAATAGCCCGATCAAAGGGACGTCTCGTTAAAACGAGTAAATATAAATTAAATATATAAAATTAAACCGAGCACTCTATATACGCGTCATTGGTATAATACTATTAGCGTAAATCAGGCGTGTATATAGTCAGTGTATCGGGGCAGTGCAAAAAGGGGCAGCGGAGCGCGTAACAGGCCCATGTGCTCAAACAAAATTAATTATGACTTCTGTTAAAAGACACGAAATAATAATTTATTTACCGAGACTATTTAAAATAGACATATGACGATTACCGGAACAAACAAATATAATTTCAATAGTCAAGAAATATATATTCCCTCTTTTACAACAGTGAGCATTGTGCCAGGAAGACCGATCGGTCTATTTTAGCCTGGTCGGGCTATTATAGTTCGATGTGTGGTTCACTCAGACCGGTTAAACCGGTCGGGCGAAAACAGACCGAACGGTATTTCACATCCAGCATGAATCTGGGATAAGGGGAGTCACTATAAATTGCTCTACAATTATCTCTCTACCAATACTTAAACCACAGGGACCTGTAACGCGCTCCGCTGCCCCATTTTCACTGCCCTTATACGCCGAGTCTATATATCATATATATATATAGCTATCTATTATATATTTTTGGAAGATCTGTCTGTGTTTGTGTGTGTGGTGTGTGTGTGTTCGCGATGAACTCGAAAACGGCCGAGCCGATTTCGATAAAACTTGGTATGTGGGGGTATTTTCGGCCGGACGTGGCATGGGCCTATTAATTTGTCCGTGCGACTTGACCTTGACCTTGAAATCGGGTCATTTCAAGGTCAAACGCCCCAATATCATGGGATTTCAATGAAACTTGGTATGTGGGGGTACCTTCGGCCGGGGAGTGGCATAGGCCTATTAATTTGCCCGTGCGGCGTGACCTTGACTTTGAAATCGGGTCATTTCAAGGTCAAACTCCCGAATATCACGGGATTTCGATGACACTTGGTATTTGGGGGTACTTTCGGCCGGGGAGTCTCATAAGCATATTCATTTGCCCGTGCGACGTGACCTTGACCTTGAAATCGGGTCAATTCAAGGTAAAATCGCCAATTTTGATGGTATTTCGACGAAATTTTATACATAGGGTTACTTTTGTCCACTGTGTGTTTTGGACGGGTCAAATCGTGACCCCGACCTGACTTTGACCTTCAAAATGATCAATTCAAGGTCAAATCGGGTAAAACCGGATGATTTCGACGGGTACTTTTGTCGGGTACTTTTGTTCGGGCAGTGTTTTGGACGGGTCAAATCGTGACCCCACTTGACCTCGGCCTTCAAAATAGACAATTCAAGGTCTAAGCCCGGACGAAGTCGGGTCACCTTCTAGTATATATATATGCGTCTTTAAACCGTGAATAAATAGGACACCGTATATTGCCTACACACGTAACAAAGGGGCGTCTCGCTAAAGCGAGTAAAATATAAATTATATATATAAATTCAAACTGAGCGCGCCACTTTAAAAACCACTTTGGTATGCATACAGGTACATGCATATTTATGTATAGTCAATTGTTTTTTAAAGTGGCATGCTCGGTATACAATTATTTATTTTTAATTCAGAATTTACCCCAACGACACGCTCCTGGGCACCACATATTTAAAGGCTATACTGCAAAAATTATAGTAGACTGTATTGCCCTATACAACAGTATAGCATATATTTAAAAGTTATGTTCGACCGACACAGAACATTGTCACAAACAACTACTCTGAGTGCTCTCGCAGATATTTGAAACACATTTCCATAAATAAAATGATGGGTGTATGCCACGTGTTTTAAGGACCAATACTAAGGGCTGTAACGATTCATCGTGAATTCAATGTATCGCGATACACGTTCAAATAATACACGTATCGTATCGTGTCATGTGTATCGCGATGCAGGAAATCAAATAATTTCGGAAGATGGTCATAAAAGCAACACCTGCAATGTTCTCTCAAGTATACATGTTTAGTATGTGTATTTGACTCATCTGGCTAACTATTCAACTGCATTTTAGTTTAATATGAACTCCATTTCCAATTACAAACATATTGGTTCTGATAATTCAGGACGTGTTCATTTTAGAACACTTATTCGGTGTAGGTATCATTGATCATGATTCGTATCGTGACCAGGTACCGGTATATCGCCAAAGCCCTAAATATCGGTGTAGTAAAATTCGGCTCCATAATGTTATGAACTACCGGTAAGGTTCCATTGTTGGTCGAATTCCCAATTGATGGACAATACAAAAATGTAAATAGCACATGCAAATGTACATTGGTCAAATTGATGTTACACATATTAAAAAAGCTCAATAAATTTGACAATTATTCAGGTTGGTAATTCTTCATATTTTGTTGTTTATACCAATCATAAATATCGCGTAAATAGTATGTAATGTTCAAGTTCATACCCTGTGTAACGTAAACAAAGGCCAAATTACGTTACGTAACCTGTTGTTCAGTACGTAAATAGTGTGTGATAAGAATAATAACCAACACCGGGAAGACACCACTATGAACTTTTGGTTACAACTGACATGTTGTTTGCAACATACCATTATAGCACTCGCTGATCCTCGCCACTCCCGAATATTTCGGTGTTGAATGGGTCACCATGAATCACTCTCCCAAAACAATTGCCACGCTGTTAAATGTTTTGCTTATCGTGCACTCTTTATGTGCTGTACCGGATATAAACAAACGCTCTACTCATACAGAGTGTTTTGTGGATAATATCGCTTTCATATTCTCATTATACTATACTGTTATTTCAAGCGAACTTTTCAATTACGAGTAATACTAATGTCTACCTATCTGACGCGGGCCTCTTATTTTGTTTTTATGTGTAACCAATCAGGTAAGTGGGTGTCAGACCAGGTAACACGAGTTCCAGGGTAAGCAACACCAAACCTAGCACACCAGAATGACAGAAAACAAGTCAAAGTGAAGCACTGGCAGGTAGACCATAAATGGCCTATTTGTTAGTCAACATAGGTTTTAGTAAGAAAGAAAAACGCCTCAAACATATTCGTCATTTTACCCACATAATATTGGCGGAGCAAAAATGTAATGGATGTCAAGAACAAGAGGAGAGTGTCTGCAAAGTATATGAAAGAAAGGGGATATATTAGGGTCAGGGTCCCAATCACATGCAGACACTGTGTTCCTCGTGTTCTTGGCATAAAATTTTGAGTCGGAGAGCAAAGTCACGGAGCGGCTGGAAATATTTTGAAAAGTAATTAAGAACGTACAGATCGAAAGAGGGTAATTAAAATCAAAGATACCTAAGAATTTGTAATTTAAGGAAAAAGGTAAAACTTTAAAATTTTAGAAGACCAAAGAGGTAAAGTTTTTGAAAAGTCAAAAGAAAGATACAACCAATAGGATCTTCCTCAGTTGCAAGTCGCTAACCTGTGCCATATTAAGCATATGAACACAAACTTTTCGGCCTTTACGAGTAATACTAATGTCTACCTATCTGACGCGGGCCTCTTATTTTGAGAATATCACACATTTATCACACATTTATCACTCAAATTTTAATATCTAAAAGTAAAACATTTGAATTGGCATACTTTTTTTCTTGAGTTAGCAAGTCACAACAAGGTTCTCATAGTCACACTATTCTCAATGACTCTGTCCCTTTCGCTTTGCAAGGAAATAACCTCCTCCATAAATAGGCACCATATATGTCTGACTATAACAATCACGTGATTGATCAATAACTACATGTATGTATCACAGGACTGTAATGCTATTATGGTATGCATTGTCAAGATACGATATGAATCACGAGTGCATATGTAAATCACTTCAGCTGAATTAATGTTTTTATCCTTGAATCTTCCTAACGAATTATCATCTCAATTTCTGCTCATGGAAATCAATTACAGTGCATGTCGACGCAAAATTATATACACCGGGTTCGTATATTTATATCAGTTATTCACAACACGCTCGGGTGTGGGATTTAATCATAATTTTCATTTGATTCCAGGAAAAAATAATTTCAGAAAACAACTTTTATAACAATTGTGGACCCCCGAGGCATACTCAACCCACAACTGCATTGCAGGATGTCCGGGACAAGACAGACGGTAAACTACGCATATAAACAAACCTCAGACAGACGGCATAAACGTATCATATCCGGTGGCTCGGGCATGTTTTGGGAGAATCGCATTGTATGCGCGACCGACGAGGATAAACATTAATAACATTGTCTCTTCACGAAGTTTGGTTAAACATTTATGACCTAACATGGCTGATATGTTTTATATCGCTGATGTATGCGTGTGTCTCGATCAAGTTATCAGATTTGCAGGAATTTAAAGCTAACACATTTATACTCATTATAGTTTATACCTGTAATGCACAAAAGCCTACGTTCGCAACTGTTCTCCAATACCCCGGGACCGATTTCACTTAAATTAGGTGTGGTGATTCATGTGGTATAACGGCGTTAGGATTTAAAATTTTGATTTAAAAATAAGCAAAATATAATTTTAAAAAAATGAAAAAATTGTGTTAAATTTGAGTTAGGCGTTGAATCTAAAAAGAAACAAAATTTAAATTAACATTTGTTTGTTTTAAATTTAAATAAATTTGTTTTTTAAATGAAATGTTCAAATGATCAAAATGTGCGCAAAGACCCTCTGCCGCTGAATAAAGTCTCTATAATCGAGTCAATCCTGGACCAAGAGGCCAGTCAAGTAATTTGCTTATGAATGCACACCATAAGCGGCATCTGAACTGTTGGAAGTGGGCAACCATGCAGAGGGACAGCTTTTAATAAAGAAATATATTACATGCGTTGATTTTTTTTCAATGTCATAAATTTCCCGTCATGCAGAAAATCAAAAAGGTTCCCAGGTTTTGAACTGGTAGAATATTATGGGAATTTATGGGCGTAGCCAGAGTAGAGCTTTGTCGCATGATCTACATCAAAATAAGTTGACTCATATAGCAATATAAGTTTAGGATTCCATACTATGTGTATAGTATATCTGGTCATGCAGTACCATCGTTTTGGTGTCAAAATTAAAAAGTTGAACCCTTCAAATGAATTCGCAGAAGACACCAGTATTTGTGATTGTCACAAGAACAAACAAAAAACCCACAAGATAGTTGTAAAAATCATATATTTAGGAACATTTCCATATCTGAGCAAAGCTCGCGTGCGAATGAATCAACTGTGACATGACAACAATAGTCGGCAGTCGCCACTTAGACACGCCCTCACTCGAGATTATTTACAGCTCCACCCTTTGACTGATGTTTTGACAATTCTAAACCGCGATGAAGAAAAGACGGATTCGTCATCTCAAGTTTAGCCTTGATAAAGCTGGTTTAGCTGAACCGCCGAATTAGATGGTTTAATTGCCTGTTTAAGCATATAAAACGCAAAAACAATATTGAAATTGACAAAAACTTATCACCCTATATGTGTGACTGCTTCTCGCTTATAAATTTCCAATAAAAATATGACCGCTGTCGTAATTATTGATTTTCTCAATCAATAAAACGATGCGATCCGCATTAGGAAAGTACGTTTAATTATCTTGACGATACAGAGACACTACTTTCTAAACCACTGGACCAGGTTTAACCCAGAGATGACGAATGCGTCACACAGACCCGTGGTCTCGGGTTTAAACCACGGGTTTTTCTGGCTCACGGCGGTTTAAACCTAGAGGTTTACGCAGACCAGGTTTAAACACGAGATGACGAATTCGGCCATTGAGTTACGGTGTGTTGACAACATAACCCTGAAATATTGCCGTTGAGCCAGTGTTTGGGCTACATATAGATCGCACTCGCATGTCGTGCATGAAGGCAAGGCGCTCCCCTGTGGTGACTATGCTATTACTAATCTTATTGTCAAAACCGGATACCAACGCAAACTTGTTTTTCAACATAATACCGCGCAATTAAGTATATTTGCCACACTATCACTCTTCAGGAACTGAGATTTATATGTGCATTGCAGTTATATTTTATTTTTGTGACTTCCTGAAGACTCATCTACGATCCCGGTTGTAAAATATAAATTTTCCAAATATCTGGACACACTGTTTGACTAGGAGGAATACATGCTGGATAAGATTATCGATCTCTGAGAATATATCTTGTAAGCCTTTACCATTAATTGTGTTATATTTGGCTGATAGTTCAATAATTTCAATTCATTTTAATGGGATGTTCTTTAATCACACTCCAGATCGATTTAAAATACGATAATCACAATTCCGCAAGGCAATAAAGAGTAAGACAGTTATCAAAAAATGGTGTTTGAGATAAACTTCGAATTGTCATCGGCATTGTCCTTCTGGAACGTAATATTACATGTAATGTTCAGCGTGTCTGGGATGAGTCTAATCGGCACAATATTTAGCCAACAACCATGTCTCATCTTACCAAACAACAACCATGTCTCATCTTACCAAACAACAACCATGTCTCATCTTACCAAACAACAACCATGTCTCATCTTACCAAACAACGGACGCAAATAAGGCTGCATCTGGATAATTATCTAAAATATGATACATATATAACAGAGTTATCGTGTCCTGGTCGCTCAATTGTACATACACATAGCGATTGTGATTTGTAGATAAAATAGTTAAATACAATGATGATAGTTAAATATGCATGACTATAGGAAAATAGCAGCGTGGCAATTATAGTACATGTTAGGCTTGGAACAAGCCATGTCCGTGTAAAGGCACGGGCGACGTTCGTTGCAGAAATAGTAATATGTGTTCAAATCGCAACCAGCAGAAGGAATATTAAAATATATTTAGTTGTGTTCATATGCCAAACATAATCAGCACGTAAATAGTACATTGTCGTCAAGACTTACGACGGTGTAGGTAAACAAGAGCCCGCTCGTGTTACAGAAGTTTTGCTTCTGTTTACATAAAACAGCGCAATTTTATTGGTTAATCACACACAAATGATATAAACGCTCTTTATTTCACGCCGTAGCTTTATTTGCCCGAAATACGCCTAACAATATGGATATTTGAAACGTTCAATAAAAAAATCTGTCTTCTTCTAGAAGAATACAAAACTGACAACGAACTATTTAACACGTGCATTTTCGCGCAATTCTTAAGCTGGTTCTCCCTCGCGAAAGCGGATTGGACCAATGCAAACGCATTCAACCAATCAGAGCGCACTCGTAGTGGAGTTGTAAAATCCGAGTGGGCGGACCTTTGAACTGTCAAATTCTTCGGTGATTCGAAGAAAATAATTACGATTAAAATTGAAATACTAAAGAAATAAACGTTATAAAATATGACTAACTGCTGAAATAGAAATAAAAAAATAAATTCCATGCTATCAACACCCTTACAGTGCAATATACGTTAATTTTGTTTATTTAAAAAGCGTTTTATGACGATGTTATCGTCTGCAACTATTTACTTCTTCGTCTTTTCCGTAAATTGGCGTAATTCAGAAATAGAAGAAAATAATATTTAAAATGAATTCACCTTTCCCGTTGGGAGATTTTTATATTTGTGAATCTGGAAATGAATCGCTGACTGAAAGTGACAAACGGTTCGTTGAAAGCATCCTAGCTGATTACTTTTATTTCGTTGAAAATTCGTTGAATATGGAGAGGAAATATTGACGTCTGATAAATTTCAAATGAGCAGAGATGTACTGAAATCGAAGCGAAAAGAGTTGAAAGAACGGGGTTTTGGGAACAAACCGAACAAAGCGGAGCCATTGACAGAGGAGGAAGAAGAGAAACTGTGGGAGACAGGGCAGTTGGGGAGCAGTACACCAGAAGCACTATTGAACACTTTGTGGTTTTTCAATACAAAACTGCTAGGATTCCGCGGGTCACATGAAAATTCACAATTAAAATTTGGAGATATTGAATTGAAAGTGGACAGTAGTGGGACAGAATATCTTGAGTTCAATGAACGCCTTAGCAAAACAAGAGATGGAAATTCAACAACGAGGCCATTCAGTCCAAAAATATTTCCAAATGAAGTCAACAAAAACAGATGCCCAATAGAAATGTACAAACTCTATGCAAGAAACCGACCACAAAAAATGATGGATTCTGGATCTCCTTTTTATATTTCTGGCAATATGCATTGGACAACGGGACCGAACATTTTATGGTTCAAGGCTCAGCCTATTGGTGTAAACAAAGTGAAATCTATGGTGAAAGACATGTGCACAAAAGCAGGAATCCCTGGAAATAAAACCAATCATTCGCTGAGGAAGACGATGTGCACACAATTACTCCATGCTGGTGTGAACCCCCAAATTATCTCCCAATTATCGGGTCATAAAAATGTGAACAGCTTGAATAACTATGCCACAGCTTCCATAAATCAGCAGAAAGGGATGTGTGCTATTCTGCAAGGCAACAATCCAAATACCGGTAATACAAATGTGATTGTTCCCAGAGCATTGTGTTCAGCTAATGCAGCGACTACTGGTTCTCATAATTTCAAACCACTGATGCCCGTAGCCAATGAAATACCCATCAGTGAAAGTTATTGCAGGGCTTTACTGCCAAGTACTAGTACCGGGATGAGAAACACTTATTACAGTGAGGCCACTACTCGTTGAAGGAAGTAGTCCCCAACACAGGTACCAGTACAAGTACAACATTGAGCAAAGTAGCTACTAGTAACACAGTTGAAGAAAGATTGATGCAAGGTGTTTTCAGTAATGCCAACATTTCTGGTGGTACATTTAAAATAACCGTTAAAATGCCCAGGGCCGACAGTGGTGATTCAGATGCAGAAAGTTCTAATAGGCACAGCAAGAACAAATACAGGAGAATTGCACGTATTGAATCAGACAGCGACACAGACTAATTATTGTAAAATTCACTAATTGTTATTACATACATGTACATGTTGATATTCTATTTAAGAAGAAAATGTTTTGATCTTGTATTTCAAATGTAATTTTATGCCCTTCCCTGGGGACAGCAAATAGGCAATCTTTCCCTCTACTATTTTAATAGTATGAAAAACTGACCAAATATTTTTTGGAAGTGACACTAATTTAACATTTGAATTTATAAATTAATTAAATGCCGAACTAATCATTATATGCTAAAATCAGAGAGAAATACATGTAGGCCTACACATATTATAAATTTATATATTCCAATTTTGTATTGAACAAAATGGTTTAAATTGTTCTAGTATCAGCCTTTTTTTTTTATTCAAAATCGTTGTACGCCGTATGGTATTTGGTAATGTCGAATGACAAACAGTCCTAATATTGATATATGTGGAATTTAAATTTTTCTTCTGCACCACTACTGGTAGTACTCAGCTGGTACTAGACACTAGTTAGAAAAATATGCCTGAATTAGTGAATAGTAAAAATTTCAAAAAAATAAACTGAAAAAACTTATTAATTATATTTAAAAAATTTGAATAATTCATTGACAAATCATTCAAATGACAAATGGATTGGAATTTTGATTGTTAACTCTTGAAATAGGAATTTACATGTATTTTTTTCTGATTTATTTAAAGAAAAGAAAAACTTACCTGAAAGTGAAAGTGAAAGTTGAAACATTTTGACTTTGTATTTTCGAAAATCACTAGTTTTCCAGAATTTCGAGTCAGAATTGGCCATGATGTGGCAAGTTTGATGGAGATTCTCCAACTCCATATCTAGATCCGTTCGATAGATTCAAGAATTTAATTTTAGTTGATCATAGACATTTTGTCAGTAAACGTTCTCTCTTAGCTGTGTTGCACCGTGTGAACTCGAATTTTCCACGCTCGAAGTCAAACATTGACTAAATCACAAACTTTTCATTTTAGAATTCTCGGAATAAGTTGTCAACTTGAGTCACTCCTCCATGAAGAAATACAGATTATCGAACTTCGTTGCTCATTAAATCCAAAAGATACATAACCATCTCCTGTCATGTCCCAAAATACTTAATTTTACACATTAAATATTGTGAAATTGCGAACAATTTACATTCGAGGCGGCATCCGTCACCAAGTTGAAGGACGCATACCGAGACATTGGTAGACTGGTTCCACGGCAAAAATTAAGTTCCAACGGATTAACTCCTCTTCTGCCGTGATTTCGTTTTCATTTTCATAATTATTTAAGTTTTCTCAAATCATTAGCATTTTTTAAGTTCCGCCGGCGTGAAATAAATACAGAACTGCATTCCCGTTCGAACTGTCAATTTTTCCTGCACTCGATCGATTTTGGCGGAAGGATAATATTGAACTCGAAGCCTGCGGCTTCTCGTTCAATATTATCCTTCCGCCAAAATCGATCTCGTGCAGGAAAAAATGACAGTTCGAACGGGAATGCAGTTCTGTCTATTTATTATTTCCTTATCAGGAAAACAGTAACCAATAACGCTCTGTATGTTTACCATATCCGGATCTAAACAAAAGCCAGGTTCTGTAACGTTTTTTGCTTTTATTTACATAACAAAGGAAAAACATTTGACGGTAACATACTGTTTATGCCATATTTCTGATTGGTATACAAACAAGGTTTGTCTCTATTTTACTATTATGTCTGTTTATGGCGGTTTTTGACGGAGGTGAATATGTTAACAGCATACCCACCGCCAACGCCGCCCGTATCTTTAAGCCCCCTTTTCTTAATTCAAATTATCGCCTTGTAATCTGTAATGCTGATCTGTCTGCATGAATATGAATATGAACAATTTAGTATACCAATATGGACATGTTTTAATTTATACACACTGCTTGATATACGTAATCAGTTATGTAATGACTTCAAATCGAACTTCTGTTAGCAACTCGAAAATATTTTAACCCTTTACCCAACAGAAGGGCCCTGTGCCAATGCATTCTCTTATATATGCGAGTCGACCATAGGTCGCCTCACATATATAAGAGAATGCATTGGCTTAACACATTAAAAATTATAAAATTGTTAAAGAATGTAAGAAAAAATGGTAAAAAGTGTTAAATTTTTTTTTTTTTTAGGCCAATGCATTCTCTTATATATGCGAGGCGACATATGGTCGACTCGCATATATAAGAGAATGCATTGGCACAGGGCATAACTGTAACCATCACAATGTGGTCAAGGAGCCGGTTCCAATGATATCCATATTTGTATGGTTCTATTGAGACAGACCGAAGATATTTTAGGCTGTTGAAGCTTTATTTGGCCGGTTTTGGCCGGTTAGTTGGGTAAAGGGTTAAATTTCGCACCGCACTACTGAAAAAGTGTACCTCAAATGATCACAAAAAGTGTCACAGAAAGTTGCTTCTTGAAGCAAAATGTGATCAGTGAGGCTGTCCAAACTTACTGTGAAAAATGGCACTTTTGTTGGGTCTGTCGGGCTAAAATGACTTTATGTGGTGAATCTTATTTGGTGGGAACACCAGGGAATCTATAAACTGATTTTGATCATAACAAAAATAACAGCCACATCTACCCTCATGTCAGTGGATTAGCTTTGGTTCGTTAGTTACGCTAGCGTATGGTCATATTACTGATATAATGCGTTACCTTCCCTGAAGACGAATGTTGTTTCAGCGGCGTCAGTCATTAACCCTTTACCCAACAGAAGGGCCCTGTGCCAATGCATTCTCTTATATATGCGAGTCGACCATAGGTCGCCTCGCATATATAAGAGAATGCATTGGCTTAACACATTAAAAATTATAAAATTGTTAAAGATTGTAAGAAAAAATGGTAAAAACTGTTAAAAAAAATATTTTGTTTAGGCCAATGCATTCTCTTATATATGCGAGGCGACCTATGGTCGACTCGCATATATAAGAGAATGCATTGGCACAGGGTATAACTGTAACCATCACAATGTGGTCAATGAGCCGGTTCCAATGATATCCATATTTGTATGGTTCTATTGAGACAGACCCAAGATAATTTAGGCTGTTGCAGCTTTATTTGGCCGTTTTTGGCCGGTTTGTTGGGTAAAGGGTTAAAAAACACCAAAGCCAAATTCCGGGAAAAACTCTGCACAGTGGTGGCGATATTTTCCTGTACGTCATGTTTATAGCACGTCATTTTTGACTCCAGATTTGATTGTTTATTTCACTCAATGTCCCAATTAAGTGGCGAATACAGAGTATTACATAATTAACATATATACATATATTTACAAAAGGGGGCCACTGTTGTCTGGCCTGCCATTTTCATATGGCAGAGGTGCATATTTGTACTATCGTCATCTTCATCATCATCATCACCATCATCAGACGACTTAAAGGGTGGTATATTAGCAATAACGAGCGTTCATTATCAGCTTATCATATAAGTAGGAATTTTTTTACACATTGGTCACATGGCCAGGGAAGTGTCATGGGATGAATTAAAGACATATTATGTACTTGTTCGGGTGCGTGCAACTGATAAGTTAATATTCAGGCGCTATGACAACAGGAGGAATGTAACATTCGACTAACATCGCCGAAAATTTGAAGCAAATCGACCTTACCACTCCATAGTAAACATCGCCAGAACTACGCTCAAATGTAAATATTTACTACTCGTTTCGGGACGCATCTATCGGCGATTAACTAACGAAAACTATGAATATACTATTTGTAAAAATTACTACTTTGAACAAGATTGTTCTCCATTTCTATTTGATCACCCTACCGGAGTGTCTCACATCACTTTAAAGTGTGGCTGATAAATTGCATGATTAATAAAGAGCGTTTATTATCAGCTCAGAAGTTATGTGGGAAAATTGGTGCACAGAGGTAACATGACAATTTGGAATGTCATGGGATGGGACTTAAACGGTCATGGCTCATTCGAACCTCCAGTTTGTTTTCTATGTAAGTTGGAGCGACGGTTAGTATAGGTCGATAAATAAGCGAACTACTTATATACCAGCTTCATATGCTCTGAAAAACACTTGCCAAAAGTCACATCCATTTTCAGCAGTTTTCAACTTTTCACAAGAAGTCGGACAAACACTCTTTATTGCTACCATATCAGGAATAGACTACCACGGGACTTTCTTTTCTGTTCCACATCGCGCTAATTGCTGTTTTGTGTTTGGTACCCAAACACCGTATTCACACGTTGTATTTTGCATTACTTCAGTGCGTCTTTTTGTGTTACATAATGCTCGTAAAAAGGTAGTTAAGATATGTATCGACCTATTTCGATACTGAGAAAAATTCAAAAGCGAATAATATTATGTGTATTTTGGAGCGTAAACCACCATGTGGCTTTAAAGGGGCAGTAACAATTAGCAACACAGAGCGTTTATTATCAGATTAAAAGATAGATAACAACTTTATCCGGAGAGTGCCATGCACAAGATGCTGTTTACCCCAGATGACTAATAATTATTTTAAATGATTTGAAGGGAACTAATACACGTATATAAAAGAGTAGGATCTGACTGCCTGTCTGTCCTGATTTTTCTCCCAGACACCTAGACCGATTTCAATCAAATTTGGGGTGGTGACTCAGGGCAACCTGTCGGAGGTTATAGCAGCGTAAGTTTAAAAAAACATTATTTAAAACAAATTAATTGAATAAGTTAAAAAAAAGAAGCACAAATGCAAAATAAGCTCAATATGGGCCTATTTCAGAATAAATAAGTCCAATATGAACACGTGAATATACAGGTCCAATATGGACCTATTTGCATCTACAGCACCAAATGTTTGCTCTTTATATATGTGACCCGCCATATCAAATCCAGTCGTAAGTCGGGATTTTTTTTACCCTGTGCCAATGCATTCTCTTATATATGCGAGTCGACCATATTTTAATAATTTGTTCTTGTATTCTTTAACAATTTTATAATTTCACCCATACAGAGCCCCAGACAAACATGAGCAGACGACACTCTTCTATATGCTTCTATATATGTATGGGGCTCCATGCAGGGTAATGGATGTTTTTATTTTATTTTATGTCCTAAAAATTGTAAGAAACATTTATTTAAAACAAATGAAAAAAATTGTTAGGCCAATGCATTCTCTTATATATGCGAGGCGACCTATGGTCGACTCGCATATATAAGATAATGCATTGGCACGGGGTAAAAAAAAATCCCGTCTTACGACTGGATTTGATATGGCGGGTCACATATGTGTTTTCATCGTGGCCCGCGCCATAAAGCGGAATAATGGTATAAGTCCACTATGGGCTTATCCAGAATAAAGTAATTCCAATATGAAATAATGTTAGTATTTAGATCCAATATGAATCTATTTTCACGAGAATATATTGAAGTAGCACAAATATTATTTGTATATTTAAAAGAGTAAGATATGTTTGTCATGAGCGCGAAGCGCACACGTGGGCTACATGCCCCTAACGAAGGGATCATAGTAATGTCATAAGATTCTACATCTGACAAAGTCTCCAAAATGTGCGAAACTGAACTTGAGGAATCTGCGTGGTGCACATTGAGAATATAACACAGATCAGTCATAACCAGATGCATTAACCCTTTACCCAACAAACCGGCCAAAACCGGCCAAATAAAGCTTCAACAGCCTAAAATATCTTCGGTCTGTCTCAATAAAACCATACAAATATGGATATCATTGGAACCGGCTCATTGACCACATTGTGATGGTTACAGTTATACCCTGTGCCAATGCATTCTCTTATATATGCGAGTCGACCATAGGTCGCCTCGCATATATAAGAGAATGCATTGGCCTAAAAAAATCTTTTTTTAACACTTTTTACCATTTTTTCTTACATTCTTTAACAATTTTATAATTTTTAATGTGTTAAGCCAATGCATTCTCTTATATATGCGAGGCGACCTATGGTCGACTCGCATATATAAGAGAATGCATTGGCACAGGGCCCTTCTGTTGGGTAAAGGGTTAATCGAAGCCCGAACCCAAGTGAAGAAAACGATCACAATTTGATTGATGCTGTATACTGGAGACAATTAAAACTAAAGCGTTAACAATTTTACTATTTGATTTCAACTTACCGAATATTTATTCGTTGTGACACAGAACTAGCACAGAGTGAGATCGGAAGGTCATTTGTCGACTGTTTGGATAGCAGCTACCTGCACCAATTATTAAAAGAACCAACGAAACATAGACAAGGACAAACTTCAAACATCCTAGATTTAGTGACCACCAATAACCGGGACACCATTACTGACATCGAGCTGGAGCGCATGAAACCACGTGAGAACAGTGATCAAGAAAGTCATAAACTATCATTATATGAAGCTCTCATTGAAAGTTACCCCCACACACCCCCACACACATACCGATGCTGGTAAATAAATTAAGAAATTGCCATTAAATGAACAAAGGTTAAACAAACATATTTCTGTCAAACGAAGTCAATTTTTGCATCAATCTTGCAAATCATAACAAAGATTTAAAATAGTTCATATCCTCAATGAGTATGAACGTATTGCCCATATACTTTAATTGCAACCCATGCATATCAATCCGTTCGTTCATTATGCCGCGCGCCAGTGCGCTCTCTCATTCGACGGCTTACCCTTGGTGCATTTTGTGCCCGTTGGCGTTAGTCGTAATTGGACTATCTTCATTGCTAATCACGTTAGGCCATTGCAAATTATGTCTTATGCAAAAATCTATGGTGTTGTAAATACAATTTACGGCAACCAATTGGCTACTGTAGCCTATAACACCTGATGTAGTATCACATGTGATTGCCACCGCCTCGATACACAACACACAAGCAAGAACAATCGCACATAAGGAATATTGCAGTTAACATCGGCATTCAATTGAAATAAAATATCAAGATACAGCCTGGTGAACTGTGGTATTGCTACCTTTTTGGTGGTAAATTAAGTATAAAGTTGTAACAATTTAACGGGTTGTTCGCATATTTTGTCCGGATACGGTTCTGCATCAAAGCGAATTATTTTAACTTCAAATTGCACGGACGGTGTTTCATGCTTACTGGGGTGGCGATATGATGGGGCGAAAATGGTTCCTACTGGAATCTTAAGAAATAAGAGACCTAGTTGCAAAGTTTACGATATTGCATACTATTTCAAAAATGAAGACAGTTCAGATTTAGTGATGCAGTCCAGGCCTATTATCCTCAAAATAGGTTCATATTGAACGTATTTCTAAAACTCATATACGCTCATATCGGCGTTATTCGAATCTAAATTACGCTCTACATGTATATGAACGTAAATAGGCCACGAAAACAGTCGTATACGAGCGTATTCATCTTACAATTATGTCCGTATCGGACGTATTTGATTCACCCCATACGAAACACGCCCATATTGGCATTATCTAATCTAACTTTTGTCATCCACACGACTTACCAGATTGACGCCCTTTAGTTGATGTGGTTTCAATGCAGCACGGGCCATTCAACGGAATACGGCTATACGTTCATTATGGACTTATTTTAGAATATATTATGTTCGTGCCCCATTTACGTTCATATAGAGCGTAATTCAGAATCAAATAACGCCAATATGGGCGTATTCGGGTTTTTGAAATTTTCTTAATATGAACATATTTGCATGCAGTCAGTTGTGACTAGACACGGTCCAAACTACTTCGTATTTACATACAAAATAACGTTATCGGAAGCCATTGTTGGAGACAAGATCTCGGAAATATGAACGAAAGATGGACAATATACATGTACATGACATTTAGACGAGGTCTAACTCGTAAATAAGTCACCACCATGCTCGAGTACATGTCATCCCATAGACTATCCAACACACCCAATATCTGGACTTCTCTGGTGTAAATAGTCTCGATGTCTTATGTTACAAACTTATCGAAGATCGCTGACTTAATTACGAATTACAATTCAGCCTGTCCTCACGATATCTGCTTATAATATAACTTATTTTAGGTAGATATTCTGCTTAGAATCGTCGCATTTTAAGGATAATATGCTGAAATGAGAGCGTCGTTTAATTACATTATCGACTCACAATGAAGCGATTCTAAGCATATTATGTGCGGACAATGATACAAATAAGTCAACTCACGACTTTTCAGGTGTACGCTCTTTAACACGTGTGTTCACTGTGATCCGCACCATAAAACTAAATAACGGATATGAATCCATCATCTGCTTATTATGGAATCAAACAATTACATGAATATTCTCTGCGCTAATGTCGGACGCTATATTGTCGAAAGACAGTTTTGTCCATCAACTTGTAGTTGAAAAACTTCTGTAACTCCCGATGTTACCAACTCATCCCATATCTCCAAAATCAGAAGAAGTAGCTACGGATTCCCATCACAACCAACCCTGCTACTATACTGTTCGTCTTGTGTGGAGTAACCAATATATGTTAACTGAGGAGGAGCGTCACCCAGGTATATTAACCCTTTATGGTGCCCCAGACAGAAAGAACAATGCACTGATGACTGTCATCTGCTTGGGACCATGTGAGGCTCCACACGGGAGTGTTCATTAACCATTCCATGATGGGAGCTGTGTTGGTGCAGCATTAAAGATCATATGCCACAGCATTCTCTTATACATGTCGTATATATAAGAGAATGCACTGGCTTACAAGGTCAGGTAAATATATCTAGGCCAATTTATTCTCTTATATATGCGAGGCTCCCTATGGGAGACCCCCATACAAAAGATAATGCATTGACACAGGGACTGAATTGACTGGCCAGTCCTAGCTGGTTTGACATATTGTAATTTTCCAGAAATAGTTTGAACATTTTATCAATAACACACACAGAAGGTATGTTAACTAGCATTCTAAATTTGGTGAGACCGAAGACTGGGAGAAAGCTGACGCATACAACAGCCTCGCGGTATTTCACAAGTGAGACAGACGTCATTTAACAATACTAAAGACGATGTTCAAAGAAACGTGACGACCGAACGAACATACGTGGAAACAAGAAAAGGCTACAAACATGAGGACAATAATAAAACATAACATCAATTTAATCTGAATGAATGTGGAGAGGCGTGACTAGCCGAATGATTGAGCCGGGTCAACTCTGCCACCCGTCCTTAGCCAACCGTTCCCAAGGAGGGCACGACCAAAGTGAATCCTTCGGCTGAGCCGTATCCGCCGGTCGATGCCTCGTGTCACGAAAGCAACACATGGTAAATATCACCCCATTCTCTCGAAAACCCGCACATTATTTGCTTATGATAGCACTTGTTTAGGTAGATAAAATCGGCTTAGAATCGCCTCATTTTAAGTCGATAATGTGCTGAAAATGAGAGCGTTTTAGTCACACTATCGACTCGTAATGAGGCGATTCTAAGCAGATTATGTGCGGACAATGACACAAAAAAGCCAACTCACGGATTTTCAGGTGTAGGCTCTATAACAATTGTTTTCACTGTGGCCCGCACCATAAAACAGAATAACTGATATGAATCTGTTATCTGTTTATTTCATAATAAAATAATCACATTGTCTACATATTTCACATTATAGGTCGATTATGTGCGCATTTGATCGAGGATATGTTGCCATATATTAGTTCTTAACACTCGCAGTCGGGCGGTTGATATATTACTCTATTCCGGCCGACGTGAATGTGGTATATCATTAATTCCAAGTCCACACGCGTAAAATTGCTCAACAGGGCATTACGGGTTATTTCTTTGCATGGCCTATATACATCAGCATTAGGTGGGCCAATTCAAAGTAAAGTTCAGTGAAGCCTATATCCTGGAAGTGTTTCATATATGTGAAAACGTGTACATTCTAATATTAGGGCATTTTGTTAATTTATTTGAGCACTTGCTGTGTGTTAGAATATATTAGCCATGCACCAGTAAATCACGAACAGAACTGAATTGGAATAGAACGATTGACTCGAGCCTTGTCTGTGTTTCGCGTATAAAGGTACGATTATTGGATATATTGTTCTTTGAACAAAATAATTTTGGAAACATTACAAAAAGTTATGGAAGATCTGCCAGATAGGTAAGCGACACATGAATTTTTATTGAGGCAATTGCCAACCATATATACACAGTTTGTGAGTTGCACTGATATAAGGTAATTGTTGGTCCTGTGTTACTTCATTTTCCCGTATCGGTCTTTATCACCCGGAATTCTGTTAATTCGGTAGGAATTTATGGATGCGCAGTGGTTGTATTGGGGCTGTCGGAACCGACTCTCCAATGCGAACCACAGCATGTTCAATAAATACAATAATCTACACTGCATAACAGTTTGTATTTCCAGTGTCAGTAATCGAAAACAAATCGAAATGTCGTGCTTCTTCAAATCTCCCGACATAGGTTATCTGGATCGATCTAATTAATTTGCGTGAAATTACCACACAATATATAATCGCAATCAACCGAAAGATAGTAATAGGCAAGTAATAAATATGTATGCTCGTTTGCAATAACTGCACAGCCATTTAAGTAACTGCATATCATTTTCGATAATGACGTTTTATTTGATAACTCACTTATAGACTTGCCACATTACTCTAACATAACAATTACAACAATAGTACTGTTTCTCAACATAATCAATCTACACTACCAATACCGTAACTAAATACGTTGGACCACACGACACGGTAGCATAATAGCAGAACTACGTGTCCCGGACGGACGATTGAAGCATTATGGCAAACATACTGTACAATGCTATCTTTGTAATTTAAAGAGCAAGAAAAGTCTACCATCTTCGTGAAGATATCAGAGACTGACACTGCACGATGGCTTCACCCCAGAATCCGCACCAGTATCAAAGCAAGGGCGCTGGACAACAGCAGGCACCAGGTTAGACGAATTACGACGGTGGTTCTTTATTCAGTAGGTTCTATATTCCGGTTGTGTTTTGTCCTTTATTCCCTTTTACGTTCAGCTAGATAGCGCACATATTGCTCTTTATTCCAAAGCTTCATTATTCCGAAAGTATCACGACGGACCTCCGGTGTATTATACTGTATGAGCACAGATGAACAACAACAGTCGTGCAATTATAGTTAAGATAATATATGATGGTCCTGACAGCCAGATACAAGTAAAAGAGGTAGATTTCGAAAACAGTATATACATGTAATGTAGATTGTGCTGTAAAACTCAAGTTGAATTTGGATGCATGTACATGACCACTTGACAAAGTAAAATAGTTTATTCCAATGCAGGTTTGGATCTGTCAAGAGGTTGTCTGGCACCAACAGGTGACCAACACACCTGAGATAGAACACGAACCAGAGACCATTTATTTTCATTATGGTCCTCCATGGCATCCGGTCACACGCAAGACCGTAATACACACAAGGCAGTATCCAACCCGTTGCAAAAATGATATATATGATGATATTAGTAATTAGAGATGACATATCGGTTTAAATAAATGTTGATGCCCATCGTGGGTTATAGTGAAAACATACGTGTCATATACAGTTCAATGACATTCCATAAAACGAACAGTTAATATAAAGTGATATGGATGAAATTAGAGGAATCAAATCGGCATTTCATGACAAGTTTTGTTCAGCTATTGACTTCTAAACGAGTCACTTGCAGCATGTGTCCGATATTCGTGAGACACACACAGTATTTGTACGTTATCATTATGCAGCAGCAAGGTGCATTCATGTTTGCAGATGGTATGACTATTCTGCTAGAATGAATATTGATACACGTGAGTTGCGAATAACGATGTGCATAGGTATTTTTCATTAGTTTACAGCATGTTCAATAACTATGTGAATCAGAGCAGTTTGAAATGACAAACACTGCCTGTAGTTATTATAGTACCATATGATATACCATATGATATATATCATTCTTATTCAAATACTAAAACGAGTTATTAGACCCCGGTTATTAGAGTAAGTTTATCAGTTCAGTATAGGGACACGTAATGACATGACATGTTTAACATAGTATTTAGGCGACAAACACTCGGCCAACTGGTCAAACCAGGTTTTTGAAACAAAATGCTAACGGAGGTACAAGCCCCCGAAGGCCTTTATGATACTTTCAGAAGAAGAAAAAAGAATATTCAAAATAAAAGCATGACATTTTCTCTGTAATTCCAATGGATATAAACCAACAATTCATATAATTTATGTGTAGCCTCCTGCCAGAAACTTTTCGCCAGATGTATAAACGCACCTGGACCAAAGAGTATAACGAGTATGCAATCATAAGCGAATGTATTAACATGTGTTTTGCGTTTTATTTTAGTTTTTCAGGGACAATATACGCATCCGGTCGTTGTTACCCAGCCTATTACATTACCAGCTGCAACGTTGTTTACAGAATCGCCTGCTGCAGTCCAATGTCATGGCTGTGGAAACAGTGTTATTACGGCTACCACATACGAACCGGGGACGGCGACGTTATTGGTCTGTTGCTTATTATGCTGCCTGTAAGTATTGTTTCAATCAAACAAAAATAACTTAAGATTAAATTAAAATATTATTTCACGTACTCACACAGCCCACTCTTTTGGATCATAAACTAAATGCGAACCTAATTGGAGGTCTAAATATGCCTACATGAACGTATTTCGAAACTAAATGATCCAATATGACAATATTTAAGCAATATAGTTATCGTGATCTTGTTTGTTCATTGTGGCCCGCGCCGTTAACCCTTTACCCAACAAACCGGCCAAAACCGGCCAAATAAAGCTTCAACAGCCTAAAATATCTTCGGTCTGTCTCAATAGAACCATACAAATATGGATATCATTGGAACCGGCTCCTTGACCACATTGTGATAGTTACAGTTATACCCTGTGCCAATGCATTATCTTATATATGCGAGTCGACCATAGGTCGCCTCGCATATATAAGAGAATGCATTGGCCTAAAAAAAATCTTTTTTTAACATTTTTTCTTACAATCTTTAACAATTTTATAATTTTTAATGTGTTAAGCCAATGCATTCTCTTATATATGCGAGGCGACCTATGGTCGACTCGCATATATAAGAGAATGCATTGGCACAGGGCCCTTCTGTTGGGTAAAGGGTTAAACGGAATAACTGATATAAGTTCACTACATAGGCTCATTTCATAACCAAATAAGTCCAATATGAGAATAATTTAGTTCAATGTGCACCTATTTGTACGATCATATATTGCCCTACGACATTGCGGAATCAACCGTCGTCACTCGCTGCTATTGCATTTAGGTAATACATCGCATAACATAAAACGCCACCTGTTTATTTTCTTACCAGTCGCATCAAAATATGTTAATCGTCCAAATGAAGGCCACGGACAAATAAGTTACGACAACTCTCACATAATCGTCCACGAATGTTAAATATAACGTCATTATTATATGACTACCACTGATCCCTTTCAAATACCACTATTGTTTGACGATAAATTCCGAGCAGTCGGAAAATACTTGTCTGGTCGTGAGCCGTATCGGTATTCTATTAATTCCGTATCAGTATCCTTTGAATTCCGAATCAGTATCCCGTAAATTAGGTCACCCGAAGTTGGGAACTATTTATCAGGTCTGTTCGTTTGAAGCGTAAACGGATCTGTTATGACTTATTACGAAGGATTTGTGTCGGGTGATGACTGGGAATGTTCAATGGAGTACTTTTGCCCGGGTGAAGATGGTGTAACGAAGTTGTTTTGCCCTTTGTGACATGGGATGAACCAAAAATGTGTCAAATAATAAACGCTTTATCGGTACAGTGAAGTGATATGGGCTGCAGTATCACGTCTCGTTGACGATGTCAGATCGCCGCATCAAACTCGCTGCCTGCGGCAGCTCGTTTGATACGGCGATCTGACATCGTCAACTCGGCGTGATAATGCAGCCCATATCACTTCACTGTACCGATAAAGGCGATAATGTGTATATATGTTTTGTTTTTGCATGCAGTGTATGACATATCGTTACTGGATGTTTTCCGCTGTTAGAGCTGTGTTGATGCGAGTAATTCTCGTGTTAATGCTGTATTTAATCATAAAATGTTTCATGTCGTAGGTTGGGATTACAAGCGAGAATAGGATTCACAATTGGATCATAAATTCTGATACATGTAGCTGTTCGGCATAATGATCTACCATACTATGGCGTTTTAGAATACATGCAACTGATTACCTTTCAAATTAAAAAAATATTTGGAGATGCGTTATTTTTTTATGAGTCAGCAAAGATTTATGCACTTGTATTGATGCACGTAATGTTGAGTTTAGATACTTTGATCTAGAAAATCATCTATGTCATATAATGTTGAAACATGTTAGACTTATTTCACTTTTAAAATTCCAAAATGATAAATTATTAGAGATACTACAAGTATTATCGAAACATTCTAGTACATTTAGTATTTCCGTAATATTCAACTACATGGAAACTATTTAGACTTTTGTTCGTCCCAAATTACACATATACACTAATACCTGAAGAAATTTAAATCACGTAAAGGAATGATCCTAACAATTTTGATAACATAGATGACAATAACTTATGTTGGGGATTGTTTTTGCATTGCGCTTTTTACCCTCGTTCGGAATGTTCAATAAGCGCAGTTATAAAATCGATGCGAGTGGTGAAAGTTACAATTTAAAACAATGTACATTCGCGGTATAATGTAAAGCAATCGGTTGTCACTTAAATAGCACTTGAGGTTATCTCACGATAACATTAATCGGTGTCGGTCACTCTTCCAGGAAGCACAGGTGCGCGCAGATATTAATCAAGCGACATCGTTTATATTCGACACCGGAAATTGCGGAATTTAATATATTTCTTTTATAATACGTAATCATTTTGGCAAAGTCTCTCGCTGAATATGTTCGTTGTGCAATGACCTTTATGGATTACGGACGATGTGTTGAACATATCAACATATCAATGCTCACCAAGTAATATGTAATGATATAGTGCGTTCCACCACGAGATGTACCTTATTTAATACAATCTAAGGGATAGGCGAAAGCAATATGAAGTGTATGTAAATATCTTTTACTAGAAACAATATGTGTTGAATAATATGTTCCCTGTGTATGGATATGTCCATTGTATTGGCCCATATCATAAAACGTATACTCCCACACAACAAAGCAGATGAAATACTGTAATCAGCCTGACTGTCCGTCCTCTGTCTTTCTGTGCGTCTGTGCACGCACATGTGTGTTGGAAGTTGATAGAGCTACATGTATACTTACCACTAAGAAGACATGCGAACCTACGATTATTCTCTCTGTCGAACTTTTTTCCAGACATGAATATATATTTGCCATCTTGATAACCTACCAATATTCATATACTGTAATAATATGCCTTCCCCAACCCGAATCCGACGATTGCCCAGGGACAGTCATAGCATGATATACCCACCGTAGCCCTGCTTGCAGCAAGTTATAGCATGATCTTAATAATA
Organism: Siphonodentalium dalli; assembly: GCA_032622095.1. Classification (NCBI taxonomy): domain Eukaryota; kingdom Metazoa; phylum Mollusca; class Scaphopoda; order Gadilida; family Siphonodentaliidae; genus Siphonodentalium; species Siphonodentalium dalli. The sequence continues at coordinate 264,210,018 of CP136063.1, forward strand.
AGCACGCTGTCAGGGACGCGGCCAGAGGGTCTCCGTTGGGGGTGAACACTTTGGAAAATTACAACTGCATAAAGTTATTACAAAGGTCCATGTGTAGATATATATATAGAATATAGGGTTGTTTCATCACCATAACAAGCGTTCTATAAAAACAGTAATTTATTTACGCCGAGGCCTTTGATGATTCGCATCAATCGACTGGGCGAATTGTAACCAAACACGTTTGTGGCGTGACTGTTTTATGTGAATTACGTTTTCGACATTAGGTTACATTTAATCTCGTACGGAAACGTTTTCTAAAATGTGATTCCATTCCAAGTCTCTGTTGTTGGCTGTCTTCTGCCATTTTATAAAATTCATATTATATGTGTGTATTCTATGTGTGTATTCTATGTGTGTATTCTATGTGTGTATTCTATGTGTGTATTCTATGTGTGTATTATATGTGTGTATTCTATGTGTGTATTCTATGTGTGTATTCTATGTGTGTATTATATGTGTGTATTCTATGTGTGTATTCTATGTGTGTATTCTATGTGTGTATTCTATGTGTGTATTCTATGTGTGTATTCTATGTGTGTATTCTATGTGTGTATTCTATGTTCTATATATATAATGCCTGCAAACAATTTCGAGACAAATTATCCGGTGTGTGAATGCAGCCTTATGGTCCAAATGCGGAGACGAAGTAATGATTTTAACCCTTTGAGTGCCAGGGGCCGATATTATCGGCCCTAAACCTACACAATAAGTCTGTTAAAGAATATATTAAAATATATTAAAATTGGAAAAATTGTAAAAAAAAAAAAAAAATAATAATTGTTAAGCCAATGCATTCTCTTATATATGCGAGGCGACCTATGGTCGACTCACATATATAAGAGAATGCATTGACACAGGGTATATGGATTGATTCTAAAATCGGACCTGGCACTCAAAGGGTTAAGCATATCTGGCAGTCGACATATTGAGTATGAGTACACTTAATTTGGCAGTAGATGAATTAGTAATACAAGCCGCTAAACATATTATGTTTACCTACTATGGACTATATTATTAAGGAACATACACTAAAGATACTGGCTGGGGTGGTTATGCTGTTAAAATATTCACCTTCGTCAAAATCCGCCATAAACAGAAAGAATAGTAAAATATAGACAGACTTTGTTCTTATACCAATCAGAAATATGGCATAAACAGTATGTTATCGTCAAATGTTTTTCCTTTGTTATGTAAACAAAAGCAAAAAACGTTACATTTCCTGGCTTTTGTTAGATCCGGATATGGTAAACATAAAGAGCGTTATTTGTTACTGTTTTCCTGATAAGGAAATAATAAAGAGCGTTTATATCATTTGTGCGTGATTAACCAATATAATTTTGCTGCGTTATGTAAACGGAAGCAGCACTTCTGTAACACGAGCAGGCTCTTGTTTACATACACCATCGTACGTCTTGACGACAATATACTAGTTACGCGCTGATTATATTTGGCATATGAACAAAACTATATCTATTTTAATATTCCTTCTGTTGATGGCGATTTGAACAAATATGAATATTTCTGCAACGAACGCCGCCCGTGCCTTTAACTACAAGTGTCCTAAATAATCGACTCCTTAACCACAGCAGAATAATGGGTAATTTTTCAGGATTTAGTCGGAAATATGGCTGAATCCGGAAAAATTACCCATAATTATGATGTGGTTAAGGAGTCGATTATTTAGGGCACTACTGTACGTCCAAGGTTTTAAGACTTCGTTCGAACTGGAACATGCATGTAGGTCGCCTCCTGACTGCCCAATATTTCCTGCACCGAACACAGCGGGTGTCAATACATGTATATATAATTCCTGGTCCCCAGTCATTAAACTACTTTCCTTTCTGTTTCCTTTTTCCAGGATTGGCGTCTTTAGCCTGGTTGCGTTAGTTGGAGACTGTACCAAGGATGTGGTTCACAGGTGTCCAAGTTGCAACCTCGAGTTAGGCCGCTTTGACAGGTTGTGAATATCAGTGGCGTTAGTATTGGACAAGACGCATGTACTTACCGTGACATTTATTTTAAAGCTAAAGCGTGACGTCATGCCCGCTAGTTGATGACGTTATCCACGCATATGTTAATACAATTCTATCACAGCGCAATTATATGCGTACAATTGATAAAACAAATATATAAAAATATATTCGGGTATCCATTATAATTTACGCAATAAATCGAATTCCATATTTCAGAGCGAACACTCAATCCCAGGTTATCGGGTGTACTTACTACTCTTGGGATCCAAATAAGCATACCCGTATGCTTATTAATTTTTGGAAAGGTTGCCGCTCTGTATCGTGCTTATTTGGGTCCGTATGTTTATTTAAAAAGTGGGATTGTCAAGAATTTTATGCTACAGGCCTATCAGAATTGCTGGAGCCTTTATTCAGATCAGGAACAGATAGTCCAAACATGTTGCTGAAAGTCTGTTTGGTAACTCCTATGACAACAAACAGTGCAAAATGTTAGAAATATCTGATTGACCTTATAGCATTTAAGATAGTCTTGCTTCCATTTTGGAAATTGCCACCCTGTACTCTTATTCCGCACCGTATCCTTATTTGGACCCCGAGAGTAGGTACTGTACTTCTCCCGTATGGAGTACCAATATATCGGTACTCTAGAGTGCCTGTCCAGATACTATGTGGTGAACCTATCCAGGTAATCTGGGTTACCTATACTGATACTGCTGATTACCAACTATCCAAGTGCTATGAGGAGTACCTATCCAGGTTCTCCGGAGTACTTGCCCAGGTACCTCAGAGTACCTGGCCAGGAATGGCATAGTACTTCCTGCATAGCACCTGCCAAGGTACACCGGTGTACCTCCCTTATAAAAATACTGTGCTATACCATGTTGAAAACATTATGGTATTTACTCTGCGGATTAGAACAGGTCAAATTATGCAACGTTACCGGGTTGTTACTTAAATGTGTCTAGTGAATCATCACCATATTATACGCACACATGTAGACCCGTCCATGTATTTTACTCTAGTGAAATGACCCCGTGGCATTTTACCGGGATGTAAGTATGTATATAGTGGTTCTAATAGAGCAATTCAACAAGGGTAATTAATCGATAGTCAGCTAATTTACCACGGTGGTATCAGGGTAATATTTTGGAACACTTAACATCTGAGATAATATATTGGAAGTGATATAAATGGCGCATGTGATTACATAAGGTGTTGAACTGTTCTGGATTTGGCGAAATTATCTATACGAATAGTCTTGGCCCATTGGTGGGGCGGATAAATGAAAAATCGTGCATTTTAATGATCATTAAATGATGCAACACGGCGAGTGTCTTCGTGGTACGAACTGATTTCGTCGTTGGTTCTCGGTTTCTTCCATTCATTATATTACTCCTGTGTTTTAGCAAAGAAGGGTAGAACTTGATGACCATCCACCTGGCTTAAAGTTCCTTGACAACTCCGGTGCCTTATAAAATGAAAGATCGGTGTAATAAATATATCCGCTGGATATCTTCCCCCACCATGGATATCACCCATGTATGACTAAACAAACATTTAACTAATTTGATAGCGTTTGAACCTGCACTTTTTTAATTTTAAAATTTTGTTAAGTGTCAAAGGCCTGTATACCCCCTCCCACCCAGCACCTACATGCCAAACAAATCCTCTTATGGTTCTATTGCTTATTTTTGCTTTATATAGTCTTGAAACGTCGAGAAATTAACTTCTCTCGTAAAAAAGTTGTTTGAGTCAGGGTTTGGGGTGGGGGGGGGGGGAGATATCGAGGCCATGATAACTCCCAGGATATATCCCACCCAGCTTCTTTGACCAAATTTGTGTTATATAGTTGTATTGCTTTTTGTTGCTTTATATAGTTATGAAACGGCGAGAAATTAACTTCTTTCGAGAAAACATAGTTTGAGTCAGGGTTTGGGGTAGGGGAAAGATGTCCAGGTCAGGAATTATCCCCCCACTCAGCACCTACGTAAAAATGGTTGTATTGCTTATGTTGCTTTATATAGTCATGACATGTCGAGAAATTAACTTCTTCCGAGAAAAAGTTGTTTGAGTCAGGGTTTGGACCACTTTGGGGTGGGGAAGATATCCAGGCCATGATAGCTCCCCACTCAGCACATAATATGCCACAAAATCCTCTTATTGTTTTATTGCTTATTTTGCTTAATATGGATGCTGGGACATAAGTGGACCCACTAGCATCCGGACATGACTCAGGTATAGCTGACGTAGGTTTTTCCCACACAGGCTACTTATATACCTGGGGTAGTCGTTGAGTTACACCTGGTATAAATGCGACGGTGTAAATCATAGTCGATTATTTTATCAGTATCAGTGTCGATAATCAATAATCATAATTGATTTTGTATGTGAATAATCGCAGGTTATGCAGACAGTAAAATATGTATAGGACTAACGTCAAAACGTGGGAGACTTCAACGTTAAACTTCGAACATTTATCGACTATTGTCCTTTCACTTGATAAAGGTTTCAAACAGGCTTTTGTGCATTATATGCATACACTAATGCGTATAAAGGTGTTAGCTTTAAATTCCTGCCATCTGATAACTTGATTGAGACCAACACATACATCGGCGATATAAAACATATTATCCATGTTAGATCATAAATGTTTTACTAAACTTCATGATATGACAATTTGTATTAAGGTGTATCCTCGTCGGTCGCGAATAAATTGCGATTATACCGCGACATGCCGAGTCACCGGATCTGATAAGTTTATTCCGTCTTCCTGAGCATTGTTTATATGCGTAGTTTACTGTCTATCTTGTCCCGTACATCATGCAATGCAGTTGTGGTTTGAGTATGCCTCGGGGGGTCTACGCTTGTTATAAACGTTGTTTACTGAAATATTTTTTCCTAGAATCAAATGAAAATTATGACTAAATCACCACACCGAGAGTGTTCTGAAAAATACATAAATATATACGAATCCTGCGTATATAATATTTCGTCGACATGCACTGTAATTGATGTCCATGAAAAGAAATTGGGGTAAGAAACCGCTCGAACGATTCAAGGATAAAAACATTAATTCAGCTGAAGTGACTCACATATACAAATCGTGATTCGTATCGTTTAAAACCCACCGGCGTGTTATCCCTTTGTCCTGACACGGCTCTTATCCGGCAGAATGCTCAAGCGATTTGATCGCATGAGTTTTAGTTAACGCCCATGTTCATTCTTGAAGAATACGCAAGGGATTATTTGATGCTATACTCCCGTCGCGAGTCGAGAAAATAGAATAAAACTATACATACAACGTCTATCGTAACAGGGACTCGGGCGTTAATATGGGGTGGGGTATTAGTAATTAGCGGGGAATTTCCTACATTCGGTCAACACGTTCGACGGGAATTTTCCAATCTTAGTGTTAGTTCGGAAATCTTGAAGCCAGTAAAATTAAATTTTTTAATTGTTCTCCCGCCTCACTAATCGTTGGTCTGTCAATACCTGCTAATTAATTACAAATTACTAATAAATCAAACTAGAAAAAAAACGGCGGCCTGAATTTGTCTGTAGTTGGACCTATACAGTCATGTATATTCTAAGACTACATATTTCAGTCAGGTTCGGATTTAAAAAATGTTTAAAACAAAAGACTAATCGAGGCAGGGGGGGGGGGGGGTCGGAAAAAATTTCCAGGCACGCATGATCATTTAAATTTTTTCCGGCTACGGGGGACCCACCCACCCAATTTCTTCCGTTTCTGGCCTTTTTTTCCAGGCAATTTTGGAGACCCACCCTTTTTTTCCGTTTCAGGAAGTTTTTTCCGGTCAGTTTTGGACACCCACCCCCCTTAAATTTGAGAAAAATTATCAATAGAGCAACCAAATAGCTGATTATCCTGCATTATCATAATTTATTGCGCGATATTTGAATAGAACAGTGCATAATGAGATAACTATACTATTTGAATTTATCATATAAGTGTCATTAATCAAGAAATGTGTCAACATAATAACATTTCTAGGGATATATAGGCAGAGTGTCAAGGTTTTTATTAAATATATAGTCACATGATCTAGTCACATAATCACATTTAAGTATTCTACAGAATACATGGTACCGGTACAACAAATTTCAGATTATTTGATACTTTGATATTTGCTATGTGATATACAGTAATGCCCTAATTAATCGACACCATAACCACAGCAGAATAATGGGTAATTTAATTTTAATTTCCGACTAAATCCTGGAAAAATTACCCATTATTCTGCTGTGGTTATGGAGTCGTTTAATTAGGGCATTACTGTATTGCTGGAATCAAATTGTTTATCAAAACATGTGGAAATACAACTGTTCATCCCAGTTCATCCCAGTTTGAAGAATAATGCTAATACCAATCATAACCATGATATACATGCGTGACTCTTCTTGGGGCATCTCAGAAACCAGAACTGAGGAAACATGTTATAGCGTGTAATGGCAGGCTGGTAGCCACTGCCTGAAGTAATAGGCTTCGTAATAATTGGGAATAATATGGATGGATAGCCCAATTTCACTTCTTTTTTGCTCACGATATCGGTGACGATAAAATCTTCGTTACTGTGATTAACATTACAAGCTGACCCACATTAACATGGAAAACAATGTGAAATTGTTCAAGCGGGCCCGGCTGGCCTTCAATTTATTTGTTACGATTTTATGTTTTACGTTGTCAAAAGTCTATTTTATTCCATTATTTATTATATCTTTATTTCCATGTCACATATGGTCAAGTGTGCTTTCATTTTATTGCTAATTTTCAGCTGAGTTCTGCATAGTTATTCTTATTTTGTTGTATCAGTAGATGGAATTTTATTTTTCCAATAGCGCAGTGTCTAGTTCTATCAAGTTGAATTTGGGTTATTGTTGGCCATTGTGCAACTGATCCAACTTCTGATGACCTCTATATGTAGTATAGCATTAGTATTAAAAAATTTGGCATATGGAAAAAACTGTTTTTTGGACACAAGAGACACCCACCCACCCCATCATACGTGCCTGGAAATTTTTTCCGACCCCCCCCCCTGATCGAAGCCTGAATTTTCATGTAGTTAGACTTTTTTTATAGATGCTAGAATTTTACAGTGTTCAGGCTCATATTTCAAATTGTTTCATGATTCCTCCCCACAATAGGTACAATTAGGAAATTCCAAGCCACGGGTGGGAAGCAAACGAAATTACGCGATATTGCGAGCTCGGCCTTGTTAAAAGGGGCGGGATGCAGCCGGAAAATCCCCGGAGCTCTCTAGCCACGTCGCTGATGACTAATCAACTTTTATATATTGAACGATATATAGGCACTATTTACGCGATTGTATGCTGAACATTTCGAAGAAAAGATAACACAGGTTATACATAAATGTTATGCACTGACCGTTTGTTAACTTTTGGGGTGATACTTAAAGGTGTATGTAAGGTCATCGTGGTGGGGGGATAGTTGGAAATCATGCATATACGATGGGACTGATGGGAATTTGCTAACCACGGGGGATGGCCCATGTCATGTAAGAATTGTCCAATAACTGGATATGTTATGAAACCTTTCAGTTTGAAACATATAACCTGAAGGGGATGGGTTTGCGAAATTAAATTGTCATACTGCTCTGAGTCACGTCTAGCCACGTCCATGTGTATAAACCATAGCATGATACTTATAATTCAAGCTAGTACATGTACAGGTGTCTTTCTGATAATAATTGGAAATTCAAGATACCCCATACGATTGGACACTATAATACTTCTATTATTGCGTATTGTACACAAGACAACAATGAAAAAGAATCAGTATACTCATTTATGCAAGCTTCTTGTGTGCTTTCGACTTCTTAATAATGAGGCAGTTTTATCTGGTTTCGTGTTGTTTGGCGCCAGAATATTCGAAAAATCGCATTTTATAAAGAGCGTGTTTACTTCTTACCAACGAACGATGACAACTGAAGAGAAATTTCGAAAATTCTTATGTTTATCGCGGTGCTATATTGGTGATGCATATGTATAACGACCATTATTTTTCTTGTTTTATTGCCTGATAAATTCTTATGGAATGTTAAGTTATTTGATGTCGAATTGGACGGGGCATCTTTAAATCAAGAAAGAAAAAAAAAATAAACAAATACAATTGGATAGAAATATATTGCTCACATACACTGGCCGAATCCACAGCGCGCAACGTCAAACTTCGGCGGAAACGTCCCTCAACTGGCGAGTCCTAATTCAAGTTAAATAATAATTGAAATGTGTTGCTTTTCACCGTGAACAACAATAACTGTCCGTGCTAAACTGTGGGCGTATACTCAGGAAATCAAGACAGAGCTGTGGACCAGACCAAATGGATAGTGGCTCGAATGACAGTTCAATGGGTGGGTTTTAAGTTAGATAATATTCTCAGCGTCGGAAATTTGGTCAAGAATCCCCTCTGCTTCGAATATTACCCATTACATCTTGAGTATGTACAACCCTATGATACATACCTGTAGTAATTGACCAATCACGTGATTGTAATAGTCAGGCAGATGTGATGCCTATTTATGGACGAGGTTATTTCCTTGCAAAGCGGAAGTAGCAGAGTCGTTGGGAATAGTGTGACTATGAGAACCTTGTTGTGGCTCGAGAAAAAAAGGTATGCCAATTTAAATGTTTTACTTTTACATATTAACATTGATAAATGTGATAGTCTTAAAATAAGAGGCCCGATTCGTATGATTCAGATTGGTAGAAATTAGCATTACTCGTAATTGAAATGCTCGTATGAAATAACAGTATAGTACAATGAGAATATGAGTGCAATATTATCCACAAAACACTCTTTGTGTGAGCTGAGCGTTTGTTTATATACCGACACAGCACGTAAAGAGTGTACGATTAGCAAATCGCTCAACACCGTGCCATACACATTTTGGGAGAGTGATTCATGACACCGAAATCTTCGTGAGCGGCGAGGATCAGCGAGTGTTATAACGCTATGTTGCAAACAACATGTTAGATTCAGATTCAGTTTATTCTGTTCATCGATATGTGGATATTATAGAAACATTATTTATAACATCAAGATATTCAAATATGACATAATAACAATAAATTTCACACGAGGAATACATGAGAGCATTATTAGATATTTGGTAAGTTTCCGTTCGGGTGATGATTTCAGGTATTGTGTGCGGGGACTTTGTAGTCAGGGATGTGTATAGGTCTTTTAGAAAATAGGGGTGGGTTCGTGGAATATCAGTGTTATAGCCTCGAGTGGACTTGCCGAAAATATCCTGGACTTTCCTTATGAAAGTTGACAGATTTCTAATTGTCTTTCTAGTTCTAGTATTAAAGAGTTCCGAGAGTTTGTGTGCATTCGGTCTTCTATAGAAGTATGGTTTCAAATAGGTCGATCTGAGTTCATTTAATTTTGTACACTTCAGGATAACGTGATACTCATCGCCTAGTTCTTTGGTACAAAGTGTACATACTCTGGTTGAATAGTCAGTATTTAGCCAAGCACCTTGTTCAATTGGTAGTTTGTGATTTCTTGTCGGAAATCGAATGATAGTATTGACAGTTCTATTATCACATATAGAGAGAAATTGTTCACGTTCGAAGTGTGTTTTAATAATTTTATAAAATGCTTATTTACTCGATGTGGATATTGTTGACCACCAACTTTGACGGTAACAGTCAAGTAATCTTTGCTCAACAGTCCGGTTAAATCGCTCTATACTCGATACTTTCTGGTTGAGCCAAACAATACTCATACCAATTTTATTAAGGGAGTCATGTATTCCTCTTATCCATGGATTATTAAAAACATTTTTACAATACAGAGTATACATAACATAATATAACATAAGTGGGGTCCTATGGGTAGGCATTCAGATAGCTTTTGCCCAATAACCGATGTAGCGGGTTTTGATCCTAACTGTAATTGGGTACATTCCTAGTTCTCCGTATATAAAAAAAACGAATGGTGTAGACTTCTTCATATTCAGTGTAAATTTCAGGAACCAGGATTCTAGTCTTTCGAAACATCTCATATTTTCATGTCCCCATAATTCAGCCCCGTAAGTCATTATTGGTATGATGCTTTTCTCTTATATCTCAAGAATTGATTCAATTGGGAGTTTGTGGCAGCGTGATTTGTTCATAAGTGCATAAATTGCAGTTTTAGCTGCCTTACATCTGAGATTTCGTTCCGCTACGAACGTACCTTTTTGTGGAAAACTGTTCCCAGATATTTGTAACTATCAAATATCTCAATTGGGAGATTATTTAGTGTGAATACTGGTATAGTTTTTTTCACCTGATACAGACCAATGTTACTCTGTAGTAATACAAAACTATTAGTTGAAATTCCTCAGTGATAAAGGGTATGTGGCATGCCACGCCAGCCGTTGAGGCATGCCAATATCCCATAATATGTCAAATATAGCGAATTATCGAAATATGAAATACCACGAAAAAGCGAAATAGGAAAATACAGCGAAATTGCGGAATAAAAAATGCATCGAAATGATGAAATAGCGCGAATTATTTTTATTAACTAAATAACGGAGATATTTGAAGAAGTGTTTTTGACGAAATAACGGGCATATTTGGAGAATTTGTTTAAAGAGCGTACCCCAAACCTCCCCCAAGGCCACCCACCCAAGAGTAGAATTTTACTTATATTTCACCACAGTTGATCTATTGTGGTGTTGTTATTTCTAATACAAATCGGCGTTATTTCGTAAATATACATTCTTTATAGAGTTATTACCCTGTGGCAATGTTACGATTTTAGCTTGTCAAAGAACATGTGGCATGCCTCAACGGCTCGCGTGGCATGCTACATACCCTATATCACTGAGGAATTTAACTAATAGTTTTGTATTACTACAGAGTAACATTGGTCTGTATCAGGTGGTTTTTTCTTTCTGGGTTTCGGGCCGAAAACGACGACTTTAGTTTTTGTCGTGTTTATTTTCAATTTCCATATGTTGCTGTAATCTGAGAAGGAGTTTAATGCTCGCTGTAGGCCTTCGTGTGTATCAGAAAGTAATACAGTGTCGTCGGCATAGATAAGTAACATTATCTTCAGTAATATACCGGTATCAATTCCACAGAATATATCTAAGCTGATGCCACAATTTGTTTGTGAGTTAAGGTATTAGAAGAATAGGAGGCTCGTTCGCGTCACATCTAAAAATAGAATCTTTGGGGTCTAAAATTGGTTGTACTAAAATATTCCCAAAACTTCCAAAATATCAAAACCCAAAAAAAATTTCAAAACTTCCAAAATTTATTTTTCCAAAAAATTTCAAAATCCCAAAACTTCCAAAAAATTTTAAAACCCCAAAATTTCAAAAGAAAAAATTTCAAAACCCTCAAAATTATTTCTCTAAAAAAAAAAGTTTAAATAAAAAATTTATAACGAGTTTTCGGTTTCTGATAATCTCGATATTAAAAAAATGTCGAATGTTAAATTATTTGCGCGTAATATCTTTCGTTATTTTTTTTTGTTCAAATATTCATGAAATTATTAATCGATGTTTAGAAATAGCTTTATTGGACATTGTGACCATCGATATGAATGCATACATTCCAGTGTTTATCGGACGCAGTTCATATAATTGTCATACCTGAAAATAGACACCATTACTTTTACATAAATAATAAAGAGCGTTTACTCTTTACACTCTCTATCCCATATGACAGGTGTGTATTATCGTGAATTATTGGAAGTATTGAGATGTACTATGTTGAATCACTAACGGTCGAAAATTGTAATGTGAAATTACAACCCCCAGAATGAATTGTCATATTCGATTGAACATATTATGTACACGCAATCACACACGCGACATTGGTGGTAACAATGTGTCTTTCACACCTTTGCTTTACCAAATGAATTATATTATTTCCCCGTTCACAGTTATATGCTATTCAGAAAACATATCGATTTAATGTCTGAACAAACGGGTTAGTATCAATTAAGGTTGATAAACTGTGTCATTGTTAGCATTAACACGATAATTAGTTATCCAAAACATGCATACATATTACGTCAGGTCGTGAGACACTCAATTATAGAAATTGCTTTGATGACATTGTTATAACAACATTACGTAATAACCACTTATCACTCCAGTCACACTTACGATCATATACCGAAACTACAGGTAGCACCGATGATGTAACATTATATCACTGCTATTGTACCAATGATAGGTTCAGACATGTTCGATGTTTAGAAATAGATATTAACAATTGTTAAATGTGCAGGTGTTCACATTGGGGGGACACATGGTTACGTAATAATAACCAGTTAAACAACTAATGTTGCCTCGTCCGTAAAAAACCAATTATCGGTCTATTCATACTTACGTTCATATATATAATCTTATATAATGTTACGTCATCCGTGCTTGCATATGTTCGGGATTTTATGGTATAAAAATATATATGACGAAGCTGTATTCCATATAGTGAATAGACGCCGTTGTAATCACTACTCAGGACTTCTCGAAAAATGGCTGAAGAAATAATGACACCTCTGACAGTGGATGAAATTTATGAAATAGAATGTATTCTGCAAGACATCGAAGAATACGACAAGGCTATCGTAGCTTATCAACTGGATGAAGATATAATTGAAGCATCTACGCTTTGTTCAGGAGATGACCCATGGCCGAACCAAATCGGATACGGAGAACATGATGCGCCTAAAAATGATGTTAACAACTCACAACCCGGTACAGCTGGACCATCAGGATTACAAAACCGAGAAGACGAACAGACACCTCATCAAGAAGGAGCTGTAAAATCAGACAATCAAACAGCCGGCAGTTCTGATATTCAAATAACCGGATATAGCATTCGCAAAAGGAGTGAACGAACCTTCGGAAACAATTTGGCAACACAGAGAACATATGAGATCAAATTAGATGAAATTTACAAAGAGAAAAAGTTAATCGACATATACAGGAATCTACATTCAATGTTCGAGGACACTATTCAAAGAGCTCGTGGAAATTTGGCTGACAATGATCTTGGCAGAGTTATCATTCACCATGAGAGTTTGGACAACCCTATAGTAGTTCCGTTACAAACGTTGCAAACGTTAATGCTAACACTGTGATTGACAGAATCGAACTCGTTTTGAACAGCAACCAAACACTGACTGTTAATCAAAGTTTCCGCATAGATATAGGCACCATCGAGTTACCTAAAGGCGGAGCACGGAGGAAGATAACGGCTTTACATGATGAAAGTGACAATCTAAGAAATAAAACATCGATTGTTACGATTGAAAATACCGACAATATGTGTATGGCTCGGGCTATCGCCACATGTTGGTGTAAATTAAATATTTGCAGTCCTGATGAATGGCTAGAAATAACACAGAATAGAGGAACCAGAAATAATTTACAACTCATCATGGAATACAGAAAAGTACCGATCAATTATTACAAAAATGTGCGGCACAAAAAACGTACGGAGCAAGGAAAATTAGCCAAAGCAATTAGTGTCATCGCAGGTGTATCAACAGACAGACCAGCCAGTATAGCAGATCTAAAAGCATTCGAGGAAACTCTGAATTTGACAATACTAGTCGTCAGTGCTAGACTGGGTAATAAATTCATTACCAGCGCGCCTACAGACGGTATAGAAAGACCCGTGATATATTTATATCTCACTGCTAATGAACATTTCCACGCTATACAATCCATAACGGGATTCTTTAGCGCAGCATATTTCTGTGTGCATTGTTTAAAACATTATGCAGCCAAAGGAAAGCATTATTGTGAACACACCTGTTTCGTGTGTAAAAGTGATAAATGTGAACAAAGTGAAAACAAAGAACAGTGTTCAGATTGTAATATGACGTGTATGTCTCATCAATGTTTCGTGCGTCATAAAGCAAAACCTATTAATCAAGCTTCGGGAGAAACGACAGCTCCTTGTCAAAAATGGTGGAAATGCTTGGCCTGTACAAAAGTCATGGAGAGAGGGAAAAGACGTCCGAATCAACACGTGTGCGGAGAAACATTTTGTAGATCGTGTGACAAATACACAATGGGAGCACACGAATGTTATGTAAGGGCCATACCTCCCGTTACTGATGATGAAAGAGCTAAATTCTGTTTCTTCGACTTCGAAACCATTCAACACGATATATTGGAATGTTCTGAAGGATATGCACCTTTACATACAAAGGATTGCCAGGACTGTAAAGAGGATCATATATGCAAGAAATGTGCTAAGTGTCAGGTGAGTCTTAACCTAATTGTAATATATATATGTAACACATTACAGTCGAAATCACGATAACGTAACGCTCTTTATTAAAGGCGCGCATAAGTAGAGACGCTCTTTCATTTTTAAAAATTATATTAGATTATCGCTGAACGCTCTTTAGCTGTTACCTCGCGTGTGAGATTACCATATAACAATAACACACTTGAATTCGACCAAAGTTAAGGGGGTCTCAATATTAAAATTCAACTGAGTCACAGATGTTAAACCGAGTAATTAACTTTTTTAATTCTTGACACATTGAAAAAATGTGTACCATATTTTATGTGAAAAGAGATTTTGTAATTGTTATATAGTAAACTAACATCTATTATATATTTTGAAAGATCTGTGTGTGTATGTGTTTGTTTGTTTGTGTGTGTGTGTGTGTGTGTGTGTGTGTGTGTGTTTGAAATCGATGGACTCGAAAACGACTAAGCCAATTTCGATGAAATTTGGTATTTTAGGGTATTTTCGGCCGGAGACGAACATAGGCATATTTATTTGTCCGTGCGAGGTCAACTTTTCACGTGCGGAGGTCAAATCTGTTTTTACGCCGTTTTGCGCTAATATATTTCAGTTCGGTGCTCACAAATCGATTCGATATAGCGCGAATAATAAATTGCCAGTCATATAATTTGCACGGTTAGAATCTGTGTGGCTTCATCTTTCCAACGATATATAATATGTATGTATCCGTTTTAGTTATCTGCCTCAATTATTAGGTACAAGTGGTACGATGCTTTTATCAGGATAAAATCAATGCGTAATTGTCGTCAGAGGTCATAAAGTTAGATTACGTTAACTCTCACCCTGCCGATGCATTTGACTGTGTCGCGTTAACTCATCACCGGCCGAGGTATCCGCAAATGACATTGGGCTATATATCTCGGAAACGGGTGTAGCTATCGACTTGAAATTTGGTATGTGAATGTATCTTGCTCCGGATACGAATTTTATCGGGTCGCCGAGCACGTGCGACGCCAGCTTCGCGCATGCGCAGACGAGATCTCGGAAACGGGTTGAGATATTGACTTTAAATTTGGTATGTGAATGTATCTTGCCCCGGATACGAATTTTATCGGGTCGCCGAGCACGCGCGACACCAGCTTCGCGCATGCGCAGACCAGATCTAGGAAACGGGTGGAGCAATCGACTTGAAATTTGGTTTTTGAATAGCCCGGACGAAGTCGGGTCACCTTCTAGTCTATTATATATTTTGAAAGATCTGTGTGTGTGTGTGTGTATGTGTTTGTTTGTTTGTTTGTGTGTGTGTTTGAAATCGATGGACTCGAAAACGACTAAGCCAATTTCGATGAAATTTGGTATTTGGATGTGTTTTCGGCCGGAGACGAACATAGGCATATTTATTTGTCCGTGCGAGGTCAACTTTTCACGTGCGGAGGTCAAATCTATTTTTACGCCGTTTTTGCGCTAATATATTTCAGTTCGGTGCTCACAAATCGATTCGATATAGCGCGAATAATAAATTGCCAGTCATATAATTTGCACGGTTAGAATCTGTGTGGCTTCATCTTTCCAACGATATATAATATGTATGTATCCGTTTTAGTTATCTGCCTCAATTATTAGGTACAAGTGGTACGATGCTTTTATCAGGATAAAATCAATGCGTAATTTCTATGACGTCGTCAGAGGTCATAAAGTTAGATTACGTTAACTCTCACCCTGCCGATGCATTTGACTGTGTCGCGTTAACTCATCACCGGCCGAGGTATCCGCAAATGACATTGGGCTATATATCTCGAAAACGGGTGTAGCTATCGACTTGAAATTTGGTATGTGAATGTATCTTGCCCCGGATACGAATTTTATCGGGTCGCCGAGCACGTGCGACGCCAGCTTCGCGCATGCGCAGACGAGATTTCGAAAACGGGTTGAGATATTGACTTTAAATTTGGTATGTGAATGTATCTTGCCCCGGATACGAATTTTATCGGGTCGCCGAGCACGTGCGACACCAGCTTCGCGCATGCGCAGACCAGATCTAGGAAACGGGTGGAGCAATCGACTTGAAATTTGGTTTTTTAATAGCCCGGACGAAGTCGGGTCACCTTCTAGTAATATATAATTGTTTTAACTTTATTGAACTTGATATCTGCGTGCTTGAATCGGCAATTATACAGGCTATATGTCGGATCATGATATACATTTATAATATTGACACGTAGATTGGAAGGAGTAATTTTTAGGATCAACCAACAAACAATATTAATACGTCAACGCTCTTTATTAAAGGCGCGCATAAGTAGAGACGCTCTTTCATTTTTAAAATTTATATTAGATTATCGCTGAACGCTCTTTAGCTGTTACCTCGCGTGTGAGATTACCATATAACAATTACATACTTGAATTCGACCAAAGTTAAGGGTCTCAATATTAAAATTCAACTGAGTCACAGATGTTAAATCGAGTAATTAACTTTTTTAATTCTTGACACATTGAAAAAATGTGTACCATATTTTATGTGAAAAGAGATTTTGTAATTGTTATATAGTAAACTAACATAATATATAATTGTTTTAACTTTATTGAACTTGATATCTGCGTGCTTGAATCGGCAATTATACAGGCTATATGTCGGATCATGATATACATTTATAATATTGACACGTAGATTGGAAGGAGTAATTTTTAGGATCAACCAACGAACAATAGTAATACGTCAACGCTCTTTATTAACGTTGAACCTATACCAAAACATTTTTTTTTTTAAATAATTATCTAAACAAAGTGTAGACGTTTTATTTTGTTTTTTTATTATCGATAAAGCTAGAGGTTAAAACGTTCAATTATTACTTTTCAGAACTGTTTAAAAACATGGTGCGGAAAAGTACAGCATACACCGAACTTCCTCGTCGCCCAAACAGCTTGCTACGAATGCATGCATGAATCGTTGGAAGTGAAACCGAACTGTAGAAATTGCGGACCTCTATGTGATGCGTGTATCGACAGTGATGCGAAGAAGAAGAAGAAGAAGAAGAGTGACCGAAATTTATGTTCGGATACATGCGGACTCCGAGAGGTTATATTTAGCGGTCCTGATACCGGTGAAAAGTTTGGAAAATGGTTATTCTCGGAACAACACAAGGGATTCATAGCACTGGCTCACAACTTCAAGGGTTACGATGGATATTTTCTCATGGAATATCTCATTGATCAATCATTGAGACCCAAAGTTATATATAATGGATCCAAATTGATGTACCTATACGTGGAAAAAGATCTTCATATCAAAGTACTGGACAGTCTCAGCTTTCTACCAATGAAGTTGGCACTGTTACCGAAAACTTTCGGTCTGGATGGCGAGAAAAAAGGATGGTTCCCGCACTTTTTCAATAAATCAGCCAACCAGAATTATGAAGGACTCTATCCGGATTCCAAATATTACGGCGCTGATTATATGAGTGTGGCTGAACGAAAAGACTTCACGAAATGGCACGCTGCTCAAACAAATGCAGTTTTCATCTTCAAGAAAGAATTATCGGATTATTGTCGTAGTGATGTCAATATTTTGAGACAAGCTTGCATAAAATTCAGAACCCACATCATGAATGCGACTGGAAATATACAACCCGTAATTGACGAGTTTTCTGGCGATATGAAGTTCAAACTGGTTGGTGCTGTTGATCCATTCCAATACGTTACAATCGCATCGGTATGTATGGGTATATTCAGAACGAAATTCGTCGACGAGGAATGGAGAGTGCGTCTAAGTACCGAAGGGAAAACGTGGCTTCCTGCTAAATGTAAAGATGGAACTTTGTCTATTTTATACAAAGGTGAATGGGTTCAAGAAACAAAACTTGAAGATGAACGCGGCGTACAAATTCGTGAGAAAGAATTTCTCAAATCCCAGATAGCTCGAATCCCCAAGACATCATATAAAGATCAATACAGCAAAAGTTCGATTCAATGGCTGTAATGGATGATGTTCAAAGATAAAATCCACATAACTCACGCTTTGAACGGCCGTGAAAAGAAACTCGATGATGCAAAGTACAGATTGGATGGCTATTGCGAAGAATTAAACACGGCATTCGAATTTCACGGATGTCAATTCCATGGATGTGAACTTTGTCTGAGTCACGATAGAGACGTAGTCAAGAATCCGATAACCAACCAGACACCTAATGAATTATACGGACTCACACAGAAAAAGAAGAAGTTTATAGAAAGTCGAGGCATGAAATATGTGTGCATTTGGGAACACGAGTTCGTCGCTGCCCGAAAGACTAATCCGGAGCTTCGTGACTTCATTGCTAGTTTAGACATTGTTGAACGGCTAGAGCCTAGAGACAGTTTCTTCGGTGGCAGAACGAATGCAACTAAATTACACTACAAAACTGCCGTTGGTGAGAAAATACATTATTTTGACTTCACGTCGCTGTATCCAAGTGTGCTCAAATACTCTCGCTACCCGATTGGACACCCGAAAATCATTTTGGGCGATGACATTACCGAGCTTAAGGATTACTTCGGAATAGCGCAAGTCAAGATTTTACCACCTAATGGACTCTATCACCCCGTATTACCGTATCGATCCGAAGGTAAACTGAAGTTTCCACTGTGCAGGACTTGTGCTGATAATGAAAATCAACGACCTTGCACGTGTACGTGCCAACAGAGAGCTATTACCGGTGTTTGGTGTATTCCTGAACTGGAGACAGCTGTCAAAGTGGGATACAAGATTCTCAAAATATATGAAATATACCATTGGACCGAAACGTCAGACTATAGCCAACAAAATGGATTATTCACGGAATATATAAACACATTCTTAAAGTTCAAGCAGCAGGCTAGCGGTCCTCCGGATTGGATAAAATCTAACGAAGACATGGATAAATACATCACAGCGTATAAAGACAACGAAGGTATATTACTGGACAGAGAAAGCATCGAAAAGAATCCAGGACTGAGGCAAATCAGTAAGCTCATGCTCAACTCATTTTGGGGGAAGCTAGGCCAAAACCAGAATTTCAAACAGACCGAGTATTTCCATGAATCGGAATAAGACAATCTATTCCAGCTCATTTCAAATCCAATGAAACAAATGGAAAATTTTCATGTCATAACTGATGACATTCTTCAAATGGAGTGGACCTATCGAAAAGACTGTGTGCCTTGTGGAGCAGCGAATAACATATATTTGGCCACATTCACGACGTGCCACGCTCGATTAATGCTATATGAAGTTATTCATTCCTTGGACAGAAGAGTATTATATTACGACACGGATAGTTGTGTATTTAGCAGCACTGAGGATCAAATTAATCCCCAACTGGGCGACTATTTGGGACAACTGACCAGCGAGCTAGATCCTGATGAATACATCGAAGAATTTGTTTCTGGAGGCCCCAAGAATTACGCTTATCGAACAAATAAAGCTAAAGAGACGTGTAAAGTTCGGGGGTTCTCTTTGAACTTTGAAAATTCACAGTTCATCAATTTCCAGACGATTAAAGAGCTGTTAGAATCTGGAAGCACAGTGCCCATCACCACAACCAATCCAAGGAAAATATGCAGATCGAAAGGAAAAAGAAAAAATATATAACAGATCTGAGGACAAACAGTACCGAGTTGTTTATACCAAACGCAGACGATTGGATAACATGGATACACTGCCATATGGATATTGAACGAGGTACGTAATATATATAATTTAATCGTCTATATTTGATCAAGGTTGTAATGAGAGTGTAAACATTCGATCGATGGTAGTTATCGGATTATACTAAGACTTGTTCAAACACGTTCGATGTTAGATAACATCGAGCGTGTATGAACACGTATTACTATAAACGTATGGCCGTCATTGGTCAATTTATCCAAGGTGTCCATTTTTTCGATCTATAAAATGCTACCCGATCCAGTTCACAATTACAAATTCGGTAGTCCTATAATGTGCGTGTGAAATATTCTATACAGGTTAGTTATGAATTAGTTGTTTTTTTTCTATCATTACATTTTTACCTCCAGTACAATCTCATTTTGGTTTATACTTAAACCAAAAACAACTATGTTTTTTTTTATTTTCTCAACGAAGAGTCACCATAATTCCAGATTATTCCGAATGACCAGATTAATTCATTCTCTAATTCTGAAATATATTTCGATTTACTTGTAGAAATGTAATCCAAAATCTCGCCGCTGTTAAGTATTTGTTCAATCGTGAACAGTGTACACGGTTCACGGAGAATGATATATCCGTGAATTATTGTCACTTCTTCAAAACTTCTCTGATTGAAAACCCAGTCTCGGTATTCTGCAAATCTCACAAAGTTATCTCCAATAAGTTCACGAATGTCATGTATTTTGTTTTTAGGAACGCCTCTAAATACCCAGCGATTTGAAAACATTTGATTCAATATATCTTGTAAGAAATCAGTTTCAAATTCAGACCTAGCAATCAAAGATTTCAATCGTTGTACAGGAAAATATCCTTCATCTATATTCTTCAGTATTATTTTAATTTCTCTTATAAACCAATTGTGTAGTAGTTGTTTTTTTATTTCTGGATTTATAGTTGACATTTCAATTAGCTGATTGTATATTTTCTCCAGTATTTCTGCGGGTAGTATTCTCTCCATAATGAACTGACTCAATTTTCTTATTCTTATTGAGTATGCGGGCGGGGCGGGCCTCCCCTCCCCCCAGGGCGGGCGGGGCTCCCCTCCCCAGGGCGGGCGGGGCGGGGGGGGGCGGGCGGGCCTCCCCTCCCCAGGGCAGGCGGGGCGGGCGGGCGGGCGGGCGGGCCTCCCCTCCCCAAGGCGGGCGGGCGGGGCTCCCCCTCCCCAGGGCGGGCGGGCGGGCGGGCCTCCCCTCCCCAGGGCGGGCGGGCGGGGCTCCCCCCCTCCACAGGGCGGGCGGGGCGGGCGGGGGGCGGGCCTCCCCCACACCCAACATCCACCAAACACATGAGCGGACTCATTTCGGACTTTTGTATTCTCGATGTGTAACTGATAAGTAATGTTTTGTTTTCTTATTTTCCAGGTTCAAAATAAAAAACAATGACTGATCAACCCGATGTTGAAGGAAACCAACGGACTGAAACCAACGAGAGGGCGTTCCATCCACAATGCTTAGCCCCGTTAGGAAATGACATTTTCCTATTTGACGGCCGATTCCTGGGAAATCTGTATATACACATACGAGAGTGCGGTGAAAGTTCTACGGGCCAAAAATTTCCGACAAAATCTGGAATAACATTAAATCTAAGGAGATTCAAAGAGTTGAAATCTTACTTAGCAGATATACATCAAGAAGTGGTCAGTTATCGTACCGGTGAAGACGATGTATTCATGAGACGTCATATCGGAGGGAATTTCTTCATTACGATAAAGAGCGGCATCCCGCGTGTTGACATTCGCAGGTATTGGCTGCCTGAACATTCAGATGATTTGTGTGCAACCAAATACGGAATATCTCTGACATTCGACCAATTTAAAGAACTAGTTGGAGCTATATTCGTCCTGTGTGCTAATATTCCTGAAATTGATCAGACTGTGCAGTGCTATTTGACCGACGATCACCAAAACCAGGAAGGATCTTTAAGATGTATGGAATGCTGCCCCAACGGTGATAGAACATGTTTGATTAACCGGATGCAGACATTGATCTAAACATTACTCCTATGATGCGACGAATAACTAATGTCGTATGTTCTGCAGATTTGAACTGTTCTATTAATCTAAGGGATTTGACACTCGGCTGTTCGAACGTTGAATACAATTCCAAAAAGTTTAGCGGAGTTGTATGGAAACATTCTAAATTCGGTGGATGTTGCCTCGTGTTTAACACGGGTAAAATCGTTGTTAACGGGCGTTCTGATAGTGTCAAACAGACACGAGTTCGATTGCGTCGGTACGCTCGACATATTCAAAAATGTGGTTGGCGAGTGAGATTAAATTCCATAAAAATTTTGACAATGTCTGCATTTTGTCAGTTAAATGGAAAACTTGACTTAAACGTTTTAGTGAAACTTATGGAATGTTCTTACGAATTAGAGCTGTTCCCTGCGGCAATGTTCAGACGTGAGAAAATACATTTTACATGTTTTCATAATGGAAAAATTGTGATTACGGGCATTAAAAGTGAAAAGCAGATGTTAAATATTGTATATCCTACCATATGTGAACTTGAATTACTTTCAGAATAAATATATATATGTATCGATTCTCTATTTTTTTCATTTCGGGGGGATGGCTCACATACCTTTGTTTTTTGGCTTTTGACAAAACAAACAAAAACAATAGATTTTTTTGTTTGTTTTGGCAACAGACCTAATACCACCTCACCGGACTCTCTCCACAGACCCCCCACCCCCACCCCCACCCTCTCAACCCAGTCATATACATATATATATATATATATATATATTTTCCCAGTCATACATATGATAATATAAGAACGATATATGATTGTATTTACAATATTTTATTTATATACATAATATAATTTAAAGAGTGTTTCTCTCGTTGTCGCTAATGAAGAGCGTTTACAGAATATATTTCAACATAAAATCCTTAATAATTAAATCATTATACATATAATTATTGGCACTGAAACGTCTCATTATATTTTCTAGACTGTATCCGCACAGTTTATATAATGCAAAGTATATGCAATAGGGACCGCATATATTAGAACCCTGTAATCTGTAAGCATTGCACTCGTAACGAGGTCCATTCAATAACAACACGTGTTTAAATCGTCCGTTGTAACACTCAGGTTTTAATCCCATAGGGTCGAAGAACTCTGATACGTTATGTTCCTGGAATGTCATCAATATCCAGTGGCGTCCAGGTTGGCTACTCTCGTCTGTGTTAACTATATACATCCGGGGATATTGGATATAAAGAGGTAATTTGTCTATGGGACAAACATCTATCTCATTATGGTTTGTGACACTATTTATCGCCCTCATGAGTCCGCGTGTATTCATTATTCAATGCAAACTTTACGACTCTCGTCAACTTTGAGAACGGCAGGAAATTTTGCGTAAACGATTACAGTACAATTGTCTTTCAAAGCCGATGAGAATTTAATCTCGAGGCGTGTGTGACCTTTGTGCGGTATGACTCGATCGTGATTAATTCCTTGCGGGTTTATCCGATATATGCAATAACCTTTCGCATAATCCTCATAAGTAATATGAACGGCTTTTCGTTTCGCATCTTTTATTATCGTATTGTAAGCTTCTACATATTCCTTACTGGTAAAGTTCGGTTGGAGTGCTTGGGCGGGCATAGACTGCCCGTTGACGTAAAATCCGACGAAGTTGCATCCAAAAGTCGCAAAGTTGAACGGGTTCTTATCGCGTGAACCGCTTTCAGCCTTTGATGATACTAAGCCAATAATACAGCTACTGGGTACGTTTCCTTGAAATAGATTATCTTCTCCCAAACTGAATGCACCTTTTGACACTGTATACGTCTTTATGATAGATTTTGAAAAAGGATAACACGCGTTCTTTTTCTTGAGTGACTCAGTATGACTGAGTAATACACCGGGGTTAACTTTCACAGTGGCTAGTCTCAAATTAGCTTCCTGTATTTTCAACTTGTATGTCACAGTGGTTCCCGCATACATCAGTCTAAAAACATCTCTCGTCTGCCAGAATTTTAACGTGAGCGGGAGACCATTTAGTAGTAATTTGTCCTGTTGGAAGAAGTCAAGCTGAATTGATCCCATAATATCCATTATTTGACTAGTACGGGTTGTTTTGGACCTGTAATACAGGCCAGAGTTCCCGCTTTTCGAATCTGCCAGGTCCATACCACCTGCCGTGTCCTTTTTGAACGCTTGTCCATGTAGCTGTTCCTTACGTTCAGTTTCTAAGAGTACATCGAAATATGCTTTGTATGGATAATTCGGACCGACTTGACTCACGGGAACTTGCTGTATATTCAAATCGACCTGCGAAAATATTGAATGTAGGGGTGCATTTATCAGACCCACATCGTCATTAACGGTTAGAGCCGAACCATCTTGCTTGGTTATTTTGAGTTTGAGAAGTAGCAATGTCCGTTTGAGGTCCATGTAGGTTGTGGCCATGGCGGGAATATTGAACTCTAAAGCTGCAGTGTCTGTCAGCTGATTCACGGGTCTGTAGTTTATCCATTCTGTCGCTTGTATTCCGCTGTCAACCGCGGGCGATTCAAATAATGCCAATTTAGAGGTATGGTACTCTCTGTATTCATTCATGGTTTATCGAAAAAGGGGGTTTTCACTTTCTTAGGGTTATGAGCCAAATCGTTAGGTAACACCCTCTTATTGTTTTTTTTGGACGCCTTACGTGCTTGTGTCAACTTATTTTCTGCAACTTCGGCTTTGGCCATTTCAATCGCTTGCGCTATGGGTGTCACTACGTTAATATGCGGTTTTAGAACGTCTTCTTCTTCTTCACTATCGCTATTTTGAGTTTTGTCAATAAAGTAGCGACCCTCATTATCTGGCGTTAGCTTCCCATTAATCATGTCCCTGAAATGTTTTCTCCACTTTTCAATATCGGTTGGAATATACGTGATCGACATGTTTCTTCAGATGTAGTGTACAGGTCACTCTTTTTTCTGCATTTATTTTAGAAAGTTTATCGCCTCTTATAAAAATCCTGAGACGCTGAAGTTTATCCTGTCTTACGTTTATGTAGAATGAGTCCTCAAAACTCCGCCAATGACCCGTATCACGTGTGTCTCTCTTTATAACCCGGATGATGATACAGGGCCTGTTTGGTCTCATTTCAGGAACGATAACTCTATCCGAAGTACACGACCTATATGCAGTACTACCGTCGGTGTTTGACCTATATTCTCCGCCCACGCGTCGGTCTATGATCCCCATTAGCATATTATTATTTAGATACGGTGTATATATCAGTGTATTATCTATGTCACGTGATAAGGGTTGTGAATGTACTATTTTATAATAATTTATTATGGAGAGTGACGGTTCTTCAGAAAAGTGGTATTGGCTCGGCCAGAAAGTACCTAGATCCGAGATTGTATATTTCTGTCAAATTATTATTATTTATACAATAGTAATCACATCTATCGTTAATTTGTCAATAGGTCACGAGGCCTCGACATTATGGACGAGTCTATTGAGTTCGTCTGTTGGGTACCTGCTTCCGGCCCCTACTATAAATAGAAGAAGCGTTGTGGTATAAAAGGTAATGTGTATATCATAATGTTGTCACTATGGTACGCGTAACTAATGTAGTATGTTCCAGTCAGTTAGGATGTCCTGTGGATGTGATATATTTGGCTAATGCACTACGTAACGTCGTATGTAAGAGGGGTTTCTTAATTTGGAGGAATCGTTCTATAGGCGGATCATGCTGGCTCTATAAGACGGGTAAACTTATGTGTGTGGGAGCCGCTAGTCACGCGGAAGATGGAATTCGAAGACTGCGAAAGTATGCCAGAATAATTCAAAAGATCGGATACCTAGTATGCCTGTCCAGAGTTCGTATAATTACCATGTCAGCCGTTCATAAATGCAGCCCATTATCATTAAGGTTATTGGTCGAATATCTCGGTGGTAACTATTATCCAGAAATTTTTCCTGCTGTGACATTCTACACTGAGGGTATCCACTTCGCTTGTCACCTGAGTGGATCTATTTTAATAACGGGTATAAAGAATCAACGACAGATCGTACGTGAGGTGCTACCGAAAATTCTAGAACTCGAAATCTGCAGTAATGGATGAATATCTACATTCTCTGTATTATGACCCGAGTAAACCAGGTAGTTTCGGAGGAGTTGAAAAACTGAAGGATCACACGTTATCAGCAGGAAGAAAATTCGAGATTGGTTCAGTTCTCAAGAGACCTATACGCTAATTAAACCATCTAGACACAAATTTCCTAGAAGTAGAGTCGTGGTTGAAGGCTTAGACTCGTTGTGGGACTGTGATTTGGCAGACTTGACTGCTTCAGGAAGTCGTTATAAATACATTTTGGTTATAATTGATGTATTTTCAAGATACGCTTGGTGTTGTGCCTTGATAAAGAAAGATGCGAAACACGTCAGTGAAGCTTTCGAAGATGTGTTTCTTCACGAAACACGTAGACCATCCATACTGAGAACGGACAAGGGGACGGACTTTAATTCAAGACCCGTTCAGAGGTTATTCAAGCGGGAAGGAATCAAATACCTGTCGACCGAAAATGAAACTAAAGCCAATTACGCGGAGAGATTAATAAAGACCCTGAAGACGAGGTTATATAGATATCTCGTTCACAATAGTATTCAAGAATATTCCAGTGTATTGCAGGATATTGTGGAAAGCTACAATAACACGGTACACCGTTCCACCGGTTACACACCGACGTCAGTTAATAAAGGCAACGAATCTGAGGTGCGCTATCAACAGAAACTACTTCTTCGAGAGGGTAGTGTCAAATTAAAAAAGTACGAGTTCAAGGTCGGTGACAGAGTGAGGATATCACACATCAAAGGAGTTTATGACAAAGAATTTTATAAGAAGTGGACGGGTGAAATTTTCACGGTGGTACTGCGATATAGAAGAGGAGGTGTGAACGTTTACAAGTTGAAAGATTGGGACGAGGAAGAAGTCACAGGCTCATGTTACGCGCAAGAATTACAAGCAATTAAAGTGGACCCTGATGCAGTTTACAGAATCGAGAAAATACTAAAAAGGAGCGGGAACACAGTTTTAGTTCGTTGGCTGAATTGGGGTTCTAAATACGACTCTTGGATATCGAGAACTGATCTAGTGAAATACGGAAAGTGATGAGATTATACTTATCTAGCCGTCATAGTGACGATTCTTTTCCCGGAAATGAAGCGGGTGATTTCACAACGCCACTACCCGCTGATTGGTTACTAGATTCACCATGGACGTGTTGCCTGGAACAATTTTCTATAAAACCCGAGGACCCGCATGACGTTATGTACGTATGTTGTGACGTATGCGAACATTCATTCGTTTATAATAAAATGGCACCCGTACTAAGAGTTATTTATAGAGGCAGTAAATCAACTTATAAGTACGGTAAGAGTCATGACGTGCGCGTTACTAGGACTGACCCGCAGTTTATAAGGGTATACGTCTTGGATGGTAATTTGGCGCCTATAAAAATTACTACTTCAGAGTACACGTTGAACTTTAGCCATAATGGGGACTCCGTACTATTATGACTTTGATCTTAAAAAATATGTACCCTACGATGACTCGAAGTACCTACCCGAGACTGAAGCGAAACCTGAAAAACTTATAAGGAAAGCCGCAGCTAAGAAGATAAAAGTTAAAAAGATAAAAGCAGGAAAAGCGAAGAAGACAAACATTGGAAAAGTTAAAAAGGAACCCGCAAACGACATATTCTCCTCACCAAAATGAGTAACTTACCTACATTTTCGAAGGCTACTGAAAGGCCGGAAGTTATGCAAAGGGAATGGATGGAATACAACCCCGTTAACCAGATAGTAGACGGTGCTCCTATAGAGTTCAACGTACCATCGACGTCTCAGAAATATATTGATTTTCGAAACAGTTTTCTAAACTTGACTTTGAAAATTGTGAAAGGTGATGGAAGCGCTTTGAAAAAAACTTCAAAAGTAGGAATTATTAACGCACCAGTCCACTCATTGTTCTCGTCAGTCGACATCGAGCTTCAGCAAACTACGTTATCAACATTAGGACCGTTTTATCCTTACAAGTCTTATCTGGACGTGCTATTGAGCGCGGATGAAAATGTTATCAACAATGGTCTACAACAGCGGATGTGGTACAAAGACACGCCCAACGAATTCGACGATACAACACCCATCGGAGGCAATCTAGGTTTTTATGAAAGAGTGAAGCTCACGGCGGAAAGCAAAGAAATAAAAGTTTCCGGACCGATACTACATGATCTGTGCCAACAGGATAGATATATTATCAACGGTGTGCCCGTCCGCATTAAATTATGGCCCGTGAAGAATGCTTTCGCACTAATGAATGGCGAAGAGAATGAAAATTACAAAGTTAAAATAACTGGTGCTAGTATCAGAGTTTGCTTTTGCAAAATGATTCCTAGTGTTACCAACGAAATCGAAGAACGGTTGAAAAAATCTGATGCCATTTATCCCTACCTGAGATCCGCAGTGAAGGCTTTCTCTATCGCCAAAGGGTCTTTCAATTTCACAGCCACTGACTTGTTTCAAGGAGATATACCTCGGCGTATCATAGCGGTTATGATTGATGCTGCGGGATTTAATGGAAATTACAAGAAAAATCCACTGAACTTTCAACATTTCAATTGCAGTAGCGTGGCTTTCACAGTGAATGGACAGTCATTACCTAGCCGACCACTGAGCATGAATTACGGGAAGGAAGATTATCTCGAAGCTTACAGTAACTTGGTACGAGCGTATCCCGGAACGTCCATATCACGAGAGGATTTTGACGGTGGTTATGCTATTTACTGTATTGACCCGACTGGATCTATCGAAGACGGACAACCGGTGGTCAAGGGATTGGCGCAAATGGATATTAAGTTCACAGAAGCATTGTCGCAGACTATAGTGTTATTGGTATACGGGACTTTTCCATCATACTTCAGCATAAACGAGGCTCGCAATGTGTCATCTGCCAACTAATATTTTTGTGTATATTATTAGTGTTGAAAATAAATTTTTTGAAAATAAAACATAAGTTTCGTCTCGTTATTTCAGGGATCCCCCACCGAAGGTATAGAAAAACAACAACATTGAATTATAATACAAATATAAGTTTTATTTTGACATAGTTATCCATTTCTTATTCAATAATCTTTCCCCCGGTGGTTTATCTATCTTCTTCATCATCGATGGTTTCCGAATTGCTGAGGACGTTGTAGGTGATTGAGTCTTTACAGCCGTTTTCTTGATGGTATTTTTCAGTAAACGTTCATATTTGTCATAAGGTATGACCACATTTTTTGAATATGTCGACATTATAAATGTTCAATCGGTACGTCCTTGAGTAACAGAGGCACTGCTTTCAAATTTTTAAGCAAATTTTGTCTCTTCCTAAGCACGCTATATTTCTCGTCAGCCAAGAGTCTATAAAACTTCTTGTAAGGCACTAATGTTTGTATATTCGTAACAGTCAAAACACCCTGCAACACATTCAAACATATTTCCGATAATGTGATTATCTGGTCCGTAGTAGCCGTCTTCAACAGAGATATTAACTGCTTCCTAGAACAGGATGCGAGTAGTGACAAGAACGCTGCATTTCTAGAGATCCTGGCACTCATCCTTATAAAGATTTGTATATTATAGGATATTCACCGGGAAAGGTGTCAGTTCTTACACGAAACTCTGAATCAGTATTAGGCGTAGCGTCGATTATGAGATATCCATAGGGTCTGTCCAACACCGCATCCTTATAACAATCAGTCAGAAAACGTGATTTTCCCGGAAACAGCTGTTGACCTAAATATTTTATTTGATTCGCATCACGCACGCTTTTCAAAAGAATGGTATAGGAAGTATTCAAAGCTATAGTTCTGGCGTGTTTACCTTTTTGGAACAAGTTTTGAGTTAAAAATATAACTGATAAGTTCTTATGATGGCAGCCTTGTGTGAATAAACATTCCATATCGGAATTGTCCAAAACTTTGTGAGCCAAATCATCCAGAATTATCATAGCCGTCGTACCGTCCGCAAATTCACTCAGTAGTTCTTTGGAGGGAAGACCTTCGTGGAAATTTATGTGTGGGATGGCTATTTCCATTTCATCGAATAAGTCCTGATGCACTCCGAAACAGTATAGAAATTTCTGGGGATGAGGGCCGTCTATCATGTCTTCTATATTTTGTAAGAAGCGGAAAGTCCATCTGGTTTTCCCGCTCTTTGTCGCACCCGCGATCACGTAGCTGGAATTCGGTAAGAACGGTATTAATGACATGCCTAAGGCGAACGAACGTGTCACATATTCCTTATAAACTACTCTCAATATCCGAAAGGGATAGTGTCCATATTTTCTAGTATCACTCTCTTCGTGTATACCACTCTGTATACCTTCTTTTGAATTCTGTTGTATAGGATAGGACGGGCACTACCTCTACATATTTTCTTTTCAGTTATGAACACCTTGTCGGGTACGCCGGATTCACCTTCCCGCTCTTTATCTACCAAATGTCGTCTCTTCGGCTCTACAACATCAGGGTCGTCCAATGCCTTTCTCTTTCTATCAATCAGGGTGCTCATGGTCTTGAAATTAATGGCCTCAGAATTGATATAATTTAAACTGAAGCCCCGCACCTTGCACACCTCATCGCAGGCAGTCGTCCTGTAAGCATAATTCTTCGGTCCGGCGCTTCTGAATTGTGTGATAGTGTCCCCCTTTAACTCATCGGTCAGATCCCCGAGAAAATCACCGCAGCTGACGTCGGGGCCTCCCGTCTTTTTTACGTAGATGATGGAATCTAAAACAGAAATGTAAAATATTTTGAGGACCTAATATCAAGCTAGAGCATAATTTGGTACGCAAAAAAAAAATAGTACTCACCAGTGTCAAAATACAGCACACTTTCTCCTAGATGATCCAGTACATCATATAACTTGAGACGAGCCCAGGAGGTAGTGTATATGGCCAGAAATATATTAGTCTTATTTTCATCGGGTAGGAAATGGTCGTCGTGGGTGTAGGATAACTGAATGTGGCTGTCATTGATAATGTGGAAGTCCTTCACGAGCTTCTTTGGGTCGGAAATCAAACTGAAGAATTTCTTCGGTTCACTGTCGTGAATTATCTCCGTCTGCGTCATGTTCTGTCTCTCTCCAAATTTTCCCCTGTAATGGATGAATGAATTAGTAATGCGATATAGTTTATGCGAATAATAAAAATTATTTATCTAAAAAAAAATAACTACTTACCAGAGAACGTTCAACATGAGTTTCGAAGTGGCTCTGAGTGCTGGCTGTTTTTTTACATTTTCGGGATCCAAACGAATCCCCTCGACCCTTTCGTAATCATTCAGATATCTGCACTCGTCCTCGGCAGTTTTCACCCAGGCTGGCCAACCGCTAGCTTCTTGTTTGAGTTTGAGAAAGCTGAAAACAAAAAATAAAAATGTTTCATCCCGTACTCAATGATACCCCCGACCAAAAAAGGGAGGAGAGGGGGCGGCGGCGCTTTTCGTTTAAAAAAATATACTTACGAATTGACGTATTCCGAGAAGAGTCCACCTTTCTTAGTATCCTGATTGTATTGCGTGGTATCTGTCCAGTGATATACTTCGTATATTTTCGTCACCACGTAACCCTTCTCTATGGCCTTCATTATCTCCGGCGTCGTCCACGTCCCTGTTATAGATCTCGCATCGGTTCCGTGATCGCACGTCGTTTGTCTTTGATCTTCCGCGCATGATCGACACAAAGGAAAGGTGAGTTTTCCGTGAGATCTCAATGGCAATACGGGGTGGTACAATTTCCTCGGAGGAGAAACCTTCACCTTAGCCAGCCCGAAATATGCGCTGATATCTTTAAAGTCCTTAGTTATTATTTCAGGATGCCCTACTGGCA
The DNA here is from genome assembly GCA_032622095.1 of Siphonodentalium dalli. Classification (NCBI taxonomy): domain Eukaryota; kingdom Metazoa; phylum Mollusca; class Scaphopoda; order Gadilida; family Siphonodentaliidae; genus Siphonodentalium; species Siphonodentalium dalli. Next base: position 264,241,860 of record CP136063.1, read on the forward strand.
TTTTGCCCGATTTATTTATATAAGGATACAGGGACGTGAAATCTACGTATTTGATGCTCTCACGGGGGCCCGCGTCTTTGTATAATTTGCAGGCATTTGTCCTACCTAAAAAGATAAAAGAATTTTTTTTAGAAATAAATTTTATTTATTTTTATTTTATAAACTTCATTTTTTTTTTTTTTTAAATATGGAAACTTACCTCCGAAGAAAGCATCTCGTGGCATAAGTCGAGGTTGTACATCCAGCTGCGACAAGAAGTCCCGCAGTTTTTCATTATTCTTTTTCTGCTCAGTGAATGTATGCTCCCAAATGCATACATATTTGTAGCCCGCCTTCTTCAAAAATTCACGCTTTTTGATGGTCAGTGTGTACAGTTGATTCAGTGTCTGTTTAGTCAGCGGGTGTTTGGAGATGTGTCTGTTTCGTGGATAACACGTCAAACAAGCGTGATGAAAACAACCTAAAGAAGAAAAAATACCGTTTATTGTATATGATCAATTAGGAAGGATGGGACAACTGTTTTAAAATGATTATACGTCGTACTGGAGATGTGTCTGTTTCGTGGGTAACGTGTCAAACGAGCGTGATAAAAACGACCTAAAGAATAAAAATACCATTTATTGTATATGAACAATTAAGGGGGGGATGGGATAAATGTTTTAAGATGATTATACGTCGTACTCACCGTGAAATTCGTAGCAGGTGTTGGTCTCCTGACAATATCCATCCACCTTGTACTTTGAATTTGGTACCTTGAATTCACCGCGGTTCAAAGCGTGTTGTATGTCTCTATTTTTATTGTGGGCCAACCAGGACAACCATTGGATGGAGACGTTCGAATATTGGTCCTTGTCACCGTAAAACCCGTTAGGAACTTTGCCTATAGGCGTACTAATGAATTTTTCATCAGTAATTTCAATTCCAGACTCCTCGGCCGTATCCCGTTCTACCCAATCATCACCGAGCAATACTCGCTCTTTATCATTCAATTTCTTCAGCAAACTGGTTTCTGATTGATCAGAGTTAGTGAGAGTTATAGAATAAGTTTCTTCCAAGAACAATATTTTATAGGCCTTCATGCACGCAGAAGATATCGTTATCGACATGAAAGGATCTACCTTATTCTCGGTAACTTTCAAAAACAATGACCGAAACTTCAAACAAGCCTGACGCAAGATATCAACGTCAGAAATGCAGTAAGCCAATAATTCTTTCTCTAAATTGAAGGTTTCACCGGCTTTAGTTTCGTGCCAACGTAGAAACGCCTCCCTGTCTGTCGTCGACATGGTGTCAGCCCCGTAATACGTTGAATCGGGATACGGCCCCTCATACAGTCGATTCTCCTTCCTATTGAAGAAATGAGGGAAATATCCTGAAATAAAATGTTTAAATTTAATATTTAAAAACAAATGGAAACGATATATATATTATTGAAGAAATGGGGGAAAATATCCTGAAATAAAAATTTAAAGAATGTGTCAATTTAATATTAAAAAAAAATATATAAAAAAAAATGCGTATACCTTTTTTTAGTTCCTTCAAATCGAAAGCCTTCGGGAGAGCAGCCAATCGCATCGTAAGAAAATTTAGCGAATCTATTATTCGAATCCCATGGTGACCTAGCATGTACATGACCTTCGATCCAGAATAAATAATTTTGCTAGGCCTCATCCCCTGGAAAACCATGTATTCCAGCAACAATATAGCGTCGTAAGCCTTGTTGTTATGAGCCAATACCGTGGCGTTTTTATGGTGTTTAGTAAACAGCCAGGTTCCGAAGTTCAGTAGAGTGTCCGAACCAGACGCTATGTACTGTCTTCTTCCGCACGTGTCGCTACACGGTGTCTTTTTGTAATCGCCTTCTTTATCCAGGCTACCGCAATGATCGCAACGAGTACCGCAAACGTCGCAAGTCGAATCTGAGTTCACCGGCGAGTCCAAACAAGAGTCGCAGGCTGTTTGGGCCACCACCAAATTGGGCTGATGTCGATTTAATCCGCACGCCGGTCGTTTACAGTTTGAACACCTAAAAAATGAAACAAATTTTTTTAGATTACTGCGGGTTGGTGAGAAGCGGGTACAACAATTAATTTTTTCGTTCAGCATAAAAATAATGTACTTACCGGCGACATTGACTGCATCTTTCCGCTTCACTGCACGTAGAGCAAGGGAGTCCCATTTTGTATCCACCGTCACATAGGTACACCTCATCTTGTGAACATTCAAAGTCGTAGAATATGAACTTGTTGACATCTTTCACTTTCTGTTTCGGAGGTCTCAAATAACAGAGGTGACCCGGAAGTACCCATTCCTTACAAGATGAACACGACCATTCGCCGCAAATGTGGGGTATTTCTGCCAGATCCCTCTTCGCACGATTCATTACGCTTCCACACTCTTTACACTTCAAATATTTACAACAATTTGATAGTTTATTATCAGGTGCCTCTTTGTGTCTCTGGTAACAGTTCAAAGATCTACAGTCCATATTACAATCGTGGCACGTTAATAACTTGCCCATTAATAAAGGGTCAATCAAACATCCCTCTGTTTTGCATACTATGCAATATGACGTGCAGTTATGTCTATCTTTCTCCTTGAAAGGCTTTAAACAAATTTCACAAAAGTAAGATAGGCCGTAGAATCCTGAAACACTGACTATCGGTGTGTAGTGGTCCTGATTATGATACAGATATATATTCCTGTCATAGTTGTTGCTGACTCTGGATACTTTTTTTCCAATTTCGCCGCATATGATTATAATATTCACCTTGAAGAATGATTCATACTTTGGTAGGTCGGCGTATGATCCCGGTCGGTCGGCGGAAATACATAAATCTTTAAGCAGGGTGTTTGCTAACACTTTTTGGTCGTTTCGTCCTTTATACGTCAGGTTCTTATAATAGGCTTTCGTCACTTTACCGTGTTTTAGAAAAATTTCGAGCAAAGATAATCCGGGATAAGCTTTTATAAGATCTTCTGAAACGGTACTAATCCTGGCCATCGCGACGCCTATAGCTCTAGGCAAACAGGAGTTGTCAGTATTGTGGATGAAGACTGTTGATTTTTTGTCCAGAAGTGATTTGTCGCCATCTATAGGAACTCCACTACCTGAGCCACTGGGTTGCCTCAGTGATCCTACAGTTATTCGAAATGATCGGTCCAAGTCGATATGTTCGTGCGATGTCAGCACATTAGCTATTTTGTCGATAATCAACTGAGAATTCAGGTCCGACCATGCCGTTAACGGTACTATGATGGGTTTATCCAGCTGATCGGTATGAAGGATAACTCTTCCCAGATCATTGTCTGCCAAATCACCTCTCGTCGTTCTTAGTAGGTGATCGAACATGTTGGTAAGTCGTTCCGTCAAGTCTGACAACAGTTCACCGCGCCATTGATGGTCAAATTTCACGTCGTATATACTTTCCACAGCCGATGACCTCATGAATGATTTTATTTCACGAAGATTGATCGTGTAGGACTGATTAGCCGTCTGTTGCGTTTGCTCATCGTGACTAGTGTCGAGAGTAACTTCCTGCGGTTCATCCGTCCCGTTAAATCTAGAGCGGATGACTGGTGAGCGGCTCGGGATGAGTCCTGGGGTTGAGACGGTGCGGGGTTTGGCCCGTCATTATCGGGCGACTGCTGTCTACCCTCCAGATATATCAATCTGTCATACGTATTTCTGTCTGTCTCGGACATTGAGTCCACTCTCCCGGTGATGCCTCTTAGAAAGTCATCACTACTAAATCCCTTGGCGTGCAATTCATCGATTAACCGCTCCATCTGAAAAAAGCAAATACTTTAATGAGCTAGAGGTTCCATATAACATATTTATATCAACTCGAAATCACGGTGCTTAATGATTGGTTGCTATTTATAGCGCATGAGTCGCCCATTTATTTGAAACCCGTGACGTGTAAGAGCTATATATATAGACATTACGAAATTTCATTGACCTATGATCATTATAGCATCAACTCGAAATCACGGTGCTTAATGATTGGTTTCTATTTATAGCGCATGAGTCATACATTTATTTGAAACACGTGACGTGTAAGAGCTATATATAGACATTACGAAATTTCATTGACCTATGATCAAAAAAGGGGCGGGCATTAATTATTAATGGCTCCGCCGTAGGCGCTACTCGATTGGTCTATTTCATTTTTTCAACGTCACCCATCATATAAAAAGACGGTGATTCGATGTACTAACTCATTCGCAGCTAAATTTTCATTAAGAAAGGATCATGGATTCTAAAATTCTCGTCAAAAATTTAGGGAGGGACCGATTTCTCACAGTCGGTGAATATGAGGACCGGAAATACGTTGACTTACGAATATGGAAAGAAGGCAAAATCCCTACGACATTCGGGGCTCGTATGAGCTTACAGAGATGGCAATGTCTGACTGAAAATATAAAGTCCATCGGTGAACATTTAGTATCCAGGAGTCCTATGGATAAAGTGCATCTGGGACACAATCTACATGCGGTTTTAGACCATAATAATGGTGTAGTACACTTACGCCAGTATTTCACCCCGAAGGACTCTGAACATTTGCACCCCACGAAGAAAGGCTGTACGATTAACCAACAGGAATTTGATATATTGTTTCAACACATTGACGCCGTTAATCATGTTTTACCTGAATTAGAGAATGTGAAAGCTTGTTATTTAACGCACGATGGACAGATGGAAGCGTTAGCGTGTACAGAATGCAATCCCGGAGGTTATGGATTTTATACTCAACGTGATTATTGAACTTTGACCGTGTGAGGAATACTTATTTTCATCGTAAATAAAATATTAACTTATACCATGTTATTCTCAATTATTTCGGACATATACCCGCGTTGGGGGGAGGGTGTGTGTGTGCGACGATTATTCATGTTTAAATGTTTTGGTGAATTATCGAAAGATCTCTATTTTTATTTATTTTATTGACGGCGACGTCGAACCTTCCTACATGGTGAAAACCGCGTCAAGATCCGACTTCTAGAACTCTAGATAAGGCATATTATGTCCACTGCACGTGCGGCTTTAATGACGTCATAGATATTTCAAAATAGCCTATCTCCGAGGCGGAGAGAGGTACGGACGAGTCGTTTTCAGATTATTTTTCAGACAGAAGGGGACTATCGTTTGTGGTCGGTTAAGACGAGATATTAAGTTTTTTAATTTATTTTGCCAATTAGTGGGATCCCTCTATTTTACCCCCATGGAAATAATGTATATACTCGCGAACACTCATTTTAAAGATTACCCCGAAGAACTGTTTAAACAATTTAGTTCATTTCAGAACTGAACGAGTACCGTAGGCCATCACTATCATTTACACGATACATCGCCGAAAAAGATTACAAATTCTCCAAATTGTGAATTTATTGGTCCGAAACGTGGACCCTCTTTATAATAGGGCGACGTAGGAATTTGACTGCCAATATTCAAAACCGTGTTATATCTGTTTAAAAGTAGACAACTATGTTCGCACACAACTAATGCGTTATTTAATTAAGCATGGCGGTTATTTACCCTTTTATAGGACAGGCCGGCAGTATGCTAATAAGCCAATTATATTACATTACAAACTATATGCGCTGTTAATTCACCGCTGCGCACATGTCGCGGAATGAAAATGACTCCGAGTGTATCGGCTAATTCCAATGAACGGAAATGGGCAGAACGTTGAAACATCTGGTGTAATTATACTATAACGTGAATTTCGGTCAAGAATCGGGGGCGATGATTCGTTACTGGGTATAATATAAGGTGAAATTCTTCACTTGACACAAAACTACAGACATGGAAACACCGAAAAAATTTAGTGACGGCGAGACACCCACGATGGAAATGGTATGTATAAATATAACTTTTATTTGATTTTAAATTGAACATGATATTTAGTTAGAGACAATAGTAGCGTTCGTTTGAGAAATATTCATACTCGTTGAAACCGGGGATTTCTTTGTGTATTGTTTTTGAATTCGAACAATTTATATAGTATACTCGTATTCTGTCAGCGGTGCGATTTTATTGGTTTTTAATTACACAACCCCAAACGCTCTTTATTCATATCGGGAAAACAGTAACTAATAACGCTCTTTACTATACCCGAGGGCTAAATGAAAGACGAGTTACTTGGAACACGATTTTTATAACATATTCATGTAAAGCCTATATTTTTTACTATTCGGTGTCGCCCCCCCCCTATCTTTTGTTTTAATATGACACGCTCTTAATATTTGTAATTTTTTGCGCTCGTTTTTTTATTTACAGATCAGAAAAAGATTATTTACCCCGGATAAGGATAGAGTAATAAGTGATGTTGATACGGTATGTACACACATTACAGCTTATATATTTGAACTTTAAAAACATAAAAAGTGGATTGTGTCAATACTTTTCGCAAGTAATTTCATGCAACTTTACTGACGAATTTTGACCGGCTTTTGAACACCAGGTAAATGAAAATTTATTCGTAACTCCAACGTCGTCGTATCGACCGCCTTCTTTCACAATTGAATTCATAAAATTGTACTGACAAAAATTATTACGCTTCAAATCGGCGATATTAAATATTTTAATTTTGTAACTCACTTTTTCCAACTCTATAAATATAGGGAATGGTTTTCCTTGATAACTTTTATGTTTAATTTTTATTTCAGTCCCCCACCACCACCATTGAGTGGGAGCACGACGAAACTTGTGAGAACGTTGCGGATACGAGCACGTGGGATGACTGGGAGGATGAAGAAGATGAAGATGATGATGATGATGCTTGCGATGAGGATGTAAGTATATATCATTATAACTGGCCCTAACATAGTAAGGAACCATATTGATAACCCGAGATTGACACACCTTCGTTAATCACTCGTATCCGTATAATAATTTTTTTTAATCCGAACGTCTTTTCTTCTGTTTCCAGCCATATGACGAAATGAGTAATTGGGACGATTGGGAGCTGAGCGACGAGGACAGCGAGGGTGAAGAGCCGCCGACAAAAAAAAGTGAAGGGGACGTTCGAGGACAACGCCCCTGACAATTTATAAAATAAACGGATTAATGTTTTATCGGATTTAGTTCCATTCTGTGTAAAAAAGGGTATAGTATACATATATATTTTATTCACTATAATTTGATGTACGCATTTTATAACTGTATGCGTGGGGGTGCGTTCATACACTCGCAAATTTTACGGCAAACACTAAAACATTTCGTATATATTAATTTTATGAGGCTGGGATTATAAATAAAGTTTACCTGGCAAATTTGCGAATTTATCAATGTACCACCATATACTAGTTGTTTTAAACACAGAGTTATATTTGCATATTTCAAAACAATTTTGTATAGAATATATACTTATACTCACATTATATCAAACGTCCCTCGTCGTATCTATTTTCATTGAGCCATCTATGATATCACATCAAGAAACGACCGTTTATATACCTGAGGGGGTCGACGAAAAAAGCTATATATAACAAACATGTCCGTACGTGTTTATATATTTATAGATGGGGGATCGAGTCTGAACGTGTTATAGCGAATCGACTGGCCGGCAGAAAGCGGCTGTGTCAGGACACGTTTTAATCGATAATTTATACAGAAGCACATCGTCGATAGTAAATCGATATTGACTCGTAGTATATGACGTGAGCAGGCGTGGGCGGCGAACGTGTTTGGACATGTCCGGCCAAAAATATCCCTTCCGTATAATTATATGCTAATGGGGATCATAAACCGACGCGTGGGCGGAGAATATAGGTCAAACACCGACGGTAGTACTGCATATAGGTCGTGTACTTCGGATAGAGTTATCGTTCCTGAAATGAGACCAAACAGGCCCGGTATCATCACCCGGAGGATGGGGGATGATGTGTCGCAGGCTATTGATTCTCCACATATGTCCGAACAAATATATAATAAATCCGTGTCTATATGGTCAGTTATGTTTATGTCTTTCAAACAACATAACCACGCTCCTTCCAATGTTAATACACCAGGTAACTCTATTGTGAAGTCGAGAGGACGATTATCTGGATATTTATCTATGGAATCGTCGCTAGTCAGGTACAGATAATAATTATCCATATGACTAGTTTCTATTTTGTTTCAAAAGAGAATCAATGTTCATCTCTTCTCTTATAGTTTTATCAACATCACTGAATATATACTTGAAGGCAGACCACTGGTTATACGGAATACTTATAATGGCGGGAGTGTTATTCACAACTCGCCTAATGCGTGTATAAATGCGCCCTTGATTATTACATAATGTAACAGTAATGTTTGATCGTATTGTCCACTTTTTCACGAACCCACAGGGGTGTTGTTCGTAATCATGGGGGCGTGACTCATTCGTATGACGTAATTCATAGCCCCCCGTCTGACGTGGTATCTTCTTTGGAACTAATATAACCGGTAGTGACAGAGTTATTACCATAATAGTAATTCCTATCCATTTAAGGAGATTCATATGTAGACGACCGCGTTCTGTTTGAAACATATTCGTCAAGGTATCTGTTCTATTATTCATGATTGTAATGGTTTCCCCTCGGATAGCTTGCTCTTATTAATTTTGATATCTGTCGACATCAGACTCTAAAATCCATTAATTAAATTTGTCAGGCCATGAATGCCAGTGCACCAGGACTTCAGTTTGACCCTTTCGTTTCCTCTTTTTGACAATTTTATCTATTCTGTAAACTGTTTCGTCATCAACGCGCACCCCTTGAAGTTCTGACTCGTAGAAAGCACCCTCAATGTTTTCATCCAAGAAATCTGTCAATGTATACAAGGGTATGTTCTGCCTGTAAAACCTCTTAGTCACTTTGAACAACTCTCCAGTCCATTTCTGAGAATATTCTCGGTCAAAAACTGCTTTGGTGTGTGATATTCTAACGACATCATTTACATTGTATTTGAACTTTTTCTTCAATTTACTTTTAACACCTCCCTTCTGTCTTATTAACCACTGATCGAGACGAGACTCATCTTCATTCTCAACAGTTATGGAGTCAGGGGTGGTGCCTAACGAACGATGTATTGTATGGTTATAACTTTTCACAATATCTTGTAGAATGTCGATATATCTAGCATTATTATGCTTTATCATATAACGTGAAATCTTCTGCTTTATAGTTTTTATGACCCGTTCCGAATAATTGGCTTTCATTTCGTTTTGCGTAAAAATTTGAGATATATGAAGACCCTTAAGGTAACTTTTGACCCGTTTGTTTGTGAACTCCGAACCGCGATCCGTGCGGAGGATGCGAGGGGTTCTTCCACCTTCAAATATATGTTTCATAGCATTGATCACATTAATTGCAGTTTTCCTCTTTATAGCTTCACACCATAACTTCCTAGAAAAAATGTCAATCATTACTAACACGTAGGTGTAATTGTCGTTGTCTTTGGAAACATCATTCATATCCATGAGGTCTCCATCCCATTGACTGTCAGAAGCGTTTACAATAACACGAGACCTCGGGAATTTTCGTCTAACACTTTTTGTCAGGGAATAACTTTCATGATTTTGTAGCCACGCCACAATCTCGCGCTTGGAAATGTTGTGCTTATTTTCAGATTTTACAGTCTGATGCAACTTTGTAGCTCCTGAGTACGATGCGGGGTGACCCGGATTAAAATAAATTGAACTCAAATAATCTTTCCACTCGGCCATATTGTTCACAGTGATAGCCAACGTTTCTTCTTTATCTTGGTCAGCTTACCGGCGATTATACCCGGAGGTCTAGATATTTCACGCTTAACCCCTCTCTTATTATGTGTCTTTTTCGATGTGTTAACTTCTGATTTTTGGATTGCATCCTGAGGTTCAGTCGTTTGAACTGTATTAACAATCTGATTATTCATCGGGTCCCTTTCTTTATCCATTTCATCGGAATGGCTACTATTGTTTGCCGAGATGTCGCTGTGTTCAATGTTAGACTCCGATGAAACTTTTTTGTGTTCACTTTTTTCAGTGTACCTCATATATCTTTCATACGGGATCAAAACAGTTTTCTTCACAGACTCCATCACAAAAACTGTTTCAATTTAGGTTCAACGATGTTCAACATCAAAGCAATGGCGGTTGAGTGATTATTCACACTTTTTCTTTTCCTCAACAAACTCACAGATTTATCACCCAAGAATATATAAAATGATTTATATCGTCGTAATTTAGCTTTTTGTTGAACTGTAACTGTTAAACTATCATGTAGTAAATTGATCGTAATTTCAACCAGAACTTTCAACTGATTATTAGTTATCGATGTCAATAATGCGTTTCGTTGAGATCTTGATTGGGTTGATGTCAATAGTCTGACAAAATTCAACTCATTACGTAATAATCGACTCATTTTATCGTCGCGACTCAGCTCCGATACTGTCCCCTTCTTATTACGTAGTAGGTACGTAAATTATAGGGTCTTGGTTGGGAAACACGTCTGTTCGTAGCCTGTATTTATCCTCAGTGTGGGGGACATATCTATTATAAGATACGCAAATGGTTTCTTCATACAATCCTTGTATGCCTCAATGAGTACTTTAGATTTACCGGGATACAATTGTCTACCCAATGTGGAAATTTGTGATCCATCCCTCAAATTTTTGAATAAAATTAGATGTCCTGTGTTTAAGGCTATAGTTCTCGCAGCCTTGCCTTGTGCGTATAAATTTTGTGAAATAAACAGCACCGAAAGACAGCGATGATGAGTTTGCTGCGTAAATAGTGTTTCAATCTCTTTTTGGTCAATAATGCGATGCATCAAGTCGTCTAATATTAACATATTATGTTTACCGTCAGCAAATTCTTCGATTTCTGTTTGGGTAGGTAATCCTTGATGCATGACCAAATTTTCGATTGATGATTCAATTTAATCATAGAAATTTTGATAAATACCGTAACAGTACATTATTTTCTTAGGTGGATCTCTAGAATACATTCCATTAAGATTTTGCAGGAATCTGTAGACCCATCTCGTCTTACCAGAACCAGTTGGTCCGGTGATGCAAATACTAGAACAAGGTTCAAATGGTATGGAGCTATGGTTAATTGGACCCATTTTTTTTTTGTGTTCACTGTGTCCTATTTATTAGTAGCTATACAGTTCTTATATACATCATAAGTAAACATTTGTTATGGCTGTTGTAAATGAATTACCAGGATGACACTGCAAGCTATAATATTATAAAAACCTACAGTTCTTATAACATCATTGGTTTTGGTAAGTGATGTGAAGGTGTTTGGTGGATGTTGGGGTGGGTGTGGGCTGGTATTATCAGGTTGGTCTGTGATTGAGTGTACAAAATGTCTTGTCAAGTGAACACCTGCACATTTCATGAAAAAAATATTTGAACAAAAAAAATAACGAAAGATATTACACGCAAATAATTTTAATAAACATTCGACATTTTGGGGGTTTTGAAATTTTTGAAATATTTGAAATTTTTGAAATTTTTGGAAGATTTGAAATTTTTGGAAGATTTGAAATTTTTGGAAGATTTGAAGTTTTTGGAAGATTAGAAATATTTGAAGTTTTGAAATTTTGGGGTTTTGATAATTTGGAAGTTTGGAAATTTTTTTTTTGGGTTTTTGATAATTTGGAATATTTTAGTACAACCAATTTTATCCTCGAACAATTTTACCCTCAAACAATTTTTAGACCCAAAGATTCTATTTTGAGAAGTGAGGCGAACGAGACACCCACAACCAATTTTAGACCCAAAGATTCTATTTTTAGATGTGACGCGAACGAGCCTCCTATTCTTCTGGTATTCTTCAATGTCGTTGATGTATATGGCAAAGAGCAGAGGTGAGAGGTTGACTCCCTGTTTTATGCTAACATGGCTGTAGAAATAGTCGGATTCGTCTTCATTAAGGCGAACAAATAGTTTAAGTTCTTGATATAAAGCTTTTATCACTGTCAATATTTTACCGCTAATTCTGTAGTTAAGGAGTTTTGACCAAAGTCCTACTCTCCACACCGTATCAAATGCCTTTGAAAAGTCAACGAATGCACAGTAAAGATTTTTTCTTATTAGCTTTAAGTAAGTGCGTGAAGTGCAAACGTATGGTCTATTGTAGAATAGCCTTTTCGAAATCCGGCCTGCGCCTCCGACTATACTATTTGTTTCTACAAAAGAGTCGATTCGCTCACTAATTATGCTGGTAAATAATTTCGCGAAACAGCTCAGAAGGGTAAGTTTGCGGTAGTTATATGGGTCTAAGTTGTTGCCCTTACGTTTATATATCGGCCTAATTATACATGTAGTCCATTCCCTCGGAACGATGCCTGTCTTCAGAATCAGATTGAAATACTTTACTAAAATATGTTTTAAAATGTCGAATGACGATTTTATGTATTCGTTGGCCATTTCACCATACCCTGCTGCTTTCCCATATTTAAGTTTTTTAACAGCTGCCTCAATTTCTTGTAAAGAAATATTTCCATTCAAAAAGTTGGTATCTAGTCCTTCAAAATCCGACGAGGGTGCGATAAGTGAGCTGAATGAGCTAGATAAATCGGATCTCAATATAGTATCTCCCATTGTTAGATGGTCAGCCCCTTCTTCTGATTTATAATGATTTTTGAATATTTCTGAGTTGGGGGTGGGTTTCCCCTGCCCCCCTGTGTCGAGTTTCCTGATGAAACTCCAGAAATCTTTGCTAGATCTTGTGCGCAGCTTATATATTGCACAGCTTATGTTTCTTTGGTGGCGTTTTATACTTCTCAAAAGAACCATTTTATAGTTTGTTCTGCTTGCCAACATAGCGCACTTATTAGTAACGTTTGGTTCACGTTTGAATACTCTGCGGGTCTTCCTGTGGCGCGTTCGGGCCGCCCTGCAGTCGTTTGCAAACCACGGCTGCATGGCTTGGTTTTTCTTTTCATAGAGTTACTGTCCTTGACACGACGTCATGTCTCAGCACCGCCATCCTTTTGTAATTGTTCGGCTGAACGCGTTAGTATATCACGAACGGAATTAGTCCGTTCAAATCTGATTGCTGAACTGTTCCAAAAAACATTTGATCAATTTCGTTCTCAAGTGCGGTCACGTTGCGTGCGTCTATAATTTGAGCAAATAGTTCACTACGATTGTTGTTCCAGTTTTTAGTGACTGGCTTTTGATTGGTGGGTTTTCGACGGCGTTTCGGCGAGGCTGGTTTTGTCACCAATGATTGCTGCAAGGAAGGTTCGGTATTTAGGTTACAATTCACTACGATTCCTGAATGACAATCTGAGTGAAGAATGTTTTGATCTTCGATTACTAGGTCAGTCACTCGCTTCGCTTCGCTAGGTCAGTTGTAACCAGATTTCACAGTGGTGTCTTCCCGGTGTTGAGTATTGTACGTACTGTACAACAGGTTATGTAACATTATGATTGATAGAATGAACAAAATATGTCATATATGTAGAATTACCCACCTGAATAATTGTCATATTTTAGTGAGCTTTTTAATTATGTGCAACCTCAATTTTACCAATGCACAGTTGCATGTGTTTCGAAAATTGTAATGTCCATCAATTGGGAATTCGACCAAGCCTTGTTTCTGAAAAACGGTAGTTCATAAAGTTATGGAGCCGACCATTATGGCTGTAGCGACATACCGGTACTTGGTAACGATATATACGAATCGTGATGCACGATCAACGTTACAAACACTGAATATGCGTTCTCAAATGAACACGACCTGAACCAACCTGTTTGTAATTGGAGATGGAGTTCATGTTAAACTAAAATGCAGTTGAATAGTTAGCTAGATGAGTCAAATAAACATAATAAACATGTATACTTGAGAAAACATTGCAGGTATTGCTCTTATGCCCATCTTCAGAAGTTATTTGATTTCCTGCATCGCGATACACATGACACGATACGATGCGTATATCGTTTGAAATTGTATCGCGATACATTGAATTCACGATGAATCGTTACAGCCCTTAGTACCTAGCATTGGTCCATAACCCATGTAGCATACACCCGTCATTTTATTTATGGAAATGTGGTTCAAATATCCGCGAGAGCACTCAGATTATTTGTTTGTGCCAATGTTCTTTGTCGGTCGAACACAACTTTTGTGCTATAACTATTAAATCTATGGTATACTGTGATATAGGACAGTACAGTCTATTATACATTTTTGCAGTATAACTTTTAAATCTATGGCGCCTGAGGGAGTTTCGATGGAGTAAAATACAAATAAAAAATATATAAATTTAAACTGAGCGGGCCACTTTAAAAACCGTATGTACCCTATGGGTATGCCGAAGCGTTTTTTTTTTAAAAGAGGAGTCTCAGTTTAAATTTGTATATTTTGTAATATATATTGTACACGTTTAAACGAGACGCCCCTTTGCTACGGTGTTGCTAGGGTGTAGGAAAATATATGGTGTACTGTTTATTAACGGTAAAGTACGTGAACAATAATTTGGTTTATAATAGCCCACTCGGCTAAAATAGACCGATCGGTCTTCATGACACAGAGCACACTGTTGTAGAAGAGGGAACTATACATTTCTTGACTATTGATATGATATTTGTTTTCCCGTAATCGTTACATGTCTATTTTGAATATTCTCCATAAATAATTATTCCGTTTTTTTCAATAGAAATCAGAATTTTGTTTAAACACAGGGGCATGTAACGAGCTCCGCTGCCCCCTTTACATTGCCCTATACACCGAATATATACACACCTGCTTTAAGTTTGTGATTTATCGCAAAGTAGCTTCACTTTACCGGTCTATTATTGCTTGATTGGTGGTTCACCCATAATTGTTTAAGATGTTTGATTCATACTGTTAACTTTAATATCATTACACACAAATTAAGAAATTTTGCTGATTATTTTAGACATTCAGACACATTTTACTCCACGTTCAGGGAGCAGGTAATGGAAATACTGAAATCTAGATACTAAACTTCGAAATAAGTACAAAAGCATGATCGAGGTTCTATACTAATAAAAGTAACATAATGCGGATTATTTTAGTTTGCACTATACAAGGATGTCCAGGTAAGTGTACTTAAATCGAGGTTTAAACGCCGTTTCATCATTTGGAATCTAACCTGCCACATCGTTTAATTTGCAGTCGGACGTTTTTCCTAATTTCGAGGGATTGGTACCTGGGCAGATTATCCATATGATTCCTAGATTTTTGGAACTCCAGGGTACCCCGAGTACCCGGACAGGTACTCCATTGTACCTGGGCAGTACTCCGCCTGGTACCTGCATATTTGGTACACCATAGTACCCGGATAGGTACCCAGAGTACCTGTCAGTGGATAGTTGGTACCCCAGAGTACCAATAGTCCAGAGTACCAACCGTTTTGGTACCAGAGTACCAACAGTTTTTGGTACTCACTGCGGGACAAGTTCAGTACGTACACAGGTACGGCAGAGTACGGAACCTATTGTTTTAAAAGAGTGTTGTCGGTAAAATTCAACTTAATCTCAATCACACAATAACAAAGTATTCACAGTGGATACGTACCTGTACGACATCGAGTGTTGTTAATGACCACGTGTGTTGCATATTAATTCGAAATAGGTACGTTTACATATAGTATACGCCCTGGCACTAACTCGCGGCCATATTGGATCAACCAGGTCCTGTTCCGTGGTTTCATAGATTCATCCAGTCCCGATTCCGTGGTTTTAATGCTACAGGTCAAAGTTTTGGAGTAGCATTTCCATATATGGAGCTTTTGAATTATTCATGACTTCCAATTATGGAAAGCTAAGTAAAACCACGGAACCGGACCTGGTGGATCCAAT
Organism: Siphonodentalium dalli; assembly: GCA_032622095.1. Taxonomy (NCBI): domain Eukaryota; kingdom Metazoa; phylum Mollusca; class Scaphopoda; order Gadilida; family Siphonodentaliidae; genus Siphonodentalium; species Siphonodentalium dalli. The sequence goes on from CP136063.1 coordinate 264,257,656, forward strand.
ATGGACGCGAGTTATTGACAGGGTGTATTGATTATCCATCTAATTATGCATATGGATAATGTAACTGTATGTTTAGCCACGTGGTGATTTGCGCTCCAAAATACACCTAACAATAATCGCTTTTGAATATTCACTGATATCGAAATAGATTGATTAATACCTCGAATATCTTTCTATAACTAGTATATTATGTCCCAGAAAGACGCATTCAAGTCATTAAAAGTATTCGAGCCTGAGTACACACTTGTTGCGCCATATGTGCGTAATTACATTTCAAGTTCCGGAATCGGAAACGGTCCAACGCGCGATTGTGTGAACGTATGCATGTGTTGAGTTCTCTTACATCGAACCTATTATAACCTCACACACTGATCTCTCTGCATTGCAGTCATCCAAAGTATTTAGTACCAAAACAATTTCATAGCGACGGCAGCTATATATGTTACAAAAAACTAATCATGCTGAATTATCGTTCTTAGAAAATACAGTGACACTATTCTACTGGTTAAAAAATCCCCGACAGCTGAATGGTGTATTATCTTCAGAAAATGAAATGCCTAAAATTTTAATATATTTGTTTCCTGATCAGATCATGTAGATATTGAAAATAAACTGTATTTATTGCTGTGGGAATTTAAGATAAGAAATTATATAGGGGTAGATGAATTTTTGTTTAAAAAAAATACAAATTGAAGCATTGAAAAACATGTATTTTGGTGACCCTTTTGCCATCCATGACAGCCATTGTATCCGCCATTTGTTAGAACCAACAGTCATATACCCTGATAACTCACAACATGTCAACATAGTCAATACAGACTTGGTTACTAGTATTCATTATTGCTCACTAACAATTGTCACTGGATGTGGAGACGAATCAATCCACGCCCTTACAATGCAAGTAACTTGTCGGCATTTTAGCGACCACGTTTCATCAGAGGTTACCATGGCAACCATAGACCCACCCCAGCTTGGCATGTTATCCAAATCAACAAAGTATCATGCCAGGATGACATACACAAAGTTTGGTGATTTTACCAGAAAATGCACAATTGACCTATATTTTGTCACGGAGTCGCCCCACTAGACACAGTTAACTTTGGAGTATGACACGGCCCACGGGGTACAATTCCAAGTAAGGTATGGCGTACTCCACTTACATTATAATCTGTGAAATTCTGGTGTATTTCAATGACATACAAAACATTAACCAACATGGCAGCCTATGTACCATACTGCAGAGATGTTACCGTTCGGACTTAAATATACAAACACAATCCACACAACTGCGTGGTTTAAATACGTTTTGTAGGAACAGTGTAGATTTAGATAAAGTCTTAACTGCTACAAATACAACTTATCAGACTGTATTATGGAAATAAGACTAAGATTCATACTATCTTTTCATTGTATTACTTGTATATTATATGGTATTACCTCACCTCATTCGAAATCAAAGGATGTGTTAATATTATCATACCCTAGCGTAATTAACGGACTCAAGCTGAACCATATGGTTGCCAGTTGGGGGTGGGTGGCTGGTGGTGGGTCATATACATATAGTCCACACATTTAAATGGTTGTTTCAGTCGTCCGTATTTAAATAACAAATTCGGATCGTGTATACATGCGAGAAGCCAGGAAGGGCGCAATAACCACGGATAAAAAATGATAATATAAATAATGTTTTCGTGGAAAATGGTCCCGGGGTTCATGTGGGCTGTCGGTTTTATTTTGGGTTCCGTTTCCTCAGTATATATATATATATATATATATATATATATATATATATATATATATATATATATATATAGTAAGCATGAATAAGAAAAGCTAAAATGAATGCTTCCATAACATTAACTGAAAATTAACTTTTCCTGATAAATCTGCACGATCGGTTATTTTTGAGTCACATGTGTTCAGCTTTCGTAAACTTGAAAAGAAAATGATATTACGCAAGGATAAATGCATGCAAGTTTTACACCAACTTTAAATTGACATGGCTCGTGTAACAATATAGATGGCAACAACGGAGATGGCTAGAGTGTCTCAGTTGGGTGGCAGCAGTTACTACCTTACGACGTAAACCATCTAGTGAAATCGGTTGAGAAATAAATAATCAAATTTCGGAATTGTGATAGTAAAGAGGTTTAGTTCATAGAAAATATTATATTTGTTCTGAACTCCACAAGAGTGTCTACTGAATGAGTTATGTGAAAAATTCATTGTATGACATTGTTTTCATAACTACGAACTCATTTGACCTCGCAAAGTTACAGTGTGAATTAAATGCCAACAAGTGAGGTTACACGTAATTACACGGCATACCGGTATTAAATGCGCAATTTAAAATGAAACTATTAAATTTTTATAATCATTATGACCATACAATGTTAATAATGTCCGATGTATATAGCATCATGTATTTTTTTTGTAGGGTAAAATCGAAAAAAAATAAATACTGCTACTGGATATGGGTACATGTTCGTGGTACACAATTGGTCATAACACTAGCAGTACCTACACGTATATCGTGTATCGTCTTATGTATAGGGACTTGTAGTATGCTCTGAGTTCCATGGGTTTACATGGGTTTTACTCGTGTATGTCATGTTTCTCCCGCATTTTACGAGAGTAAAGGGGGGTACACAATGTATTTACTTGGAATTTAATAAAGTATGTCATTTCTACATGGGCTTTAAATGGCTTTTACCAGATTATACAATTGTTATACCATGACCCCATCAATAATTTACTAAATGCGTTCTGATATACATGGGTTTACAAGGGTTTTACCATGTACGCCCTGTTTACCAGCATTTTGCGAGTAAAATGGGGGACACCATGCCTTTAATTTTAGGCGATAATTGATTACATTTCCCTTGTCATTATTTTATGGTATTGGTAGAACTTTGGCTATTGTATTGGGAACATGGCCTTCTTCGAATGACAAGTTGAATCTGTGCTTTAATGCTGGTGCTACAGAAAATATGTCTTCTTTCATCAGTTTTGTAGATATTCCGTTGACATCATTGCTGATTTTCCCATTCATTGAGTATCAAGTTTAAATACATACGTTTTAAAGAAATCGTCACCTGAGTTCGAAAGTGTTCTAAGTGGCCTAGTGGTACGATACGTCCGAACCATACTCACCCGGGGTAAATTGACAAGCTCTATCCGATGCGCTTATGCCCGATGTTGTATCTTGCTTCGTTATGGATATATCAGCGATTCTCCCTTGTTCGTTGTGCTCTAAAGTAGGATGGATTCAGTTCCACTTTGTCTTATAGTTCATTTGCTTAGTTATTTTTTGTCATCAGTTATTTGTGGTCGATGTGACAATTCTGAGTCATTTTTTGTCACATCGACAACTGTATTATAGGATATTACGTAACATCGGACAAAGTGGAACTGAGTGCCTATTCTGCTATTCAGTTCTCCATTTTCTTAATTGTTTAACAGAAGATTATTTTGTGTGTATAAATGAATTCCTTTTCTATCTACTGTCTGACACAGCGAACCCCAATGCTGATCGGCACCCGAAAATAAAATGGCCATATCGCTTTGCGCTCGTATATAGGGCAAGTATTCAGAACGAGCTGAACATGTATAACAATAAGTGTTATCATGGGTCCATTTATTGTTTCGACGGATATGCTTAATTACCTTCGTCTCATCAGGGATCCAGGTCAATCGGGTCTGTATACAATGTTGTGGGTGCACGCCTGCGTATGAGCGCATTCGAACATGACACCTCGTGCTATTCATGTGAGGAAGGCCCGATGCTTCAACACTAGCTCGACTTACACGTCATAGAAGAATAGTACGTACAACCATAATGCACATTATGCCTATATATGTAACAGGGATATGGTTCATTATTATACTTTTACAGCTTGGTATAGATGTGCATGTGTACATGTTTCATATCTATGTAATCAAACCACGGTTGCTAAGTTTGCGTTAAACTGTAATCTCTTATGGCCAGAGTTAATTCTGGAGAGACATATGCGATACCGGAACCAGGTTATTATGTAAGGGTATCAAAGTGTATGTAAATGAAATCCTTTTCTACGTAAAAGTCTGACACAGCAGGGTACATCACCTCTGGTCGGCACCCGACAATGAATGGCTAACTATATCGCTATTCCATGATTATAGATGTCCATCATTTAACCGCAAAAGTGTATATCACACACACATATTCAGCTTGTTCTGAATACTTGCCCTATATACGAGCTCAAAGCGATATATGGCCATTTTATTGTCGGGTGCCGGTCAGCATCGCGGTTCGCTGTCAGACAGTAGATAAAACAGGATTTCATTTATACACACTAGTGTATACAGACCCGATTGATCTGCATCCCTTACGAGACGAAGGTCATTAAACATATCCGTCGAAACAATAAATGGACCCATGATAACACTTATGTTTATACATGTTCAGCTCGTTCTGAATACTTGCCCTATATACGAGCTCAAACGCGATATGGCCATTTTATTGTCGGGTGCCGACCAGCATTGGGGTTCGCTGTGTCAGACAGTAGATATAAAAGGATTTCATTTATACACACATACTCTAGGTGTCAATATGTGTTGTGAGCGTGGGGGTAATACAACCCGTGATCGGATGAGGAGGCAGGAATCTAACCCATTCCACCTCGCAATCGAATGTTGTCATGGTTTCACGTTGTACATGTTAAAAGTATTCGATCTCGTGATGACAACGAAGACGGTGATACTGATGACCACTGCCATGATGTTGATAATGATGACGATGTGGGAAGTTCGTGTATATATTGTACATATGCTACAACATTCTCAGTCTTTTGTATATATCTTCTAATTGTATCTCAATATCTATTTGATAAGAGAATAAACGTATTATTATCAGAAACTCGATAGCATTTAGCATGAACTATACTCAAGAATAGGTCATTTTAGATGTCATTTATGATGGATGGTGTTTCACATGTGCAATTCCACTCAATGACAGATTCTCTAACTAAGTAACGTGAGTAGATTTGGACAAGGAAAACACTGGTGGATCATAAATGGTTGGACATATTATTGATAAGTCCAACTTAAAGTTCTGGGAGCGTTTAGGTTATAGCAGTTTACAATATTACATTATTATAACTTGACGTGCAAACGTGTATGGGTAAATTAAATGCCAACCTTTGGCAGCTGCTTTGGCGACTTAATTTTCATCGATTGCGACCAAACTAGATGTTCGGTGTGTCTGTGATGGATATCTGCAAAATATGCGTAGAACAACAAAGCATATGTGCATATCCATCCTTACACTCTACGACGATGAAATTACCCGTACACATTTGGAAGTCAATATAATATGCACAGGATATGCATGAGAGCAAATTAGATATGCACATGGTTGCTTAAATATTCCACTTGTCTGCTTGACGCTCCTTGGAATTCAAACGTATCTATGTTTGTATCGATTCACAATCATGCATGTGATGACAGTGACGTGGTTTATCGGCAAAACTATAGTAAGTTATTTGATGTCCATACTTATATTGGAGCGTACCCAGAGACAATCGTGAAATATCGGTATGTTTTCGCCAGTAATGTTTACATTGAAAAGGAAAATTCAGAAACATACATGTATTGGTTTGAGTTAGTTCTATGATGATGTTTTTCCATTAAACATTTTGATATTCAAGAGCTTTGTTTATTGAATTTGTCCCCACGCTAAGTCTTAATACACATAATATTATACGCAGAGGAACTTCGGTAATTAATAGATCATGACACTTTAGCGCTGGTGGTGTAGCGTCTATCGCCTCCAGACAGGTTCTACCTCTGTGGCCCAACATCGTGATGTATATTATATAATAACTAACTTCCATCCCGACATTATAACATAGCGGCCCCGACTTTTAAAGTTGGTAAAGAATATCATATAATCAGTTTTTCAATTCGACGAGTTGATTCCTCTGATGTCTCAATTGTGTTTAGTCGACACATACAATGTAAATGTATTATCTGTGGCATTGTGATATTATGGTGACTGCATGGTCACCTCGCACACGTTATATCGGCCTCCGCTCCGAATTGGTCAGTAACACTCCTCGGTGACTAACCAATTTATGTACTAGTAATGTCTTATATATCAAGGGATTTATAAGTATGGTCAGTCTGAGCACTCGCTATTATACCGCGTTATCCATGGCTCTGTGATTATCACGTCAATGTCTGCTATTTTTCAATACTTTATCGTCAAATCGGTTTTTTCTCAGGTATGCATTGCAAGAATATTTTAAATCGGTTTCATATATAATTCAATCTTGTCCCATAGAAGTAACCAATAATTTGGTTCCGATGTTTGGTTCATTGGAAGTATATGAAAATGCTTCTGTAAGTGTTTAAATAAGTTGCAGCTAAGTTAGCCATTGGTTCCATAATCCATATAGACTCCTTTTCCTATACTCCCATTACTTCCTATGAATTACTTTTATGGTAAATGGCTGGAAGCAGTTTCTTTTTATTTTTAAATTTCGCAGTGTGGGTTGGTCAGAACAAAACAAGCTAATGGCACCCTTAAATATAATTACCGAACCGTTTGCGATGAAATAAATGCTGTCCAGTATGCCGGCAATGTGTCTAGAGAAACTTTTGTGTAGTATATCATTTTGGTGCCGACTTCGCGGGCTCTATAGTGACACCCTACAATGCCCACTGTAAACAAACACAGGGTCCAATCATTTTAATTAAGGCCGTCTTCGTAGATATGACGTTGCTTCTCAATCAATTCCTAACACTAACAACGCATACTTTGGATAAACGTCAGGTTAGAATACTGTTTGTGTTTCATTTAGGACTGATAAACCCCATTCTTGTTGTGAGGTTCTAATCGATACATCATCATATTTTAGTACCAATTGTTCTATATACATAATAATACATAAAATTGTGTATATGAAACAATTAGACCTCAATATCTTTCTGAATTCCATTTTGTTATTACGTTATTGTGTAGAAGAACTTCATTCCAATGTGTTCCATGTGACTTAAGTGGTGTTGAAATGTCACATGCAACAATTTCGCCCTGAAAAAACATTATCGTTGCCAAATGCTACACAATACTGAGTGGCATTAATTCCGTTCTATGTTGCGCTATGTAAAAAGTTGAGGGGGTACCTCGATGGAACTGTCGCTGCTAGAGCGTCACTAACTGTTGCGGCACTGCCTTTTAGTTTGCTCGAAAGAGCATAAATTTGTCTACATTTTGGTGACAAGCCGACCAATATATATCTTATAGTTCACGAGTACTACATCGTCAAACTTTAAAATTATATTTTCTCGTAACATTGAAAAAGGCACTTAGAACAAGTTCGAACTCAGGTGACGAAATGTCAAGGTGATCCTCTGTTGATGGTGGTATTCTGGGTAATTATTCTCATTTTAAAATAAATGTTGCTATATATCAGCTACATCTGCCCGACACAGATTTTACGTTGTGTATGTCAAGCGATGTGTCTGTCCTAATACAATGAAAGACACCCCCTGTAACGGGCAGATGTACCCTTGTCAGATGCCAGTGTTGGAGGATCCTGAAAAGTCATAGGCTACTGTGTTTTATTATTTGATTGCTAAATGTGACCAACATTTTTGAACATGCCTTCTATATATGCCCACATCTCTTGACAAATTGTATCTTTTTCGTGGAACATAACTTGAATGGAGACTCTCAATTGTGTTATATTATATGCACCGTACTAACATGCCATCCTCTTGTGGATCAATGTCCCTAATTTCGCAAGAATATATCTATGCATCTGTTAAATAGAATGATAAATATACTTTTAAAGATACGGGCGACGTTTATAAATTATAAATACAATACTACTAGTACTACATAATAAGCATGTACTCTTATATGATTGTATAGTATTGTTGTTAATAATATTTAATAAATGATGATTGTTAAAATTATATGTTGAACACTTGAAAATAATCATGAACAGTATATCACAAATTTACTGAACCTTGTAGAAATAATTATGATATCACAGCTCCAAAACCAAATACCCATATACCATAGTGTAACGATGCTTAACCTTAATTACCCGTGTAACCTTGTCACGTCTGTGACATTGCAGTCACGGAAATTTATTATCAAGGACATCCCCAACGTAACAGAGTTGCAAGTGCTTCCAATATGGCCGAAAATGAGAATGACAATGATCTCTGTGTGACTATAACGTTTGTAAAATGACCATAATGACACCAAACACAATGTTTGTAATATAACATAAATCAGTTTTATGCGTAAAACATTGTGCTTGCCTACTGGGATATATATGCAAATTATTTGTAAAAAAAAACCTGTTGTTTTCAATTTTACCCTTTGTTCCGGTATTCATATCTGGAAAATTATTGCACATGTTTGCATATTTGATTACCAGTAGCTCCTATGATAACCCAATGGTGAGAGGAACCTTGTTTTTTCAATTTGTTTCATGAATGTGTCATACATTCACCATCTAAAATGTGGTCGTATCCGCTCGATGATGCCAAATCTCGAGGACACTCGAAAATTAGGGCACATTCATGTTTAGTTCACATATAATAACATATGAGAAAACATCCGTTCACATATGGGGCGCACTTTGTGGTCAAAACTAACATTAGGATATCGTCAAGTTAGATGACAATTTAACAGAAAGGAGTTTTTACAAGGTAAAATTTGACAAAAGTGTGTGTATATATCATGTGATAATAAACTAGGAATTGTCCATAATTTGGGAGAAACGGGTGTGCTCTGAAGTGTTAAATAATTGCATTTCTGAATAACTTTTGGTTTTACACAAGGATAAACACATGAGTATGTATAATAATGGCAAACTAAAATACTACATACAAAAATAAGAAAAGAAAAAAGTTAAAAGATATATTTCTTAGAGAGTAGGGACTTCCGGCGTTCCCAAGATATGTTTAGTGCCGCACGCTGTTTTCTCTTAGCGGTGAAGAATTATTGGCAAGCAAAGCAATCAGAAGTTAGACGCACAATACACAGCGCACATATTCTGCAAGATATATAAATAATGTTAGTATAGATCTGTACACGATCGATAATCGAAATTTATTATTATGGCTTTTGTAGTATTGTGTCAACTTTCATAGAAAAACCAAAACATGTCGAAACCTCGTTTCCCTTCCAGTCTAATGGGTGACTGTAAAGTCTTCAAAAATATTTGTAAACAATATTTTAGGGCTAATTATACTATACTTATATGAACATAGAATGTATACTATCTTCTTTGTGCTGCTTTTAACTTTCGGAGAAAATTCAGTCAGAAAATCTCTGAATGAATACAAGCCCATTTTACCAAATTGCTCCAGTATCAGTGTATGATCCTATATATGCATTTTATCTCTTAGGAAATAATTGAACCACAGCTTAGAAATGACATGTTAAGATTAAATGCACCAAAATGGTCACATCACGGAATGAGATTCTCACAATATAAGAGCAAAATAGACGACATCTTACATCAGCTAAACGACCTCTTACATCAGCTAATTTATTTACCAACCTTGGTTCCCATGCCAGATAATAGACGACCTCTTACATCAGCTAAACGACCTCTTATTAATTTATTTACCAACCTTGGTTCCCGTGCCAGAAAATAGACGACCTCTTACATCAGCTAAACGACCTCTTACTAATTTCTTTGCCAACCTTGGTTCCCATGCCAGAAAATAGACGACCTCTTACATCAGTTAAACGACCTCTTACTAATTTCTTTACCAACCTTGGTTCCCATGCCAGAAAATAGACGACCTCTTACATCAGCTAAACGACCTCTTACTAATGTCTTTACCAACCTTGGTTCCCATGCCAGAAAATAGACGAAATAGACGACCACTTACATCAGCTAAACGACCTCTTACTAATTTCTTTACCAACCTTGGTTCCCATGCCATAAAATAGACGACCTCTTACATCAGCTAAACGACCTCTTACTAATTTATTTACCAACCTTGGTTCCCATGCCAGAAAATAGACGACCTCTTACATCAGCTAAACGACCTCTTACTAATTTCTTTACCAACCTTGGTTCCCATGCCAGAAAATAGACGACCTCTTACATCAGCCAAACGACCTCTTACATCAGCTAAACGACCTCTTACTAATTTCTTTGCCAACCTTGGTTCCCACGCCAGAAAATAGTTAAAAAACGCAAATGGCCATCCTCCATTGTTTAAGCAAACAAATGCGGTGCATTCAATGGATTTTTTGCTCAAACAGTGAGTTATTTTGAAAAATGGTGGTCACTCGCCTCATCCATAAATCCTAACCTATAAGATACCGCAATATTTTTGTTTGCTTTATTAGATTTTACTTTTTCTCATTGTCCAGTTCATTTTTAAGATATCGATTCGATGCCAACACATTTTTCAGTTATATTCCTATACTCCTGTCAAATTTCAAATAAATTTGATTCGTAAGCTTGCAATGGTTGGCTCTGATCTGGGTGAGGTCTCTTAAAACGCATCAGGCATCTTCGTTACGTCAGGGATGTTCTTAAAACATATGCTACCTATCTAGCTACGCATATATATACAACAATTACCGGTATCGTAGACAGCACATAGATCATATCCACAATTGAAAGGGTTTCAAATTGTTTTACTCAAGAATAAATATTTTACCGAATAATTTTCGGAAAAGATTAAAAACATGAGCAGAAATTAATTCCGATACGTCGTCGATCATTCGGCAAACCTCGTCATTTTCCGTACCGTATAACTCTGCCTCAGACCGTTGGAAAGAGGACAAAGGTCAACGAGTCCCGAATGATCGTCATTCTTCGTACGGAAAGATACGATTTATGATTTCAACCAAACAAAAGGTTGGGTCGATATATAGAGTTACCCCGCTTCGTATACATTTATAACGAGTTAACGAATGTGTTGTTCACTGGAAAACTGAATCTCATAAATATCATGTCAGGAATATAAAATACAATGTCTTATTCTATTGTTTTTGTTTGTATTTAGCATTGTTAAATTGTTTTATAATAACAGATAACAAATGTGTAAACTTGGTACTTTATTTCCCCACAGTGTTACTGTAACGCGGCAATTTAAAAGACAACATATAATTGCTATAAATAAAGGTAACTAATTACACCTATCCAGAGTGGGTGTCACAAGGGAAACGAACATTGTGGTCCCTAATGTATGTATGTCATTTGGCCCTTCTAAGCGTATATGGTAACGTGTGTACATACAGCGTGCCTCGATACCCACAGTGTCGATTAACAACTTTATATTTCAGAATGACCTTTAACCCTTTCAGTGCCAGGTCCGATTTTTGTATCAACCCATATACCCTGTGCCAATGCATTCTCTTATATATGCGAGTCGACCATATGTCGCATCGCATATATAAGAGAATTATTGGCCTAACAATTTTTCATCATTTGTTATTATTTTTTACAATTTTTTATAATTTTAATAATTTTTTCTTATTTTATTTAACAGACTTATTTTGTAGGTTTAGTGCCAGGGAATCTTACGTTTTTCATGGGCATCAAAATTAATACTATGAATATTGGTGATAGTTTTGAGTTATAACATGTCCCTAAGGTTTTACCCAGTTTGTGTTTAAATTTGCTATAGCATGCTTAAGCATACCCAAACAAAATTCAACCCAAAAAAATCTAAAAACAAGTATTTTTTATTTGTTATGTTTTTAGGGCCGATTTTACAGACCGTAAATTAGGGCCGATAAGATCGGCCCCTGGCACTGAACGGGATAATACTATTGTAGACTGTGTGATCATGGTATAATTAGTTTTAAACGTCTGCTGTTTTCCTTTCCTTGTCGCACATTCTTTTGTTTCAGATAAAAATAAGAAGTAACTTCGACATGAATATAATACACTGAAACGTGCACCAGAGGTATATGTATAAATACCAGGAGAACAAAGTGTACAAAACAAACTTGGTTTTGACAATTTTGTAATATACGTCTAAAAATGACAAGACATATTGGCACTCTGTAATGGCTCTTAGCAATGAAATGCATACTCTAGTACATTGCGCTAGTACCAACCAACTAATATGGCCTGAGAACCCAAGCTGGGAATTCTGTAGTACCTATACTTGGCAATCCAAGTTGATTGGGTGCGATGCACGCTAAATTATAACATTGAATCTTGAACCTTGAATCGTATTCCTTTTAATTTTACAGTAATACATATACCGTATAGCGCGGGGAAAGAACGACATAATATCCCGCTTACAACTTGTATATGTAATCTACCACACATCTCCGGAATGCAAAACGGGCGATATTTTTATTGTCTAACTCCGAAAAACGACCTTTGAACATTTCAAAATGTTCAGGTTCAGATTCGCAATATTTCCGATGATTTTGTTCAGGTTCAGAAACAATTTTCGTTCGGGTTCGGACAATTTTCGTTCAGGTTCGGACGCATCGAAACCTCATCGAGAAGCGAAATGCCGAAATGCAGTCGCGTCCCTATGGCGTGTTTGTGCGTATTGATTATCTTCTATTCGTTAAAAACAATAAACGGGGGAACACGTGGCATTGTTTTAGCCCACTCGGGAATAAATTGAACGGACTTTCTTATTGTATGCATGTGAGATACATGTATGTGCTCACGTGGTTCCCCTCCCCATCAACATACGAGGCCACGAATATCACTGCAGGTAGATGAACAGATAACTGTCCATAACTGTCGATACATCTACCTGTTACATGTTATTACACGCATGGCCATTAATTGAGATTAGACTGGTGTTGATGTAACATTCCAAGCTGCAAAACAGAGTTCAGTCCCCTCGCTACGCTAAGTCTTGCACTGAACTCTGCACGGAACTTGGTAAGATTTATGTCAATTTCAGAACTGAATAAAAGTGGTACTGTACGCCATCTTCAATACATTCCCGGTAATACCAACGGTCGAATATCGATAATATATAGAAAGGTTAGTAATTTGAGTCGGAGATGTTTTCTGTAAACGTTCCCAGACTCAAATAACTAATCTTTGTATATATTATCGAGATTAGATCGTTGGTATTACCGGGAATTTGTTATTTCCGGTAATACCAACGATCTAATATCGATACTATATAGAAAGATTAGTAATTTGAGTCAGAGAAGTTTTCTGTAAACGTTCAAATCAACAGGTTATCTTAAAATCAAAAGTTCATAATTTGATATAAATTTAATTTATGGCTCCAGTCATAAATTAAATTTATATCAAATTATGAACTTTTGATTTTAAGATAACCTGTTGATTTGAACGTTTACAGAATACATCTCTGACTCAAATTACTAATCTTTCTATATAGTATCGATATTACGAATTTCAGTGTACAAGACGTAATCAAATTAATTGACGGATAGTGGATTGGGTAACGCGTGGCACACACGGTAAAGTAAAAAAATAAGTTGATACGGGGCGTATAATCAAGCCACTCAATTGCTAGTGAAAATAACTTAAATGAGTATATAACATATCATTTATTTGATACATTTGCTTGGAAACTACAGAAATTAATCGACAACGACAATTGGTATTTATGCAGTCCGACTAATCTGCCACCCGTAACATTACTTCATACTCAACAGACTTTTAAATAACGGAAAGCTGGCTACCTTATTCTACGACTCAAAGACTATAGACACCAACAACACCATTTGAATACAGTATCCCTTTCAAGCATTCAATGATTGAGGCCTTTTATATATTTTTGCAGATTCACAGCCCAGATCCTGTCGAAATAGATCGAACATTATACCACTCAAAATTACGGCTATTTCAAAGGGAAGCATATGACAAAAACACTTGTCCCCACATCCGGTTGTAATTAACCATTTGATTGACAACGTCACGTTTAAATCATGCACCATGTCCCCCGTAACTCGTGACAGTGGGGTATATAAGAGCACGTGAAATATTGGGGTTATGAATGATCCTTGAACTATCAGTTTCCACCAATCGTGACGTTGTTCTAGCACACTGAGCTTGACGTCATCTGACACAGGATCGATCGGTCGGATACTGAATTATTCTTATTGGTGCTGATTGGTGTGAATTTATCTGAAAAGCACACCGTGTGGTAGCTATTGTTGTGGGGGAAAAATCGTCATCTCCGCAAACATCGTGGGGTACATGGAGATTTAATACCTGGATGTCTCTTTTTGAACCCCTTGCATGGCTCCGCCTCGGGGTTCAAAATCGACATCCAGGTATTAAATCTCCATGTACCCCCGATATTGCCGAAGATAACTAATATTACTACTGTTGCTCATATGTATTGCGGCAATGTAATTTCATTCCCCTCTATAGGTAGTGTATAGCCGACATTGCTCGAGATTATTGGCAACAATATTTAACTGTGGCTTTTGTCCCATTCATTCAGAGAATTTACCACCTATATTTGGAAATTTCAGCTGACATCTTCAGATACAACAATGCGTGTTCGCAAACACCACGCACAATAAGAACGCGACAACATCTCGGCATTTCGTTTCTCGATGAGGATTTGATGCGTCCGAACCTGAACGAAAATTGTCCGAACCGGAACGAAAATTGTTTCTGAACCTGAACAAAATCATCGGAAATATTGCGAATCTGAACCTGAACATTTTGAAATTTTCAAAGGTCGTTTTTCGGAGTTAGACAATAAATATATCGCCCGTTTTGCATTCCGAAGATGTGTGGTAACCTAATCTACCCACGACAATACATAAATTTGCGGATCCATGAGCCCAGGGCCAACAAAAATACGAAAAACGATAAAATTTCGAAATTTTATGACGACTTGACACGCCAAATGCAACATTTCACATGCCTGTCATGCGAAAGGCATGTAACCTATGTGTTGGGCATACAAATTCCTACATAACTGTTTAAAGGTGTATCACCGAACGATGTCGTTAATTGATGCTTGGAAACAATATATACACTTACCGTTTATCCTGTCCACTGGGCGCCGCCATCTTGAAACGTACGAACCTAAACGGGTATCCGACATTGTATACATGTGAATAAAGAAGGGAAAAGAAAATCTATATATATTAATGATATCCTTACTTTAGTAAATAACTGTGTTCTAATAATACGATTGTCATTCTCGGAGTTGTACAATGTCGAGCAGGGAATGTCTCTTGTGTGACCAGGTTACGCAGTGGGACCACAATGGAAATAAGCAGATCGGATGAAAGACAATCTGAACATATGTTATGATTCTGCAATTTTCTTTGGCTTATTCAATCACTGCCCCATAAATCTTAATTCTGGGTTTTCACAATCCTATATGCTCGCCATTGTAAACTGAGAACAAATTCTGGTCGAGATGACACAACTTTTAACTCTAGTGTTAGTCATAGTGACTACGTTACATCAATAATAGGTCTTAACTGCAACACTTCCTTGACTTTTGCTTCATATTCATTGCTAAATATCCAATTTTCATTTCATTGCAGATCTAATGGATCTATAACGAATATGCAGGGAAGATGTAATGGCATATAGATCAGAACTTCCCTCCCACATTAAAGGCTGCTAATAAAATAAAATGTTCTTATTTCATGACACCACATGCATCTTGGAAAAAATCTAGTGAACAGATCTATACAACAAACTATTGGTATATCTTTCAATAGACCAGTACTGAATTATGTGCTTCAGAAAATGTGTTGTAATTTTGTCCTGCTTTCAATTTCATTATCTGTTTGAGTACTGAAATTAATTGCACACAATTTCCACCCAATGACACGTTATCATTAACACAGGAAAGTTAGTCATTGTGACTCAATCCTGGTAATTGTTTTAATATTTCACTTTCATCCTCGACAGGGGGCTACATGATCCAGGAAGCTACCATGCTGAATGGCCCTCTTGAATTGCGGGTATCCAATGGGAAGTTAATAATATGATCCATTGGTGAATAATTAGTGATTCACTGAGACGATTTTGCCAAGATACATTTACTAATAGTATTTTTCATGGTTTACCAATTGGTGCCAATAAGGGGTATCCAGCTAAATATGGCAGAATTGACTGATTTGTGTATTGACCCGCCATCGTGTCAACCATCTGAAAGTGAGTTGGCCATTTAATAACTACAACAGGATAACCTTACCCCATATTAGCACAACTATTTCTCATGACCGAAATGTTGCTGTTTCGTCTTTCAAGTACACTATTTGCTCGCCGATATTTGTGGACTGAACGGGAATGTGTATTAATGAGTAATTTTAGTATTTTAGCTATCCGGGCCACAAACTGCTAGCCATATTGAATTTTAGGCAAAGTTTGGCATGGAATTTATATAAGTACTGCTTGTTTCCAACCCTGTTGCTATGTTTATTTCGCTTGAAGATAATACAATTGTATGATTGATTGATTTACTGGGGTTTATTGTAATTTTCAGCAACTAAGGGCATATCACGACATTTCCAGTGTTAATGGTGAAATAATTCCGCACAATTACGGCTAACGAAACTGAATGCAATGGCTGATAAGTTCGTCGACCATGTTTGGCAAACCACCAGAAAACGGCGATTAACTGGCGATGTCTTCGTCCCTCGAGATGAATAGAATAGTCCTTTCTGGTTATTTTGATATAAACCTTAGGACCGAGTGTCCTACGTGTAAAATAGCAATTTATCGGACAATTTACTCCAACAACTTGCTGGGTATTTCATTGCGAACAAAATGTCATTGTTCACATTACGAGAGGGTGTGAACAAACATTAAACCGAGCATAGCTATGCGCATTAAAATCAGCATCATAATCACGTGTTGTAGGTGTCTCGTTGCCATTATTCATCAATATAGTGTGATCTGGTCTCTGGGTCCGCCCGGACTCTCTTCGAGTCCCGTTTTATTTGAGCTAATATCGGAATTTAAAGGGTTATAAAACCAGCGGTGAATGACACATCACATAACGTGCGCAACCTATACCTAGTATGTATCCCACTCCCATAATGCATCACATTATGTTGTCCATGGGCCCATATGGCTGCCCGGGCTTGCCGGGTTCTCCTGTGGTCTTCTGACTCATTTCGTCATATAGGGGGTTAATGAAGCCGGTCGTGAACGAAATGGCGAGTCAATCTTGCCATTAAACATTTAGTAAGTGCCTCTCCACCATTAGTCAACAATATATAATGTGATCGGGTCTCTGTGTCTGCCCGGTTCTATTATTCAATATCGGCATTTAAATGATTAATAAACCCGCCGGTGGATGACACAGCAGGTCAATTGTCAGAATATATGCTTATTTTGTATCCGACTACCATAAGCATCATATTAGACTGTCCTCGGGCCCATGGTGGAGCCCGGGCCCGCCCGGGCTTGCCAGGGCAGTAAATTAGTGTGCCTTAGATTGAACTGAGGTCTCAAGTATATTTCAGTAGATTGGGACCGTTCGCCATAATATGGAAAATAATATTAGTTTTGATGGACTATTGTATAATTAACTGGAAAATATTTAGCAGCAACAAATATAAATAATATTCAAAACACTAATTATTTCATATCGTGTTAATACAAAATAATCATGAGATCAGTGATATATAACTAGATATGTTCCAATCAATAGTGACCAAATTCTCAGAGGGGCAGAATAATGACAATTAATTAACGATTAATTAATTATTGCCGGACTGATACTAATTGTTACAAGACGACAAATGCAATAAACATGCAAACATGCATAGTCACTATAGAAAAGAATATAAAGATGAGACGAGATACATAATTTAGTTTATACTATTGCTATTGCTTTCACGAATACACATCTTGTCCCATCTTAACATTCAATTATTTGATATGAATATTAGTTTACGAATGCTTGCCTACACACATACAATACAGCATGGAGAAATCATAACTTTATCGGACAACACAAAGCATGCTTGAAATTATATTCAACAGACACGGGTACAATACATACATGCATAATTAGAAATAATAGAACATGTATTTCAAAAGCCCATGCACCCATCCAAACCAGAAGGCACCAGTGGTAAAATGACAATTTGATTATTCAAATACTAAAACTTTTAACCTACTCCTTAAATTTAGTCACCAAGCCACAGGCCGCCAAAGAAAGAACAAGAAATTAAACCAAAGCAAACAAGTAACCCAATGAGACCCTTGCTGGAGTTGGAACCAGGATAAGGATTGTCTCTCTCCGACTGGCCAACGGTCGCCATGCCACCATTCAAACCATGCTCACACTGGGAAACCTGCATGCTCAAATTCAACTTAATTATGTTAATCTGTTAACGTCTTGAACAAGAAAACTTCTTATACGCCTTGTACCCTCGAAATTTGGATGGAGTCAATCTTTCCCATACAGCTCTGACAAAGGAGCTCCCATGGCAAAGACATTCTATATACATTAGCGAATTGAACATTTCTTTTTGCACACACCTGACTCAAACTATCGTTCACCTTCCTCACGTTCTGACCATATATTTCACAATCCTTTGGTCTAGGTATCAGAGATAAAAATACTATTTTAGCTGATGACAGCTCTCTGATGTCGGTGATTAAACTCTGATAATATGCCTTAATGTTCCCTTCTGTTGTATCTTCTATATTGTTTGTTCCAACATGAAAAATGATGTGAGTGAATAAATCTAAAGAAGTACCTTTCAACTGTTTCAATGTGACCAGGTGTGAGAGCCGTTGAATGTTTATTCCAGAGAAAGGTATGACTTCCAAAGAAGTAATAGCTTTAACATACTTGCATATCGAATCGCATGCCAACATGACCTTCCTCTGTCTTTTAACTGAAATATAAAATGAATTTGATTTAAGATTGAGTTTGTGCTGTTGAAACAACATGATCCCTCATTCTTTTGGCAATGTAAAACTTTTCTTGAACAGAATAATCTAGATATCTCTTGTAGGCATCACTGGACCAGCCCCCCCATCAAATTGTATCAATTCCCCTGGTACCCTAGCCTGAAAGGCCCAACTCGCCCCACGCCTTCTGTAGCTATGCGTAGAATACAGAAGAGGGTCTCTGTCAGTTTTTCAATATATATATGAAATTGGGGATAGGTGACTGGTCCTTTGTTTTGCTGAGTACATAAATGCAGGATTGGTGGCTTTCCCTGGACACAACTTTACCATGCTATGAAAAGCTTTTACCGGACATATTTTTGAATGCGGAATGGACAATATTGGTAATCGCAAAACTCTTTTACCAAATTGTTTGGTTATTGACCATGTAATGACTACCAGTAAAACATCCGTATACAATATATCTCCTCAGCTGATGCGCTGTGTCAAATTTTGATGTAACATTCGGTACCAAATTAGATTTTCGTAACATCAAAAAGAAAGCTATTAATAGCATACATCAACAAGTAACATCGGATGATGCACTAGAATCTAACACGTCCGAAATGTCTGAAATAATTTATGCATATGTTGATTAAGCCTTGTTAATCATCTCAACGCAAGTTTAATTTCAAGACTGTCAAATTGTTCTTAGGCATAACCAAATCGTAACGTATGTGCAAACTTTTTACCCCACTAAAATAATTTCCCAATGTGTCGTTTGACTGAAATGATCAGCTCAAAAATTTAATTTAGCATTGTAAAGTTTCCTTTTGAGCTGGTAGCGATTCCAGTTTAAAATATTCACAGAAAAGCATGAAGGATTTCCATTGAATCAAGTGATTGCTGTTCGTGCCGTCAGGGTAAGCTTTATTAATAGAATCCCTAACATCTTTCTTCAACTGCTTGTATTCATGTCGTACAAAGAAAATCACCAATCGTGCATACATTTAAAGATATCCTCTATGAGGGTGACCTGAGTCATACTCAAATGCTTTGTTGCCAGACGAAAGGCTAACTCTTGACTTGAGCCCCCCTCCCATCTAGAAAGATTGTCAGTCATTCTGTTCTGTATATGAACCATTATCACCTAAAATTGATGGATGGCTGCTAAAAAACATATTTCTCTGAGGCAGGCCTGTAAGTAGTGGTTACATGTAAACCCTTTATTTATTACACCCACTGAAGTTAAATTGTCACATTTCATTATAATTCTTTTCCCTGATAACCTTTGCCCCCAAACTTTCAAGCATACAACTACTGTCAACATCTCCAGTTCATTGATGTGCCAGGACATTTCCATGATATGTATTGGGAATTTCTCATGACAATATTGATCAAGGCACACTCCTCCACAGCCAGTTAAATTTGCATGTGATGAAATTACCTCATCAGGATGAGACCAATCTTCCCAAGGCATCATGGAAATACCATTGTACACTGGAAGAAATGCATGCCACCACTGCAAGTCCTTTACAACATAGTCAGGAATTCTGAGAACGATCCTTCGATTTGACTTGAATGATTTTAGCCAAATTAGAATTCTAGAAACAAAATTTCGACCTGGTCTAACACAGCTGGATACAAAATTTAACCTTCACAAAAGAGATTGCACTTCCTTTAAAGAAGCGTTATATTTTGTGACCCAGTCTTCAACTAAATTGGTAATTTCCAACAATCGATCCATTGTTATTTTCAGAGTGAGATTTTCCGTATCGAACACGATACCCAGAAACACCATCTGCGTAGAAGGTCCACACGATTTGTTTATTGATTCTACAAGACCCCACTTCTGCAAGATAATTCCTAATGTATTGAAGGATGCCTCGGCATTCTCCAAAACGTCAGCCCCTGCTAAATCATCCAGATAGTTAATTATAGGACAATTTGCCCATTTGATTGAAAATGCTAGCGCATTTGTCACCCTTTGACAAATGTATGCCGCTTATCTCAAGCCCATGCTAAGAACTCTATCACAATATAATTCTCCATCCACCTCATATGCTACCAGATTTATGTCACCGGATCAATGTAAATTTGTCTGTATGCTCGACATAAATCTTTCTTGTACATTAAACAACCTTGACCTTTCCCTTTAATTAGTTCCACTAAACTGTCGACCCTTGAAAAACAAAGTTTAAATTCCTCTCCCAGATAAGAAGTTTTCGGAATACCTTCATTAATCACACTACACTCAGGAAAACTGAGATCCAGAATGACCCGCCTCTCCGTAGAGTTAGGCTTAGGCACTGTATTGAGTGGATTTATTTTAAAATTGCCCTCAACAGCATTCACCGGTAATGGACCAATAATTGCATTTTCATGCAACTCTTTATCTAAATATCTAAATATGTACTTCCTCATGAAAATCTCTGGCTCCCCTGTGATTGCAATGTCCCACGACTTGCCCTTTGAACTCTCTCAACCCCGAGAAACCTAAAGGAAACCCGAATTCCAGAAATTTAACTATTTCTTCATCTTCATATCCAACCATCATTTCTTTAATTCTAGCCAAGTTCAAATGAGTGTCCACCGGAATTTTACATTCCTCAAAATTATATTTCCCGAATTTCTAACAGCTTGCTGAATAAGCACCATTTTCAAAATCTCATTTGATGATTCCATGCATGTATCCACTAATTTACTCTGATGATCGATTTCAGGTGAAACTGACCTCCCAATTTCATTTTCAATATCTACCGAGAGATCCGATTTCATTTGAAATTGATCTACTCCAGATAATTTTGATTCCTCATTCAAATTATTTGTTAGCTGTATATTGACACTCTCATTGCCTAATTCGGTAGCATTGGTAATAGCTCCGGATTCCCCATTCAAATGATTAATTAACTGTGTGCTTTCTATACCCGGAGGAGTTACCTCATTACCCGAAAAGATACATGAAGTTGTCAAAATATCAGCCCTCATATATTGGGGATAAAATATATTTGCCAGAGGGTTCAATTCTAATGTTGGAGCGACCGGTACATGTAGTCATGAACTCGTAGGCAGTGTTAGTGGACAGATCGATTCCGGATGAGACGCCTTTTCCCTTCTCATCTGCCAACAAACCGCACAAAAATGTTCTACATTTCTTAGCTGGACCGTATTAGAAGTGGAGCCTGCAGACTACACCGGTTTCTGTTGTTCATGGAACAGAACTAAGGACCATCAACCACTTTTTCAAATGACTTGTCTGCTTCTGCAGGGGGAGCTTTGTAACTGGGTTTGCTCTTGGCATATTTAGCGAGAATAGGCGTCTCAACTTTCGAAGAGTCATCGTCCCATGAATTTAAACAAAGCTCTATACGGCGGAGCCAATTCCCGTGAAAGGTTAGCAATGCTTTCCACTCATAAATTACACAATCTTTTTCAATAATCGCAAACGACCATTATGCTCCTCTGGGTCCAAATTTGAACTAATGGTTTCCAATTCGCCTGCAATGAATTGTTGAAATGTTAATTTTCCAAATGCCAAACTTGAGCCCACATACTCATGCTGCAAGGCTGCATGAGGAAATTGTTCTGGACAACGCACTCTATCACAACTCTGGCTTCAATTCCCGATCTCATTCGAAAATTTACCAGATTTTCGCTGTTATCTTATCCCCTCTGAAACCACAGAATTGTCTCCACCATCACTTGTATCAGAATCAGACACAGAGTTTCCCAGTCCCAATTTTCTCATTTTCGAGTCAACAATTTTGTTTAGCATTTCTATTTACATCAGATCGTTCAGATATTTCTTGTCAACATTATAATTAGATTGATATGAGGCCCCTCGCTTGTCGGAATTGTTAATGATATCACTCATACCTTTCATTCGATGAGTTTGTGCTTTGGTTTTAGCAATCTCTTCTTCCAAACGCTTCCTCCGTAACAACTTCTATTCTTTCTCCATTTCACGCCTCGCTTCAGCCAGCTCAGTTTCCAACCTTCGAATGTCGTCATCACCCACATCCGCGTAACCACCCCGTCACCAGCCTGGAAGCTCGTTTTTTCCAGAGAAACCGCTTCTTGGACTTCCTCACCCTTTCTGTCACCCATTACTGGTGATGTAGGTTCCATAGCGGCGCTTTACATGTTGCGCCTTGTCGCTGTTCATCGCTTCGTAATCTAAAGTTTTAACTTTTACTGAATCGTGTATAAATGTAAAAAGAACTGCCTCTTATATGAGGACTTTCAAATCAAATTCAAATCAAAATCGGACGTCTTGCTTCAACTAGAGTCAGAACAATTGTCACGGTGACAAATAAGTGCAAGCTATTTCTTCGCGACTTTTACAGCTGAATGATAAACCAATGAAAAGCGATGTAAACATTAATGACGTAGTGAACAGCTGTCTGACCAACCGCTGAGAATTAGGTTATTTGTAAACAAATAATGCCTTTGTTGCAGATCGATACATATGATAAGTGTGCGATTGCTTATTCCATTAAAGATACGGGCGGCGTTGGCGGTGGGTATTGCTGTTAAATATTCACCCCCGTCAAAAACCGCCATAAACAGAAATAATAGTAAATTATAGACTTACTTTGTTCATATACCAATCAGAAATATGGCACAAACAGTATGTTATTGTCAATTTTCCCCCTTTATGTAAACAAAAGCAAAAGACGTTACTTTTCCTCGCTTTTGTTTAGATCCGGATATGGTAAACATAAAGAGCGTTATTTGTTACTGTTTTCCTGATATGGAAATAAAAGAGAGCGTTTATATCATTTGTGTGTGATTAACCAATATAATTGCGCTGTGTTATGTAAACAGAAGCAACACTTCTGTAACACGATCAGGTTCTTGTTTACGTACACAATCGTACGTCTTGACGACAATATACAATTTGCGCGCTGATTATGTTTGTTATATGGGCAAAACTATATATTTCAATATTCCTTCTGTTGATGGCCATTTGAACAAACATGAATATTTCGTCAACGAACGCCGCCTGTGCCTTTAACATTTTAGTTGAAAATTGGCAAAGTCAAATATTGGGCATATACGATGACAAATATATCGGCTACATGCATGGTTCAGAGAGAAATAATGTTATCTGCATCATACAGTTTATCACTGAGAGATATGTATACATTAATCAGCATTAAGGCTAAATATTCCATTTGTGTTGCTATAAGTGTAAAAGTCATGGAAAAAGAGGGGCACGTGGGTCCCCAATTTGTCGGAGAAAAACGATATTTTTCTTATTCACCCCCCGCGTACGGAATGTGTTTGCAACCCTGCCCTTGCTTATTGTGATTTTTTGGTTTAGTTTATCTCTTAAATATCTAGTCACGCTTTGCAATGTACGCATGCCGTTTTGGAAAGCATTGTATCGTGCTGCAATGTGGACCATCAGCGGACCACGTATCGTATGGTTAGCAGGCGCGGCGTGCACAGTTGCTGAACGTATCGATTTCACACAGGTAATTGACATGTATTCCCAATTCTCTCATATTTCAAACAAACACTCATTTGCAACTGAGCCGCACTAGCTGTGGTCACAGACGGCGTTTATTGCGTAACATGCTTTACAGGTTATATGTGGGCACATGCTATAATATTTTACATACACAATGTAAATACATCCTAGAAAGTCTGCACAGCCGGTCAGGAAAAAACATGCACCCCTTTTATATAGGGACTGGAAACCTGAAATCCGAAGCCCACTCGTATGTGCAGCTCGGGTGTTCGGACCGCACCCTTATTGAAATCTACTCATAATTATAGATGTATCAATATTCTGAACATTGTGAATAATTTGTCATTTTTCAGCTGAGTTATATTACAGAATGAAGAACGCTATATAGCTGGACACAGCATTGATAATTTCTTTCATTTGATTGAAATATATATATATATATATTTATTTTTTTTATTAAAAAAAAAAAAAATGGAAAATTAATGTGACCCTCTCAGTGAAGTTACACGGCTAGAATGACGAATTCTCCGCTCTAGCGATCCGAACAATTACCACAAATCTCATTCTCATTGGCTACAATTCGAAGTAGGCTCCGCCTATAATAAACAACTCTATATGCCCGAACTGTGAATACATAATTTTCCCGCTAATGCCAGGAGACGCGGGAAAATTTGAAGTATTCCCAATTCTATCATATTTCAATCAAACACTCGTTTGCAACTGAGCCGCGCTAGCTGTGGTCACATAGAATTACAAAGAATCAGCTGCTCGACAAAATGAAATAAACATATTGAAACTTAACTCCACAGATATATATATACACATTATAAATTCAATTCATATCAAGAATTACAATCCCAAATTTTGTGACACTTTCAATCTCTCGGAAATATTATCTGAAACATATCTGTCCTTGCTACTCTCTGAAGCCCATCTTCCATGGCGCTTCCAACATAGCTCTTTAACATTTGAATTGGCTGCAGCTGTAGCCCCTCCGGCTCTTAGACTATGCAACCCTAAATTCAAATTTGCTCCCACTGAACGAAGCATTCCCACCAATCTTTCTTTTACCGTGGTGTAACTCAGTTTTTTTATCAATTGGCCTAAACCTGAAAGACCCTTTACATCTATATGCGGACTTGAACAGAAATTCTTCTCCGCAGTTATCTTCAACAAATGAATGATATCTCAGATACATCTGATACGGACAGGCAGCACTATTACCTTTTGCAATGAACACTTCATCGCCATGCCGATACATATCAGTTTTACTTCGGCGTATCGTAAGCACTATATAATCTCCATGTATCTTTACGTCGCTCTTTTTGAGCGAAGATAACTCATCATACCTCAGAAAACCACTGAATGCAAAAAGTAGCATACATAAAGCTCTTATGACGAAAAAATCATGCGAATTGCGAAACATTTCGCATAATTCTATCAACATAGAAGGCGTAACTGGATCTTTCCTCTGAATTGGTTTTGAAACTTGACGCTTTGCGCATTCTTGCAAATTACCTACGAAACTATTATCAGTAGGATCAAAATAGTTATTCAAATCATGTGCCCACTTTATACAATACTTTGCATAGTTTATAGTACCAATTTTGGCACCAGTGTCCAACAAGTAAGTCAAATACATAGCTACGTGTATAGGCGAGGCCGGAAGAACCGAATAACTCCTTTCATTTGCGAATGTCTCCCATCTTTTGAAAGCCGCAAAATAAGACTTGACAGTCGAATCACTCCTGGACTTCAGAATGTAGTCACTCATACGCCCCACTAGTTCTAAATCACGCTCATGAATGCCGCCAGCTTGCACACATGCACTGTTTCTCTATCGTCTCCCTCAGTTTCAAACCTGCAAACAAATTATGTGTCATAAAAATGTTCAACAAAATGCATGCAGACATACCGTACACTCTAAAAACTCCAGGTACTCTGGAGTACCAAATTTGGTACTCCGGCTGTCCCACACGGAGTACCAAAATTGTGGTACTCCAGAGTACCAAATGAGGTTTTGGTACTCCAGAGTACCAAACCTGAATGGTACTCCGGAGTACCACAGCACTTTTGGTACTTCGTATTTGGTACTCTGGAGTGCCAAATTAGGTACTCCATAGACCCTCATGGAGTACCCAAATTTTGGTACTTCAGAGTACCAAAATATATTTGGTACTCCAGACTGCCAACCTGTTTTTGGCACTCCAGAATACCAAAATATATTTGGTACTCCAGACTACCAACCTAATGTTGGTACTACACGAGTCGCATCCAATAATCCAGCCTGATATTCTACTGACGACAAGATTCACCAGAGTGTGACTGTTGTCATCGGTGGGATCACGAACATGAATACGTAACGTGACTAGAGAGTAGATATAGAGAGTTATTAGAAGGGCTGGTGCCAAATCATCCCTGGGCTATTTCCTCGGATAGTGGCTAGGAAAACAGAAGTGTACCACACAGGAGGTGATCTAATAGAGCTATGCACTCAAAATACTATTAGCATCCAACTGATACAGCATTTTTATTCATGTACAACATTCCACTCAAGGCAGATAACTATCAGCTCTGCATTATACATGTTTTTAGATCTGGACAATTCATACCCATGTTGCTATCATATGAGAAAAAGAAGAAACTAGTTAAATCATTTATTAAATTCAACAGTTAATGTGATAACATGGAATGTATATATATACACACTGATCAAAGAAATTTACATGTACCAACGGAGTCACTACATGGATTTACACATGTAAACCATTACACGGATTCGTAAAGTCAGAATCGTCAATTTTAAGGTCAAATGTAATTTTGTAAACAAAATTTAAATCGTTATTATGGAATGAAATAAGAATTTTTTTCTGCAAACTAATATATATCTATCTATCCATAAGATTTCCACTACAGCCCTCGAAATTAACGGCACCTTTTACCTTAAAATGGTCGATTCTGTCTTTACGAATCCATGTATCAACAGTATATCCTTTTAAATGATAACCCTATTTCATTATCATGTTGTGAAATCTAATGACTCCGTTGGTTAGTGCACTAACGCCATCTAGTTTCATGACATGCTTTTCCAGAAATATCATTGTATTCTTGACCTTCCGTTCATATTGTATCCCAAATACGAAGTAGGTCGACATCAGTAGAGATATTGCCAGCGTCATGTCACAAATCTCCATTTCTTCCATCACAATGGCTATCTTGTCACATGAGAAGAGGTGCCCACAAACACACCATTTTAGCACCAGTGCCGGTGTTGGTCCAAGTGGAACCTGTGAATGAGATTGAATATGAGTTAATAAAATTTATTTAAATTACCTCTGTTCTGACAATATCTGGTAAAGAAGCACTGTCTGACTATTGACTAAGAATGCAATTGGGTGAAATTTTGTCAAAAAACGCTTGACATACAAACAAAATAATTGTTTGAACTCGGACACTAGCAATAAGCCAGTATCCGGTTCGGAACCATATGGTTAATTATATTCAGCCATATAAATGCCACACGTCCCTCACAAAGGAGAGGAGCCATAAACAGATTACGTTATGTAACTGAGTGGTACCCGAAGGAAAAAGATTCCCTTTTACTGGTGCAGGAATTTGAAATTCCAGAATCGTAACATTGATGAGCGCTGAATTAAAACAAACGCGCCGATTTATACTGACACAACAGTTATATCATAATGAGATCGCACCATTGAAGCAAATAGCGAATACATGATTAATTATCGGCTCGGACAGAAGCAGGGGTATCAAATCTCGCAAAATCAAAGCTTCAGACGACACCATGCCGCGCATGTGCGAATTGCTCATTAACTGAGACCGTATTGGGAGTAGTGACCTGACCACAGGTGGGCAATTCCACGGTTTCGGATGTACTCTTCGGACAACATATTTGGCTGAATCTTTTACGCTGGGGCGAATATCTGTACCTACTAGTATTTTATTCTAAAATGTTGAATTATGCTCAATCTTTTAGAAATAATAATATTCAGTTTTTGTGTATAATATTGTATTTCTATAATGTTTGTGGGTGCCTTCAATGATCGGTGTCGGACGTACTCATACTCGTAACCTACCCTCACTATCGGGTGTATTTTTAGGAAAATATCAAAATACCAAAAATCACTCTACTGATAAGGGTTAATAAAAGATTGAACTTAATTTATCAATAGAATAATTACATGTATATATTTTGAAACCGAATTATTTTGTACGAATCATATTAGTGATCTTTTTTGATAATCTCACTCTTTTATTGCTTGATACCGTACTTGTAAAATAGTCCTTCTATAAACTTGCCCAGACTAGGAAATAGACCGATTTATCTATTTTAACTTGAACGATCTAATTTACATCGGTTTGTGGATCTCCAAGACATATTGTCTGAGTGTCGAACACACTCCTCTGGTCGCCGAGTCTGAAAACAGTGAAATCATAGTAAAATTAAAAACTGCCCGAAATTGGCGAAAAGAAATAATGATATAAGACAAACCTTTAAATGAATCAACTAATTCCTCCAAACCGCAGTCAGTGAGCCAATTACACACATCCGCCAAAGTCCATTTGTCCACAAGGACCGCCATTGGTGGTATTATTTTTCGTCCGGATGATTTGAAAACAAAGAAAGAAGTGCGAATGGCGCTGCGATCGCAGGAACCGTAACTCTAGATAACAGCGCTTTGAAACTTCCAACCTGTAATCGATACGATTGCGAGTCGTATTATGCTAACTGCACAGCTCTGTTGGTATTACATACCTCTGTGGGATCCTGGGATACCAGCGCAGCGTCAGTTTGGTGCTCTGGACTACCAAAGCCTGCCGTAGGCACTCCAGAATACCTATACGCCCTCTGATTTTTCTGAGTGTATAGCATTCCACTCCTCATTTGAAATCAATCAAGAACGCTATCATATCAAATGGCAGAATATTATTACCAAATACGCCATTGTTACCTCTCCCTCCAACAACGGAGTATCTGCCTAAATTATGGTATTCTTTCACAAAACTGACAAATTTTCGCTCTGTGTTCACAATTAACACCCAAAAAGGAGCAGATTCCCATTTAGGAACAAACATTGTTCCGCGCGCTCTTTCGCGTTCCATTTTTTTGTATAACTCGACAAATGAGACGAGGTGGTGGTACCAACCAATTCATATCTTGAGACCAATCTTGCTGACAAGCATCAACACCGTCAGTGCCATTACACCAGTAACGTGAATTGAAACTAGCACATTTAGCATTATAATCATAAGCGAATCTATCAACACTATGCGGTCCCCATTTAAAATTTAACCGCTCTAAACAACAATGTTTTATGGACCAATCATCGCAATCTTTGTTACGACTCAACCTGTCCGCCTCTGGATTCTCTTCCCTCGGAATCCATTTCGATTCTATTTTAATATCGCCCGCACAACAAATATCTTGGATTGATAAAGCTATTCTTTGCAATTCGGGCTTTCTACTGCCTGTCTTTATAATCTGACTGACGTTTTTGTTATCTGTCGCCCACGCGACTGATTTACCGCTTAAATAGCTACGCGCAACACAGTCTTTCAAAGTTCTGTGAATCGCTTCCAACTCTCACCACGTGTAGCTCAACGGAATTTCATCTTCGGACCAAGTTCCACAACACGTTTTCTCGAGAAAGGAACATTCGACCATCCCGTCCTGCTCTGACAATTCACCAATTGTACTATTGGTAAAACTACTGTTACCCCAAACATTTTCGCCACCGCGACACTCGCAACCGCGACCACAACGACAACCGTCGCGACCTCGACAACCGTCGTGACTCTGATAAACGTCGTAATCAGTGGTACTGTCACTATCGCAACCGCGACTAACACGACTACCGTCGTGACATCGACAACCGTCGTGACTCTGATAAACATCGTAATCAGTGGTACTGTCACTACCGCGACCGTCGCAACCGCGACTAACACGACTACCGTCGTGACATCGACAACCGTCGCAACCACCACTCTTTGCCCCATCGCAACCAACACGACAACCGTCGTGACATCGATAACCATCGTAACCAGTGGTGCTGTCGCTACCGCGACCGTCGCAACCGCGACTAACACGACTACCGTTGTAACCTCGACAACCGTCGGAACGCACGCGACTCGCGTCTTTTATCAAAGAAACGTAACCGTCCTGCGACGCATCACTCCATATCATGATATCTGGAGCCGAATCTTGTCTATCTAAAGACATGTTCACACCTGGATCATTTATTATTTCAATATTCTGATCCCAAAATGAAAGTTCATCAATCACATCCTTATTCAATAATACTTTTGAATTCCAACTCGCTCTACCATTTAAACACCAAAATATACTTCTGGTATGGAGCCGAGCCAAATCGCCCAATACAATCATACAGGATATAATTTGTCCTGAAAAACCTGCCAAAATTCTAGCATTCACTAGAGTGCGACCACCGCATACATGTCTCAAAAGCGCCAAAATACTAGCTTTCAACCGCGCGATCCTCTCGTCAGAAATGCGCAATACTCCGTGAACGGTATTCCAATAAATACCAAGCCAAAAAATGCTTTGTTTGGGTTCCCAATCACATTTATCGTCTGCTAAAATAAAGCCAAACTGACAGTGGGTGGGTGAGACAGAGTGTCATCTTCACTCAACCGACAACTTCAACCCACAAATAGTGTTTGGTGTCTTTTATAGTTAACAGTTTCTCAACCAGCATCTGGTCAAACTTTGAATGTTCAAATATTAACCTATCTTTCCGAGAGTCAAACGTTTGAGTGATTTCGGCGATTTTTGTTTTGAAGCAACAGGATAATCATGAATATGATGTGTTGTAGTAACAAGCGCAACTTGAGCGGATTTTGTTTGGAACTGTTGTAACATCGCCGTATGTTTCCATGGCATGTGACAGAGCTTCAGGAACAGGAGTAATATCGGTATGGTCAATTTTGGTTGTGTGCGATATACGAATTGTGGTGGTCTGACTGTTGTCTGTCTGAGAGCTGGCATCAGCACACCATTTTTATAGAAACGGCAGCAGAGTTCGTGATTGTTTGAATTTTGGTCAAGCACCAACTATTTTCTTTGTATACAAACAGAATAGATGTTTCTGAGCTTTACACCTTTGAAATTTACATTCATTGTCCCATATGGGACATTAACGATCCATTGCAGCACGTGGACTTTGACAGTCAGAACATTTATTTATTTTTGTGTAATCTTACGGTCATGTCCAGAATCATATCAGCGTGCACATATGGTTTCTTTGCTTTTACAATGTTTCTGACTATGGCCATACCCCGGACAGTTAACCCTTTGAGTGCCAGGTCGATTTTTGTATCAACCCATATACCCTGTGCCAATGCATTCTCTTATATATGCGAGTCGACCATACAATTGTTTACAATTTTAATAATTTATTCTTATATTCTTTAACAGACTTATTTTGTAGGTTTAGGGCCGATGAGATCGGCCCCTGGCACTCAAAGGGTTAAACATAGTATAAACATTGGTTCGGAACACGAGTACTTAAATATACCTTCATGTACCCAACATTGAATACCAGTGCATGTTCGCATCGATCTAATGTCAGAAGATATCTATTCAAAGGAACGGTTTGTCCATCAACTGTCTCTGACGTCGTATGGACGCTGTACCTCCATGGTGCCTTAGTGCGTGGTGTCGTGGCGATAACTCAGACCCACAGAGAATCGTATTGACATATACGGTCATTATTTGCATCTCTGTGTGGGATATTATTGTCAGACAACCCGGCGTCTATAACAGTGTGTACTTGCAATATACGATTCCAATGTGATTGTAACGAAACGCCATCGGAGATACCTTACTGCCTTAGACATGGGATGTGTACATATAATCTTCAGCGTAATATTTGCCTTTTTAGTGATCAGTGAACATTTCTTCAATGTGTCGTCTGCTATGCGATATCTTGTTCACAAGGCTGAGTCTGAGACACTCACACGATGCCTACCAAACGTTATATACCACACGGTCGTGACGGCGATCTCCAGAAATCAGTCCGGAATACATTGTGCACAGACGGAAGGTTGCCTTAGGTTCTCGTTCAACCTTGCGACATCTGACTGTTATGTCAGCACAGGGAATCTGGTTACGAGCCAGACAGGAGCAACTGTTTATTCAGTTAGGACATTAAGATCCTCTGTCTATTTTGACACCAAATTATGCTAACTATGGTAATTTTCAGCTTGCCAGGCAAAAGAAAAAATACATGGATTCAGCATCATTGTGTTGAACAGGCATCGCAAAAAGCAAAAAAAATAATCCACAAAAGTATCCATTAGTTTCAAGCTGAAAACGAGTAGGCAAACTAACTATCACAATCGATAATGTTCTTTATTATCTACTGAATTTGGGAAACGAAACATGGACGGTCTTAAATGTGAATATCGTCGGAATTGCGGTCAGCCTAACAGAAAATGAAAACGTTGAAATGTCACCATTTGGATGTCGATATCTTACAGTCAGAACCTCGTGTTAAAGGTACTCAATCCGATAAGAGGGTCCCCATATCTTCCAACGACAACAACATTTTTTGAAATTCCGCTTCAGTTATCCGAATCTAATAATTGCCCAAAAATAATGAAAAGCACAATCAACTATAAAATATAGTAAAAAATTGCACAAAACCTGTTATTTATCAACATTTTATTCAACGAAATTTTGCCGGTTTGTCAAATATCTGACACAAAAAGCCACTTGATTTTAGAGTTATCCATCTTTACCCGCAATTTGGTCAATGAAATTCTTCGGGTTGACTGTCTATTGGGCCACTGACAATTAAAATAATAGATTTCAAACATCGATATCTGATCACTCTGAGCTGTGATGAGTGGGTTCTTCGACTCGAATCAAATATAGTTTAACCCTGAATCCAAGGAAATAGTAATTTGCGAGCGTTAATTCGGGTTGAGTAGCTTTAACGGGCTTAGCGGCATTAACCCTTCCATTGTGGGAGCTGCACTGGTGCAGGATTCAACATTGTTTTTACATGCTTAACCTTCTATAATGACTGAACAAATATTTCAATATTTTGCCTGGCTGAGAGTTGTAATTACATACAATTGACTGTGTTGGGATGTTCTTAACTGTAAATAGTGACATACGTTTTCTCATGTTCCATATATATACATGTGTTGGCTGATAATAAAGTATTACTTACTTATTTTGAGCATAAATATATATATTTTATTAATATCCATCCCTTAATTAATACTATTTCTGATTCGGCAAAAGCCGTCATGTGATAATCCGGAAAAAATTGTCATATTGGACTCCCGAAAGTCATATTGGACTCCCGAGTTTTCAATATGACTTTTTGTCGGGACTCCGTGACGTCACGAAGCAACTCTGCCAAACGAATCGGTGAAATTGTTATGCGCGCGCAATACCGTGGTGGATTTAGCAGACGTTTCTCTTCCGCGTTCAGTTGTATTCACTTCCGTGTTTACTGTTCCAAATCGTGCTTGCTGTTGATAAACTACAGGCTTGTTAAGCGCCGACAAATACCAAAAATAACCACAAAAGTTTTATTCCCAAAATTTGGATAAACACACAGATGGATAATAACAATGGCATTATAAATGTTGTGTACAGTACGTGTTTTCGTGTACTCGTCCAGGTTGTGGTGAAAAGTCATATTGGACTCGACACTCTTTGTCTCGTCCAATATGACTGTTCACCGCAACCTGGACGAGTATAAGGAAAAAAAACACATACTGTTCACAACATTGTATAATGACTTTATAATATAGTCCAATCAGTGTGTGGTTCTACCGAGACAATATTCGCACATAACTGGTTTTAACTTCTGTGTGTATTTTGGTGTTAGTTTGAACATACTATATGTCCAAGCTTGGAGCGCGTTCTCTTATATTTAACTTGAGATCATATTAAATGGTCCGCTGAGTGCACCTCGTTTTTGAGGTAGGGTTAATAATTGAATCTGTAACCTATATGGAAAAACGGTATCTATGTTATGAACCAGGCTATCATGGTCTAAATTTGTTCATCAACTGAGTATTGTTAATACAATACACACTCTAAACCACTATTGGATGATCATGATACAATGTTCAGAAAGCTGTCGCGATCGGTAATATAGAATAACAACTACCGCGATGTAGAGAGCCTCAACACGTTCACAACTGTCTGCCGAAATTCATCTTACATGTGTATGCTCATTGTCATCACTTGCAATTTCTGTCTTTCATATTACTAATTGTTTCACTGTTTAAAGCAGTGACCAACTATTGTACTATTTGTAAGATATCGCACTCTTATGACTAATGTGTAGGGTTTCTATACACAATGTGTAGCCCTGCTACACACTCATTATTCATTTTTGATCTTAAACATATTTGTGTAAATAGTATATGTGTAGTTTTATGTACGTACACACATTGTGTAACAAGTTTTACACAATACATGGTTAAATTTCTACACATTTATACACACTGTTGTGCATAAAATCAACACACATCCCTTACACATTGTGTGTAGATTTTTACACATATAGATCGTAGACAAGAATGTAAGTTCAGTATTCCGAACTGTGGGTATATAGTATTGATGACATATGGAGATTTATATGTTAAAACTTTCATGGCGTACAACGGTACGTAATATTTTGCTCTGTCATGTGTGAGTTTTCGTGAACAAACCAGGGTAGTGGCGTGGTTGCATAATATTAGTATTACCGTATTACAACAGTCATATAAACGAGGCAAAGGGCAGTATTCGTCATGAAAGTTTAAAACAAATAAATCCTCATATATCATTAATACTATACCCACAAGTCGGAATTCTGAACTTACATTCCTTGTCTACGATCGCTTTAGATTGTATTCCAAGAAATATACTCAAACAATATGGCCGTCATGTAGCAGACTATGAAACTGAAGCCGCCGCAATGCGTATGCGCTACGTTCTTACACAATTGTGTGTAACAAAATATACACATTATGTGTAGAACGGCCCTTGGTCAATGTGTTTGTATGTAAAACTACACATTGCTATGTGTATTAACCGGGTTCACACATTTGATGTGTAATCGTTTATACACATTAATTATAAGAGTGCGCATGAAGATAGATTATTGTGATTCAGCTCCTGTGAACTCACTCAATCTCACTCAATCCTAAAAATGGTCTGCTGTATAACAATGGCTGCGATAAAACCCCAACCCAAACATACCTCAACGACCAAATAACGTCCATTGCTCTGAAATACAAAGAACATTTCAGCGCCGTGATAAACAATGTTAATTCATCGCTTATTTTATCTTTAGATAGTGAAAATCATCGACGTTGTCTGTCGAAAAATAAATTTGCAACACTTGACCTTCCTGTGAACTTTCAACGTAATTACATAATTAACGACATACCTAGTTAGAAAGTATGGGTCATCTATTATATATTTTGGAAGATCTGCCTGTCTGTCTGTCTGTCTGTTTCCAATGGACTCGAAAACGGCCGAGCCGATTTCGATGAAACTTGCTATGTTGGGGTATTTTCGGCCGGGGAGTGACATTAATTTGCCCGTGCGACGTGACCTTGACCTTGAAATCGGGTGATTTCAAGGTCAAACGCCCGAATATCACGGGATTTTGATGAAACTTGGTATGTGGGGGTACTTTCGCATGGGGAGTCTCATAAGCCTATTAATTTGCCCGTGCGACGTGACATTGACCTTGAAATCTGGTCAATTCAAGGTCAAATCGCGAATTTTGATGTGATTTCGACGAAATTTGATACGTAGGGTTACTTTTGTCCACTGAGTGTACTGGACGGATCGAGTCGTGACCCCGACCTGATCTTGACCTTCAAAATGATCAATTCGAGGTCAAATCGGGTAAAACCTGATGGATTTCGACGGGCAGTACACCTATCTATCTATCTAGAATTACATGTCAACTCCCTTTTCGGGCATTACATACAGGTAGACCTACAATTTATCGGAAGCAACGCCATTCATTCAATGGCAAAATCTTCCAACTATGTTCTAGTTCAAATCAAAGGCAATTTTATTATGGTGTCACGTTGCCAGTGTAAAATGGTTGGCGATTATCGCAATACGATAGGAGAACACAGTGTGCGTAACGTAACTATCACAAGTATAACGTACTCTGATAACTTATCGCAAATTTCATGCTTAACTTAAGAAATTTTAAACATATCATCTTCGGCTTGTTTTATTTTATTTTTATGAAAAGGAATAATAAATGGGGTGATACATATATATTTATAACGACAAATAGAATCAAACTAGCCATTTTCCCGTGAAACCTTGAACAGGCAATCCAGGTACAAACATTTGTGATATCTGAGTACGAACGTCGGAGTGTTCCCCTGTCGTGTTGCGATAATCGCCAACCGTGTAAAATGATGTTTTGTGGATAACTTCCTGTTTGGGTATTTATTGAAAACTGGTCCTAGGAAATGGAAAATTAATAAATTTTAGAGACATCTCTGAATGAGCCATGAATCAATACACTGTCCCAAGCTGGTACATCTACCTGTTGTATATTAAGATTGCATAAAACAAAACTAAGGTTGCATAAAGCAAAACTATTGGCTATCACATGTATTAGCAGAAGGCCAGGTGGTCACAAATTAATTTGGGCTTAATAATCTACTCTAGATACATTTTGTAATGGGAGATGTCTTGGGGAAAATGTTTGAGATCCAAAGATATTTACCCTAAATAATTTAGGAATGAGCCAATCGCTCACTCGCTGAAATGTCCATATGCTTTAATGCATCTACATATATTTTCTTTTCATTTTATGTATCCACATGCATGCGCGGAGTAGTATTATCGTTATACTAGCACGCAGTCTAACAGGATACTATATATTATAACTATCATTCTTAAGACTTATAACATTGATTAAATATGTTCAATTTTAGTTGGTTTATAACCACGGCCAGGATCAAAATATGAATTCTAAAGCTATGTGCGCATTCTAAACTTTAGACTAAAGCAATGCGCACATTATGTCAATTTATATTTCGCTTCAATCAGATTAAATAACTGTGTAAAGTAGACGTTTGTTTTCAATTGTTGCAATTTATAGTGACATATTGACTAATTTCGTTTAAAAAAGGAAACAGGGTCGATTAATCGGGTGAATATGCACACATCTTTCGTGATACAAATCATTTCACAAAAAAATATAGCGATCCAAATTAATTCTAAATCAGTTTTCAAAACTTAGTATCACTTAAAATAGTGCTAGAAAATTTTTGCAAGTGGATCGAACAAAATCTCCTTTTGGTTTTAGTGACCACACACCCGGCATCGTGTCCTACATTTTTTCCGACACCCCCTGAATGATTGATTGGGGCTTAATGTCGCTAGGGCCGGATAGGTGCAGAAAAGCCCGCACGGACACAACACACCAATTCTGAGACCATCAGCCTTTATGTGATGAAACCACCGAACACTGGCAAGTAACTGACAACTTGACCAAATAACAGGAGTGATACTTGCCAGCCCCCTTTCCTTGACCCAATAGTGGAAAAACCCATGGAGGAAAATCCAGGGATAGCGGGCTTCGGACTCACCCATATATTAGTGCATGGTCTGTCTATGTCGACTCAAAGGACCATCCACCTTACCAACTGGACCACGGTTGAAATTCAAGGAAAAAGAAAAATACCTGTATGTCGACTCGAAGGACCATCCACCTTACCAACTGGACCACAGTTGAAATTCAAGGAGAAAGAAAAATACCTGTACCTTGAAAATACTCCAGAATTCTGTCAGAATAGTCTCCGGAAAAGCTTAGATTTCATAGACACAACGCTGTAAATTATAGTGATAACAAAACATCTGGCAAGTAGATACCGGTACCGCGAAATACGATAAATATTGTGCGAGTTCGACGACAAGAATTAGTTAGTAATATGTTCAAGTGACTCACAAGTAAATATCGAATGACGATACATATATTTGTAAACAAACATTGCAAATAATAT
Source organism: Siphonodentalium dalli (assembly GCA_032622095.1). Taxonomy (NCBI): domain Eukaryota; kingdom Metazoa; phylum Mollusca; class Scaphopoda; order Gadilida; family Siphonodentaliidae; genus Siphonodentalium; species Siphonodentalium dalli. The sequence continues at coordinate 264,295,978 of CP136063.1, forward strand.
TATTGGACGGAAAGTCGCAAGACTTGTTCCGTATTATGATGATGATGATATGATTGACAGAACAAACCACTATTATGATGATCGTGTCGTTATTTGTTTAATATACGTATCAATTGACACATACCCACCCGTTCCCTCATTAAAAGCAACATATTTCGATCATTTTAGGGGAACTCCGCGAATTCGGGGACTACCGCAAATAGGAACCTACTGCAAATTGTCACACCGATCAGCACCAATTAACGAACCGTGGCGGTCTCGGCTGTATCCGGCTAACCTCTTTAAAATACGTATCAATTGAGATATACGCACCCGATAATTCCCTCATTAAAATCAACATATTGCGACCATTTTAGGGGATCTCCGCGAATTCGGGGACTTTCGCAAATATCTCCGCAAAAAGGGGACTTACTGCAAACTGTCACGCCGATCAGCACCTAATTAACGAACCGGTGGCTGACTCGGCTGTCTTAGACTACACTCAGGCAACACGTATCAATTGACATACGCATTTTACAAATTATTCCCAAAATAACCGGAAAAAAAACATTATCTATTTATAAAATTCCCAGCGGACCACAGCTTTCTAAAATATGTAGAACAGTATACACTGGGGGCGTTAATAATTACTTCACAAAATCCTAATGGGTTCCCACGCCGTGTGTGTACGGGGTTGGGCGGTTGTTGGAGTTGTGGCTAATTGAGCTAAAATATACATTTCAGAAACGCAACATACGATTACTGGTAAAGGTTGGCACAATTCGCCCATCCCCGTACACCACATATTGTATTCACTATTTCGTTTTTCTCGGTAACACCCTATAATAGTATACTCATCAGATTGTTCCACATAGTAAGTGTCGTGTACTAGTGGGTGAAGTAGCTGCCAATTGAGCCAGAGTCGACATATCACATAAGTATTCAACATGCCGTTACTATTCACCAGTATCCCTATATGATACAGTCAGCTTGCTAAGTTGATTAATAAAGATGGCTAATTTGATTAATCAAGATAGCGAAGATCATAAATCAATGTATTAAGTTGATTAATCAAGATAGTGAATAAAGTTGCGTGGTGGTTCTACGCTACCGTACAATAGTACATTTTGATTGAATTGTTTTCTCTTAGAAAACTTGTATGTGAAATATTTGTAAGACTCGTAGGTTTATTTCGGAAAAGCCATACCCAGGTGCCTTCAAACATAGTTTTGTTTTTACCCTGTGCCAATGCATTCTCTTATATATGCGAGTCGACCATAGGTCGCCTCGCATGTATAAGAGAATGCAATGGCCTAACAATTTTTTACAATTTTAATAATTATTTCTTGTATTCTTTAACAATATTATAATTTCACCCATACAGAGCCCCAGACAAACATGAGCAGACGACACACTTCTATATGCTTCTATATATGCGTGGGGCTCTCTGCAGGGTAATGGATGTTATCATGCAGCATTCTAAGTGTAAACTATACAGAAATATTTGTCAGGAAACGGTAGATAATCTTTACATATAACTACACTAATTGATTTTTAGTATGCCAGACCTATTCATTACCCATACTGTGGGGTAGGGCATCATCTCATGCTGCCATTCCATTGTTTTCTTTCACAACATTTACAGAGAAGAATAACAGAAGAGGGGAGTATGTCGGCTGTTACAAAGACACAAGCAACAGAGAAATGTGCATCAGGATCAAAGGATCGTTCGTGGGGCGTGATTTCTGCATTGATTACTGTGGAACCAGGGGTAAGCATGTGGCTTCAACCTAACTTGGTTTAATAATGTGACACGATGTCGGTAAAGTTTATTGAACCAATCGTCAGCTCATCAGGTAAAAAAAAACGGAATAAATTGATACTTGCAATAACGATGACGCGTATAGCAATGACGCCGTGAACATTTACAACAGTTTCCATAGTCTAGACGATTTTTTAAAAACAAGACCTTTAGCACAATTTTCCCGAAAAAGTAGGCCTCCGGTTGATTTTAAATAATACTTGTCTTCTAAAACAATTGAGTCACGGATGCAGACTGATTTCAATGTCCTTGACCTCGAAACTAGTGAGGAAAAATATGGCCATCAAATTATTCAAACTTCCATGTGTAATGTTTTAGCGCAATTTGAATTGTATTATGCATAATATGTTGTGATGTCATGTCCAAGATGTCGTATCTTGATGGGATAAACGGCTGTTTTCGCTCATATCTCATAGAACGACTTTTCCTTTTGTTTAACTTATTGTAAATACTGGCTCTTTCTCCAAATGTCAATGTCAACTGACTATTTGTACAACAAAATGCCATATGTTATATTCCGGACCCTCTCAGATTGTTTCAAAGAACGCGGAATGAAATGTAGCAACACACTGATATCCAGCTTGAAGTGTCTCAAACAGATGGTCAATGTCGCTTCGGTTGTCTTTAAAACCAACCATACTATGTTCAGTTCTCGGACTGGTGTATGGTATTGGTACCCTGCACCTATACATGTACGTGATATAACTTCACTCCACTCATTATCTCTTATAATTCCCGACAATGGTCGTAAAATTGAATATGTGGTTGTTCAGGCTCCCCACGAAATGGTGTGTGTCAGTGTATTCTCAATTATATGGAAAATACATCGTAAAGTGTATACTTGTATGAGTTTTATAATGTTATGATGTTATGACACTGCTTCCTGCATCGACGATACCGTTTCTACCAGACAACTTTGCTACTACTCTACGCCACCGAAAAGATGGCAACAATTTTACGAATTATATATTAAACTCTCGCCACCACAAATTCATGCCGAAAGTGGGAACAATAACCTCTTGGGACGCTCAATATAAACGACCGTTCATCACTACGTCTGGCACTAAGCTTCAATGACTAAACACTCGAATCCTAGACCTATCGATTCCGTAATATCACAACGCTAAGAGAAAATTATAAGTGCGGAATAGAAACAGAAATTGAATCCATCTGCCACATATTCTGAGACTGTAACCATGTCCAGTCTTTCTTTAAAATATCAAAATATCTAAACGTGAACAGACAAAGGCATCAACTTAACTGTTTCAAACAAATAAAAGACTATACCACTTGGAGCTATGCCATTGAAACCCAAAATCGTAATTAACTACTTTGTATTCAATATCAAACAATAAAACTTGAACGAATGCTTTGATGAACTCTGATTCCGATATGACTGTGATAACGTCATATCGGATGTTCGAGTGCGATATGCTAATGCATGTGTTCAACCAGCGACCATTCGGATGCGAGACACGAGATGTTCAGTTATTGAGTTTTCAGAATTCCACCTTGTTCATGAGAGTGATGTCGAAAAGTTCATGTTAAGCATGAAAAGCAAATCATGCCTATTAGATCCTGTTCCAACTAAATTTCTCAAATGTGAATCCGTGAGAATTCAAGCCGTTACAATTTTTACTAAGGTGATAAACAATTCTTTGATGGATGGTATTGTTCCTGGTATCATGAAAAATGCAGTTGTTACACCGATTCTTAAAAAGGCTTCTTTGGATCGAGATGTTCTTAAACACTATAGGCCTGTATCCAACTTGTCATTTATATCGAAAGTTTTAGAGAAAGTAGTTAGTCGACAGCTATTAGACCATGTCAATCGTTATTCTCTTTTCGACAAGTTTCAGTCCGCATACCGGAAACATCACTCGTGTGAGACTGCGCTGACGAAAGTGAAAAATGATATTGACCTGTCCTTGGATCGTGGCAACTGTGTGCTTCTTCTGATGCTTGACTTAAGTGCGGCATTTGACACTTGCGATCATACCATTTTATTAGGACGGCTTCGTAGTGATATTCGAGTGAGCAACATCGCACTCGAATGGTTTAAATCATACCTTACTAACAGGAAACAACAGGTACTTATTGGCGAGACTCTCTCAGAGCAAGTATGCCTGGATGTTGGTGTCCCTCAGGGATCCATATTAGGGCCTCTGCTGTTTTTGATTTATACTCTGCCTTTGGGACGTATTCTAGAAAAATATGCAGTCAAATATCATCTCTACGCCGACGACACTCAGGTGTATTTAGAATTTTCTAGAAAGGATTTAAATTCGTATCATCAAGCTAAAAAACATCTCGAGGACTGCTATGTCGATATCAAAAACTGGATGTTGGAAAACAAACTCAAACTTAACGACGACAAGTCAGAATTTCTCGTTATTGGGTCAAAATATTCACTGAGTGCCCTTTCGCAATTTGTCAACAACAACGACGAGTGCCGTTTCGATATACACCTGGGCCAAAGTGTGATAACATCATGCATAGATCTACGCAATCTTGGAGCCCATTTTGACTCAACGATGTCCATGGACAAAATGGTTTCGAACTTGATCCGAGTTTGTTATTACCACCTTCGCTGCCTCCGACGCATTCGAGGATACTTAAGTGATGATGTCATGAAGCATGCAGTTATCTCACTTGTATTGTCTCGGATCGATAATTTAAACACTGTTTTGACGAACATCACGCAAGAGAATATTCGGCGTATTGATCTTGTGATAAATAGCTGCGCCCGATTGATAAAAAATGTCGCCAAATTCGACCATATCACACAGACGCTAATACAGGAGCACATTATGACATTCGAATTCAGACTTAAGTTCAAATGTGCGGTGACTATATACAAATCATTGAGAAAGACAACGCCTGAGTACATATCTGATATGTTTGTCCTAAAATCCGGCAGAGTTACGCGTTCAACGACAAGCGGTTTAGACATTAGGACAATAGCGAAACCCAACGTGAATTACGGTAAAAAATGTTTTCAGGAATTGGCTACGCAGGTATGGAACGGTCTGCCACAAACTGTTCGACGATGTTCTACATTGAAGGATTTCAAAACCGATCTCAAAACTTTACTTTTTAGACAATGTTTCCCGCAAGTTAATCGTTAAGTTTAAATCTAGTTCTTAGTCATCATCTTAACTTCCTTTACCTTATTACTATGCTTTTTAAATTTTACATTTCAATGTTATTTTTGTCGCGCTTTGTTGTAAAGCGCATTGAAACTTTATTGTATAATGCGTTTTTAAATGTATATAATAATAATAATAACGTATTGGCACGGTGCAATATGGAGATAACATTTCAACTAGCAAGTGGTTAATTCTGGAGAAAGCACCAGCCGTCTCACAATAGTACTCACCTGATAAAACTATTCCGTTTATCCTGGCAAACCGAAAACAATTTGTAATTTAATAACTACGTTGACATGAATTTGCTAAATTTTCTTGAGGCACACAGAGATCAAATCGCGATCTTAGGAATGTCATACAAATAGCTAGGTGCATCTAACTTTTTTATTTTTGGATATTCAACAATGACAGTATCCATATTTGGATTGTACATATTTATGTAAATTGACCATATATTATACATTCCTCTTTGAGTAACAAACAGTTTAAGTCAATGAAATTGCTGCAAGTGTATGTTGTATGCAAGTTGGTATTCACCGCTGACAGCCAAAATTGCGACATGAAGTATCGAAACGTACTACCCTTCACTCGCATCTCTATGACTCAACTTTGGAATTCAGGCTTACCATGGCAACCAAATTGAATATAACAACAATCATTCTTGAGTTTCTTGAAGGCAGCAAAACAGTCTGGTCATGGCTGTAAAAATTACGATCAGAACACAGGAATTGTTTGACACTGATATCGCTTACATCATAAATATTTGTTTAAATGTGAGAACAATGCTTTCTACATGTTTCTCCAAAGACAACAGAGGAAACTAGTACAACCAATAGCTACAAAGTTATTTCAAACATGTTGGACCAAGATACATGAGAACAAATTTTTCTGGGTTCAAGAAACTCAAGAATGATATTTTCCTTTAATAAGATCATAAAATATAGCTGCATAGTATCGTCTTAAACAAATTATGCAACACAAATCTAAATCTAGAGTGTTTTTCTTGAAGCTTGAAAATGATTTTGTTACAGGTTACACGTATGCTGCATAGTTTCTTCTTACAAAAAATTATTCGACACAAATCTAAATCTAGAGTGTTTTTCTTGAAGCTTGAAAATGATATTTTACAGGTTACACCTATGCTGGAGGACAATTCGGCGATGAGTGCTACTGTTCCCAATCGATCGGTTACTATGGCAAACGACCGGAATCAGAATGTTCAATGAATTGTGCTGCACAGCCATCCATAAAGTGTGGAAAGGGATGGAGATCGAGCGTGTGGTACACTGGGCCCTAGGATGGAGATCGAGGACTTGAGATGAATATGGGGTCGATATTCTGATATTCGGACAAGGGAGACGCTTGTTTTAACCCTTTCTATACTAAATACTCGTCGATGAGTAGTTCCCGAATGAAATGTTCAGATAGAAAGTTCAACAAACGACCATATTTGTTGAACATACTATCTGAACATTTCCCACTAATGAATATGAATCATTCTGCTTTTGTATTATCGTTTTTTCTGTCTGTCGTCTACTTGTATTACCTGAACATCCCTCCAAATTAATAACAGATCGTTCCCAAGTATACTTTTAAAACAGGTTGGGAGAATACATACAGTACAGCAAGGGTTAAAATGGCGCTAAGGTGAACAATTGTGTCACCCCCACCTGAAATCATCATTTCTGAAATGTTAAAATCGAGTGCGATTGCATCAATTCAGGCCATGCAAGTCAAGTGAATGTCGTCCTATGTTTATTGTGGAGCCGCCAACTGGCTTACAGAACAATGAATTAAATTTTATTCGACAGTAACTGGATGAATTACCTTATTGTTATATGTTGTACTCTACAGAGATGGTACATGTCAGACAAAGCGACTGGCGTACAGAACAATAAATTCAATTCGACTTCGACATTAGCTGGATGAATTGGCGTATCGTTACGTGTGGTACTCTACCAGAGGGTACAAATAACTTGCTTACACGGCAATGGATTCAATTCGTCTATGACATTAATTCGATGAATTGCCGTATTGTTATATGCTGTACTCTGCAGAGAGGGTACATGTCGGACCAATAGACTGGATTACAGAGCAATGAATTATATTCGACTATGACATTAACTGGATGAATTAGCTTATTGTTACATTTGGCACTCCACACAGAGGGTACAAGTGTCTGGTTTACAGAACAATGAGTTCAATTCGACTTCGACATTAACTGCATGAATTGGATTATTGTTATATGTGGTACTCTACAGAGAGGGTACATGTCGGACCAATCGACTGGATTACAGAGCAATGAATTCCATTGGATTTGATATTAACTGGATGCAATAGCTTATTGTTACATGTGGTACACTACACAGAGGGTACACGTCCGACCAAGCGACTGGATTACTGAACAATGAATTCATTTCTATCTTTGACATTAACTGGATGAATTGGCGTATCATTACATGTGATACTCCACACAGAGGGTACAGAGCAATGAATTCAATTCGACTATGACATTAACTGGATGAATTGGTTTTATGATTATTGTTACATGTGTTACTCTACAGAGAGGATACACATCGGACCAAGCGACTGGATTACAGACAATGAGTTCAATTCGACTTCGACACTAACTGGATGAATTGGCTTATTGTTATATGTTGCCCTCCACACAGAGGGTGCAAGTGACTGGCTTACATAAAATGAATTATCTTCAACGATGACATTAACTGGATGAATTAGCTTATTGTTACACGTGGTACTCCACACAGAGGGTACAAGTGTCTGGCTTACAGAACACTGAATTCTTTTCGACTTTGACAGTAACTCGATGAATTGGCGTATTGTTACATGTGGTACTTTACAAAGAGGGTCTGTCGGACCAAGCGATTGGCTTACATAACAGTGAATTCAATTCGACGTTGACATTAAATGGATGAATTAGCTTATTATTACATGTGGTATTCTACGCAGAGGGTACATGTCGGACCAAGCGACTGGCTTACATAATTTTAGATTCAATTCGACTTTGACATTAAATATACTCGATAAATTGGTTTATTGTTACAAATGGTACGAGTTACACGGCTGCTTTCTGAGAGGGGAAATGGTGTGGTATGCAACAGATGAGATTCATAAGGGCGATACGAGAGTAAGCGGGGCGTACCATACCGTATCACCCAGCAGAAAGCCGTTTTACGTATTAATTCCCTCCGCAATGTTTTCTCTCCCCTATTTTTCTGGGTAACTACAGTTCTATTCGGGGTGTACCTACACGTTTTATGACCATGTACATCTTGTTGCCTCTACTTAGCAGGAATTTCGTTTGTCGTGTGACGTCGGGTGATATGAATCCAAAAAATGAACTAAAAACGTAACTCTAGTTTCAGCCTGTTCTCCTAGATAATCAGCTAAGAATCGCCTCATTTTTGAGTTGATAATGTGCTGAAAATTAGAGCGTTTCATTCACATTTTCGACTCCTAATGAGGCACTGCTAAGCAGATTATGTGCGGACAATGATACAAATAGGCCAATGTCTTTTCATGTGTACGCTCTTTGGCATGTGTTTTCACTGAGGCCGGTGCCATAAAACGAAGTAACAGATATGACTCCATTAATTAAATAATCACAGTATGTACCTATTTCAGGTCGATTATGTGCGTATTGCGGCGAGGATTTGTTGCAAGTTTGTTCAGACTGCTTGTAGGATGATGGGGATATAGCTGCTTTTCACAGTTGTGTCCGTGAATACGTGTTACTCATGTTTGCTTTTCTAAATTTATCTATAAATATCGACCAATTACAGGCTATAATTGGTTTAAACTAGGAAACATATCATTACACATTAGTATGATAACGATTGTACCATGTTGTTGATTTCCAGATCATTAGCACTCCACGTTTACGCATATTAAATTGTGAATTATATTTAGGCTTTTAAATCACATTTGAACAGATTATCTACCCGGAAGATAGTCAGAATGATAAGTTTAAATGTTCACTTCGAATTTCAAAAATACCATTCTATCTGGTGATGGATATGATATCCCCGAAACTCCAAATTGTAATGGGAATTTGCGATTAAAGACCTTCCATCACTATTGTTGGAAAGAAATCAATCCTATAGTTAATATCGCGTCCTGCTTCATAGAACAGAACAGGTGAAAACCACACAATAACAATGCTTTTATAGACGCAAACATAAACTGTGACGCGAATTAATTGTAAGATTTATTGGTGCTCTTATAAATACTTTGAGTAGATCGCTTGAAGGAGAAAATAAACGTTCAGTTTAAAATAAAAATTGCTTGGCTAAGGAGAGAATATGAAAATGCAAAACATACAGTAATGCCCTAACAAATCGACTCCTTAACCACAGCAGAACTATGGGTAACTTCTCAGGATTTAGTCGGAAATATATATATATATTTTTTTAAATGTTTATTGAAGAAACAATCACATTGAGGCATGTCAAATACAGAATGTTCAATGGCATTGATATGTGTATACAGATATGGCATTCCTCGCGTTCACGCATATCTCTTTCTTACTGCACGCACTCGCCTGGCTCACAGCATTCGCACACCAGTGGTATAAAGTTATATAATACATAAATATATGCATATGCATAGTATATATAGTAAATGTATTATAAATATGTCGGATGTTTCGGATGGACTCAACTCTCAACATAGAGGCTATTGTGGAGATGGTGGTAGATAGTATATGTTTTAACTGACTGCGTGATAATCGATAGGAAATATGGCTTGTTGCCATTCATTTGAAAGCTCTCATCACCGAATTGCGACCGCTCCTACCAAAAGCTCACCAAATCCGCTGAAGGAGTTACTTGCATTTACAAAAGTATATCATGGAATAGAACAATAGTAGTTGCATTATTAATGTTGTATGAATCAACTCTCCCCAAAGTAGCTGGACAGTCTCACAATGGCTCAGAGGGCAGGTGAATTAGATGTTTAAGGGATACGGTAATGGCTATATATACGAATATTTGCCTGTCTGTCTCTTTCCGCTATAAGCATTGGTGGGGTCATATGTAGGACGCCAAAGAGGCATATATGACAAGGAATGTGAGCAGAATAAAACAGGGTCACCATTTTGGGTTCATGTAGAGGCCCTTGATACAAGTGGAAACAGACATCCCACCCAGTGTAATGTGTATTTGCCTGTCTGTCTCTGACCGCTAAAAGCATTGGTGGGGTCATATGTAGGACGCCAAAGAGGCATATATGGCAAGGAATGTGAGCAGAATAAAACAGGGTCACCATTTTGGTTTCACATAGAGGCCCTTGAGACAAGTGGAAACGGACATCCCACCCAGTGTAATTTTCATTGCAGTCCGTTTCAGAGCCAGTTTAGAATTCATCCTTTTCAACTTTCAGACCATGCTTAGTATTCCGTGCAATTGACGTCACTCACCGGATACAAAATGGTGGATTTGTTTGTTTAAATTGTTTTTAATTTTTTCTGAGACGATTGAAAAGCTGGAAACAGAGGAAACAAACCATTCGCTAACAATATTAAGATTCCGAAGCAATTTTATTTCAAGTTGATTCAGTGGAAACATCACGAAACAAACTGGGACAGTGGTTACACTATCTATTCTTATTTTTTTATATTTATCCTGAGACGATGGAAACGCTGGAAACAGAGGAAACAAACCATTCCCTAACAATATTAAGAATCGGGAGCAATATTATTTCAAGTTTATTCAGTGGAAACATCACGAAACAAACTGGGACAGTGGTAACACTATATATACAGGCAAATATGAATGGCCGGACGATCATCATAGTAGACACAGTGAACGCTGTCGCGCTGTGGCATCCTCAATACACGCATGTTAGTCAATGAGTCAAGATTATGGATTCATATGGCCATTTAAAGTTAATTTGATTCATTATTTTCTTTTTGGAAATACCCTCACAATGTCTTGAACCTGGTACAGTTAATATGTTATGAAACACAGTACATATGCATATCAATTGACATGAGTTATATGACCTCAAATGTGATGTTTCATCATGCCAATACTGTGCCATGGTCAATTTAGACCAACTCCATACACTTTAACTCACGTTTTGTGTAGGGATATTTTTGCACACAATCGAGTGAGGGAATTAATGTAAACCCATTAACTAAGCCCTTCCCTTTGCTCTAGTGATTAAAACAATAGACGGTAAAATATGGATTACAGCTGAGAAATTGTGGTTTCGAAATTATATAAACACCTAAATGTTGGAGGCACACACATGTATCAGCGTGGGCATAGCCAGTTGTTCTACGGGGAAGTTGGCTGCAAGAGTATGCATAGGTTCACTTCAACGTAACAACAAACAAATTACTTCCGAGATAAAATGTGAGTTATCTGTGAAGACAACGTATACAGACAAGGTCCTGGCACTGACATTTATCTCCACCGTGAATGCATTGCATCAGGTTGAAAATTGTTACCCCTGATTAAATGTGGATGTTTATTGAGCAGTAAACTGATGTGAGGGAGCTCAAAGGTTAATATTTCAAGAAATATATATTCCAGAGGAAAGTGAAGTGGCGCTCGTATCACGCTGAATGTCTTCCTACTATCGATCGAATGCAACCAGGGAGCTCATAACGTAATATTGACCCATAAACTATTTATTTATGTGCATGTACAAGTGCTTTCGCTCACAAAAAAAGAATGTCGATGAACCTAGTGACACATACCAAAACTCATTTGAAAGAGGCCAACGCTATCAACCCCCACAACTTCAGCGTTTATTTGTATAAACCACATAACCCCTACAACACAGACAACATATCAAGCTAGTTATCAAGGATAGTTTATATGCTGAATCAATTCACACAATTTATCAGAACTCGAGTAGTCTCTCTACCAACATCCATACAGTAGGTGTCACCACATAGACATAATTGAACTTTCCTCAATTATGTTCAGGTAAAAACAGGCGAGGGACTTGGTAACTGACACCAGAGGTTAACAACTATCAACGGAGAAGTCTGAACAGTGTAGTCCGAGATTCAAAATCGAAGAACAATTTTTCTTGTTGCAGTGACATCTAAGTTTGCGACCGTGGCACTTGTAAATCTTTGAGCCACGATCGACAATGCACCCATTGATTTCTGGCACAAACTATTGCTGCAAGCAATTGCAGCATTCCGAACCAATTAAGCACTATGCTGCTTCTTAATCCGGCCAAATGACACAGTCTTCGACACCGATAAGCTATTAGTTAAAATAATTATATAATTATTGTCATTTGCCTTTCCCTCATGATATATTATGTTTTGACATTTTGTTTCTCTCTATTTGTTTACGATTAACATTTGATGCAATATTTCGAATCCTTATAGTTGACATCGACAAAATCAATTAAATTTTTCTAAAAAAAATTAAACCTTGCTTGAAGCCACACTGCGGTTCACACGGTTGCACCTAATATTATTCGCTTTTAAATATTTGTCAGCTATAGCAATAGGTCGAAAGTACCTGAACTATTTATCTACGAGCATTATAAAATGCTGCATTGGAGTAATAACAATTACAACTTCGAACACGATGTTCTGGCCCTGAACAAAAACTGCTATTTGTATTCTGGAGTCGAAACGGAATGTCCAGAAAAGTATTGTTGAGTTATCTTAACATGATGCTAATGCATGCATTTAAAGGCACGTACGGCGTTCGTTGCAGAAATATTTATATTTGTTCAAATCGCCATCAACAGAAGGAACACCAAAATATATACAGTTCCGCTCATGTGCCAAACATAATAAGCGCGTAAGCGCGTAAATGGTATACTGTCGTCAAGACGTACTATGGTGTACGTAAACAAGAGACTGCTCGTGTTACAGAAGTTGTGCTTCTGTTTACATAACACAGCGCAATTATATTGGTTAGTCACACACAAATGATATAAACGCTCTTTATAATTTCCATATCAGGAAAATCGTAACAAATAACGCTCTTTATGTTTACCATATCCGGATCTAAACAAAAGCCAGGAAAAGTAACGTGTTTTGCTTTTGTTTACATAAAAAAGGGGACAAAATTGACAATAACATACTGTTTATGCCATATTTCTGATTGGCATAAGAACAAGGTATGTCTATATTTTACTATCATTTCTGTTTATTGCGGTTTTTGACGGAGGTGAATATTTTAACAGCATATTATACCCAACGCCGTCAGTATCTTTAAACGCCCTGCTTTCTCTTCATTTTGATCATCAAACCTATGTACCATAAACGTATAGACCATAAACATACATACCATAAACGTATCAGAGCGACGACAGCTCTACATTTTCTTCCTATGATCTGCAGATACATTTTTACACGGCCGCTGACTAAAAAATTGACACAAACGAAACGATCTCAAAATTTTCGGAAAACATAAGAAACAAAGAATGTATTTATTTTCAGCGCTATATATACGAATTTGACCCGCCATATCAAATCCAGTCGTAAGTCGGGATTTGTTTTTACCCTGTGCCAATGCATTCTCTTATATATGCGAGTCGACCATAGAATTGGCCTAACAATTTGTTACAATTTTAATATTTTTTTCTTGTATTCTTTAACAATTTTATAATTTCACCCATACAGAGCCCCAGACAAACACGAGCAGACGACACTCTTCTATATGCTTCTATATATGTGTGGATCTCCCTGCAGGGTAATGGATGTTTTTTATTTTATGTCCTAAAAATTGTAAGAAACATTTATTTAAAAAAATGATTAAAAATTGTTCGGAAATCTTCATTGTTGGTATATTTTGAGATACCTCTTTCCAAATTTTGTAATTTTGGGGTTAGAACCGTGCGATAGCGCAAGGATATCACGCACTCTAAGAAAAATGTTTGGTTTCAATATGCCTATCGCGCACATGTATATACATATCCTTCAGTATATTCATTTTAATACTAATTTGGTTTTCCAATGGTCCTCCATTAGCAGTTGTAAATTTAACTGAATTATCCAGTCGTCCGTCACCAGTTGTAAAATAATTTGATTGTAGTTGTCTTACCCATTTTGTGCCTGGCTCACTGAACTGACCTCCCCGTCTCCCACAGACAGGTACAAGTAACCATCATCACCGAAGAGCACCTACAGAACCAAATCAACATATGGTAACGCTTGTTGGAATTATGCACTCAATTATATATTGCAGAGATTTATGAACACATTTTATGCTAGAGTTTGCATTGTTACTGAACGAAATCGAGCCTGAATCAAAATAGAAACCCATACCCTACAGGTATACTTGAGGATCGGTTCTGTAATAATTGTCATGGAATTATTCGCGCGGGTGATCGTTAAGGTCTATATATAATATATCATTGTGAAATTGTGCGAATCTAAGAAAGTGGTCATGACACAAAATTATGTGTATGTACACCATGTCCACTATATGTCATGGGTTACTATAACAAATTAATTTTTAATAAGCAGATTTAAAAGCATATATACGGTAATGAGTGTCGCCTTTTATAACACTCAAAATTGGCGTGATCTCTTAATACATTTTATTTATAATACTCACATCGCCGCCATTTGCCCGGCCTTCTGGCATTTCAATCCGCAAAAGAGACTTCTCAGTCATTGGCGAAAGTAATCCACCCTTTTCCGTAAGTTCGATCAGTTCGCCATAATGACCTCCTGTCTGGTCCGTAGTTACATAAAACAGGTACAACCGACCGCTGATATCAAATTCTGGCCGAAACGCCATCCCTACAAATCCGTGTTCGTCCACAAATTCCCAATTCTTGTGCATACGATATCCGATATCTATATATGTTCTAATATGCCTCTCTTTTCCTTTGTCAATTTTCTATCCCGTTTTGATGCAAGACGAACATCCTGCCATTTGAATACAGTGTCTTTGGCGGATTCCTAAGCGTTTCGACAGTTGAACCTAATGTTTTTGTCCAGAAGATAATCGTTTAAAGATCCATGGTAGGATTTGTCATCAAATTAGTCAAACGTTCCTGATGAAATTTTCAGATTACGAGGCAAATGAAATACTTGCAATCACCATCATTTGTATGGTACAGGAATTAATAAAATCCACAAAACGCTCTAATCAGTTTCACGATGAAAACGAATCGAAACGATCATAATTAAGAACGATCTTTATAATCGACTACTTTTAGGAAACGAAACCCTGGACGTTCTTTATCGGAGTAGATCATTCGGAATTTTTGCTAGTCTGACAAAAGTTCGTAACGTGTTAAAATGTCCCCATTTGAAGTCAATTTCTAACCACCGGAACATCGTATTAATGGGCTAATCTTCCAGCCTGTTCTCCCAAAACAAAAAACCGTACATTATCTGCTTATAATAGAACATGTTCTAGGTAGACAATCTGCTTAGAATCTGCTCATTTTAGTCTCATTTTCGACTCATAATGAGGCTATTCTAAGCAGATTGTTTGCGGGCAATACCACAAATAAGCAAATTCACAATTTTTCAGGTGTACCCTCTTTAACATGTGTTTCTCTGTGGCCCCCGCCATAAAACGAAATAACGATTATGACTCCATTATCTGCGCAGTTATTACTGAATAAAATAATCACATTATGTACCTATTTCACAAAATATGTCGATAATGTGCGTATTTGCGCGAGTATATGCTGAATCGTCACGATCCAAGTATTTATAGAATCGGTATAGAAGACATATCAATGGTTGTATTATGCTGTCCAATCGGACGGTGAAAGGTCTCCAATCTGTGTTTGATGACCAAAACAACATATATATATGTATAATGATGGACACTATACTCGCGTTTCAAATTCTCGGAAATCTGATATTCTTATCTGCCTCGCGGCCTTGCCATAAATGTTAATATGATGAGCGTTGTCGACTTCCGTTACGATCATCTGATTACGAAGTGAGATATAAGAGTTTCAGTGTAAAACTGTGGGCGGCCATTTGCACAAAAATACGTCAAATAAAAATAAATAGGTGTTAAATAATAACCAATAAGTCAATTATAACTTAATAGGAGTGAAATGAAAATGAAAACAACCCGAATTACAGCAATTATATCAATTTCAACTTGACATAGGTCCTTTTAACGTTAATATACGTCAAATTGTATTAGCTACAGACAAGAAGTCAATTCCAGCTTTCCAGCAGTCCTTTTAAAATTAAGCCAGCTGTTACCGAGTTACAGCCAAGAAGTCAATTCCAGCTTCATGTCAGTCCTTTTAAAATCAATAGACGTTAAAAGTAAATTTAGTATACATGTAGGATAATAGCTGAAAACTGTACATTATTTCAGGGAATGGATCGAACGAGGCCGTAGGCCGAGATCGTTACATTCGCTGAAATAATGAACAGTTTGAAGCTATTATATGACTTAAAACATGGCCCAGTCCATTTGTTTGAGGTGCTCGACATTTGTATTAAATTATACAATGAATGGCAGATTGGTGTGGGCGGTATGCTTAATCGGACATTTGGCGATCTTGTAGTCTGAGATCGCGGTTAATACTGAATGAAGGAAAGACTACATTTACATGTAAATTACTATATTAGTTTAGGTTTTATCGTGAGTGGTGCTACAACATGCCGCCGAGAACGGAATTAGATTCGAGAAATATTAACCGTTGAAAATTCAATGCATGTTCGTGAAACGGCATGCCTGGAATTTGGAATTATACACCCCCTCAAATCAACACTTCTGGCATGTTCTAGCAATCAATGCGAGCGATATTATACTTGCCTGTAAAAAATGCCTGATAAAATGGCCGCCATGAAGGGAAAAATGGTCACCAAAATACATTGTTGGCGTTCAATTTGGATTTAAAAAAAACAACAAAGATTCACCTACCCCTACATCATTTCTCATCGCAAATTCCCACAACCATAAATACAGTTCAATACAGTTCAATATCTACATGATTTGATCAGAAAATACATATGTTAAAATGTTATGCATTTAATTTTCTGAAGATAAAAAATCCCCCGCAGCTGATTGATGTATTAACCTGTAGAATAGTGTCACTTTATTTTTCCAAGAACGATAATTCAACATAATCAGTTCCTTGCAACCTCTAGAGCTGTCGTCACTATGCAATTGTGTTGTTACTACATTATTAGGCTGACTGCAATTAAGAGAGCAGTGCGTGAGGTTATAATAGTTGCGCGGTAAGAGAACTCAACGCATGTATACGTTCACAAAGTCGCGCATTGTACCTTTTCCGATTCCAGAACTTGAAATGTAATAATGCAATTGGCGTAACAAGTGTGTACTCGGGCCCGAATAATTGTGTCCGAGTTTTTACTTTTAATGACTTAAATACGTCTTTCTGTGACATAATATACTGGTTATAGAAAGATATTTGAGGTAGTAATTGATCTATTTCGATATCGGTGAAAATTCAAAAGCGATTATTGTTAGGTGTATCTTGGAGCGCAAATTACCACATGGCTCTAAACATACAGTGACATTGTGCATAGGAATAATTTGGTGGATAACATATACTATATGTAGACTTACCTATTTCGAATTAATGTGCAGCACACGTCGTTTTCATTAACAACAGTCGATGTCGTATGTGGCCACTTATGAATAATGTGTTGTGTGTGTACGATTAAGATGATCTCTACAGACTACACTCTAAAACAATATTTACTCTGGGGTACCAAAGTAACTGTTGTTACTCTGGAGTACCAATATCCACTGGCATGTTCTCTGGGTGCCTGTCCGGGTACTCTGAAATACCACATAACTAGGTACTATGTAGAGAACCTGTCCATGTACTCTGGGGTACCAAATATCTAAGAACTATGGGGAGAATCTGCCCAGGTACAAAGCCCTCGAAATTAAGAAAAATGTCAGACGGCAAATTTAACGATGTGGCATGTAAGATTCCAAACGATGACACGGCGTTTAAACATCGATTTAAGTACAAACCACGATCAGGTTCTTCGAGATCGTGTTACCAGTTATCTGGACTCCCTTGTATAGTATAGTGCAAAATAAAATAATCCGCATTATATTACATTTATTAGTATAGAACCTCGATCGGGTTTTTGTACTTTATTCGAGGTTTAATACATCGATTTCAGGATTTCCATGACCTGTTCCTTGCACGTGGAGTAAAATTTGTCTTAATGTCTAAAATAACCGGCAAATTTCTTAATTTGTGTTTTAAAATATTAATGCAAACATTATGAATCAGACTACTTAAACAGGTCTGGGTGAACCACCAATCGATCTGCAATATCCCAATAAATCTAAAACTACATTGCGATAAATCGCAAACCATTGCGAATCACAAACTACTTTGCAATAAATCACAAAACAACTTTGCGATAAATAATATTATATTTGTGATAAATCATAAACTGCTTTGCGATAAACCGCAAACTACTTTGCGGTTTATCTATCGATCTATAATAGCCCGATCAAAGGGACGTCTCGTTAAAACGAGTAAATATAAATTAAATATATAAAATTAAACCGAGCACTCTATATACGCGTCATTGGTATAATACTATTAGCGTAAATCAGGCGTGTATATAGTCAGTGTATCGGGGCAGTGCAAAAAGGGGCAGCGGAGCGCGTAACAGGCCCATGTGCTCAAACAAAATTAATTATGACTTCTGTTAAAAGACACGAAATAATAATTTATTTACCGAGACTATTTAAAATAGACATATGACGATTACCGGAACAAACAAATATAATTTCAATAGTCAAGAAATATATATTCCCTCTTTTACAACAGTGAGCATTGTGCCAGGAAGACCGATCGGTCTATTTTAGCCTGGTCGGGCTATTATAGTTCGATGTGTGGTTCACTCAGACCGGTTAAACCGGTCGGGCGAAAACAGACCGAACGGTATTTCACATCCAGCATGAATCTGGGATAAGGGGAGTCACTATAAATTGCTCTACAATTATCTCTCTACCAATACTTAAACCACAGGGACCTGTAACGCGCTCCGCTGCCCCATTTTCACTGCCCCTATACGCCGAGTCTATATATCATATATATATATAGCTATCTATTATATATTTTTGGAAGATCTGTCTGTGTTTGTGTGTGTGGTGTGTGTGTGTTCGCGATGAACTCGAAAACGGCCGAGCCGATTTCGATGAAACTTGGTATGTGGGGGTATTTTCGGCCGGACGTGGCATGGGCCTATTAATTTGTCCGTGCGACGTGACCTTGACCTTGAAATCGGGTCATTTCAAGGTCAAACGCCCCAATATCACGGGATTTCAATGAAACTTGGTATGTGGGGGTACCTTCGGCCGGGGAGTGGCATAGGCCTATTAATTTGCCCGTGCGGCGTGACCTTGACTTTGAAATCGGGTCATTTCAAGGTCAAACTCCCGAATATCACGGGATTTCGATGACACTTGGTATTTGGGGGTACTTTCGGCCGGGGAGTCTCATAAGCATATTCATTTGCCCGTGCGACGTGACCTTGACCTTGAAATCGGGTCAATTCAAGGTAAAATCGCCAATTTTGATGGTATTTCGACGAAATTTTATACATAGGGTTACTTTTGTCCACTGTGTGTTTTGGACGGGTCAAATCGTGACCCCGACCTGACTTTGACCTTCAAAATGATCAATTCAAGGTCAAATCGGGTAAAACCGGATGATTTCGACGGGTACTTTTGTCGGGTACTTTTGTTCGGGCAGTGTTTTGGACGGGTCAAATCGTGACCCCACTTGACCTCGGCCTTCAAAATAGACAATTCAAGGTCTAAGCCCGGACGAAGTCGGGTCACCTTCTAGTATATATATATGCGTCTTTAAACCGTGAATAAATAGGACACCGTATATTGCCTACACACGTAGCAAAGGGGCGTCTCGCTAAAGCGAGTAAAATATAAATTATATATATAAATTCAAACTGAGCGCGCCACTTTAAAAACCACTTTGGTATGCATACAGGTACATGCATATTTATGTATAGTCAATTGTTTTTTAAAGTGGCATGCTCGGTATACAATTATTTATTTTTAATTCAGAATTTACCCCAACGACACGCTCCTGGGCACCACATATTTAAAGGCTATACTGCAAAAATTATAGTAGACTGTATTGCCCTATACAACAGTATAGCATATATTTAAAAGTCATGTTCGACCGACACAGAACATTGTCACAAACAACTACTCTGAGTGCTCTCGCAGATATTTGAAACACATTTCCATAAATAAAATGATGGGTGTATGCCACGTGTTTTAAGGACCAATACTAAGGGCTGTAACGATTCATCGTGAATTCAATGTATCGCGATACACGTTCAAATAATACACGTATCGTATCGTGTCATGTGTATCGCGATGCAGGAAATCAAATAATTTCGGAAGATGGTCATAAAAGCAACACCTGCAATGTTCTCTCAAGTATACATGTTTAGTATGTGTATTTGACTCATCTGGCTAACTATTCAACTGCATTTTAGTTTAATATGAACTCCATTTCCAATTACAAACATATTGGTTCTGATAATTCAGGACGTGTTCATTTTAGAACACTTATTCGGTGTAGGTATCATTGATCATGATTCGTATCGTGACCAGGTACCGGTATATCGCCAAAGCCCTAAATATCGGTGTAGTAAAATTCGGCTCCATAATTTTATGAACTACCGGTAAGGTTCCATTGTTGGTCGAATTCCCAATTGATGGACAATAAAAAAATGTAAATAGCACATGCAAATGTACATTGGTCAAATTGAGGTTACACCTATTAAAAAAGCTCAATAAATTTGACAATTATTCAGGTTGGTAATTCTTCATATTTTGTTGTTTATACCAATCATAAATATCGCGTAAATAGTATGTAATGTTCAAGTTCATACCCTGTGTAACGTAAACAAAGGCCAAATTACGTTACGTAACCTGTTGTTCAGTATGTAAATAGTGTGTGATAAGAATAATACTCAACACCGGGAAGACACCACTATGAACTTTTGGTTACAACTGACATGTTGTTTGCAACATATCATTATAGCACTCGCTGATCCTCGCCACTCCCGAAGTTTTCGGTGTTGAATGGGTCACCATGAATCACTCTCCCAAAACAATTGCCACGCTGTTAAATGTTTTGCTTATCGTACACTCTTTATGTGCTGTACCGGATATAAACAAACGCTCTACTCATACAGAGTGTTTTGTGGATAATATCGCTTTCATATTCTCATTATACTATACTGTTATTTCAAGCGAACTTTTCAATTACGAGTAATACTAATGTCTACCTATCTGACGCGGGCCTCTTATTTTGAGACTATCACACATTTATCACTCAAATTTTAATATCTAAAAGTAAAACATTTGAATTGGCATACTTTTTTTCTTGAGTTAGCAAGTCACAACAAGGTTCTCATAGTCACACTATTCTCAATGACACTGTCCCTTTCGCTTTGCAAGGAAATAACCTCCTCCATAAATAGGCACCATATATGTCTGACTATTACAATCACGTGATTGATCAATAACTACATGTATGTATCACAGGACTGTAATGCTATTATGGTATGCATTGTCAAGATACGATATGAATCACGAGTGCATATGTAAATCACTTCAGCTGAATTAATGTTTTTATCCTTGAATCTTCCTAACGAATTATCATCTCAATTTCTGCTCATGGAAATCAATTACAGTGCATTTCGACGCAAAAATTATATACACCGGGTTCGTATATTTATATCAGTTATTCACAACACGCTCGGTGTGGCGATTTAATCATAATTTTCATTTGATTCCAGGAAAAAATAATTTCAGAAAACAACTTTTATAACAATTGTGGACCCCCGAGGCATACTCAACCCACAACTGCATTGCAGGATGTCCGGGACAAGACAGACGGTAAACTACGCATATCAACAAACCTCAGGCTCGGGCATGTTTTGGGATAATCGCATTGTATGCGCGACCGACGAGGATAAACATTAATAACATTGTCTCTTCACGAAGTTTGGTAAAACATTTATGACCTAACATGGCTGATATGTTTTATATCGCCGATGTATGCGTGGGTCTCGATCAAGTTATCAAATTTGCAGGAATTTAAAGCTAACACATTTATACTCATTATAGTTTATACGTGTAATGCACAAAAGCCTACGTTTGAAACCTTTATCAAGTGAAAGGAAAAAGAAGTTCATTGCTAAAGTCTATCACGTTTTGACGTCAGTCTTAGAAACACGTGGATGTCCACATAACCTCTGATTATCCACATACACATAACCTGTGGTTGTCTGATCAGGTAACACACTTGCCAGGACGACTGCCCAGCACACTAGCATACTATAGATGGACAGGCTAATGAATTGACAGGTTGACAAAAAGGCTTTTTTAGTCAAACAAGGAGATTAGCTGAAAGTAAAAGTGGATGTCTGACCTTTTCACACACATTCGCTGTAGTGGGAGGAGCTTACGGTTGCTAGGAGATAAGGCGTCTGCAGAAATAGTTGATTTTTTTAAAACAGCGTTTATGCTATAATAAACATTAAAAACACACCTGCATATTATCCCTTTGTTCTGATACGTCTGTTATTCGCCAAAATACTCAAGCAGTTGGGTAGCATGGATGTTCTTATAACGCCACGGGTTATTCTTTTAATAATAACCGGATATCTTTTAAGAATACCCGTGGTCATTATTAAGAATACGCAAGGGATTATTTGATCGACACATCGGTCACGAGTCGAGAACATCAAATAATACGACAAACAAAACGACTATCGTAACGGGGACTCAGATGTGGCAACAGCAGGGGTGGAAGGGAGGTAATAAGTATTTAGCGAGGAATTTGTTGGTGTTTGAGACCAACAGTCACATATTTTCATACTTTTGGTCTGGTCACCTCCAATATTATTTACCAAGTTTCAATCTACATATGAGCAAACTTTCACCCGTTAAGGTCAATTCTGTCAAAAAATAGGCACTAAATCACTGTGCTATAAAATCTAGTGTCGGTATCAATGGGAAGGTCAGTGCACATTTGTGATCTTAATTTTGATGCCAAGCTCATGAGCCCGTTTTGTGGCGTTTATTTGTCACAGCACTACGTCTGCATGGGTACAGAACAAATGCCATAACTATTTCATATTTAAAACAAATCCAGCTAATTATCAACTTTTGGCACATATTCCATAACCAGGTTTGAAAAAAAACGCGTGCATACTTGAAACCTCTGCTTGAGATTATACATTGACACATAGTGATTGCTTGTATCATGCAAACTCTTGCATGATGATATTCAAATTACTAGATGTAGATCTTAGTTATAAAGAAATAACGCATATGCTCACAAACTAGCCAGGGGACTCGGTGGCTCAATCGGTTAGGGTACCACTCCAAGCCGTTTCGCCCTCCAGCGCTGGCGATAAGGGTTCAAATCCACATGTTTCCAGTTGCCAGTTACTCGCCGATGGCCGGTGGTTTGCCGCACATGGTTGACGAGTCTATCAGCCATTTAAATAACTGTTAGATTAGTCGCAAGTGTGCGGATGTCCCCCACCACTGAAACTGGCAATGTCGTGATATGGCCTTAGTTGCTAAAGCGACAATAAACCCCAATCAATCAACCAATCACAAACTAGCCACAGTTGATAAACATGCAGATTGCTTGTGTGAGCCCGCTGCCAGTACCAATCTATCAAAACATTATCGAAAAAGTGTAATATTGTTGCACTAGAGTAATCGGGCGGCTCCATAGCAACGGTTGTCAAGGAACTTTAAGCCAGGCAGAAGATCATCAAGATCTGTGTCAAAACGCCAGGAGGATATATAATGGATGGATGGAAGAAACCGAGAACCAACGATGAAATCAGTTCGTACCACGAGAACGCTTGCCATGTTGCATAATATATGATCATTAAAACAAGCTATTAGTAGATTCACCTAATTACCCAGTATTTGAACTCCACGAGTGCTATCCCAGAATTCCCTGGTATATAATCACATTTTGGTTAGCTTGAAAATGCCACATGTATCAGAGTCACTGATTAGTGTTTTGTCTAGCTAAATTGTATGTGTGAAATAAAAACAATTCGCTCAAATAGCGGACATTTTTTATCCGCCATTTTGTATTTACCCGTATATAAATGTCAACAGTATACAGCCTGGTACATGTCCAACTCATATTGAAAAAAGTGCGCAGTTACTGTGCAACAACAATGCATAATGGATAACATTAGGCGAAAAACAGACATTGTCACCAAAATGGTTGCCATGGCAACTTGGCATGATATCCAAATTGACTTGTATTCATGTGTTACAGATGTCACAGAGCTACATGTATATACACAATGTTAGTATGGTCGTTGAGTTTGGCGGTCGTGGTCCGTAAGTGCCATTCGTAGTCGTTTTCGTCATCATCATCGTCATTATCACTGTTATGGCTCCAGTAAATTTATCAACAAATATTGATCCACAATAGCAATTGTGAATGATATGCTCAGTTGAATGTTTGTGTCCTCTAGACGGTTGTTCATTGCTCCAACTTTGTGTGATGTAAACATTCGTAAATCTGCTGAACTGTTTGCTGGTAAGATAGCTGCTAATGTGACAGTACTGTTTACACAAAGGTGTTAAAGCTACTTGACAGTTTACGTTCCAAAATACACCTAATAGTATTCGCTTTTGAATTTTTTCCCGGTTCGAAATAGGTCGATAAATACTTGAACTACCTTTATATGGAAAATACATGTCACAGAAAGACGAGACTTTTCCCCCACTGTTGTGTGAAAAAATGAAAACAACTTGAAAATGGCTGTAATAATTGATCGTATTTGTCAGCGCATATATGCATCCGGTATATCAATATTTGTGTATTTGTCAACATATCTTAACCTTCCAAATTTTGAAGTTCGAATGAGTCATGCCCGTTTAACATGCGATATCTCATCATTGCAGATTTGTAAATTATGAAAAAAACGAGAACAAGGTCCATCTATTGTTCCGTGTTTTAGTGATAACACCTTTACAAACTTGTATTATGGATTACATTTTTCAATTCCGAACTCCTTATGCCATTTTAATTTATTCATGCTCGTTATTATGGCACTATGACAATTTACAATTACAGAGAATACAACATGACAAAACGTCGGTAACAATAAATGGACGCGATCAGTTTACCGCTTGTGTACATATTGGCCGGATTCGTCATCTCCGGTTAAAACCTCCGAGTATAAACCTGGTTTAAACCTATATTGGCGGTCCAGCCAAACCGGTTCTAATGGGGCGTTTATGTCGTTCAGTTGCCAGCTAATTGACAAATCGATTCGGTGATATGATTATGCAATCAAACTACCCTCTTACCAATCGGACCAAAATATAGGCCGATATAATGGTTATAACAATTTAAGTCATAAATTATCGTGACCGCGTGCACGCTCAATGGATTTATTTATTGAGAAACAGGTATCGCTCATTGACTATTAATCCGATCGCATTATGTGTTTAAATCAAATTAACAAAGGGCATGTATCTCAACACGAGTTTCACGCTCTGTTCATCATTTTGTTTGTGATAGATTTCTGCAAATTGCTTCACACGCAAAGACAAAATTTAGTGTATTTACATGTATATATGTATATATTAAAGGGTATAGGAGCTGTCTATCTGTATGTCCGTTTGTCTGTTCGCAACTGTTCTCCAATACCCCTGGACCGATTTCAATTACATTAGGTGTGGTGATTCGTGTGGTATAACGGCGTTAGGTTTTGAAAATTTTGATTTAAAAATAAGAAAATATAATTTAAACAAAATGAAAAAATTGTGTTAAATTTGAGTAAGGAGTTGAATCTAAAAAGAAACAAAATTTAAATTAACATTTGTTTGTTTTAAATTTTATTAAATTTGTTTTTAAATTTAAATGTTCAAATGATCAAAATGTGCGCAAAGCCCCTCTGGCGCTGAATAAAGTCTCCATAATCGAGTCAATCCTGGACCATGAGGCCAGTAAAGTAATTTGCTTATGAGTCCACACCATAAGCGGCATCTGAAGTGGGAAACCCTGCAGGGGACAGCTTTTAATAAAGAAATATATTACATGCGTTGATGTTTTTTCAATGTCATAAATTTCCTGTCATGCAGAAAATCAAAAAGGTTCCTAGGTGTTGAACTGGTAGAATATTATGGGAATTTATGGGCGGAGCTAGAGTAGAGCTTTGTCGCATGACCTACATCAAAATAAGTTGACTCATATAGCAATATAAGTTAAGGATTGCATACTATGTGTGTAGCATATCTGGTCATGCATTAGCATCGTTTTGGTGTCAAAATTAAAACGCTAAACCCTTCAAATGAATTCGTAGAAAACACCAGTATTTGTGATTGCCTCAAGCCAAACAAAAAAACCACAAGATAGTTGTAAATATCATATATCTAGGAACATGTCCATATCTGAGCAAAGCTCGCGTGCGAATGAATCAACTATGACATGAAAACAATAGTCGGCAGTCGCCACTTAGACACGCCCTCACTCGAGATTATTTACATCTCCACCCTTTGACTGATTTTTTGACAATTCTAAACCGCGATGAAGAAAAGACGGATTCGTCATCTCAAGTTTAGCCTTGATAAAGCTGGTTTAGCTGGACCGCCGAATTAGATGGTTTAGTTGCCTGTTTAAGCTTATAAAACGCAAAAACAATATTGAAATTGACAAAAACTTATCACCCTACGCTTTATATGTGTGACTGCTTCTCGCTTATAAATTTCCAATAAAAATATGACCGCTGTCGTAATTATTGATTTTCTCAATCAATAAAACGAGGCGATCCGCATTAGGAAAGTACGTTTAATTATCTCGACGATACAGAGCCACTACTTCTAAACCACTGGTCTGGCTGGACCAGGTTTAAACCAGAGATGACGAATGCGTCATTTAGACCCGCGGTCTCGGGTTTAAACCACGGATTTTGCTGGCTCACGGCGGTTTAAACCTATGTCGCACTCGCATGTCGTGCATGAAGGCAAGGCGCTCCCCTGTCGTGACTATGCTATTACTAATCTTATTGTCAAAACCGGATACCAACGCAAACTTGTTTTTCAACATAATACCGCGCAATTAAGTATATTTGCCACACTATCAGTGTTCAGGAACTGAGATTTCTATGTGCATTGGAGTTATATTTTAAGATTCACCCACGATCCCGGTTGTAAAATATAAATTTTCCAAATATCTGGACACACTGTTTGACTAGGAGGAATACATGCTGGATAAGAGTATCGATCTCTGAGAATATATCTGGTAAGCCTTTACCATTAATTGTGTTATATTTGGCTGATAGTTCAATAATTTCAATTCATTTTAATGGGATGTTCTTTAATCACACTCCAGATCGATTTAAAATATGATAATCACAATTCCGCAAGGCAATAAAGAGTAAGACAGTTATCAAAAAATGGTGTTTGAGATAAACGTCGAATTGTCATCGGCATTGTCGTTCTGGAACGTAATATTACATGTACTTTTCAGCGTGTCTGGGATGAGTCTAATCGGCACAATCTTTAGCCAACAACCATGTCTCATCTTACCAAACAACGGACGCAAATAAGGCTGCATCTGGATAATTATCTAAAATATGATACATATATAACAGAGTTATCGTGTCCTGGTCGCTCAATTGTACATACACATAGCGATTGTGATTTGTAGATAAAATAGTTAAATACAATGATGATAGTTAACCCTTTACCCAACAAACCGGCCAAAACCGGCCAAATAAAGCTTCAACAGCCTAAAATATCTTCGGTCTGTCTCAATAGAACCATACAAATATGGATATCATTGGAACCGGCTCATTGACCACATTGTGATAGTTACAGTTATGCCCTGTGCCAATGCATTCTCTTATATATGCGAGTCGACCATAGGTCGCCTCGCATATATAAGAGAATGCATTGGCCTAAAAAAAATCTTTTTTTAACACTTTTTACCATTTTTTCTTACATTCTTTAACAATTTTATAATTTTTAATGTGTTAAGCCAATGCATTCTCTTATATATGCGAGGCGACCTATGGTCGACTCGCATATATAAGAGAATGCATTGGCACAGGGCCCTTCTGTTGGGTAAAGGGTTAAGTATGCATGACTATAGGAAAACAGCAGCGTAGCAATTATAGTACATGTTAGGCTTAGAACAAGCCATGTCCTTGTAAAGGCACGGACGACGTTCGTTGCAGAAATATTCATACGTGTTCAAATCGCAACCAGCAGAAGGAATATTAAAATATATTTAGTTGTGTTCAAATGCCAAACATAATCAGCAAGTAAATAGTACATTGTCGTCAAGACTTACGACGGTGTAGGTAAACAAGAGCCCGCTCGTGTTACAGAAGTTTTGCTTCTGTTTACATAAAACAGCGCAATTCTACTGGTTAATCACACACAAATGATATAAACGCTCTTTATATATAAAATGCTCTTTATTATTTCCTTATCCGGAAAACAGTAACCAATAACGCTCTGTATGTTTACCATATCCGGATCTAAACAAAAGCCAGGTTCTGTAACGTTTTTTGCTTTTATTTACATAACAAAGGAAAAACATTTTACGGTAACATACTGTTTATGCCATATTTCTGATTGGTATAAGAACAAGGTTTGTCTCTATTTTACTATTATGTCTGTTTATGGCGGTTTTTGACGGAGGTGAATATGTTAACAGCATACCCACCGCCAACGCCGCCCGTATCTTTAAGCCACCTTTTCTTAATTCAAATTATCGCCTTGTAATCTGTAATGCTGATCTGTCTGCATGAATATGAATATGAACAATTTAGTATACCAATATGGACATGTTTTAATTTATACACACTGCTTGATATACGTAATCAGTTATGTAATGACTTCAAATCGAACTTCTCTTAGCAACTCGAGAATTTTTAACCCTTTACCCAACAGAAGGGCCGTGTGCCAATGCATTCTCTTATATATGCGAGTCGACCATAGGTCGCCTCACATATATAAGAGAATCCATTGGCTTAACACATTAAAAATTATAAAATTGTTAAAGAATGTAAGAAAAAATGGTAAAAAGTGTTAAAAAAATATTTTTTTTAGGGCAACGCATTCTCTTATATATGCGAGGCGACCTATGGTCGACTCGCATATATAAGAGAATGCATTGGCACAGGGCATAACTGTATCCATATTTGTATGGTTCTATTGAGACAGACCGAAGATATTTTAGGCTGTTGAAGCTTTATTTGGCCGGTTTTGGCCGGTTTGTTGGGTAAAGGGTTATATTTCGCACCGCACTACTGAAAAAGTGTACCTCAAATGATCACAAAAAGTGTCACAGAAAGTTGCTTCTTGAAGCAAAATGTGATCAGTAAGGCTGTCCAAACTTACTGTGAAAAATGGCACTTTTGTTCGGTCTGTCGGGCTAAAATGACTTTATGTGGTGAATCTTATTTGGTGGGAATACCAGGGAATCTATAAACTGATTTTGATAATAAAAAAATAACAGCCACATCTACCATCATGTCAGTGGATTAGCTTTGGTTCGTTA
This sequence comes from Siphonodentalium dalli, assembly GCA_032622095.1. Classification (NCBI taxonomy): domain Eukaryota; kingdom Metazoa; phylum Mollusca; class Scaphopoda; order Gadilida; family Siphonodentaliidae; genus Siphonodentalium; species Siphonodentalium dalli. Next base: position 264,325,462 of record CP136063.1, read on the forward strand.
GTTACGCTAGCGTATGGTCATATTACTGATATAATGCGTTACCTTCCCTGAAGACGAATGTTGTTTCAGCGGCGTCCGTCATTAACCCTTTACCCAACAGAAGGGCCCTGTGCCAATGCATTCTCTTATATATGCGAGTCGACCATAGGTCGCCTCGCATATATAAGAGAATGCATCGGCTTAACACATTAAACATTATAAAATTGTTAAAGAATGTAAGAAAAAATGGTAAAAAGTGTTAAATAAAATATTTTTTTTAGGCCAATGCATTCTCTTATATATGCGAGGCGACCTATGGTCGACTCGCATATATAAGAGAATGCATTGGCACAGGGTATAACTGTAACCATCACAATGTGGTCAATGAGCCGGTTCCAATGATATCCATATTTGTATGGTTCTATTGAGACAGACCCAAGATAATTTAGGCTGTTGTAGCTTTATTTGGCCGTTTTTGGCCGGTTTGTTGGGTAAAGGGTTAAAAAACACCAAATCCAAATTCCGGGAAAAACTCTGCACAGTGGTGGCGATATTTTCCTGTACGTCATGTTTATAGCACGTCATTTTTGACTCCAGATTTGATTGTTTATTTCACTCAATGTCCCAATTAAGTGGCGAATACAGAGTATTACATAATTAACATATATACATATATTTACAAAAGGGGGCCACTGTTGTCTGGCCTGCCATTTTCATATGGCAGAGGTGCATATTTGTACTATCGTCATCTTCATCATCATCATCATCATCAGACGACTTAAAGGGTGGTATATTAGCAATAACGAGCGTTCATTATCAGCTTATCATATAAGTAGGAATTTTTTTACACATTGGTCACATGGCCAGGGAAGTGTCATGGGGTGAATTAAAGACATATTATGTACTTGTTCGGGTGCGTGCAACTGATAAGTTAATATTCAGGCGCTATATGACGACAGGAGGAATGTAACATTCATCTAACATCGCCGAATATTTGAAGCAAATCGACCTTACCACTCCATAGTATACATCGTCAGAACTACGCTCAAATGTAGATATTTACTACTCGATTCGGGACGCATCTATCGGCGATAAACTAACGAAAACTATGAATATACTATTTGTAAAAATTACTACTTTGAACAAGATTCTTCTCCATTTCTATTTGATCACCCTACCGGAGTGTTTCACATCACTTTAAAGTGTGGCTGATAAATTGCATGATTAATAAAGAGCGTTTATTATCAGCTCAGAAGTTATGTGGGAAAATTGGTGCACAGAGGTAACATGACAATTTGGAATGTCATGGGATGGGACTTAAACGGTCATGGCTCATTCGAACCTCCAGTTTGTTTTCTATGTAAGTTGGAGCGACGGTTAGTATAGGTCGATAAATAAGCGAACTACTTATATACCAGCTTCATATGCTCTGAAAAACACTTGCCAAAAGTCACATCCATTTTCAGCAGTTTTCAACTTTTCACAAGAAGTCGGACAAACACTCTTTATTGCTACCATATCAGGAATAGACTACCACGGGACTTTCTTTTCTGTTCCACATCGCGCTAATTGCTGTTTTGTGTTTGGTACCCAAACACCGTATTCACACGTTGTATTTTGCATTACTTCAGTGCGTCTTTTTGTGTTACATAATGCTCGTAAAAAGGTAGTTAAGATATGTATCGACCTATTTCGATACTGAGAAAAATTCAAAAGCGAATAATATTATGTGTATTTTGGAGCGTAAACCGCCATGTGGCTTTAAAGGGGCAGTAACAATTAGCAACACAGAGCGTTTATTATCAGATTAAAAGATGGCAACTTTATCCGGAGAGTGCCATGCACAAGATGCTGTTTACCCCAGATGACTAATAATTATTTTAAATGATTTGAAGGGAACTAATACACGTATATAAAAGAGTAGGATCTGACTGCCTGTCTGTCCTGATTTTTCTCCCAGACACCTAGACCGATTTCAATCAAATTTGGGGTGGTGACTCAGGGCAACCTGTCGGAGGTTATAGCAGCGTAAGTTTAAAAAAACATTATTTAAAACAAATTAATTGAATAAGTTAAAAAAAAGAAGCACAAATGCAAAATAAGCTCAATATGGGCCTATTTCAGAATAAATAAGTCCAATATGAACACGTGAATATACAGGTCCAATATGGACCTATTTGCATCTACAGCACCAAATGTTTGCTCTTTATATATGTGACCCGCCATATCAAATCCAGTCGTAAGTCGGGATTTTTTTTACCCTGTGCCAATGCATTCTCTTATATATGCGAGTCGACCATATTTTAATAATTTGTTCTTGTATTCTTTAACAATTTTATAATTTCACCCATACAGAGCCCCAGACAAACATGAGCAGACGACACTCTTCTATATGCTTCTATATATGTATGGGGCTCCATGCAGGGTAATGGATGTTTTTATTTTATTTTATGTCCTAAAAATTGTAAGAAACATTTATTTAAAACAAATGAAAAAAATTGTTAGGCCAATGCATTCTCTTATATATGCGAGGCGACCTATGGTCGACTCGCATATATAAGATAATGCATTGGCACGGGGTAAAACAAAATCCCGACTTACGACTGGATTTGATATGGCGGGTCACATATGTGTTTTCATCGTGGCCCGCGCCATAAAGCGGAATAATGGTATAAGTCCACTATGGGCTTATTCCAGAATAAAGTAATTCCAATATGAAATAATGTTAATATTTAGATCCAATATGAATCTATTTTCACGAGAATATATTGAAGTAGCACAAATATTATTTGTATATTTAAAAGAGTAAGATATGTTTGTCATGAGCGCGAAGCGCACACGTGGGCTGCATGCCCCTAACGAAGGGATCATAGTAATGTCATAAGATTCTACATCTGACAAAGTCTCCAAAATGTGCGAAACTGAACTTGAGGAATCTGCGTGGTGCACATTGAGAATATAACACAGATCAGTCATAACCAGATGCATTAACCCTTTACCCAACAACCGGCCAAAACCGGCCAAATAAAGCTTCAACAGCCTAAAATATCTTCGGTCTGTCTCAATAAAACCATACAAATATGGATATCATTGGAACCGGCTCATTGACCACATTGTGATGGTTACAGTTATACCCTGTGCCAATGCATTCTCTTATATATGCGAGTCGACCATAGGTCGCCTCGCATATATAAGAGAATGCATTGGCCTAAAAAAATCTTTTTTTAACACTTTTTACCATTTTTTCTTACATTCTTTAACAATTTTATAATTTTTAATGTGTTAAGCCAATGCATTCTCTTATATATGCGAGGCGACCTATGGTCGACTCGCATATATACGAGAATGCATTGGCACAGGGCCCTTCTGGTGGGTAAAGGGTTAATCGAAGCCCGAACCCAAGTGAAGAAAACGATCACAATTTGATTGATGCTGTATACTGGAGACAATTAAAACTAAAGCGTTAACAATTTTACTATTTGATTTCAACTTACCGAATATTTATTCGTTGTGACACAGAACTAGCACAGAGTGAGATCGGAAGGTCATTTGTCGACTGTTTGGATAGCAGCTACCTCCACCAATTATTAAAAGAACCAACGAAACATAGACAAGGACAAACTTCAAACATCCTAGATTTAGTGACCACCAATAACCGGGACACCATTACTGACATCGAGCTGGAGCGCATGAAACCACGTGGGAACAGTGATCAAGAAAGTCATAAACTATCATTATATGAAGCTCTCATTGAAAGTTACCCCCACACACCCCCACACACATACCGATGCTGGTAAATAAATTAAGAAATTGCCATTAAATGAACAAAGGTTAAACAAACATATTTCTGTCAAACGAAGTCAATTTTTGCATCAATCTTGCAAATCATAACAAAGATTTAAAATAGTTCATATCCTCAATGAGTATGAACGTATTGCCCATATACTTTAATTGCAACCCATGCATATCAATCCGTTCGTTCATTATGCCGCGCGCCAGTGTGCTCTCTCATTCGACGGCTTACCCTTGGTGCATTTTGTGCCCGTTGGCGTTAGTCGTAATTGGACTATCTTCATTGCTAATCACGTTAGGCCATTGCAAATTATGTCTTATGCAAAAATCTATGGTGTTGTAAATACAATTTACGGCAACCAATTGGCTACTGTAGCCAATAACACCTGATGTCGTATCACATGTGATTGCCACCGCCTCGATACACAACACACAAGCAAGAACAATCGCACATAAGGAATATTGCAGTTAACATCGGCATTCAATTGAAATAAAATATCAAGATACAGCCTGGTGAACTGTGGTATTGCTACCTTTTTGGTGGTAAATTAAGTATAAAGTTGTAACAATTTAACGGGTTGTTCGCATATTTTGTCCGGATACGGTTCTGCATCAAAGCGAATTATTTTAACTTCAAATTGCACGGACGGTGTTTCATGCTTACTGGGGTGGCGATATGATGGGGCGAAAATGGTTCCTACTGGAATCTTAAGAAATAAGAGACCTAGTTGCAAAGTTTACGATATTGCATACTATTTCAAAAATGAAGACAGTTCAGATTTAGTGATGCAGTCCAGGCCTATTATCCTCAAAATAGGTTCATATTGAACGTATTTCTAAAACTCATATACGCTCATATCGGCGTTATTTGAATCTAAATTACGCTCTACATGTATATGAACGTAAATAGGCCACGAAAACAGTCGTATACGAGCGTATTCATCTTACAATTATGTCCGTATCGGACGTATTTGATTCACCCCATACGAAACACGCCCATATTGGCATTATCTAATCTAACTTTTGTCATCCACACGACTTACCAGATTGACGCCCTTTAGTTGATGTGGTTTCAATGCAGCACGGGCCATTCAACGGAATACGGCTATACGTTCATTATGGACTTATTTTAGAATATATTATGTTCGTGCCCCATTTACGTTCATATAGAGCGTAATTCAGACTCAAATAACGCCAATATGGGCGTATTCTGGTTTTTGAAATTTTCTTAATATGAACATATTTGCATGCAGTCAGTTGTGACTAGACACGGTCCAAACTACTTCGTATTTACATACAAAATAACGTTATCGGAAGCCATTGTTGGAGACAAGATCTCGGAAATATGAACGAAAGATGGACAATATACATGTACATGACATTTAGACGAGGTCTAACTCGTAAATAAGTCACCACCATGCTCGAGTACATGTCATCCCATAGACTATCCAACACACCCAATATCTGGACTTCTCTGGTGTAAATAGTCTCGATGTCTTATGTTACAAACTTATCGAAGATCGCTGACTTAATTACGAATTACAATTCAGCCTGTCCTCACGATATCTGCTTATAATATAACTTATTTTAGGTAGATATTCTGCTTAGAATCGTCGCATTTTAAGGATAATATGCTGAAATGAGAGCGTCGTTTTATTACATTATCGACTCACAATGAAGCGATTCTAAGCATATTATGTGCGGACAATGATACAAATAAGTCAACTCACGACTTGTCAGGTGTACGCTCTTTAACACGTGTGTTCACTGTGATCCGCACCATAAAACTAAATAACGGATATGAATCCATCATCTGCTTATTATGGAATAAAACAATTAAATGAATATTCTCTGCGCTAATGTCGGACGCTATATTGTCGAAAGACAGTTTTGTCCATCAACTTGTAGTTGAAAAACTTCTGTAACTCCCGATGTTACCAACTCATCCCATATCTCCAAAATCAGAAGAAGTAGCTACGGATTCCCATCACAACCAACCCTGCTACTATACTGTTCGTCTTGTGTGGAGTAACCAATATATGTTAACTGAGGAGGAGCGTCACCCAGGTATATTAACCCTTTATGGTGCCCCAGACAGAGAGAACAATGCACTGATGACTGTCATCTGCTTGGGACCATGTGAGGCTCCACACGGGAGTGTTCATTAACCAATCCATGATGGGAGCTGTGTTGGTGCAGCATTAAAGATCATATGCCACAGCATTCTCTTATACATGTCGCATATATAAGAGAATGCACTGGCTTACAAGGTCAGGTAAATATATCTAGGCCAATTTATTCTCTTATATATGCGAGGCTCCCTATGGGAGACCCCCATACAAAAGATAATGCATTGACACAGGGACTGAATTGACTGGCCAGTCCTAGCTGGTTTGACATATTGTAATTTTCCAGAAATAGTTTGAACATTTTATCAATAACATACACAGAAGGTATGTTAACTAGCATTCTAAATTTGGTGAGACCGAAGACTGGGAGAAAGCTGACGCATACAACAGCCTCGCGGTATTTCACAAGTGAGACAGACGTCATTTAACAATACTAAAGACGATGTTCAAAGAAACGTGACGACCGAACGAACATACGTGGAAACAAGAAAAGGCTACAAACATGAGGACAAGAATAAAACATAACATCAATTTATTCTGAATGAATGTGGAGAGGCGTGACTAGCCGAATGATTGAGCCGGGTCAACTCTGCCACCCGTCCTTAGCCAACCGTTCCCAAGGAGGGCACGACCAAAGTGAATCCTTCGGCTGAGCCGTATCCGCCGGTCGATGCCTCGTGTCACGAAAGCAACACATGGTAAATATCACCCCATTCTCTCGAAAACCCGCACATTATTTGCTTATGATAGCACTTGTTTAGGTAGATAAAATCGGCTTAGAATCGCCTCATTTTAAGTCGATAATGTGCTGAAAATGAGAGCGTTTTAGTCACACTATCGACTCGTAATGAGGCGAATCTAAGCAGATTATGTGCGGACAATGACACAAAAAAGCCAACTCACGAATTTTCAGGTGTAGGCTCTATAACAATTGTTTTCACTGTGGCCCGCACCATAAAACAGAATAACTGATATGAATCTGTTATCTGTTTATTTCATAATAAAATAATCACATTGTCTACATATTTCACATTATAGGTCGATTATGTGCGCATTTGATCGAGGATATGTTGCCATATATTAGTTCTTAACCCTCGCAGTCGGGCGGTTGATATATTACTCTATTCCGGCCGACGTGAATGTGGTATATCATTAATTCCAAGTCCACACGCGTAAAATTGCTCAACAGGGCATTACGGGTTATTTCTTTGCATGGCCTATATACATCAGCATTAGGTGGGCCAATTCAAAGTAAAGTTCAGTGAAGCCTATATCCTGGAAGTTTTTCATATATGTGAAAACGTGTACATTCTAATATTAGGGCATTTTGTTAATTTATTTGAGCACTTGCTGTGTGTTAGAATATATTAGCCATGCACCAGTAAATCACGAACACAACTGAATTGGAATAGAACGATTGACTCGAGCCTTGTCTGTGTTTCGCGTATAAAGGTACGATTATTGGATATATTGTTCTTTGAACAAAATAATTTTGGAAACATTACAAAAAGTTATGGAAGATCTGCCAGATAGGTAAGCGACACATGAATTTTTATTGAGGCAATTGCCAACCATATATACACAGTTTGTGAGTTGCACTGATATAAGGTAATTGTTGGTCCTGTGTTACTTCATTTTCCCGTATCGGTCTTTATCACCCGGAATTCTGTTAATTCGGTAGGAATTTATGGATGCGCAGTGGTTGTATTGGGGCTGTCGGAACCGACTCTCCAATGCGAACCACAGCATGTTCAATAAATACAATAATCTACACTGCATAACAGTTTGTATTTCCAGTGTCAGTAATCGAAAACAAATCGAAATGTCGTGCTTCTTCAAATCTCCCGACATAGGTTATCTGGATCGATCTAGTTAATTTGCGTGAAATTACCACACAATATATAATCGCAATCAACCGAAAGATAGTAATAGGCAAGTAATAAATATGTATGCTCGTTTGCAATAACTGCACAGCCATTTAAGTAACTGCATATCATTTTCGATAATGACGTTTTATTTGATAACTCACTTATAGACTTGCCACATTACTCTAACATAACAATTAAAACAATAGTACTGTTTCTCAACATAATCAATCTACACTACCAATACCGTAACTAAATACGTTGGACCACACGACACGGTAGCATAATAGCAGAACTACGTGTCCCGGACGGACGATTGAAGCATTATGGCAAACATACTGTACAATGCTATCTTTGTAATTTAAAGAGCAAGAAAAGTCTACCATCTTCGTGAAGATATCAGAGACTGACACTGCACGATGGCTTCACCCCAGAATCCGCACCAGTATCAAAGCAAGGGCGCTGGACAACAGCAGGCACCAGGTTAGACGAATTACGACGGTGGTTCTTTATTCAGTAGGTTCTATATTCCGGTTGTGTTTTGTCCTTTATTCCCTTTTACGTTCAGCTAGATAGCGCACATATTGCTCTTTATTCCAAAGCTTCATTATTCCGAAAGCATCACGACGGACCTCCGGTGTATTATACTGTATGAGCACAGATGAACAACAACAGTCGTGCAATTATAGTTAAGATAATATATGATGGTCCTGACAGCCAGATACAAGTAAAAGAGGTAGATTTCGAAAACAGTATATACATGTAATGTAGATTGTGCTGTAAAACTCAAGTTGAATTTGGAGGCATGTACATGACCACTTGACAAAGTAAAATAGTTTATTCCAATGCAGGTTTGGATCTGTCAAGAGGTTGTCTGGCACCAACAGGTGACCAACACACCTGAGATAGAACACGAACCAGAGACCATTTATTTTCATTATGGTCCTCCATGGCATCCGGTCACACGCAAGACCGTAATACACACAAGGCAGTATCCAACCCGTTGCAAAAATGATATATATGATGATATTTGTAATTAGAGATGACATATCGGTTTAAATAAATGTTGATGCCCATCGTGGGTTATAGTGAAAACATACGTGTCATATACAGTTCAATGACATTCCATAAAACGAACAGTTAATATAAAGTGATATGGATGAAATTAGAGGAATCAAATCGGCATTTCATGACAAGTTTTGTTCAGCTATTGACTTCTAAACGAGTCACTTGCAGCATGTGTCCGATATTCGTGAGACACACACAGTATTTGTACGTTATCATTATGCAGCAGCAAGGTGCATTCGTGTTTGCAGATGGTATGACTATTCTGCTAGAATGAATATTGATACACGTGAGTTGCGAATAACGATGTGCATAGGTATTTTTCATTAGTTTACAGCATGTTCAATAACTATGTGAATCAGAGCAGTTTGAAATGACAAACACTGCCTGTAGTTAGTATAGTACCATATGATATACCATATGATATATATCATTCTTATTCAAATACTAAAACGAGTTATTAGACCCCGGTTATTAGAGTAAGTTTATCAGTTCAGTATAGAGACACGTAATGACATGACATGTTTAACATAGTATTTAGACGACAAACACTCGGCCAACTGGTCAAACCAGGTTTTTGAAACAAAATGCTAACGGAGGTACAAGCCCCCGAAGGCCTTTATGATACTTTCAGAAGAAGAAAAAAGAATATTCAAAATAAAAGCATGACATTTTCTCTGTAATTCCAATGGATATAAACCAACAATTCATATAATTTATGTGTAGCCTCCTGCCAGAAACTTTTCGCCAGATGTATAAACGCACCTGGACCAAAGAGTATAACGAGTATGCAATCATAAGCGAATGTATTAACATGTGTTTTGCGTTTTATTTTAGTTTTTCAGGGACAATATACGCATCCGGTCGTTGTTACCCAGCCTATTACATTACCAGCTGCAACGTTGTTTACAGAATCGCCTGCTGCAGTCCAATGTCATGGCTGTGGAAACAGTGTTATTACGGCTACCACATACGAACCGGGGACGGCGACGTTATTGGTCTGTTGCTTATTATGCTGCCTGTAAGTATTGTTTCAATCAAACAAAAATAACTTAAGATTAAATTAAAATATTATTTCACGTACTCACACAGCCCACTCTTTTGGATCATAAACTAACTGCGAACCTATTTGGAGGTCTAAATATGCCTACATGAACGTATTTCGAAACTAAATGATCCAATATGACAATATTTAAGCAATATAGTTATCGTGATCTTGTTTGTTCATTGTGGCCCGCGCCGTTAACCCTTTACCCAACAAACCGGCCAAAACCGGCCAAATAAAGCTTCAACAGCCTAAAATATCTTCGGTCTGTCTCAATAGAACCATACAAATATGGATATCATTGGAACCGGCTCCTTGACCACATTGTGATAGTTACAGTTATACCCTGTGCCAATGCATTCTCTTATATATGCGAGTCGACCATAGGTCGCCTCGCATATATAAGAGAATGCATTGGCCTAAAAAAAATCTTTTTTTAACACTTTTTAACATTTTTTCTTACAATCTTTAACAATTTTATAATTTTTAATGTGTTAAGCCAATGCATTCTCTTATATATGCGAGGCGACCTATGGTCGACTCGCATATATAAGAGAATGCATTGGCACAGGGCCCTTCTGTTGGGTAAAGGGTTAAACGGAATAACTGATATAAGTTCACTACATAGGCTCATTTCATAACCAAATAAGTCCAATATGAGAATAATTTAGTTCAAGGTGCACCTATTTGTACGATCATATATTGCCCTACGACATTGCGGAATCAACCGTCGTCACTCGCCGCTATTGCATTTAGGTAATACATCGCATAACATAAAACGCCACCTGTTTATTTTCTTACCAGTCGCATCAAAATATGTTAATCGTCCAAATGAAGGCCACGGACAAATAAGTTACGACAACTCTCACATAATCGTCCACGAATGTTAAATATAACGTCATTATTATATGACTACCACTGATCCCTTTCAAATACCACTATTGTTTGACGATAAATTCCGAGCAGTCGGAAAATACTTGTCTGGTCGTGAGCCGTATCGGTATTCTATTAATTCCGTATCAGTATCCTTTGAATTCCGAATCAGTATCCCGTAAAATTAGGTCACCCGAAGTTGGGAACTATTTATCAGGTCTGTTCGTTTGAAGCGTAAACGGATCTGTTATGACTTATTACGAAGGATTTGTGTCGGGTGATGACTGGGAATGTTCAATGGAGTACTTTTGCCCGGGTGAAGATGGTGTAACGAAGTAGTTTTGCCCTTTGTGACATGGGATGAACCAAAAATGTGTCAAATAATAAACGCTTTATCGGTACAGTGAAGTGATATGGGCTGCAGTATCACGTCTCGTTGACGATGTCAGATCGCCGCATCAAACTCGCTGCGTGCGGCAGCTCGTTTGATACGGCGATCTGACATCGTCAACTCGGCGTCATACTGCAGCCCATATCACTTCACTGTACCGATAAAGGCGATAATGTGTATATATTTTTTGTTTTTGCATGCAGTGTATGACATATCGTTACTGGATGTTTTCCGCTGTTAGAGCTGTGTTGATGCGAGTAATTCTCGTGTTAATGCTGTATTTAATCATAAAATGTTTCATGTCGTAGGTTGGGATTACAAGCGAGAATAGGATTCACAATTGGATCATAAATTCTGATACATGTAGCTGTTCGGCATAATGATCTACCATACTATGGCGTTTTAGAATACATGCAACTGATTACCTTTCAAATTAAAAAAATATTTGGATATGCGTTTTTTTTTATGAGTCAGCAAAGATTTATGCACTTGTATTGATGCACGTAATGTTGAGTTTAGATACTTTGATCTAGAAAATCATCTATGTCATATAATGTTGAAACATGTTAGACTTATTTCACTTTTAAAATTCCAAAATGATAAATTATTAGAGATACTACAAGTATTATCGAAACATTCTAGTACATTTAGTATTTCCGTAATATTCAACTACATGGAAACTATTTAGACTTTTGTTCGTCCCAAATTACACATATACACTAATACCTGAAGAAATTTAAATCACGTAAAGGAATGATCCTAACAATTTTGATAACATAGATGACAATAACTTATGTTGTAGTCCAGGAGATATTGGTCGACCTCTGCACCCCCCCCCCCCCAGGACTTAACTTCACCCCACTAATTTTCTTCCTTAAGGTCTCCTCTAATTGTTTTCACTTGTTAACAAGAAAAAAAAGTGGCCGCAGAGACTCCAGACAAGATGGCGTCCATCATGGCGGCCATTTTTTTTAAATGTACCAGGTCTCTTTGATCGCCATTATAGTAAAGATGATAGCACATGCGGTCTTGTTTTCCGCTCGATTCGTTATGCTAATATACAACCCTTACAAATTAGCCAAAATTCCGACCCCAGAATCCAATATGGCGGCCAAGATGGCCGCCGAAATGTGAAAATATGCTATTTTTCTGACATGTTACCACCTTTCGTTTGTCTCTGTGGGAAAATGTTAGAATTTTGGCGTCATGTTATACATTTATCATATAGAGGAGTCATTGGCGAACACATGGGGACCATAATATGCATTCATTGCGGGATATTTTTGTCCGATATCACGTTTTCCCAAATGCCGGTATCATAGGCCAAAGCCGAATCTCCGTTAATAACGCGATGTTATGTTTCGAATCAATGAATATTATTGCTATTATAACAACACCCATGCATATATATTTGCAGGAGATACTCGAGCTAGGATTCCTCTTATACCTGAGTGGAGGAATATTTACCCAAATCCAAGATGGCGGCCAAAATGGCCACCAGAAATAAAAAATCGCCGAAAATCGCTGATTTTAACATCAGTGAGCATTATTGTCATGACAACTCCACACCTGCTTACTATTGTAAGTTGGGAACACTTAGGCGAAGAACTTTCCTTGTACCGTATCCAAATAAAAGTCCCCCAAATCCAAAATGGCGCCCACAATGGCGGACAGATTTTGAAAAATCACCGAAATTCCCTCATATTCACATCATTGGGCATTATTGTCGAGACAACTCCACCCATGCTTACAATTGAGTTGTAAATACTGAGGTGAAGTAATTACATTACATCTCATGCAAGAAATTGTTTTCCAAATCGAAGATGGCGGCCAAAATGGCGACCGAAATTTGAAAACAAGTCTACATTACTTTACTTTCTTAGGATGGGCGTTATTGTTTCGCGATTTCTATCCACCATTACATGTTGATATGGAATAGTGACATGAAGTATTCATTAGGGTTTGGCAATTGATACTCACAGCCAAGATCGCTGCTAAATTGGCGGCTAGAAATTGAAAAGAAATGGATATTTTCACATATTAATTTCAACTTTTTGTCATAATATCGGTATGTATGGACGAAACTGTACATAAACCATCTACTAGTTCAACTTAAAGGTATCAAAACGCATAACATAGCTCGTATCCTTCTGGAAAGATGAAACACCACAATTAATATCGCGATGTGGCATTTCGAAATCCAGTCTCCACTTAGCGCCGAATAGTTATATCAGAACAATTACATGATAACAGATTCTGATATGCCACGTCACGTCCATAATTATCTGGACCAGCTTCCATTTCTTTGTCTGAAAAATCTAGGTCGCTCACACCGACAAAGTATTCACCACTTCCTGGGAGCAGGGTCCCTCTAATCATAACGTTTCAAACAATTCATTTTCCGGTGTTTAGCTTACAGAAGGTCATCGCTATGTATGTGTCTCATACCCCATGGGATAACGACATGTACACCTGGCGAACCAGTTAGCTAGTCACTTCTCAATAGATGGTTCGTCAACTCACAAACTCAGCGAACGCATTGGCATATGTGGACAACTTCGACAGTGTTTCGAAGGTTGCTAGCTGTCTCATTCCCTTGGACAGATGTCTATCTGCTAAGGAGAAGACCCTAGTGTACAGACTACCCACACTTCTTGACCATTATCCGAAGCAAACTGTGTGACGCCCCGCAGTTGTCTCGTCGAATATCTCCCAGCAGAGAAGAACAATGCTCGCGGTGCTAGTTTGTGGACATGCGCCATGATATTGGCGCTGAAATGTGCCACCGTATACACCACCTCTACACCTGGTGCATGTTTAAGATATCGAATGTCGTGCGTGACGGTTTTATTTGGTGTGGTAAGATTGTATTTCCACATCCGTTTCGAAGCCTTTCTGATTCAACTACGTACACCTTTGTCTGGATAATAATATGCTAGCCTCCCTCAAAACAGTCGGATGGACTAAAGGATAATGTCTTTATAGCATGAATGTATGCGTGTTTTGTTATCCTCTCTCGGGGTTAGTGTCAGTATGTGGGCGGTATTATTCAAGAAAATGTTAGGAACTGTGGTGCATTTATTTCACTATGTATTTAAAGAACAATTTACAGTCTCGATGGCAATGGGTGTGGCCGTTGGGGAACGTGACCTTTATGATCATATAGCTTTATATATATAACTTTCGAATATAGTAGTTAATGTCTCATGCAGGAAAATGGTCGCATTGGTGATGTTACCAAGAAATCACTTGGTGTACCAACGTTTGTTGAACTGAATGCAAGAGCTCATCAACGTAACATTCCTCTGGATGTTCTTCGCGTTGAACATTTCACCCTTTTGTTGATGGCATTTGTACTTTCTTGAACCATACCACCCAGCGTGAGTATGACATATCAACCAACTATCAAAGGTATCGCCTTTAAGACTACACCCCAGTCTTGGTGGGGCTTATACAGCAGTAGCCAATGGCATACTCCTGGTCCAGTTGTTTAAGAACGGCTTCCAAACGGATGGGGACATACAATCTTAGCATACAAGGAAAGCAAAGCCACACATGAGATCCTGTCTGGATCTAAAACATAACAAAATAAGGGGCGGTGCAGTCATGGTCCAATTTCATTTCCACTATCATGACACATACCCACAAACTAGCACCGTGTGTATTGTTATCATCTGCTTGGATCTGTTCGGTGAAACGATTGCTGGACGCCAACAAGCTTGTTCTTATGATCATGTTCAATGAGTTTGGGTATATTATGCATTATGGTCTTCTACGCCTTAGCAGAAATGCATCCGTCAAATGTCGGGCTTTCAACATTCGAAGCCATATACAGAAGTTGTCCGGGTACGTCAGTGCATTAGATGAGTATGTGAATTGATGAACCATATATTGAGAAGTGGCTCTTTGGGAAGAT
This sequence comes from Siphonodentalium dalli, assembly GCA_032622095.1. Taxonomy (NCBI): domain Eukaryota; kingdom Metazoa; phylum Mollusca; class Scaphopoda; order Gadilida; family Siphonodentaliidae; genus Siphonodentalium; species Siphonodentalium dalli. The sequence goes on from CP136063.1 coordinate 264,340,517, forward strand.
CACCAGGTGTACACGTTGTTAACCCCATTAGGTCACCAAAGCTGACAATACGCAGATAGATCCTTCTGAAAGCTAGTATACGCATCGACCGAATACCTGTATAGTGTATCGCAAAAGATGACGCATATACCCCATATGTAGCATCTGAATTATACCATAAGCTATACCACGAATGAAGCTCGCTAAGAATTCCAAGCTTTCGAAACCAACACGTGAGCTGGACACCGGCATATGTATTGTTTGAAACATTCCGATTAGTGGCACACTCCTACAAAGAAGAGTAGTGAACTGTTGTTGTGAGTGAGATAGATTAATCTGACGAAGAGACGGAAACGAGTCTAGATAATGCTGAATGTGGCAATTCAGAATAAGCTCAGGTACTGTTGTTTTGATTCTTGGAAGTCATAATATGACTATTCGGCGCACCTATATACGGTTACGGCCAGTATGAGCCCTTAGTGGATAATGGATTTTGAAATGCCACATTGCGATTGTGGGTTTCATCCTTCCAAAAGGCTACGACTTACATTGGAACTAATATATGGCTTATATTATGTACCGTTTCGTTTATACAAATCAATATTATGACAAAAAGTTGAAATTAGTATGTGATAATATCCGCTTCTTTTCAATTTCTGCCCGCCAGTTGGCCGCCATATTGACTGTGAGTATCACTTGCCAAACCTTAATGAATAATTCATACATATCAACATGTAATGGTGGGTAGAAATCGCGAAACAATAACGCCCATCCTAAGAAAGTAAAGTAATGTAGACTTGTTTTCAAATTTCGATCGCCATTTTGGCCGCCATCTTCGATTTGGAAAACCATTTCTTGCATGAGATGTAAGGTAATTACTTCACCTCAGTATTTCCAACTCAACTGTACGCATGGATGGAGTTGTCTCGACAATAATGCCCAATGATGTGAATATGAGGGAATTTTGGTGATTTTTCAAAATCTGTCCGCCATTGTGGGCGCCATTTTGGATATTGGGGGACTTTTATTTGGATATGGTACAAGGAAAGTTCTTCGCCTAAGTGTTCCCAACTTACAATAGTAAGCAGGTGTGGAGTTGTCATGACAATAATGCTCACTGATGTTAAAATCAGCGATTTTCGGAGATTTTTTATTTCTGGTGGCCATTTTGGCCGCCATCTTGGATTTGGGTAAATATTCCTCAACTCAGGTATTAGAGGAATCCTAGCTCGAGTATCTCCTGCAAATATATATGCATGGGTGTTGTTATAATAGCAATAACATTCATTGATTCGAAACATAACATCGCGTTATTAACGGAGATTCGGCTTTGACCTATGATACCGGCATTTGGGGAAAACGTGATATCGGACAAAAATATCCCGCAATGAATGCATATTATGGTCCCCATGTATTCGCCAATGACTCCTCTATATGATAAATGTATAACATGACGCAAAAATTCTAACATTTTCCCACAGAGACAAACGAAAGGTGGTAACATGTCAGAAAAATAGCATATTTTCACATTTCGGCGGCCATCTTGGCCGCCATATTGGATACTGGGGTCGGATTTTTGGCTAATTTGTAAGGGTTGTATATTAGCATAACGAATCGAGCGGAAAACAAGACCGCATGTGCTATCATCTTTACTATAATGGCGATCAAAGAGACCTGGTGCATTTTAAAAAAATGGCCGCCAGGATGGGGTGAAGTTAAGTCCTGGGGGGGGGGGGGGGGGGGGTGAAGAGGTCGACCAATATCTCCTGGACTATTGGGGATTGTTTTTGCATTGCGCTTTTTACCCTCGTTCGGAATGTTCAATAAGCGCAGTTATAAAATCGATGCGAGTGGTGAAAGTTACAATTTAAAACAATGTACATTCGCGGTATAATGTAAAGCAATCGGTTGTCACTTAAATAGCACTTGAGGTTATCTCACGATAACATTAATCGGTGTCGGTCACTCTTCCAGGAAGCACAGGTGCGCAGATATTAATCAAGCGACATCGTTTATATTCGACACCGGAAATTGCGGAATTTAATATATTTCTTTTATAATACGTAATCATTTTGGCAAAGTCTCTCGCTGAATATGTTCGTTGTGCAATGACCTTTATGGATTACGGACGATGTGTTGAACATATCAACATATCAATGCTCACCAAGTAATATGTAATGATATAGTGCGTTCCACCACGAGATGTACCTTATTTAATACAATCTAAGGGATAGGCGAAAGCAATATGAAGTGTATGTAAATATCTTTTACTAGAAACAATATGTGTTGAATAATATGTTCCCTGTGTATGGATATGTCCATTGTATTGGCCCATATCATAAAACGTATACTCCCACACAACAAAGCAGATGAAATACTGTAATCAGCCTGACTGTCCGTCCTCTGTCTTTCTGTGCGTCTGTGCACGCACATGTGTGTTGGAAGTTGATAGAGCTACATGTATACTTACCACTAAGAAGACATGCGAACCTACGATTATTCTCTCTGTCGAACTTTTTTCCAGACATGAATATATATTTGCCATCTTGATAACCTACCAATATTCATATACTGTAATAATATGCCTTCCCCAACCCGAATCCGACGATTGCCCAGGGATAGTCATAGCATGATATACCCACCGTAGCCCTGCTTGCAGCAAGTTATAGCATGATCTTAATAATAAGCACGCTGTCAGGGACGCGGCCAGAGGGTCTCCGTTGGGGGTGAACACTTTGGAAAATTACAACTGCATAAAGTTATTACAAAGGTCCATGTGTAGATATATATATAGAATATAGGGTTGTTTCATCACCATAACAAGCGTTCTATAAAAACAGTAATTTATTTACGCCGAGGCCTTTGATGATTCGCATCAATCAACTGGGCGAATTGTAACCAAACACGTTTGTGGCGTGACTGTTTTATGTGAATTACGTTTTCGACATTAGGTTACATTTAATCTCGTACGGAAACGTTTTCTAAAATGTGATTCCATTCCAAGTCTCTGTTGTTGGCTGTCTTCTGCCATTTTATAAAATTCATATTCTATGTGTGTATTCTATGTGTGTATTCTATGTGTGTATTCTATGTGTGTATTCTATGTGTGTATTCTATGTGTGTATTATATGTGTGTATTATATGTGTGTATTCTATGTGTGTATTCTATGTGTGTATTCTATGTGTGTATTCTATGTGTGTATTCTATGTGTGTATTCTATGTGTGTATTCTATGTGTGTATTCTATGTGTGTATTCTATGTGTGTATTCTATGTGTGTATTCTATGTGTGTATTCTATGTTCTATATATATAATGCCTGCAAACAATTTCGAGACAAATTATCCGGTGTGTGAATGCAGCCTTATGGTCCAAATGCGGAGACGAAGTAATGATTTTAACCCTTTGAGTGCCAGGGGCCGATATTATCGGCCCTAAACCTACACAATAAGTCTGTTAAAGAATATAATAAAATATATTAAAATTGGAAAAATTGGAAAAAAAAAAATAAAAAAATAATTGTTAAGCCAATGCATTCTCTTATATATGCGAGGCGACCTATGGTCGACTCGCATATATAAGAGAATGCATTGACACAGGGTATATGGATTGATTCTAAAATCGGACCTGGCACTCAAAGGGTTAAGCATATCTGGCAGTCGACATATTAAGTATGAGTACACTTAATTTGGCAGTAGATGAATTAGTAATACAAGCCGCTAAACATATTATGTTTACCTACTATGGACTATATTATTAAGGAACATACACTAAAGATACTGGCTGCGTTGGGGGTGGTTATGCTGTTAAAATATTCACCTTCGTCAAAATCCGCCATAAACAGAAAGAATAGTAAAATATAGACAGACCTTGTTCTTATACCAATCAGAAATATGGCATAAACAGTATGTTATCGTCAAATGTTTTTCCTTTGTTATGTAAACAAAAGCAAAAAACGTTACATTTCCTGGCTTTTGTTAGATCCGGATATGGTAAACATAAAGAGCGTTATTTGTTACTGTTTTCCTGATAAGGAAATACTAAAGAGCGTTTATATCATTTGTGCGTGATTAACCAATATAATTTTGCTGCGTTATGTAAACGGAAGCAGCACTTCTGTAACACGAGCAGGCTCTTGTTTACATACACCATCGTACGTCTTGACGACAATATACTAGTTACGCGCTGATTATATTTGGCATATGAACAAAACTATATCTATTTTAATATTCCTTCTGTTGATGGCGATTTGAACAAATATGAATATTTCTGCAACGAACGCCGCCCGTGCCTTTAACTACAAGTGTCCTAAATAATCGACTCCTTAACCACAGCAGAATAATGGGTAATTTTTCAGGATTTAGTCGGAAATATGGCTGAATCCGGAAAAATTACCCATAATTATGATGTGGTTAAGGAGTCGATTATTTAGGGCACTACTGTACGTCCAAGGTTTTAAGACTTCGTTCGAACTGGAACATGCATGTAGGTCGCCTCCTGACTGCCCAATATTTCCTGCACCGAACACAGCGGGTGTCAATACATGTATATATAATTCCTGGTCCCCAGTCATTAAACTACTTTCCTTTCTGTTTCCTTTTTCCAGGATTGGCGTCTTTAGCCTGGTTGCGTTAGTTGGAGACTGTACCAAGGATGTGGTTCACAGGTGTCCAAGTTGCAACATCGAGTTAGGCCGCTTTAACCGGATGTGAATATCAGTGGCGATAGTATTGGACAATACAAGATGCATGTACTTACCGTGACATTTAGATCATTTAGTTTAAATCATAAAGAGTGACGTCATGCCCGCTAGTTGATGACGTTATCCACGCATATGTTAATACAAGTCTATCACAGCGCAATTATATATAATTGATAAAAATAAAAATAAATATATTCGGGTATCCACTATAATTTAATATATTCGGGTATCCACTATAATTTACGCAGTAAATCAAATTCCACATGTCATAGCGTACACTGTTAAAATCGCAGGTACCCGGATGTACATACATGTACTATACAGGTACCCGGGTGTGCATACATGTACTATGTACTATACTTCTCCCGTACGGAGAACCAACATATTGGTACACTCTTAAACGTTTTGGTTTTTTAAAATACCAAATTTGGTTTTGAACTTTGTCCCATATATGTAACCAAATTAGGTTTTGATCAAAACCAAATACCAAGCGCCAACTGGTTAAAAACCCAAACTGGTTTTATATATGAAACCAATTTTGGTTTTGATAAAAACCAATTTTGGTTTTGATCCAATTTTGGTTTTGACCAAAAAGTTCCTTTTTTGCACAATTTATTGATAAATGTGCCATACAACATACTTATGAAACCTTTAAGGGTACTGTGCACTAAATCCACCCATTTATTGTACCATATCCATAGTCAACAAAATATATGCAACACATACATGTACTATACTTCTCCCGTACGGAGTATCAACATATCGGTACTCTCGAGTGCCTGTCAATGTACACCGTCCAATATACAGATACTATGCGGTGAACCTATCCAGGTAATCTGGGTTACCTATATACTGATACCCCTGAGTACCAACTATCCAAATGCTATGTGGAGTACCTATACAGGTTCTCCGGATTACCTGGCCATGCCATGGTGAAAACATTGTGGTATTTACTCTGCGGATTGGAACAGGTCGAATGATGCAATTTTACCAGGTTGTTACTTTGGTAAAACGTGTCTATTGAATGGTCACCATACTATACGCACACATGTAGACCCGTCCATGTATTTTACTCTAGTGAAATGATCCCGTGGTATTTTACCGGGATGTAAGTATGTATATAGTGGTTCTACTAGAGCTATTCAACCAGGGTAATTAATCGATATAAAGGTCAACCAGGGTAATTAATCGATATCAAGGTAATTTATTGCATAAGGTGTTAAACTCTTCAGGATTTGGCGGACATATCTATGTGAATATTCTTGGCCCATACTGTTAACTTTGGAGTATGACACGACCCACGGGGTACGATTCCAAGTAAGGCATGGTGTACTCCACGTACTTTATAATCTGGCAAATTCTGGTGTATTTCATTGACATACAAAACATTAACCAACACGGGAGCCTATGTACCATTAATTTTGACTCCACTGCAGAGCTGTTTCCGTTAGCAGGTCAGGCACATCCTGAATTCCACTATTATAGTCGTATTTGACCATTTCCGTTTTGCTAACTTGATAAAATAGGGATAATCCAAAATCATATTTCTCACAAATATTATTCGAAATCAGGGGTCAATACTATGAAACTTTTTCTTTGTAAGAATCTACAATTGTTTATAAGAAATAACAATTTATCATTCCGCCAATACTATGAACCTACGATTACAAACATAAATTACAAATAGTACGTGTTCTTTGTATTTACAAATATCTCCAATCACAAAGAATGTTCGAGTACTATGAAACATAATTTTTCAGTTTTCACACCCTTAACCCGGATAATATATCTATCTATGATACGCAGGGACGTGGGAACAAGGGGTCGATTCAGCCCCTCGTGAAAATATTTTGTCAGCTGGAAATCTCAAGTACAACCCACAGGGACGTCCCGACAAGGGGGTTGGGTTATGTTTCTTGCACCAAACATTTTATCAACACGTTCAACAGCTGGAAATTTGATACCTGGAACAACATGAATTGGAAATTTTACAACAACAATAGGTTGAACTTGTTCTGTTATTAAGTTTTTCCAACAATTTATTAGGGGGTATGTGTTTGTTTTAGACCAACATTTGCATATTTACCACCTTTGGTCAAAAGTTGGGATTGAAATGGCCTATATTTAGAATTTGTCAAACCTTAGGGTGTGTCAGCTTGGACGTGAGGTAGCAGTATGTGTTCCTTGTAACTACTGAAATTACCCAATTTATTGAAAGATACAACGCTAAGGAACTTGTCTAGAATGTCTATATATGGTGTCAAACATAAATTGTCGCTTTTCACATCCTTAAACCGGAGCATATAACCATCTGATTCGTAGGGATGTAGCGCCCCCTAAAGGAAAAGGTTTTATCAATGGAAATCTCACAAACAGGGACATGGCGATAGTGGTCTTGGGAACACGATGACTGGTGAGTAGTCTGGTGAGTAGTCGCCAAACTGTATGAGTCACAACGTCTCTGACAAAAGTTAGTGATTGATACAAATAGTGACTGATACTTGCAGTGACGTGACAAGATGCTCTCTTCGATGCGTCAACGTCGATATCCAACTGTATCCCCCACCCCTCAATTAGAAACTTCTATTTCTGTGAAATGTAATTGTTTACCCCGGTTGGCTTCTGATTTTCAAGCTGTAACAGTAGGTTGTCCACCCCCTGGGTTGGACATACTGACTAAATATGACTAACTTAGTGTTAGTCACAAACATTTTGAGTAACTTTGGTCAAGTATTGGAATTATTTGCACATAATTCAGCAACTTTAATTTTCGCCTTCCAATTGACTAAGAAAAGTTATGACTAAATCCTGGCAATTTTGACTAATTAGTCGTCTTGAATCCCCATTTCTTAGACGTTATGACTAACACCACCATAGTAATTTTGATTAATGTTATGCCTCAGTCATCCTGAGGAAAAACGTTTGACTAACATATGTTAGTCATATTGACTAACTTCTGTTATCAGCTTAGAAAAATTAAAATACTTTCCTCTTGATATACGATTCCATCGCTATGTGGAATTTATAGGCATTTTTTTTATTCAAAGGTTGCATATGGAAATTATAGGATGGACACCCCATCGCCAAACTGAGCCCATATAGCCACGTCCCTATCTAGATTATAAGATATCGGAGCAGTTTGAAATTATAAAATGACCACCACTCCTATTGGTTTGGTTTGGTTTATTAGGGTTTATCGTCGTTCTAGCCGCTATGCGTTGTCGTTGTCAAATTTACGGGTGGAGGAAAGACCACGCAGAGACTTGATTTCACCGAGAAATCGTCGCACTGCGTGTAGAAACCACCGACCCCGTAAATCAACTGACAAACTTACCCAGATACACGATTCCGGTCACCCTCCCTATGACGGGGTTCGAACCAGCTTCGTCAGCGCCGGACGGCCTGTGACGGTGTAATGCACCTAACACTCTACCGACTGGGCCACCGGGGGTCCACATCACCCCTATAACCGAGACCATTAGCACGTCCCTGCTTCGATACACCCCCCGATAAAATGGAGCCACGTTACTGCCTCGATGTGTTATGACAAGAGTAGCGGATCAGTTTGAAATCATAGTATGGTCACAATATATATAATGCTATACCATCAAAATAATATTTTATTTTCACAAACTGAATGGTTGTAAATTTGTAATTTGTAAAAACAATGATACCAAATTGGTTGTAGTACTCGTTATTACACTGACTTGTACTTACATACACTGCAAACGAACAGTTTATTTGTTAATTTTGCGCAGACAAGTGGTCATCAACTTAGCAATCCGTGAACCGATTGGACAGCTCTGATAAGCGATCACCTCTCAACTTATGATTGGTTATTTCTTTTGTAACTTTGGCTTGGCGTGATTCAATATACTGTGCATCACTCACAGGCAAATGTTTGGCCGTAAGCAATCTACAATAATCAACAGTAGATCTTTGTGAAATTTGCGAGATTTTGTTAGCTCATCGTTTCATAGTACCGGAGTTATCACTAATCACAAAATAATAGCACACATTGTAACTTCCCCAAATCAATTGTTGTCAGTTATTTTAGCTCTATATACATGTCCGTCTAATTTGAACTGGTATTCAGATAACACTGATAACGGGTGCATGGGAGCAGAGTGGTGAGTTTTTTTTTTCTCCAAGTTTTACAGCTGCGTTTTAGGGGTTTCACCGCTCGCCCAGTCTAAGGTACTACAATAATACGGCTAAATTTTCCCTGTACTATGAATCCACTGTGATAGTTAACACAAATTTGTAATTACAAATTAATAAATACAATTTGTATTTACAGGTATAAAATTGTTCATAGTATTGACCCCAGGTCGCACTAATTCGGTATCATACATATAGTTTGTCCAGGAGAATGACTTATCATGACGGTACACGATAAGCAACTCAATTAGCATGCAATTAGTTAAAATATTGTTATGAAGAAGTGATTGAGTCATCCTGCTATTGTCATTTAGAACGGGATATATTAGTAGTATTATAATATTATTGAATATCAAAGCTGGCGCAAAAGATCGTACAACGAATTTTGTAGGAAGACTGTTCATTCGCTGCGATATTGTTAGGTGTGACGTTTATCTGTGCACTGGTATGCGCCGTATTCCCGACGCAAATAAAGGAAACATGAATATGTTATAGTCAAATATCACTATAATAGTGGAATATCACTATAATAGTGGAATTCAGGATCTGCCTGACCTGGTTAGGACTTAAATATACAAACGCAATACACACAACTGCGTGGTTTAAATACGTTTTTTAGGATCAGTGTCGATTTAAATAAAGTCTTAACTGCTACAAATACAACTTATCAGACTGTATTCTGGAAATAAGACTAAGATTCGTACTATCTTTCCATTGTAATACTTGTATATTATATGGTATTACCTCACCTCATTCGAAATCAAAGGATGTGTTAATATAATCATACCCTAGCATAATTACCGGACTCAAGCTGAACAATATGGTTGTCAGTTGGGGTTGGTGGGCCTGTGGTGGGTCATATACATATAGTCCCCACATTGAAATGGTTGTTTCAGTCGTCCGTATCTATATAACATATATATATAGTAAGCATGAATAAGTAAAGCTAAAATGAATGCATCCATAACATTAACTGAAAATTAACTTTTCCTGATAAATCTGCACGATCGGTTATTGTTGAGTCACATGTGTTCAGCTTTCGTAAACTTGAAAAGAAAATGATATTATGATACATAATGATAATTGCATGCAAGTATTACACCAACTTTAAATTGACATGGCTCGTGTAACAATATAGATGGCGACAACGGAGATGGCTAGAGTGTCTCAGTTGAGTTACTACCTTACGACGTAAACCATCTTGTGAACTCGGTTCAGAAATAACTTATCAAATATCGGAATTGTGATAGTAAACAGGTTTAGTTCATAGACAATATTATATTTGTTCTGAACTCTACAAGAGTGTCAACTGAAAGTGGTAATGTTTCCATAACTACGAACTCATTTGACCTCGCAAAGTGACAGTGTGAATTAAATGCCTTTCAAGATTCTTTATTGTTCTAGTTACACATGTAATATACGAACAAATCAATATATAATAAATAGCACTATGGTGTAAACAAATAAAATGGTAAATATAACATTGAAATTTAATAAAGTCATCGTGAATATTTGCCGTCGGCACATGTATGTCGAGAGATGGTAAGGTAAGGTGGTGCTGCGGAAATCCGAATAATATAGCATGCCAATGGTTGCAAAGTCCATTCCTGTGAGGTATACCCTCGACAAGGAGTGAACTATGCAACATGTTTGGCGTATCTTAAAAACCCACACAACTTGTTCATGTGCAGAGAATCGGTTGTGTTTAGAATTGAGCAGAAGTTATAAACGTTTATTTGCCCAGTAAGGTCGCGGGGTAGAAATATGTTCTCAAAGAGCTAACGTCCGATGTATATAGCATCATGTATTAGAATCGAAAAAAACTTGCAAAATAAAATACTGCCACTGGATATGGGTACACAATTGGTCATAACACTAGCAGTACCTACACGTATATCGTGTATCGTCTTATGTATAGGGACTTATAGAATGCTCTGAGTTCCATGGGTTTACATGGGTTTTACTCGTGTATGTCATGTTTCTCCCGCATTTTACGAGAGTAAAGGGAGGTACACCATGTCTTTACTTGGAATTTACAAAAGTATGTGATTTATACATGGGCTTTAAATGGCTTTTACCATACAATTGTTTTCTAGGGCATTACCAAAGTACATGTATAATGTGTTACACCATGACCCCGTCAATAATTTACTAAATGCTTTCTGATATACATGGGTTTACAAGGATTTTACAATGTACATCATGCTTTTAATTTTAGACGATAATTGATTACATTTCCCTTGTCATTATTCTATGGTATTGGTACAACTTTGGCTATTTACCATTTTATTGGGAACATGGCCATCTTCGAGTGACAAGTTGAATCTGTGCTTTAATGTTGGTGCTACAGAAATATGGCTTCTTTCGTCGGTTTTGTAGATATTCCATTGACATCATTGCTGGTTTTCCCATTCGTTGAGTAACAAGTTAAAATACAGACGTTTTATAGAAATGTCAAGGTGATCATCTGTTCATGGTGGTATTATGGCTAATTATTCTCATTTTAAAATAAATGTTGCTATATATCAGCTACATCTGCCCGACACAGATTTTACGTTTTGTATGTCAAGCTATGAGTCTGTTCTAATAAAACGAAAGAAACCCCCTGTAACGGGCAGATGTACCCTTGTCAGATGCCAGTGTTGGAGGATCCTGAAAAGTCATAAGCTACTGTGTTTTATTTATTTTATTATTTTATTGCGCACTGTGACCAACATTTTTGAACATGCCTTCTATACATTTCCACATCTCTTGACAACTTGTATCTATTTCGTGGAAAATAACTCGAATGGGAGACTCTCAATTGTGTTATAGTATATGCACCATTCTAACATGCCATGGGAGACTCTAAATTGTGTTATAGTATATGCACCATTCTAACATGCCATCCTCTTGTGGATCAATGTCCCTCATTTCGCAAGAATATATCTATGTAGCTGTTAATTGTAATTCAATTGAGTATTTGTCACTAAAATCAAGCATTCTGATTGGCCGAGAGCGGCTAACTTTCGTTTTCGATTCACCGACATCGGCCGCTTCAGCGTGCATCAAATCTGAATGTAGCACGGTCAAATGTAATCGGCGCAGAACGAGTAGCGAAACGAGCACACCCGCGCGTTGTTGTCTATAGATACCGTTCATCGGCCGCTTCAGCGTGCATCAAATCTGAATGTGGTACGGTACAATTTGATCGGCGCAGAACGGAGTAGCGAAACGAGCCAACCCGCCCCACAGGAAATGGTTACGGAGCAGTGTTCCGAGTAACGCAATGGACACACCCAATGATTTGTGCACGGTGACAACGGCGAAATGAAAGTGTCGATTCGTGTCATGAAAATGACTAAATGATACTTTTTATACAGTTTTTTTGCAAATTCCTTGCTAGATTGAATTACAATGGAGATAAACGTACCCTGTTTCGTTGTACATTCTGGGATTCGAGCATGAAAACAGTTTGTGAACTCGCCGGCAAGCCGGCTCGTTCACAAACTGTTTTCATGCTCGAATCCCAGAATGTACAACTCAACAGGGTATGTTTATCTCCTAAATAGAATGATAAATATACTTTTAATGCTTTCTTCTGTGTATCTGTTTTACTAGCTCATTATATGAATGCCCCGATTCCAGTCCCCATATAAATATGACAGTTGATAAGATATTATTGTTAAAGTGACTTAATGAAGTGACCAAATGTAGTGGTTGTGAAGTTTGAACGCCAAAATACTCCTTTGAACGAATTAGGGAGATGACTGAATATATAATTTTGGTGAATATGGGCGACTAAAATATTCTTATCAATGTTAGTATCCCCCCTCTCTCCATCCCTGACCCAAGCGGCACTAAGTATGGCGCCTTTATCAACATGATTTGATTCCTCATATAATTGGAGAAGAACATGTATGCATTTGGAGGAGATTAGTGCTAAACATATTTGTATCAGCTTTGGTACCCCTCCCCTCCACATTAATGACTCGAACGGCGCCATGTTTGACATCTTTAAACCACACCATTACACTCATGATAGCATGCATATGATTATGTATACATTTCGTGGCAATCGATGGAAATCACGTACTTTTCAAGTTCAGACGAATGCTTGATAGCTCTATAAAAAGTGTATTTCTCTGAGGAATTTAAAGTGGCCCATCAACCAGTTAAATACTTATACTGTGTTTTGTTGGTAATAAGTGTAGTAAAGGATTTCGTAGAAACGATCGCATGGCTGTCCCAGACTCAACCGATACCTAGTACGTTCAGAAAATTATTCACATATTTTATCCATACCGAATTATGGTGTACACGACGATCATTAGTATTGAATTTACTACCCAGAGACCAATAAAGAAAGTAGCTTATTTTGTTTCGGTTTCCACTTATCAGTCTCGCACAAAAAGCCAGAATTCTCTGTTCAATTTTGACATGAATAGGGTACAACCCGAGTTCACCATATACAATAGCTGATGGGGTACTAGGTTTAAGTTTTAAAATATATTTAAGAAACAAACGTTCGGTACGTTGTATAATGTTATTATTACATACCGCCCACATTTCCGACCCGTAGAGTAGAACTGGGATAATAGTCTTTTCGTATTGGTCCAAAATACAGTCTAGGGACAAGTTTGGTCGGCGGATTTTACATATGAGATCGAACATGGCTTTTGTTTGCCTGGTCGCATCTCGTTTTCTTTTCAGTAAAACTATATTTCGTTTGTTTGAGTTATCACTTTAGAGAACAACGGAGTGCCGTTTCAAGGGCAAGTATGAAAGCCGAAAGGTAATGTGAAGCAGATAGTGATAGTGATGGGGACATGTCTATTCCGAAGATTTTATATTCCAGAGGTTCGCTATTCCGAAGGTTCGCTATTCCGAAGCTTTTTGTTATTTTAAAGGTAAATTCGATATTCTAAAGTATTGAGAGGGTTCTTTATCCCGAAGACTCTTTCTATGAAAGAAATAACTTAAAATATTAAAACAATAGGCGTTTTTTTTCCCGTGGGTTTCCATAAGAATTAATGGCATTACGTATGACGTTATTAATCAATACATATTTACGTGACGCACTATAATATTTATAGATTCAATAAACGCGATCAACCCTTTACCCAACAGAAGGGCCCTGTGCCAATGCATTCTCTTATATATGCGAGTCGACCATATGTCGCCTCGCATATATAAGAGAATGCATTGGCTTAACACATTAAAAATTATAAAATTGTTAAAGAATGTAAGAACAAATGGTAAAAAGATTGTTTTTAGGCCAATGCATTCTCTTATATATGCGAGGCGACCTATGGTCGACTCGCATATATAAGAGAATGCATTGGCCCAGTGCATAACTGTAACTATCACAATGTGGTCAAGGAGCCGGTTCCAATGAAATCCATATTTGTATGGTTCTGGTGAGAGAGACCGAAGATATTTTAGGCTGTTGAATCTTTATTCGGCCGGTTTTGGCCGGTTTGTTGGGTAAAGGGTTAATAGTACAAATGATAAATATATAAATATGCATGCAGTACATAATAATGCATCACATGAATAATTCAAACGACATATTAACTAATTCAAAACATACGTATGTTGTCAAATATAGAGATCCGGGGGGGGGGGGGGGGGCTGGGAACACCACAGAATACAAGGGTAAACTGTTGTATAACTAATTCAAACGACAATGTTGTATAACTAATTCAAACGACACTGTTGTATAACTAATTCAAACGACAATGTTGTATAACTAATTCAAACGACAATGTTGTATAACTAATTCAAACGACACTGTTGTATAACTAATTCAAACGACACTGTTGTATAACTAATTCAAACGACAATGTTGTATAACTAATTCAAACGACTCTGTTGTATAACTAATTCAAACGACACTGTTGTATAACTAATTCAAACGACACTGTTGTATAATTAATTCAAACGACACTGTTGTATAACTAATTCAAACGACACTGTTGTATAACTAATTCAAACGACACTGTTGTATAACTAATTCAAACGACACTGTTGTATAACTAATTCAAACGACACTGTTGTATAACTAATTCAAACGACACTGGTGTATAACTAATTCAAACGACACTGTTGTATAACTAATTCAAACGACACTGTTGTATAATTAATTCAAACGACACTGTTGTATAACTAATTCAAACGACAATGTTGTATAACTAATTCAAACGACACTGTTGTATAACTAGTTCAAACGACACTGTTGTATAACTAATTCAAACGACACTGTTGTATAACTAATTCAAACGACATTGTTGTATAACTAATTCAAACGACACTGTTGTATAACTAATTCAAACGACTCTGTTGTATAACTAATTCAAACGACACTGTTGTATAACTAATTCAAACGACACTGTTGTATAACTAATTCAAACGACACTGTTGTATAACTAATTCAAACGACACTGGTGTATAACTAATTCAAACGACATTGTTGTATAACTAATTCAAACGACACTGTTGTATAACTAATTCAAACGACACTGTTGTTCGTATAACTAATTCAAACGACACTGTTGTATAACTAATTCAAACGACACTGTTGTATAACTAATTCAAAGGACACTGGTGTATAACTAATTCAAACGACACTGTTGTATAACTAATTCAAACGACACTGTTGTATAACTAATTCAAACGACACTGTTGTATAACTAATTCAAACGACACTGTTGTATAACTAATTCAAACGACACTGGTGTATAACTAATTCAAACGACATTGTTGTATAACTAATTCAAACGACACTGTTGTATAACTAATTCAAACGACACTGTTGTATGTATAACTAATTCAAACGACACTGTTGTATAACTAATTCAAACGACACTGTTGTATAACTAATTCAAAGGACACTGGTGTATAACTAATTCAAACGACACTGTTGTATAACTAATTCAAACGACACTGTTGTATAACTAATTCAAACGACAATGTTGTATAACTAATTCAAACGACACTGTTGTATAACTAATTCAAACGACACTGTTGTATAACTAATTTAAACGACACTGTTGTATAACTAATTCAAACGACACTGTTGTATAACTAATTCAAACGACACTGTTGTATAACTAATTCAAACGACAATGTTGTATAACTAATTCAAACGACACTGTTGTATAACTAATTCAAACGACAATGTTGTATAACTAATTCAAACGACACTGTTGTATAACTAATTCAAACGACAATGTTTTATAACTAATTCAAACGACAATGTTGTATAACTAATTCAAACGACACTGTTGTATAACTAATTCAAACGGCACTGTTGTATAACTAATTCAAACGACAATGTTGTATAACTAATTCAAACGACACTGTTGTATAACTAATTCAAACGACACTGTTGTATAACTAATTCAAACGACACTGTTGTATAACTAATTCAAACGACACTGTTGTATAACTAATTCAAACGACAATGTTGTATAACTAATTCAAACGACAATGTTGTATAACTAAATCAAACGACACTGTTGTATAACTAATTCAAACGACAATGTTGTATAACTAATTCAAACGACACTGTTGTATAACTAATTCAAACGACACTGTTGTATAACTAATTTAAACGACACTGTTGTATAACTAATTCAAACGACACTGTTGTATAACTAATTCAAACGACACTGTTGTATAACTAATTCAAACTACACTGTTGTATAACTAATTCAAACGACAATGTTGTATAACTAATTCAAACGACACTGTTGTATAACTAATTCAAACGACAATGTTGTATAACTAATTCAAACGACACTGTTGTATAAATAATTCAAACGACGATGTTGTATAACTAATTCAAACGACACTGTTGTATAACTAATTCAAACGACACTGTTGTATAACTAATTCAAACGACACTGTTGTATAACTAATTCAAACGACACTGTGTTATAACTAATTCAAACGACAATGTTGTATAACTAATTCAAACGACACTGTTGTATAACTAATTCAAACGACAATGTTGTATAACTAATTCAAACGACAATGTTGTATAACTAATTCAAACGACACTGTTGTAGAACTATTTCAAACGACACTGTTGTATAACTAATTCAAACGACACTGTTGTATAACTAATTCAAACGAAACTGTTGTATAACTAATTCAAACGACAATGTTGTATAACTAATTCAAACGACACTGTTGTATAACTAATTCAAACGACAATGTTGTATAACTAATTCAAACGACAATGTTGTATAACTAATTCAAACGACACTGTTGTATAACTAATTCAAACGACAATGTTGTATAACTAATTCAAACGACACTTTTGTATATATAATTCAAACGACACTGTTGTATAACTAATTCAAACGACACTGTTGTATAACTAATTCAAACGACACTGTTGTATAACTAATTCAAAACATACGTATGTGCGTTGTACATGTATATACGTTGCATGTATATCATATAAATGGATTATTTAAGTTTCCATGAAAGGGAGACTCTAATCAAATGATGTTGTTGGTTTCTATATACCTGATTTTCATTATTATATAGTTATTATACAATGTTGTGTACAGTGTCGAGTCCAATATGACTTTTCACCACAACATGGACTCATATTGGCAGGATATTAGACAGAAAGTGATGAGATACCTCTCATTTCGTTCGTAAGTGGAATGTGACTACTGGGTTCCATTCGAAGAATTTTGAGCAGGTCACGTGGGAATCGTCTGGAGCATGGTAGTGCCGAACTTTTCCGGTACGAAGGGGGCATGGTGGGGGGGGGGGGGTCGGCCAGGTATTATCAAAAGCGATGTTGTGATGAAGATAGTTACCTCCGGACATGGTGGCCAGTCCCCGCCCCCTGCGAGATACCGGGGCAATGGGTGGTTGAGTTGGAGCGGCGGTCGGTCGCTGAATGTTGGTATGGTCGTCGGCGGGCGACTGCTGGAGGAGGAACGGTGTAGTCGTGACGTGGCCGCCGGCTCGCCTTTGTAGGACAATTAGACACGGAGCGATGAGGGCTGCTGTCTGGAGACGATCCTGATCGTAGGAAGTCTGAATGTTGATCCTGATCGTGGGAAGCTGGATGTTGGAGGAGTCATGGGCTGTGGCGGGTGTCACCACGAGGCGTCGGTTGAGGCGCTGGTTGAGGCGATACGACGCAAGTAGAGTGGAAGTTGTCGTCGAGGCCGACTACGACATCGGGTGGCGGTGGAACGGTGTGTGGGCGCGCATGGCATAACCTTGAGATATGTTGATGGTCCAGCGCATTTATGGTTTTACCAGATCAGAATTTGTTTTGGAATAGGTACATAAACCCTCCATAAAACAATATACTAAAAATTTGAAAAAGGGAAATTTGAGAATTTCGTAAAATAAATTTGGGAGCATTTCGTCAAATCAACAACTTGGAATTTCATGAATTTATATACAAAATTCAATTCATAAGTCCCACAAAGATAATGCATATTATGTTGACCTCACTTTGCTGATTCCAGAACTGAAAACCATTTGCAGATTCGTCAAGTATTTCGTATGCTATGGTTAATTATTTAAAAAAAACTAGAGCAAAATAAAGGAACTCGCTTTTTTGCATGAACACAAGTCGAAAAATACTCAACACATCTGGGATTGGTTTTCAGTTCTGGATTCAGGAAATTGAGGTCGACCACATAGACATGATAGTTATATATAGGACTTGTGAATTAGATTTATATATATATATATATCCATGACAATCCATAACGTGATAATTTGACCAAAATTTCCATAATTTTTGTAACTAAATTCACCAATTTCCCTTTTTCCGATTTTTGCTGATTTTAGAATGTTGTTTATGGAGGGTTTATGCACTTATTCCAGCAAAAAATTATTGCAATTAGTTCTGGGTCTGGAATTTTTCTCTCATAAATGCACTGGACAATGAGTTGATTGCTGACCTGAAGCAAACTAGAGTCTCGATGGGACTGGAGCGAATTGCGAGAAAAAATCGACGTGATCTCTGCGCAAGTTGGCGCTGGAATGGCCGAAAATGGGGAGTTCTTAGCGCATGCCCGTTGTTTTTGTTATCGGCGGATAACTTTAAACGGAATGATCGGGTTTAGTTGTTAGTGTGATGTATCTGAGCTGTCACAATCCACGTTGATGATATTTGCAGGATTCATTGCGACTTGCACGAAGACGTTGAGCTTGTTAAACTACCACAAGGGTGAGTCCATGTGGCTTCAATGATATTTTATCTAAATGGATAAGTTTTGGCCACATAATCTGAAAATCTGGTCATTAGTTAAGTTTCCCAACAATAAGTTCAGTCAATGGATTCATTTCGGACCGTAACGTCTGAATAGAGGAGAGCTATTGAACTTAACCAGACGTCGCACATAGTATGTAATATGAAAGTCCAAAACGAGGGACAACACATAATGACTTCCTTTTCTGGAATAAATTAACAAGAAAGAAAAAAATACTTGTACCAAAGACACAAGCAATAGCACAACAATATAATTCCGACATAACACATGCCTTCACCTTGTATCTATTTGAGTTTGATACCAATAAAAAGTACAACATTTTTAAAAGATAGTTCACATCCAGAAATCGTTATCAAATGGCGCAACTGAAAACAAGTCATTATTAACTAAACTAATCTAACCGAACAATCTAACCAAACAATTGAACCCAACTTCTGGAATTTCACAAAATCATCAACCCAAATTTGGATAACCCAACAATTGTGACTAAAGTTTATTTTGGGTGTATGTTCAGATTATCTGAACACCACGAAAATGACAACTTTGGAACAAAATAAAGGTACTTTACTATATTTGAAATTATTCTTAGGTTAGACTATGTTTCAATAAATGTGTTAACTAGTCAGGGGAGATAGCATAACCAAATTGAACTGTTATAACTTGTGCACCAATCCCTTTGTTCTTTCTGTCTTATGTTATTTAACCTTATTTTATCAATCGTTGCATTTAAACAAATATGGAAGATCCATAAACTATGTCATAAACATTATCGGTCCCCCCTAACAATATCATAGCAATTCTGCACAACCCATGAGTATCATAGCACATTAACAGGATCACTGGACCAGGGGTGTTTACATTTGCTGCTATGCACACTTGTGTACAAGCCTTGAAATAGGGTGTCTGTCATTTGCAGAATGAGGTCCACAGAGGGTGAATTTAGTGATGCTACCCCGCATAGCGGGCTAGCATCACCAAATTCACCCTCTGTGGACCTCATTCTGCTTACACTGCAGCAGAATGAGGTCCCCAGATGGTGAATTTGGTGATGCTAGCCCGCTATGCGGGGTAGCACCACTAAATTCACCCTATGGGGACCTCATTCTGCAAATGAAAGGCACCCTATTTCAAGGCTTGCGTGTGTATAAGCTGTTAAAGATCCACGGTCCGATTGGACACCAAATTAGTTAACTTCTCCAAGGTAGTTTTCAGCTCGTCAGATAAAAGCATAGCGAGAATCAGCCACTCATACGATAAGCACAATATTGGATTATTCGTTTTCGCTACACGTTTCGTAAAGCAAGACTTTTAACAAAAAGCGTCTGAACTATTTGACCATGTACCTGTAGGCGTCATGGTCACGTGAGTCAGTTACAAGATACACCTATTATATATTTGCAATCACCGTTATTGGTAAGGCACACGAATCGCGAAAGTCAACACAGGCATACACTGTAACAAGAAAACCATAGTCAGAAATGGTAACGCCACCAAGATCATATTATTAGCCATAAATATAAATTATAATATAAAATATATTGGTTACATGAATGTACCGCCTCAGAATTCCGTTAACACAACTAATCCTTCAAATTATTACAAAACACTACGGCTTATTACTGCAGGGTTTTCATTCACCAAACCAGAACGCTTCTAAATGCAAATAAAAAATTGGGTTCCCGCCATAAAATCTTCAAGTGTGCATGGCCCAGCCATTGTTCATACCTAAACATCGAATGCAATGGGAGGCACCGCGCGAGGCCTCGCCAGGGCGGCGCTGTTGTCCGATTGGTTATAGCATTACTTTCGATTTCGCTATCGGCGTTTGTTTACCTCAGTCGACACGCGTATTTTGTATCCATCCGATCATTCTTTATACTAACGCAACAAAACTATTGAGGTATGTCTTCAAATGATTATAATAAATATACCATAAAGAAATTAAAGATAGAACTTGCGAAGCATGGAGCTGTCCTGACTGGTCGAAAAAATTACTTAATAGATAGGTAAGTTTTCGATTTTCGTGTACTATCCATCGTCTATTTCTTACATCGCAATCGTGTTACACTTTGCAAGTTCGTGAGGAGTAATTCTAGCGTATATTTCCACTTAATGGTTGTTATATGGCATATAATATACCATTTAACATAAATAATGATTCATTTGTTTGTTTATGTTATGCGAATTTCACCCGTGTACTACTATTCTGCCCAATTTATTTGGGTTGAATTGGTCACTCATCGGCTTTTTGTGTGACGAAGTTACTGAGGTTCCCGAAATTGTGATAAAGTTACTCAGGTTGGGTATAATTGTGATAAAGTTACCTACTGGTAGATTAATAACATTTCATGTTTTATAACAACAACATATTCATATTTTGCGATCAAAATGACCACCTCCAGTAGACTAATATTTATTAATTTATGCTTAATGAGGGCTATTACTTGACAAAACTGAACAGAATTTCACTGAGTAACTTTTATATCGCATTCATATTGTGAGATTTGTTTAACCTGGGTAACTTTGGAGCCCAATATTATTCCACCTCAATTTACGATCTCAAGACAATAACTGTCCTGAATTACTTGGTATGTGGATGAGAACGCGTTTTAGTTCTATAAGTCTCTATACATTTACTTGGTACTTGATTCAAAACAAAAACCCTATGTATTAAAAACAAACATTTTAATTTATCTTGTATTTTGGAGGCACATCTAATACTACATGTAGTATGTGTGTATATTGGTTCTGTAAATATTGTTTGGTTTGAATATTGATTTATTGATTTATTAGTATACACGTCCCATGGAATTAGTGCATATTGTATATACATATGTGCATTTTCAATGTTTTGTAACTTGTTATGAGTATACTATATTTAAATTAGATGATAATAAAGAATTCAATTAAATCCAACATTTTGCTCATGTGTGCAGTCACCACAGATCCCCAGAAAAAAATTGACCCCACCCCAATAATACTTAATCCTATAGGATTAAGTATTACTGGGGTTGTGGTAAATTTTGTTCTGGGGAACGATGGTAGTCACTTAAATAAACAATAGCTGTGAAGAGTTATCACACCCAAGCCTGGCCCCAGGCACTCAGTTAGATAATATTTTATAACAACATATTAACACGATCATCATTTATATTTATGGCTGGCAGTCCGGAACATATATATTATGCACTATAATATGCATGCATAAACATAAGTATACGCAGCGGACATATAATTTATGTATACACTTGATTCAACAGGTCAAGTAACAATCACAGATGTTGAAAATTCTGTCCACATTGTCCACAAAAAATAACCCCATAATCATATATTATTACCACAAATAGATCTTATTTTCTGATCGTGTGGTCAAATTTAATTTTCATGGTCAGAACAACAATCGGATGTGGTAACAATATTAATACAGTTCTGTCATACTAAACTTTTCAGATATTCGTACCACGAATGCAGGCGAGATTATTTAATATCCACGCTCGCGACATTAATCACAATCAATGATAGTAATATTCATATAACATTATATTGAATGATGTGTTATTTTATTGGTAGGAAATGATCACGACAAACAACTGATTTTCCAACCTGACTTTCGGGTGTCGAATAATTGTTTGTTGGAATTCGGCAAATTCCATTTCACCGCAAAAAATCCAATTTTCTCCCAATATTTTCTGATCTTTCGGGATCGATGTCCAACTATTACGTTTTCACAAAGCGGTCCACAACAATTTGTTGGCATTGCAGTTCTCACAATGGTCCAATCGATCGATAATTGTCACTCGTGTTATATTTATTTGTATGCGCCTACAGTAGTAACACAACGTAAACAAAGCTGTCCCAGATATTCTATAACACATCGCGTAGTGGCGACGTCTATCGGAAGTTCTCAGCGCGGTTCCTCCAATTAACGCCGTCATAATAGTTACATACTGCAACTATAAGACATCCATTGAATACACACCCCACGAAAACTCGAAATGTGTTGTCCTGCGAGATATCCCATCGCTATAGCTCAATTTCACACGGCCAGATTAGCCTTTCTACAATATCCTAAAACAATACAGATTCTCAAATCATCGGCATAGTCAATAGAACTTTCACGAACTAGAACATTCCAACTACAGCTTTTACCGGACTCGGGGTCGCAGTACAACTTTAACGCGTCCCAAAATAATCGGAAAACCCAATTATCTATTTATAAAATCCCCATAGGTCCACATATTTATAAAATTTGCCCAACAGTTTACACCGGTGGCGTTAATGATTTAATGACTATATATATATAACTTCCTGTAATTTTGCGAAACCCTGTGCCAATGCATCGCACATATAAGAGAAAGCATTGGCCTAAAAATATTTACCTCGATCTTGTAAGCCATTGCATGCTGTTATATATGACAATGTTGAAAGACACTTTTGGATAGATGTTTGATAAAACTAAAACAATGAATTTTAATAAAGAACGTTTATAATTAACAAAACATGAAGAAATACTTGATAGTTCTATTTGAATGCTGCTATGGTCCCCGGGGTGCCAGTCGGCAGTGTACAATGCTGTTGGTTTATTTTCACAGTTAACAAAACACGTGATGCAAATGGATGATCCGATGGAGATTCACGATTTCACACGAATGGACCTTGGCGATGTATACGCGGAGGTACACCTACGTTATTATTACCAAAATATAACATAACATCGACACATTTAAAATGCTTGTGTGTAATTACATCACACATCATTGTTTACATTTGTGATAGAGCAGGGTGTGTTGATCGCCATTTGCGATATCTATATTACAAGCATAACAATAAGGATATCACTAGCTGGTCGTAGTAACCAAACAAGGATATCACTAGCTGGTCGTAGTAACCAAACAAGGATATCACTAGCTGGTCGTAGTAACCAAACGGATAATGGTCACGCAATATTCCGTGCATGTGAACCAGCGAATACTTTAGTGGTTATTTGTCGTTCCTACCCATGCACATGTGAAGACAATGGAGAATCTCCAGCAAATCAACACGCCTTGTCACTGAGTCGCGGCCATATTGGATCCATGCATCCAGTCCCGTTCCGTTTGTTTTAGTTCCACAGGTCAATGTTCTGGAGTAGCATTCCATTTATTCAAAAGCTCCATATATCGATTG
The DNA here is from genome assembly GCA_032622095.1 of Siphonodentalium dalli. Classification (NCBI taxonomy): domain Eukaryota; kingdom Metazoa; phylum Mollusca; class Scaphopoda; order Gadilida; family Siphonodentaliidae; genus Siphonodentalium; species Siphonodentalium dalli. The sequence continues at coordinate 264,364,761 of CP136063.1, forward strand.
CTAATCCAGAACTAGCTCTAATAACAAATAACGAACGGGGCTAGATGGAATCAATATGGCCGCGAATCAGTGACCAGGGTATAACCACGACACAAACTCATGTTTCGTTCACAGTCAGATTCAGCCGATCCTTTATTAATATAGGAATTTATCAAACAGCTGAGTAGAGTATACATCATTCATTATTATTGTGTCCCAGATCTGAAAATGTTCGGACGAATTGTCATAACATAATTACTGTCTACAGTAAGATTGACGTCTATAGTCCAGCCTTGATGGTTTACATCCTATTAAAGCGGCCTAACTCTGCATTGCAATTTGGGCACTAGTCTGGTTGTTGAAGGGTTGAACCCGGAAAAAAATCTTAACAAGCTGAATTTGGTGTCATTCGAAGCAGAATAGCCCCCTGGTGAACATATCCAAAATCCGCTAAAATCCGCTTTGGGGAATTTGTGTTATTCAAGATGGCGTCCAACATGGCCGCTTGAAAGTTGAAAATTTCGAGAATTCTATTGTTTGACACACATACTAGAACTATCAACCCGTGTTATAACCAACATTTCTTTTGTAGTGTATATAATATATTTCCAGGGCAAACTATGTTGTTTCCGAGTAAAAGACAAAAACATGGCGGCCAAAATGTCAGTCAAAATCGGAAAATATGTGTTTTTCTAATATTTTCCCACTAACTTTCCATATTATGAATCTATTGACTTTGAATCTCCCACCGAACGAAAGATAAATCTATTGAGGGGTTCAGATTGCTTTATAGTGATACAGCCACATTCAATCCAGTTCCTGATCAACAACCGTTTGCTCAAAATTCGTGCAAATCTCCCCACGACAATCCCCACAGGCAGTGACACACTTAAGTCCATTTTTCCGACAGGAACATTGATTTGTGCCACAAGGATTTCTTGACGACATTTTACAATTGCATCGAATGAATTTAAGAAGATTTTCTGGTGCTGGTTCTAGGTCAGTCATTGTTGGGATAAGTATTGACCCCTGCAGTTGCCATCCCCGATGTCTTGGTTCTAGATATATTTCCCCGAGATATGCCCAGATTAATATCTGTAAGTGAACCATAAGACTGTGGAAATAGGCTTCCCTCTCTGTAGGTGGCAATTTCTGAGGTTCGATAGCAGACCTGCCGGAGGAAATCATGGTCATGAACTTCGCGTATCTTAGATGGTCGAGGGACTCTCCATCCTTGCCTGAATACATTTTAACGAAAATCTTCGAACCTACCTCGCCTACCTGTTGGGCTGACGCAGCCCGATTGCTGATTTCTATCGAAAGATGTTGCAATTGAGCAGACGATTCTAATCGTTTCACCAAGCCTGTCTTTCCCTGTCCAAATATCGCCGATGTTTGTCACACCCACCCCAAGCATGCAAGAAAAGAATATGTTTAGTGACCAAATCACCGGCTTTGTGCACGATATCAGCAACATTCCACACCCACCGCTTGTGTGTGACTTTCGCATCTCAGACTTTAAATATATATTTGATAATGAGCCTTTCCAGTGATGTGGGAGTAAAACTAGAACATCTGTGTCATCAGCAACAACAACTACCTGTGATTTTGATGCTGATTCTATGGCAACTGAAACAATCATTGTGTCTGCGTCAGATGTACTGTTATGGACTGTGTGATGAGCGTCCCGTAGCGCCTTGCTGAGTAGATGTATAAACTGCTGCTTGTTCGTTTCGTTCGAAAGAAACACTTCTTGATTGTTGTGAACCTGCATAATATCGGTCAGATGGACATCAGCACAGGCTTTGCCCACTCTTCGCTGGTGTTCATGGTCCTTAATCGACGGTTCTTGCCCATAGCCATCGAAAACTATTGAGCACACACCATACTTGTTCTTAACATATCTTACATAATGTTCAACCACTTGTTTGTAGTTGCATTTCTTTGACCATTTAACTCGGTGGAGGAGAGCGCCACCATCGATGACAATAACTGCTTCCTTAGGCGATTGTATTACCTCGACACCATCAGTCAATGCATTTGCCAATTGAGCCTTGGTTGGTTTTCGTAGAGTATGTTCCTTGAACAGAGATGTTGGTACCACTGTCAGTTCATATTTGAAGTATTTGTCGATGTCTTCTTTTCGTTGAGCAATAGCTATTAGTCGTGAGAACAAAACAGTAGAATTAATATCGACTCGGTTGTTTTCGATTTTAACTCCAGGTGTTAAATAACTGAGCGTCCGAACCTGCTCTTTTCTCCTTATAGACGCATCGGCAACAACGACGTTATCTAACTTCTCTTGAATTTGTGAGCCAACCAACTCTGTCTCGTCGCAATTAATTTTGTCATCTGGACCTGCAATCAAACCAGATGAAAGGGAAATGAGCCGTGAGTCATTTGGGTCAAACGGCGCATGCCCATCGAACCATTCCTGGATACTGCATAAATCAGATTCGTCACGTCTGCCCCTAGATATGCTAAGGTCAACATGTTGTTTACTGGTCTTGTGTTTTGTGTTTGTCAAGTCTGTCATTGCGCCGTTTATTTGGGCACACCTGTGGTTGCTATAAACCCATTGCTGGCGTACCGATTCAGTTATTCCCCTTCCTCGCGTAAGGCCACCCTGACTTTTGATGGAACGCATCAAGACTTGCTCAATAACTAGGTCACATGACAGTCCTGCCCAAAACCTACTGCTTCTTCAGATAGTATGAACACCATCCTCTATAAAACATTTGTATAACCACGGATATTTCTTGGGTAGGTCAAACATCATTTGCAAATACAAGCGACAGTTCTTCGCATAGTGCACGTGCCCAGTGGCGGCAAACAAATTCAACATTTTTCCAACAACTACTAAATGGAGATTCCAATCTCCTGTTCTCTCAGCTCGAATAAAATCTTTCAACATTTCTATATACTCCATATACTGTAACCAAAGTTTGGATGTTCTGGATTTCTCGCCAATGTATGTCTTGTAATATAACATAAGTTCGTTCAATTTGAGCAGTTCTATTGAATCGGAAACAGCCGAAACTTGAATGCTTGAACACTTTTTCATACAGCTCATTTATCGCTTTCACTTCAGCCTGCCTAAGCTTCTCCCCTTCGAAACTGGCAGTACCAGTTGAAGTGATTCTTTCGATTGCCGATTCTTCGACATTTGATGTCGAAGGTACTTCGATATTTAACGTTGGAGGTACTTCAACATTTGATTTTGCAGATAATTCAGTATCTGATGTCGCGTTTGACCCCGCATCATCGGCTGTCGACTTGGAAATTTCATTTGAATCCTCAGAGTTCAATTCACCCAACAGCTTGTTAGTAAGGGCTCCGTCCACAAGGAAATGACCTCTGAGTGCTCGCGAGAATGCCTTCCCGGAAAGCATTGTGCCAACTACGTTTGAGCCATAAGCGTGTTCAATAGCCTCATCTAACCCGACCCATTCATCATGGTACCAATGCTACCCATGAAACTCATCACCAGATGGAAGCCGCCGAGTCTACAAACTATTCCAAGTGACTTGGCTTCAATTATCTCAATCGCTTTGAGCCAAAGTGGCTGGCCAAACGTCAAGCATGGAGTCACAATTCCCAACTGTGTCGCATGATTCTGAATATACATCAAAGTAGAAAATAAACAAGACTCATCTGATGGGTTGAGGTCTATTATCGGTAGAAAAAGAACTTCTGACTTGGCTGAAGGTTCTGAGCGATTTGAAGAAAAGATGTGTTCCATGAATCCGGACCAGTTCGGTCTATGCTTCATTGCTCGATTTGAAAGCCAACCGCAATGCCATAACAAAATCAGTGTTCAAACCTGGAGGTAGTGTGTATGGGTTTTGTAACTCAAGCATGGGTCGGTACTTTATTGTGGATAATCCCAGATTTGTAGGTTTCAAATAGTGTATGATAGGCAGTGTACACCCTTGCCTTCGATTAGTTCTTCAACCACAACACGTTTTTGACGAGTGATCACTTTTGATGTATGTGTAAGCAGTGTATCATCCTTCGGAGTTGATACTGCGATTATACCCATACCATGAAATGAACCTTTACCATCAATAGTAGCGATGTTGTGGTCGACGTTATCTGCTACCCACTGAGTAAAGGTACCTGGAAAATACTCCACTAGTGTACTCTCAATACTTTCAACCTGGATCACTGATTGCTTGTACCTGCTTACTTCGTCGTGAGTAATTGAAAACCACAATTTAGACAGTTCATCAACAAGCCACCTTGACCCGAACACGTGATCCATTTCAACCCCAATACCAAAAAGTGTAGGGGTGATAACAGACCGGGACCTCGCAGATTGCACGATACTGTGGCCAATGCTATTCTGTTTGATGTCAGATGGAACAAGTATCTCCAGAAACATTTGTAAATGGCGAGGAATCCATTTATTTCTGTTGTCAATATTCCCCATCTCCTCGCTGGTGGGGTAGGTTTTCTTATTATATTTCATTTCCCGCAACTTTGCCCTAATCATCATCGCAGCGGTCACAACAATTATGTCTGCTTCCTCCTCTATGTCATCTTTCTTATCCGCATACCACTTGTCATTTATCAAGTACTTGCCATATCTTTGAAGCAAATGACGTTGCTACGCCCTTCGACTTCGGCAAAAAATATATACTCCCCATACCGTTCTTCCAATTTCTGTTTAAGGCGTTTTATTGAATATGATTCTGACCCAATTGCTAGCTCTACCATTCGAGTATGTAACTCGGACAGAGTATACAGTTCTGTACCACCTCCAGACTCCACCCATGCACACAACGAATCAAATAAGCGTTGCATTTCGACACTTGGTGTTCTGCCCTGTGGTTTTCTCTCAGATGGTTCCTCATTTATTTCTCCTAAGAACATGGAGAAACAAGATGCATGATATACGGCTTCTGCAGCAACGAGATCAATGCAACTTAGAATGCGTTTCTGAACCTTCAATGCCCACGAATCATCTCTTATTCGGCAATGTTCTAAAACTATGTCTCTAATACGGAGAGTTGTTACTGTTCGCACTCGCCTTCTACCGGGATGACGAGGATCTGATATGGCACCCTTTCCACATATGAAACAGTCTTCTTTGAAATTAAATGGGTCTTGTTTAGACCTCATTTTCTTAGAGAGCGGAACCGTATCCATACACTCAGGATTGACACTGAAGGTTCGTTTCCTATATCAGTGAAATCACGCCTACAGTCTTTATGGACCAAGACCTTACCAATGGGTGTGGTTATTTGGTTATATGTGGTGATATCCTCGCTTATCAGAGAAATCAATCAAAGTCTCCAATCCTTTTGCCATAACTTGTACCAATGGCTTGTCCTTAAGTGTCCAGATTACATTGACACATGCTATGAAAGGATAAGACGCACATGTCCTCTTCAAAATTGCTGGCCCCTACATATGGGGTTGGTTCTGCCATCGCCAAACACGTACCAGACCAAACCAATGAGACTATAGTATGAGAATTAAAAAAACTCAACCAAGAACAATGCAGTTTCAGTGTACTATAAGCCTCCTGCGTATGTTGGCACCGTTAGGTTTCAACAGAAGGCGAAAAATAAACACAATGTCACACAAAAACCTATCAAAATAACTATAATAATAAATTATTTGCCACTACACGCTTGAAGAAACAATCGCTACGTTCTATTTGATAGTTGTATTGCATCATTACATAAATCATTGAATTTATCGCCTTGGACCATTAAAGAGCATTCAACATGAATCATTTCCCGATATGGTTAAAATAAAGAGCGTTAGTTTACACGTAGGCCCATCTCTTCGTCTTTCCACAATGTATCGTTACGATCAAGCAAGAATGATAAATTCGAGACTGACTCTTTGTAGTTTAATGAAGGCTACCAAAGAGCGTTTAATTAAACGGAATTTCATCATGATATAAGAAATACGTTTTACATTGTCCATATTTATGCAAATATATTATCTGATGGCGTGGCAATTATATAATCGTTCATTATATATACATAGATGTACTGAAAACAACTGTTATCTATATCACTTTGCACATATATAGAGTCCCGTGGTCACAATTACCTTTATAAATTACGTCAGACCCTCCCCTATTCAGGGCGCTGTAGAAAATTTTCCCCAAAGCGGATTTTAGCGGATTTTGGATATGTTATACACGAAGGTCTCCTCTTTCCAACTATACCAAATTTAGCTTGTTAAGAATTTTTTCCGGGTAGGTCCTATATTTCAGCTCCGACAGCCAGACTACACATGTGAAGAACGTCCTTGGTACAGTCCCACGCAAATGCACAGATGCCAACACTGGAAAAAAGAAAACATAATGGGAATTAATGTAACGACTGGCGAATTATATATTTTGGTACTGCTCTGAACACAAAAAGGCTGAACTTGCCAAATATTGATAACAAAATGAAACTGACTGGGAATTAGTGTAATGACCGACGACCAAGAATGATATTTTTTGTTATTAACACATAAACACACATATTTGCCATGAGCGAACTATTATGGACCTCTGCTGATATCACTAGAAACGTTCGAAATCCTTCTGCAATGTTATTAAGAGAGCTGGTATTCAGTTTTCACTGTATTAACAAAAAGTGAGTTTTTCTACAAAATCTCGGCTCCCACATAGTATCTTATGTATCTTAATTGTTCGCTAATTCTACCCCAACATTTGGGTGAATCATACTTTCTGGTTGTTGGGGACAAGATAAAATAAATTATATGTCAGAGTTGTAGTGTTAGTGTTCATTGCTTCATATTTGCTCAGTGCGCGTGAACAAATTATAGCTAGATATAATCAATATAAATGTATTATATGTTCCTATTCCATAATTCTCTCATTTTTAAACCAAAAATGTCACTTTTCCCCAGAATGAACACCATAAGATTAAATGCCGCCACAAAACTCACGTGAACATGACCATTGATGTCGTTTTTTTGAGTTTCAAACCAGAAATATGTTGACATGTTATTCATATACAGATAGGGTCCAGTCTGGACTAATTTTAATTCACAAAATTTTTGGTTTTAACACAAACTTGCGGCTTGCGCAGATTTAGCTCAGGTTGTGCTACGTTTCGTTATTCCTCACTACGAGCATGTTTGTGTAGGGAGCATCTTGAGTAGTTAACTTTTGACGTTATTAACCCCATTTTCACATGTAACCTAGTTACGAAACGGTTCATGTTACAAACTAGTTACGTCGATCGTTACGCTACTTAGACACGTATGACATTGAGACACCATAGGTGGGCTGTGATCAGTCTCATAAGGTCAGATGAGGTAAAATATCGTCACATACACTTAGGGACGTCAAACTTTCTTGTGGTCAGTCTAATAAGGTCAGATAAGTGCAAATAACGTTGATACACCACCGTAGGAACGTCAACTATGACATCAGACGTTCTTGTGGTCAGCTAATGGGGTCAATAACGTCAAAAGTTCCCTACTGAAGTCCATTAACTACTATCTTGGTAGTATACGACATGATATAATTCGTGGAAATAAGAAAGGTATATAAATAACGTGCATACATATTTGCCGAACAAAATCAATCAGCCAGATATTTTGGAAATATGAAAGTCAGATGCACGTATTATAGAAAAAAAACATACAAAGGTAGAACAGTATGCCAAGCACCTACATGTTAGGTTAGATTATGTCTTAACTTTAATGTTATATTAAAGTTAAGACCAAAGTTAAGGCCATTTTAAGTTACGACCTTATTCGCGAAACGCACTTATACATTGAAGTCCCAACTATGTCATAAGTTGACTTGATAAAACTGCGCCATGGACAACAGGCTGCGTGGGTATGTGAAAGAATTGTATCAGTTTTCGCTATTATGTTACGAAACAATACTTACAGGAGGCATACAAGACACGTGGCCGTCCCCGATTCATATCTGGTAGCCGAAACAACACCGGCTCCGCAGTTCTTGCATATGACTGAAACAGGTGTCTCTGGAAACTCTACCGGATATGCTCCTACAGCTACAGGCTGTGTAAACACGATCGGACCTGTTTGTTGTCCCCGAACAACTGGACCATAATCGTAAGCTAAAAAGGGCAAAAACAAATGTTCATACTCTAGCATCGTATTGCATACTCTACGATTATAAGATAAGTTCACGCAGAGAGCAAATGTGTGTGGACAATTCACGCGCAATCTTCACAGGAGCTTATACTGAAACACTTTTCCGTGCCATGTGGTCAATGAGGTGTGTCATATGACACATATAGCGACCCGGCAGCTCATTGTTTGATTTCAATTAGTGCAGATGTGCCATTTTACAAGCAATATGTGTCGCTCTGTGTCGCAAGTTTCTAAACAAAGTTACCAATATCTTTGTCAACGCACGGAGCATGTCGCTTTTCCGTGTTATGTGTTCTTTGCAAATATTAAATGATCCCAATACCCTCGAAATTGAAGTATTAACGTATTATGTCATGATATATGAACACATGTATGTCTTTGAATATGTTATTTCCGGAATTTTCAGGCCAAGGTTTATCGCTGTGTCATTTGACAGCAGGTGTGTAGCGCTGTGTAGGCTATATACCTTGTTGACACAATAAGTGAATCAACTCTGTGCCACTTGACACGTTTAAATATAAAATATAAAACGGTTTCTTGTTGCTCAACCCATATCAGTTCTGAACCTTTGTTTAAATTGGATGCCTTGTGTTTATGTAATATCTGTTCCCATTCCTTTTTTTTCACAATTATGTTCAATTCTATTTGTGCAGAATAAATATTGTTTGAACTTTCATAACGTTCAGGTTTGGTTGAGCAAATATATAACTCATCATTAATCACCCATAATACTCAGACCACAACATGAGCAGCATGATTGTGACTCTGGGTTATGTATGTGTGGGACCCCATTTTCCTATAGGTCTATGGCTCCATAGTATGGCAACGCCCCCTTTCCTATGCTTTGTATGTGTATATGGCCTCATAGTATGGCAACGCCCCCTTATTAATTATTATATATCGCTCCTTCCTTCCCACGTAATTTCTGGAACATTTTTTTTTTCTGGAAAATTCTGGAACATTTTTTTTGTTCTGGAACATTTTTATTGTTCTGGAACAATCTGGAACAATTTTTTGTTTCTGGAAAATTCTACAAATTTTTTTTTCTAGTAAAATCCATAATGTATTTGTGTAATAAAATTCATACTTGTCTACGGCCTCTTTAAAATTATATAACTGTAAAGTCCCAATGTTAATTTCACCTGGTACACACATTGGCTATCATAGCATCTATCTATTTACCGTTCTCCACGCATAGAATTTAGGCAGTTAAAATCATTTATCAAATCTCCTTAAAACACTTCGGCCTCTTTAACTTTTTTTACCTTTAATAACTAAAAAAACTTATTGATCTCACAGATTTATTAACTGTTCTGTACCTGGTAGAAAACACATTCCACGAGGCACGCTTTCTAACAATAACAGAGCATCATGGAATATATTCTATAATGGCTGGTTTACTCAATGCCACATGTGCACTAAGAACGCGATGCACTAAGTGTGTTTTCACCATGAATTTATCTGGTAATTTAAGCGTTCAAACACATTCAGCGTAACCGTAGATAATAACCGATCTAATGTGTAATTCATTCAATCTTATTATTCCGGGGGCCACATATCATTTGCACATATTGGGTAAGAAATTGTCTTTCTAAAAGGTTATGAAAAAGCCGACAAATTAAAACAATCTAGAATGTTGTAGAATTTTCCAGAACAATAAAAATGTTCCAGCATAACATCAAATTAGTGTGGCTGCAGGGCACAGAGCTCTCAAGCTAATAACACAACATGTAACCATTCTGGAACATTCTCCATACCGACGGGGATAAAGCGGTGAAACAGATTAATGAGATTATGCATACCACTAGGTGATAAAACATTTAAGCCTAATTGTTATTTATGTGTCATTTATAAACTATACTTGATCAAGACAACAACAACGAAATGCCTCTAACCAAATACCAAAAGGCAGTATTTCTGGAAGAAGTTAATACAAGAAAAGACATACTAATTGGAAAGTTTTCTCCATCGGTCACCAGAACAAAAAAAAGAACGTTGTGACTCATACGATTTGGCGGCTACTCGCCCCTTCCTATTCTGAACAGATGTAATGTGCCAGGCTCGCGTTCCCAAGACCACTATCGCCAATTCCCTGTTTATGAAATTTCCATTGATAACACATTTTCATAAGGGGCGCTACATCCCTGCGAATCAGATGGTTATATGCTCCAGTTTAAGGGTTTGAAAATCGATAATTTATGTTTGACACCCTATATAGACATTCTAGAAAAGTTCCTTAACGTTGTAACTTTCAATAAATAGGGTAATTTCAGTAGTTACAAGGAACACATACTGCTACCTCACATCCAAGCTGACACACCCTAAGGTTTGACAATTTCTAAATATAGGCCATTTCAATCCAAACTTTTGACCAAAGGAGGTAAATATGCAAATGTTGGTCTAAAACAAACACATACCCCCTAATAAATTGTTGGAAAAACAAAATAACAGAACAAGTTCAACCTATTGTTGTTGTAAAACTTCCAATTCATGTTGTTTCAGGTATCAAATTTCCAGCTGTTGAACATGTTGATAAAATGTTTGGGGCGAGAAACATAACCCAGCCCCCTTGTCGCGACGTCCCTGTGGGTTGTACTTGAGATTTCCAGCTGACAAAATATTTTCACGAGGGGGTGAATCGACCCCTTGTCGCCACGTCCCTGCGTTTCATAGATGGATATATTATCCGGGTTTAGGGTGCGAAAACTGAAAAATTATGTTTCATAGTACTCGAACATTCTTTGTGATTGGAGATATTTGTAAATACAAAGAACACGTACTATTTGTGATTTATGTTTGTAATCGTAGGTTCATAGTATTGGCGGGATCATAAATTGTTATTTCTTACAAACAATTTTAGATTCTTACAAAGAAAAAGTTTCATAGTATTTCGGCCTATATATGTAATTTTTTTCCGCGACCCCCCCCCCCCCCCCCCCTGCCATATGCAATTGTACTTGTACTTAGTACTCGGTCTAATAACATCACGCACAGCTAACTATCAGCACAAAAAAATCGTCGGCACCTCGTGTATGTTATACGACCCGATGTGCTTGGAGCAATTAGTAATAGGTGTGCATTGTGTAATAAGTGATCGAAAGCACATTCTTTATGTTATTTGTGATGGTTTACCCATGTTTGATGTGGCGACTTATTATGTTCCTTTCTCCACTGATCACCATATCGCTTCGTATTTTTGTTCACTTCCTTAGTTCGCGCTACCGACTCCTCTCTTCGGGGCGTAAGCTTCTAGTGCGTTGTAGACATGTAGATAGAGTTAACTGCCTAACAGGGTATGTATAAGTATAGACATAAAAACAAATTCAGGCCTGTCGAGTTGAGTCCCAGTATGGTTCGCAAGCGTCGTAAAATACGCATCCAGGTATGTATATATGTAAAAGTACTTGTTGCTCAAGTCCTACTAAAAAAACAAATACCCCTCCTTAGAATAACAATACTAACAAAAAGTATATAGGCCTACAGATGTGTGGGTGTGTATGCCTACGTCGGGCCATCTGCGATTTTCCTGACATAGGAGGTGATTACAAGATAAGATAAGATAAGATAAGATAAGCTACCAAATATTATAAACGAATCTTTGTTTTCTGTAAAAGTTATTGTTTTGAATTGACGTAATTGTTTAATAACGACAACAACAACATCAAAAACGACGTCGTCTGCTTTCCATTGCAAGTAAAAATGGCAACAATAATTACTGCGGAAGACAATTTAAGATTTGCTCAATTAGAAGCAAGACAATTTGACAAGCAAAACAAAAACACAAAAGAAACAACATAATTTGCACTGAAAAAAAATGTTCTGCAATGAAAATGGAATACATGAGAATACAGATTAAATTCCACTGGTCGATGGACTGTTTGTGAATGTGAGAATATTACTCCAAGTTTAAGCCTGCTCGTAATTCGGCATGGAATCAATAGGCCGCTAAAAATGAAGAGGAAAACTGGCCTCTTGACAAATGCAATCTTCATCCAAAGCTGTAATGCATTCAAGACGATGTTACAAAATATCGTTCTGTCGGGAAAGGACAAGTGAACCATAAGGCTATCGTTACATCTGGGGACATTACAACTCTATTTGACACCAGTAAACCATTCGGACTCGTAAACTAAACTATCTTTGAGATTGTGTTGTTCTTCTGCAGAAGGGATGGTGAAAATATCCGTGAACTGAAGCCAACTGATTTTTAAGTTAATTGTGATGAGGGTAGAAAGTATCTTACGCAAGTTACATCTGAACAAAAAACAAATATCAAGTCGATACTGCGATGGAGGCCGCTGGCAAGCCAACATGTCACATTGAGTCATTTGAAAGATATTTGAGTAAACTGAACAACCAACGTAGTGCGCCTTTCCAGCAACCAACAGATTCCTTTATTGATAGTGACGAGAGCAGGTACATGAGTGCACCTATGGGACACTACACCCTGGGGAATACGATGTCCAAATTCTCAAAGATGGCATGTTTGTCACAATTGTACACTAACCGCTACACCAGAGCAGCAAGACATACCGCAACTGTACCAATGCATATAACTCCACAGTGACTTATGATTTATTGCGTCGACGCTTCTGACAAACAGAAGTGTAGCATATCGAATGCTGTTGTTGACCAGCTATCTGCTGGTTCGAGTTCTGAGGGGAAACCAGTCAACAATGACCTGAGTAAAATTAACAATTCGTTGACTGCAGGTGGAAGTTTAGGACTAGCTTCATGTTGATGACATATTAAGTAGCTTCCAGCAAATTGTAATGCCACCAAAGTCTATGATAACGTACAACCCAACAATTTCTATTGGAGGTAGCTATGCAGTTTACATAACCAATGTTATTCCTGATCAGAGAAAACCCGAGCCAAAAGCGTTGATGTGCCTATTAAAGTGTTATTTATTATGAATCGTTAAATGTTCACCAGTTAAATACATGATCTGATTGTGAATTGCTTGACATTATGGGTCCCGGGACAGAATGAAGAACGTTCGATAAAATATCATAAATATTGCACGGCCTGTCGGTGACGATGCGAAAATAGTGGTCTTTGGTGGGGGAATAGTCCCCTCGCCTCCTGTCGCCTCCGGAACTATTCCTCCCCTCGAACCACTATCTTGGCAAATAGTAAAATTTATATAATAGATATAGTATAGTATATATTTAGAAATACATGGATAACATTCTATTAAGTCTAATGTAACCATGTATTTATTATTTTTGAATTGCTTATAATATTTAAATGGTAAAATTAATAAACATCAACATTTGAACCCATGCTCTTCTCAACTCTCTGTGAAATGGCTTCCTTTTAATGGTGTCCCCGACTCTACGTAGCCGATGTGGTTAGGTTGGAAACAAGATAATTTCACTCAGAGATAGAAGCTACCGCGGGTTCTAACACCCTCATGTGCGAAAATCGGGAATGATACTCTCCTCTGCAAGGTACATTTTCGCATCCCATCTACAACTAATTAAATCGCTGTGTTACTTTCCACTGACTTCGTTTGGAAATAAAACATAGCTGGTTGATTACCGGATGATACTTCCCCGGGGCAACGAGATATATGTCAGTTATATTGGAAGAACGACGTTAAATTTGTGATCAATCTGAACCTCCCCATTATCTATTGTATTGGAGTCCTTATGCATTTGTATCGTTTGTCTGCTCATATTACCTGGACATCATTCAGAATTAAAAGTATACAATTTTAAATGTAAATTTTGAATGGGAACTTCCGTTTAACCAGTATTAACAAATTCACGCCACACGGATATACGAATTGCTTAATGCACAGGAGCTACCCGGGTATTATACTTACCCGTACATACGTGACAAGCGTATCTCAGTGATATATACATTATGGGACTGAAAATCACGCAGGCATGTCACGGCATTGCCAGTTTTAGTGGAGGACGAAATCAGAACACGTACGGCTAATCTAACATTGATTGCAATGTCTGATAAACTGTCGTGCAGGTATTTTGAAACACAATTCTTTACGGGAATTGAAACGTTGGAATGTCGAACGTCACGCGGCTATTCGTTGTATGATGCTCCCGTTCAAATTGGAGACGCGTGGCTCGTTAGAACCACAACGCTATATCAATAGTTGCTAATGTATGTTGTTATGTCCGTTCCATAGAAATTAATAACGAAGAATCTCTATCGCTCAAAAGAGGCCTAACATGGGTAAACGGTTACGAGTAAATGGTACACACAGGTACATTTTCTAACGTGACGCCGTGCCCTTTAGGGACAGGATAAGGTTGGACGGACAACAAAATCAATAACATGCCTTTGTCGCCGATCGCTAACAAAACAAGGTATAATTAATGGATACTTTTGATTGACATCAATCGGATTAGGGCGTGCATGTCTTCGATATAATTTTAAATGAATTGCATATATACCCGACGAGATCATGCCTTATTGCAAACACTGTTATTCCCGGGTACTGTATATAATTGAGCTTCAGTTGTAGTTTGGTTTCACAATCCAGTTTAACCAGTTGTACGAATGTTTGTCGTCTTACGATGCTGTAAACGTGCAGGCCATTACGTTACTCGATACTGACATGATACACTTTCTCATAGAGTACTTACCGCACGTTACTAATAACCGGATCTGATTTTAACATTTGGATATGACATATGCACCATGCTGTTCATACCATATATAACTAAATACATGTACATTTTTTTTTTATTTAAAACATGTTTAGCACATAATTGTTGAACACGTTCTAAACCCATTTTCTCTCTCAATGAGTGATAATAATTTTAAACACTACGGATACACAGCGCTATTCGTAACAGACGTGTATCAGTTATAGTCATCCCAGAAGAATAATTACCACATATATGTAAACACGAATGCGCTTTGATGTTGGATAATGAACGCATCCAGATACGTGATGTGTGTCGGCCACATATTCAAAACCTTGTGCAACTACCTCTTTTAGATGTCAATACCGGACAATAAGCATTGACATTATTTGCTCGACATTAATGGTTTCCTTGTGCTCAAACTTTCGGAATAAGGAAACTCGGGAATTCAGAAAGAACCATATGGACACTTTTGGAATAAACAACCTTCGGAATAAAGGATATTGGGAACAAAACACCACAGGGATAATGTTCCTACGGAATAAAGACCCACCATTGTAATTATTCTTACCTGGTGGTTGGTCTGGTCCCGTGTAAGGACTCTGTTGCTGACTCTGGGGTGAACCATGATCGGGTCCCGTGTAGGTACTCTGTTGCTGACTCTGGGGTGAACCATGATCGGGTCCCGTGTAGGTACTCTGTGGCTGACTCTGGGGTGAACCATGATCGGGTCCCGTGTAGGTACTCTGTTGCTGACTCTGGGGTGAATCATGATATGGTCCCGTGTAGGTACTCTGTTGTTGACTCTGGGGTGAACCATGATCGGGTCCCGTGTAGGTACTCTGTTGCTGACTCTGGGGTGAATCATGATATGGTCCCGTGTAGGTACCCTGTTGCTGACTCTGGGGTGAATCATGATATGGTCCCGTGTTGGTACTCTGTTGTGAAGCCATCATGTAGTGTCAGTTAATGGAAGTCTTGACTTGCTCTCGAACTTTAGAAGGATAGAATAACGGTTGGTCTAACATATAGCATAAATCGGTCAGACATGTTCAAGTTGTCTTGCTGTTATCATACCGTGTTAGATGGTCCTGCTCATTTAACTACGTTGCTGGTTTGGTAAAATGATTATGTTAAGAAACATTACTTCTTGGATTGTCTTGTCATTTCGGAGCACTTTAGTGTAAACATACTTTATTATTCAAAATATATAGACATACAGTTCATATCAGTTTGTATACACAATAGTGAATCAATGGAGTTGGCATACAGCAGTAATATAGTATTAATGGGGTACTGTACACTACATTTATGAGAACATCTCCTTTTATACTCAATAGAATATATGCAACAAATGAATTACTTTTATCCACGGATTAGTGTAAAATAAAATTATCTTGAGTTTATTTAAAGGGAACCGCATTCAGACTGAAATAAGAAACTTAAATACCATTAAGAAATATAGCCCAACGTTCGGAAAGGAGTGTTCGGTAAAATGATTATGTTAAGAAACATTACTTCTTGGATTGTCTTGTCATTTCGGAGCACTTTAGTGTAAACATACTTTATTATTCAAAATATATAGACATACAGTTCATATCAGTTTGTATACACAATAGTGAATCAATGGAGTTGGCATACAGCAGTAATATAGTATTAATGGGGTACTGTACACTACATTTATGAGAACATCTCCTTTTATACTCAATAGAATATATGCAACAAATGAATTACTTTTATCCACGGATTAGTGTAAAATAAAATTATCTTGAGTTTATTTAAAGGGAACCGCATTCAGACTGAAATAAGAAACTTAAATACCATTAAGAAATATAGCCCAACGTTCGGAAAGGAGTGTTCGGTATGCTGGCGTGACATTCTATCCCACCAGCTGTGACGCGGGTTGACCCAATGGACGTTTCTACTTCATAAAATTGTGATATGGTTGTCAGTCTAAGGATATGTCCATGTCGGCCGATCAAACAGGACACAGTCATAATTCCAATAGCCATGGATCTTCTTTTTCTCACAGAGGGACCTGCACATTGAAGCAATAAATGACATTTGCTTTGCCGCGTGATATAAACGTCTATATACATATTGTACACCTCTGCATATTCTGGATATTTTGAAGATTCGTTCTTGCTTCATAAAACCGTTTCCTAACTTTCCAACAACCTCGCTAATATAAGTCGATCTACCGTGTCTGGGTTCTCGGTGATTCGCGCACGGTGTACTGCTTTATGTCCTCGATTTCTTCTGATATTTTATTGTCTTCATGTTCATCCACCGCAGCTTCACATATTCTGAGTAGTCTGGAGAATAGTTTTCAGAGTTGTAATTATCCAGGGATTCTGCAAAGTCACGACTGTCCCTCCCATTAGGTCGCCTGCCACGGGATACATGAGTCGCCAAGCCCATATGAAGAACATGTATGTGGGTACATCTGGCCGATATACGGTCTCTGAAGTTCCATCGAGACTTAGTGCTGACTCAATATATTTCCTGCGTCATCTTTCATCGTAATATGCAGGTATGGGTTACCGATAACAGCATCGGCATAAGCCGGGAATAAACCGTCTTTTGTTTTTTTTTCGAATCCGAACTGGTGTCACCTCTTAGACAGTGTGCCAAACAGTGGACTGTGAGAAAATTGTGCAGTTGAATTGGTAGTCGACATGGCGTCCGCAATTCGATGGTTTAAACGTGTTATTACCAATAACTATATTACAATAAAATTGACATTGGTAATTATTGGATGACCAGTGCGACATCATCTCCCATAATGATTAACCAATAATGCGCCAGGGTGAGCGATTAATCAGTTATCGATTAGGTCAGCATATGTATATAGTTTCTGGCTAGTAATAATTAATTTTTCAAATCGTTTTCGTTGAAATTTCACACCAGTTGGCATTATAATTTTTGGAACATGACAATAATTGTTGGTTTTGAAAGAATGTGCTGGTTATGATCTTGGAAATTTATAAAAGGTAACTTTTTTTCGAAGTCAAATAGATTGCAGGTACATCTCTCATGTAACAACTTACACCGTGTTAGAATGTCGTTCAGAACCATATAACATATCCCAGTTTATCGATTCTTATCTGAAACAAATCGCCACCCGACATCCGAATTATTTGGAAGATACAGAGGATGTTCTTATTAAACTATCGAAAATTCCTTCGTCTGAATACATAATTACTATTGATGTCCGCTCTATGTGTACCGATATATGAATCACAAAGGGTTTGGTATCCATTACAAGGGCATTCGAGTATTACTCAGGTTATAACATGAAATTGTGAGTCCGCATTGCAGAGTCGGTTCAGCCAGCCTGTACTACAATCACTGCACATCCATACGAACACAATTTCTGGTGATAAACACCGATGCAGAATAACGAGGTGACACAGAACCAACAATAACATTTTACATTTAGCAGCGCATACAGCAACAACACACATCGGGTTTACGCTGTTGGTTAGCGTCTCAATAAAACTTATTAATCGCTTACCTGTCTGGCAATAGATCCAGTGACGATTATGTTGTTTTTCCTGTATGTTTTCAAAGTGCAATACACCCAGTTACCTTACGTTTACAAGAAACAGACTAGGATCGCACTATAACATTCGATTATGACGCATGGGTGCATGGATAAATAGTCTAACACACAACACCAGCTCAGGTGAATTAACAAAATACGTTTAGTAATGTTAGATTGCGAATATGCAAACTCTTAGGTGAAAAACTTCCTGGTTGTATGCTTCGTTGAATCCATTTGTATATAGGCCATACCAAGAACGAATGTGTAATGTCCTTGTTGGGCAATGTTAGGCTTACGTAATTTGAAATAAGGATTAACTGTCATGTGGACTGTTTTTATGGAGATGTAACCGTGAGGTAAGTGGTCATAATAACTTGTGTAAAACCCGAAGGGTTTTACATACAAGTTATGACCCTTACCTCACGGTTACATCTCCATAAAAACAGTCCACATGACAGTTAATCCTTATATTTATATACATTTAGCGAAAAGGCCACTTTTGTAAATGTATTTAAATCGAAAAGTGTATCGTGACAAAACCTGCCCAAAATATCCCATAGCACCCTTGGCAAAAGTTAGCAGGAACAATTGAAACCCGATGATTTATTAAGTCAATCCTGCGCGAATCCAAATGCGCCCAAAACAATACGCGTTCGTCTTTCCAAACCCAAATGACGTATCGATGTTGTTATGAGCTTGCAGTTATGAGCTGTTGCGCATTCACCGAGAAATAATTGCAACTATCCACGTGGGTGCCGACCAATCGGAATGCTGGATTTAGTGATGACAACACTTAGTATGTAAATATTTAAAGATAACACTTTCACGTCCCTGGTGTGAGGCGGTGGACATATGTCCACCACCCCACTGCGACTGTTAAGGACCTCCTAATATGGCATACCGTTTGCCGTGATGTATGTCCCGCGTATGGTAGTGTATGGGTCCTGGTGGTATTAACGGAACTGGTTCACTTGGGGCAGCAATGTGCGGGTACGACTTAGCTCATGTGTAACTTTGATTTGACCTTGATTTGATCATTTTCAAGGTCAGGTCGGGGTCACAATTTAATCCGTCCATGACACTTCCCGTAGGTAGCAAGTTTGAGCTCAATGGGATTCGAGTCTATAAAGGACACGCACATATCGATCATTTGTGGGTACCCGTTTGAAGATCAATGTCACCTCGCGCGGAAAAACTGACCCGAAAAAAATCTCCCCCGTTCCTTGGAACCCCTAATTACGAAATTAAGTACGAAATTTCGTCTCGAGACTGTCAATGGAGCCGTATTTATACTCGTCGTGTATATAGACGCTCTTTATCAGCGACACTGTGGATACGAACGCTCTTTAACTATCAACGCGATTAACCCCACAGTGCCGTTTTTGTGACTGGGTGTGGAGAATGGGTGCTGGGAGCTTCTCCAAAACGCGCGACGATCATTCCCGTGTGTTTTTACCCTTAGATGGAAAGTTTGAGCCCAATCGGTCCAGCCGTTTTCGAGTCTATAAAGGACAAATATACACATATATTTACGGAAGTCTCAAAATATATAGTAGACTAGCAGGTTAGCCCGCCACTGGCGGCATTCGTCCCATGGCTTTGTTTCAGAAACATGACATTTTTGAATATGAATTTAATGTTTTTTAAATTTAATATATTTTGTTTCTGAATTGTTTTTTTATTGTTAATTTTTTTTAATTTTAAATTGTTTTAATTAAATTGTAAATTGTTTTAATTTATTTTTTTGTTTCTGGCGGAAAAATTTACCCGTAGAAATCCCCCCTTCCTAGGAAAGACAGACAACGCATTCTTTGTTTCGTCAAATCTCTCTACGATAACATTGCATTGAATTTAAAACAAACGCTTCCCGTCGGGAAATCTGTCTGCATAATATTTTGAGTCTGCCGTACCCGTCGTAATGTCGTGAAATCTCTCTGCATAATAGATAACATTGCATTGAATCTGTTGTTGGCATTCAGGGCTTCGGGTCGTTGTTGTTGGCATCACGGCTCCCCGAAAACTCTCACATTGCCGAAAACGTGTATTTAGTAATATCATTGTTGTTGATATTTACGGCTTCGGGGCTATTTTCTTATTTAGCAAGTTTGAGCTCAATCGGTTCGAGTCTATAAAGGACACACTCATATATATGACACTTCCCGTGGGTAGTAAGTTTGAGCTCAATCGGTATTCCCTGGAATTTCCCGTAGATTGGCAGATTCCAGTAGCTTTATAACGGTATATCTGGGGAGAAATCTGATGCTATCGTGATTATCTGGGATGATTTCGGTATATAACTATATACTGTAAAAACAAAGCGCGCCATCCGTGCTCGCAGGGTTGGTCAGAAACAAATGTTTTTTAAATTTAATGTATGTTCCGTATATCTCTCTGCAGATGCAAATAACGTTGAATGGCAAACAGACGCTCTTTATAGAGATGCGTCAAAAACAAACGCTCATTAAATAATCACTTGATTAACCCACGCCGTGCGGCTTGTCCGAAACATGACATTTTTTTAATATTTTTTTTTAATTTTTAGCTCCACGCGTTTCAATAAGAAAAATTTGTACCCGGTAGCTCCACCCGTGTCCGAGATCTCGTCTGCGCATGCGCTGCACGGGCGTCGCACGGGCTCGGCGACCAGATAAAATTTGTACCCGGCGCAAGATACATTCACATACAAATTTCAAGTCGATAGCTCCACCCGTTTCCGATATCTCGTCTGCGCATGCGCTGCACGGGCGTCGCACGGGCTCGCCAATACGACAGCGACGACCACCTGGTCAAACTACACTCACGTACCAAGTTTCGTCCCGATCGGTCGAGGTGTTGGTATCTGATGCAAAAGACGAAATTGTGAGTGTTGGTCAATAGTCCCCGCCGTGAACCTCATCGTCGCAAAGAGCGGACAGTCAATTAACCCCGTTGTGAACCTCAATCACCAACGCGACGTAAACATTTGTTGCGTTCTAAAAATAGGAAAGCATTTTCTCTCTGCATAATTCTGCAGATGCTAATAACGTTGCTCCCCGTAGGTAGCAATATCGTTGTTGTTGATATTTACGGCTTGGGGGCTATTTTCTTATTTAGCAAGTTTGAGCTCAATCGGTTCGAGTCTATAAAGGACACACTCATATATTTGACACTTCCCGTGGGTAGCAAGTTTGAGCTCAATCGGCATTCCCTGGAATTTCCCGTAGATTGGCAGATTCCAGTAGCTTTTTATAACGGTATATCTGGGGAGAAATCTGATGCTATATTCGTGATTATCTGGGATAATTTCGATATATAACTATATACTGTAAAAACAAAGCGCGCCATCCGTGCTCGCAGGGTTGGTCAGAAACAAATGTTTTTTGAATTTAATGTATGTTCCGTATATCTCTCTGCAGATGCAAATAGCGTTGAATGGCAAACAGACGCTCTTTATAGAGATGCGTCAAAAACAAACGCTCATTAAATAATCACTTGATTAACCCACGCCGTGCCTTTGCGGTGATTTGAGATTGGAGAACGGGTGCTCTGAGCTTTTCTAAACTGCGACCACGGTCGTGTCGGTGGGATTTGACACTTACATAGGAAGTTTGAGCTCAATCTGTACACGCGTTTTGGATTCTATGAAGTACACACACACATATATACGAAGTCTCAAAATATATAGTATAGACTAGCAGGTTAGCCCGCAACTGGCGTGCTTGGTCAGAAACATGACAATGTTTTATGTTTTGTTTGTGTTTTTCAATGAGTTAATATTGGGGTTTTCAATATTTTACCCGATTTTACCTTGAATTGATCATTTTTAAGGTCAAGGTCATGTCGGGGTCACAATATATAATTGGTGGGTACCCGTTTGAAGGTTAAGACTGACCCGATGAAAAATTCCCCCGTTCCTAGGAACGACAGACATAAGAATGTTTCACACAATGCGACGTCGACGATCACCGTGTGTTTTTACACTTATATACGAAGTTTGAGCTCACCTAGGGCGGAAAAACTTACCCGATCCGCGTTCTTAGGTACACAACACGCTCCGCGTTCCTGGGAACACAACACGCTCATGTCTATACACGCCCAGACACAGAAGAGGTATGATTTTTTTTAACCTGCCCATGGCCATTGAGCAGCCCCTGACAGAGGTTGTCCATCCTTACGAGATGGTCAATAGTCCCCGCAAAGTTAATCCCTCGTGAACCCCATCCTCGCAAAGAGCGGACAGTCAATTAATCCCGTCGTGAACGCCATCACCAACGCGACGTAATTTTGTTTGGTATCATGTGTTGCGTTCTAAAAATAGGAAAGCACGTTTTTCCCGTATATCTCTCTGCACGTTGCGTTTGCGTAAATACGAAATTGTGAGTGTGGGTTTGTAACCGGGATTTCTGAGAAGCATTATGCCTATATCCACACTAACTACCCCCCACTAAGCCTTGACCTAAGTGTCATACATACTATAACAATGATGTTGTAAGAGTACTATGGCATCCAATAAATATCCCCGCATAGGAAACCACTCAAAATTATTGTTCCCGTTTTTCTCTCTGCAGATGCTAATAACGTTGAATGGTAAACAGACGCTCTTTATAGCGATGCGTCAAAAACAAACGCTCATTAAATTATCACTTGATTAATCACCGCAGTGACGTTTTTTGTGACTGAGATTGGAGAACGGGTGCTCTGAGCATCTCCAAAACGCCACCACGGAGGTGTCGGTGGGATTTTACACTTACATAGGAAGTTTGAGCTCAATATGTACACGCGTTTTCGATTCTATGAAGTACATACAGAAGTCACAAAATATATAGCATAGACTAGCAGGTTAGCCCGCCACCGGCGGCGTTTGTCCGAAACATGACATTTTTAAAATTATTTTGTTGGTCAGAAACATGACATTTAATATATTTTTTTTCTGAATTTTACTTTTTTCTTTGAAATTGTTTAATTAAATTTTTTTTTTCTATATTTTTTTTCTGATTTTTTTTGCTTTTTTTATTTTAAATTGTTTAATTATTTTTTTTTTTCTGGCGGAAAAATTTACCCGATGAAATCCCCCCTTCCTAGGAACGACAGACAACGCATTTTTTTTTTAACCTGCCCGTACCCGTCCTAATCTCGTGAAATCTCTCTGCATAATATTTCGAGCGATAACATTGCATTTAATTGAAAACAAACACTTTCCCGTCGTGAAACAAACGCTTCCCGTCGGGAAATCTCTCTGCATAATATTTCGAGTCTGCCGTACCCGTCCTAATGTCGGTGCTCTGAGCTTCTCCAAAACGCGACCATGGCGGTGTCCGTGGGGTTTTACACTTATATACGAAATCTGAGCTCGATCCGTCAACGTGTTTTCGATTCTATGAAGTACACATATACACACACACACACATATACAC
Source organism: Siphonodentalium dalli (assembly GCA_032622095.1). Taxonomy (NCBI): domain Eukaryota; kingdom Metazoa; phylum Mollusca; class Scaphopoda; order Gadilida; family Siphonodentaliidae; genus Siphonodentalium; species Siphonodentalium dalli. The sequence continues at coordinate 264,388,403 of CP136063.1, forward strand.
ACATATATATATATATACGTAGTTCTCAAATTATATAGTAGACTAGCAAGTTAGCCCGCCACTGGCGGCGTTCGTCAGAAACATGACAATTTGAACATTTTTTAATTAAATTTTTTTGTTCAATGAGTTAATATTAATTTTTTGTTTATAACATGAGTTAATTGTGCATTTTTAATTTACTGAATTTTTTAATTAATTTATTTGATTAATTTTTTACATAAGCATCACACAACACGCAGTACCCGTCCCTAAAAGAGGTATGATTTAAGGTACATCGGGCGGAAAAACTGACCCGATGAAAATTTCCCCCGTGCCTAGGAACGACATAAGAATCACGCATTTTGTTCTACACAACACGCAGTACCCGTCGCTAAAAGAGGTATGATTGAAAATTTCCCCCGTTCCTAGGAACGACAGACATTAATTCTGCCTTTTTAATCGAGATAAATGCATTTCGCGTTTTGTGTCCGTAGTTTCGTACGCATGGTTAACCGTTTAGCAACGTCGATGGCAATAAAGAGCGTTGGTCGGTTAACGACTCCAAATACGGTCAAAATAATTATCGTTGATGCCTTAACCCCCGAAGTGTCGTTTGCGGTAATTTTGATGATTGGGAGTGGAGAATGAGTGCTCAGAGCTTGTCCAAAATGCGACGTCGACGATCCCTGTGGGTTTCTACCCTTATATACGAAATTTGAGCTCGATCCGACCAGCCGTTTTCGATTCTATGAAGTACACACATATATATATATACATATATACGTAGTTCTCAAAATATATAGTAGACTAGCAGGTTAGCCCGCCACCGGCGGCGTTTGTCCGAAACATGATATTTTAATATTATTTTAATGTTTTTTAAATGTAATATATTTTTTTTCTGAATTTTTTCCGAAACATAACAGAACCATGACATTTTTTTAATTATTTTGTTTTTATTTATATATTTTTTAAATTTTAACAAGACATTTTAATATTATTTTAATGTTTTTTAAATGTAATATATTTGTTTTCTGAATTTTTTCCGAAACTTAACAGAAAGATGACATTTTTTAAATTATTTTGTTTTTATTTATATATATTTTAAATTTTAATATTAATTTAATGATTTTAAATTTAATTTATGTATTTTTTAAATTTTTTAAAAATTTAATTTTTTTTTTTATTGTTAAAATTTTTTTGTTCCTGGCGGAAAATTCCGATGAATCCCCCTTCCTAGGAACGACTTTCAATGAGTTCATTCATGGTATCCGTCCTAAACATTTCGAGCGATAACGTTTTGTTGAATCCCGTCGTGAAATCTCTCTGCATAATATTTCGAGCTATTTCGAGCGGGTCAATGAAATCCCCCTTCATAGGAACGACTTTCAATGAGTTAATTCATGGTACCCGTCCTAAACATTTCGAGCGATAACGTTTTGTTGAATCCCGTAACGTTTTGTTGAATTGTAAACATGTCCCCCGTTCCTAGGAACGACAGCAATCTCTCTGCATAATATTTCGAGCTATTTCGAGCGATAACGTTCACGCTTGATGTCGAATCCGGTATTGCATTGAAAACAAACGCTTCTCTCTCTGCATAATATTTCGAGCGATAACATTGCATTGAATTGCCCGTCATACAGATAAGTAGATAGCGAAAACGACGCTCTTTATATAGACACTGCGGAAAACTAACGCTCTTTATATATCAACGCTATTAACTCCGAAGTGCCGATTGCGATACGAAATTGTGAGTGTTGGTTTGTAACCGGGATTTCTGAGAAGCATTATGCCTATAACTACCCCCATAAGCCCTGACCTAAGTGTCATACATACTATAACAACGATGTTGTAAGAGTATGGCATCCAATAAATCTCCCCGCATAGGAAATGCACTCAATTTTCCCGTATAACTCTGCAGATGCTAATAACGTTGAATGGTAAACAAAACGCTCTTTATATCGATGCGTCAAAAACAAGTGCTCATTAAATTATGACTTGATTAACCCCCGCCGTGCCTTTGCGGTGATTTGGGAGTGGATTAATGGTGCTATGAGCTTCTCTAAAACGCGACCACGGCGGTGTCGGTGGGATTTTACACTTACATACGAAATTTGAGCTCAATCTGTAAACGCGTTTTGGATTCTATGAAGTACACACATATATACATATATATATACGGAGTTTTCAAAATATATAGTATAGACTAGCAGGTTAGCCCGCCACTGGCGGCATTCGTCCCATGGCTTTGTTCGAAAAAGCAATTGCAACAGGTTCCGAGACACTTGTGCTGCATTTGCACCAAATTTCGGCAATAGTCCGAAACGTGACAATTTTAAATTTAATTTTGTGTTTTTCAATGAGTTAATTTTTTTGTTTTTCAAGGAGTTAATTGTGCCTTTTTAATTTTTTTTCAATGAACCCGTCCATGTCACTTCCCGTATTTAGCAAGTTTGAGCTCAATCGGTTCGAGTCTATAAAGGACACACACATATATATGACACTTCCCGTAGGTAGCAATTTTGAGCTCAATCGGCATTCCCTGTAATTTTCCAGTCAATATTTAGCAAGTTTGAGCTCAATCGGTTCGAGTCTATAAAGGACACACTCATATATATGACACTTCCCGTAGGTAGCAAGTTTGAACTCAATCGGCATTCCCTGGAATTTCCCAGTCACCAACGCGGCGTAATTTTGGTACATATATAGAGACCAATTGTCCATCGGCTGTCATGTGTAGTAAAGATGTCTTATAAGCCGACATTGCCGCGGGGATGCCCGTTTCTACACGCGTTTTCGATTCTATGAAGTACCCACATATATACACACATGTATCCGATCGGTCGAGGTGTTGGTATCTGATGCAAAAGACGAAATTGTTAGTGTTGGTCAATAGTCCCCGTGGTGAACCCCAACGCGACGTAAACATGTGTTGCGTTCTTAAAATAGGAAAGCACTTTCTCTCTGCTTTCGAGCGATAACGTTTGCGTAAATACGAAATTGTGAGTGTTGGTTTGTAACCGGGATTTCTGAGAAGCATTATGCCTATAACTACCCCCCCCCCCCCCTAAGCCCTGACCTAAGTGTCATACATACTATAACAATGATGTTGTAAGAGTTCTTCATCCAATAAATCTCCCCGCATAGGAAATGCAGTCAATGTTACCGTATAACTCTGCAGATGCGAATAACGTTGAATGGGAAACAGACGCTCTTTATAGAGATGCGTCAAAAACAAGCGCTCATTAAATAATCACTTGATTAACCCCCGCCGTGCCTTTGCGGTGATTTGAGATTGGAGAACGGGTGCTCTGAGCTTCTCTAAACCGCGACCACGGTCGTGTCGGTGGTATTTGACACTTACATAGGAAGTTTGAGCTCAATCTTTACACGCGTTTTGGATTCTATGAAGTACCCACACACATATATACGAAGTCTCAAAATATATAGTATAGAAGATAGACTAGCCGATGAGCCCGACATTGTCCGGGCTATTCAAAAACCAAATTTCAAGTCGATAGCTCCACCCGTTTCCGAGATCTGGTCTGCGCATGCGCGAAGCTGGCGTCGCACGGACTCGGCGACCCGATAAAATTCGTATCCGGGGCAAGATACATTCGCATACCAAATTTCAAGTCGCTCCACCCGTTTCCTAGATCTCGTCTGCGCATGCGCGAAGCTGGCGTCGCACGAGCTCGGCGACCCGATAAAATTCGTATCCGGAGCAAGATACATTCACATAGCAAATTTCAAGTCGATAGCTCCACCCGTTTCCGAGATCTCGTCTGCGCATGCGCGAATCTGGCGTCGCACGGGCTCGGCGACCCGATGAAATTCGTATCCGGGGCAAGATACATTCACATACCAAATTTCAAGTCGATAGCTTCACCCGTTTCCGAGATCTCGTCTGCGCATGCGCGAAGCGGCGCCGCACGGGCTAGCCAATACGACAAGGTCGACCGCCTGGTCAAACTACACACACGTACCAAGTTTCGTCCCGATCGGTCGAGAATCGTAGATTTGTATTAATGACAGACAAACATACAGACAAACAAACAGACAGAGGTCTTCAAAATATATATGAGACTAGCAGGTTAGCCCGCCACTGGCGGCATTCGTCCCATGGCTTTGTTCGAAAAAGCAATTGCAACAGGTTCCGATACACTTGTGCTGCATTTGCAGCAAATTTCGGCAGTAGTCAGAAACATGACAATTTTAATTTAATTTTTTGTTTTTCAATGAGTTAATTATTTTGTTTTTCAATCAGTTAATTGTGCTTTTTTAATTTTTTAATTTAATTTTTTGATTTTAAATTTTACCCGATTTTGTTTTGTTTTTCAAGGAGTTAATTGTGCCTTTTTAATTTTGTTTTTCAATTTTACCAGATTTTTTTTTGTTTTTCAATGAACCCGTCCATGACACTTCCCGTATTTAGCAAGTTTGAGCTCAATCGGTTCGAGTCTATAAAGGACACACACATATATATATGACACTTCCCGTAGGTAGCAAGTTTGAGCTCAATCGGCATTGCCTGGAATTTCGCAGTGGGGATGCCCGTTCCTACACGCGTTTTCGATTCTATGAAGTACCCACATATATACACACATATTAATAGTAGATTGGCAGATTCCAGTAGCTTTATAACGGTATATCTGGGGAGAAATCTGATGCTATATTATCTGGGATGATTTCGGTATATACCAAAGGTATATACTATAAAAACAAAGCGCGCCATCCGTGCTCGCAGGGAATAAATTTCGAGCGATAACGTTTGCGTTCCCGTATAACTATGCAGATGCTAATAACGTTGAATGGGAAACAGACGCTCTTTATAGAGATGCGTCAACAACAAACGCTCATTAAATAATCACTTGATTAACCCACGCCGTGCCTTTGCGGTGATTTGAGATTGGAGAACGGGTGCTCTGAGCTTCTCTAAACCGCGACCACGGTCGTGTTGGTGGGATTTGACACTTACATAGGAAGTTTGAGCTCAATATGTACACGCGTTTTGGATTCTATGAAGTACCCACACACACACACACACACACACATATATACGAAGTCTCAAAATATATAGTATAGACTAGCAGGTTAGCCCGCCGCTGGCGGCGTTCGTCAGAAACATGACAATTTTTAATTTTTGTAATTAATTTTTTTAGTTAATTTTATAATTAAATTTTTTTTTTCAATGAGTTAATATTCATTTTTTGTTTATAACATGAGTTAATTGTGCATTTTTCCCGATTTTGACCTTGAATTGATCATTTTCAAGGTCAAGGTCAGGTCGGGGTCACAATTTAACCATCCATGACACTTCCCGTAGGTAGCAAGTTTGAGCTCAATCATTTCGAGTCTATAAAGGACACACACATATATATAATTTGTGGGTACACGTTTCAAGACGAAGAAGACATAAGAATCACACAACACTCAGTAACCGTCCCTAAAATAGGTATGATTTAAGGTACATCGGACGGAAAACTGACCCGATGAAAATTTCCCCCGTTCCTAGGAACGACAGACATAAGAATCACACAACACGCATTTTTGTTTCACACAACACGCAGTACCCCTTCCTAAAAGGTGTATGATTGAAAAATTTTCCCGTTCCTAGGAACGACACACATAAGAATCACACAACACGCATGTTTTGTTTTCCGATGAGTTAATTCTGCCTTTTTAATAAAGATAAATGCATTTCGCATTTTTCGTCCGTAGTTTCGTAGGCACATGTGAGCGTTTAGCAACGCCGATGACAATAAAGAGCGTTGGTCGGTTAACAACTCCAAATATGGTCAATATAAAGGTCGTGACTGCCTTAACTCCCGATGTGCCGTTTGCGGTGATTTTGATGATTGGGAGTGGAGAATGAGTGCTCAGAGCTTGTCCAAAATGAGACGTTGACCATTCCCGTGGGTTTTTACCCGTAGATAGGAAATTTGAGCTCGATCCGACCAGCCGTTTTCGATTCTATGAAGTTCCCACACACACACACATATATGTACGGAGTTCTCAAATTATATAGTAGACTAGCAGGTTAGCCCGCCACTGGCGGCGTTCGTCAGAAACATGACAATTTTTAATGTTTTTAATTAATTTTTTCTCAATGAGTTAATATGAATTTTTTGTTTATAACATGAGTTAATTGTGCATTTTTAATTTACCGGATTTTTTAATTAATTGTTTAATTTAATTTTGTGTTTTTAAATATTTTTACCCATGAATTTTTAATTTACTGGATTTTTAAATTTTTTTAATTAAAATTTTGGTTTTTCAATATTTTACCCGATTAAACCTTATTTTACCCGATTACGGTGAAGAAGACATAAGAATCACTAAACACGCAGTACCCGTCCCTAAAAGAGGTATGATTTAAGGTACATCGGGCGGAAAAATTGACCCGATGAAAAATTCCCCCGTGCCTAGGAACGACAGACATAAGAATCACACAACACGAATTTTTTGTTTTCACACAACACGCCCCTAAAAGAGGTATGATTGAAAAATTTTCCCCCGTTCCTAGGAACGACAGACCGTAATCACACAGCACGTTAATTCTGCCTTTTTAATCGAGATAAATGTATTTCGCGTTTTGCGTCCGTAGTTTCGTACGCATAGTTAACCGTTTAGCAACGTCGATGGAAATAAAGAGCGTTAGTCGGTTAACGACTCCAAATACGGACAATATAAAGATCGTTGATGCCTTAACCCCCGAAGTGTCGCTTGTGGTGATTTTGATGATTGGGAGTGGAGAATGAGTGCTCAGAGCTTGTCCAAAACGTGACGTCGACGATCCCCGTGGGTTTTTACACTTATATACGAAATTTGAGCTCGATGTGTGCAGTCGTTTTCGATTCTATAAAGTACACACATATATATATATAAGGAAGTCTCAAAATATATAGTATAGCCGATGAGCCCGACGTTGTCCGGGCTATTCAAAAACCAAATTTCAAGTCGATAGCTCCACCCGTTGTCGAGATCTCGTCTGCGCATGCGCGAAGCTGGCGTCGCACGGGCTCGGCGACCCGATAAAATTCGTATCCGGGGCAAGATACATTCACATACCAAATTTCAAGTCGATAGCTCCACCCGTTTCCGAGATCTCGTCTGCGCATGCGCGAAGCGGGCGCCACACGGGCTCGCCAATACGACAACGTTCACCGCCTGGTCAAACTACACACACGTACCAAGTTTCGTCCCGATCGGTCGAGAATCGTAGATTTGTATAAATGACAGACAGACAGACAGACAGACAAACAAACATACATACAGACAGAGGTCTTCAAAATATATATGAGATAGATGATGTCTAATCTAGTGATGTGAAATCGGTGTACCGACGGAGACCACATATCAAGTGCAATCTTGTCTGGATTCAGACCCACAAAGTCAAAATGATGTAAATGACGTCATGGACCATGTCATGACGTCTTCGCTGGTTTTCGTTCAGCCAACCAACGAAATTGGTCAAAATGAAACTAATTTAAAAAGATCTAAATTGCATAGAAATTCTTCGGAAACGGTGAAGTTGCCAATATTATATTCATACTGTTGGTCAACTCCCGATTCCGTGCTTTAACAATTTATGTGGACGATCAGAGGGGATAACAATCCGAGAGAAATGCATGACCGGACGTCACGTGATTTATCGCGCGTCGAAATTCGTGGTTGCTATGATTCCTGGTAGTGTTACGGGAGCTGTGTCACGTGGGGCAGCGATATGCTGGTACGTGTCGCATTGACCGTGCATTGCTTGATGACGGCTCAATCATTCGAACAATGGTGTTTGCTCATTTGCATACGTATTTAATTTGCAATTGAAATGTGTTGTGCGTATTTAGTGTTGCGAAGTAAATTCGTTTTTATTGTGTCAGGTTCCTATTGGGTCTTCTTACGTGAGCACCGTGGACCACATTATAGTATTTGTTGAGACTCAAATTTGATTGAAAGTGTTTCAGATTAAATGTATGTTCTATGTTGTATTATATTTCTGACGTTTTCAGTTTTGTTTTTTAATGTTCATGTATGTTCGTTTTGTCTCTCGAATTTCTTTGAATATCGTCTCGATGATTGTTGTGTGAACATGGTACGCTTCACGCCTGTCTCGCGTGGGTTAATACCACGAGGTTGGTACATGTACATATATATAACTATGCAACGGCTATAAACGGGTCACATCTTCAGCTATGTACCAATCTTCGGTACTGTTATTCGAGTTTTATATAATATGCCTCTGTACAATGATGGATATATTTAACATGAAACGGCTGAATTGTGGTCTCTGGTCTAGACCACCCTAATAATCACGGTATTCCAAGTCAGGACGTGGTCTCGGAAAACCACCTGGTCCCAAGCTGGGATTGACGGATTATTTTACAATCAACGACAATCAACGACAATCTATGGACAAAAGCATGCTGCGCACTGGATCACATATATATAACTATGTAACGGCTATAAACGGGTCACAGCTTCAGCTATGCACAAATCTTCGGTACTATTATTCGAGTTTTATATAATATGCCTCTATACAATGATGGATATATTTATCATGAATCCCTAAGTGCTTGGACAGTTAAAGAGGTTATCGCTGGGTAACTATGTCGTGTATCGGTGCGACGAAGTGGCACATATCGTCGCGTCAAAACGAAAGTGTTTTGTCTCCATATTTTAATTTTTGTGGGAAATCGACTTTAAAGTTTTTACCACCCAGTTCACATGTTCTCATTTTGTTTTTATAAGATAGTACACAGCTGGTATGATTGCTGGTGTAAAAATACTATTATGTGAGGAGTTTCGAGACAAAACGTGTTATATATTGGGTGTAACCACGAACAAACACTTTGGAGATAGAACAATTTGCGTAAAATTTTCAGATTGTGTCCATGCTATAGTGGTTTTTGTGTTTTTTCAATCATATAAACGTGCACAAATCCAAGAATCACGCCATTTTCTGTGTTATTTTAACCACATAATTATTCTAGAAATAAGTCGTTCACAGCTAGGAGTGAGACAGTCACTTCAAGTTCACTGGCAATCTGCCAACTTCTGGTTACATTGCTTTCTATTGAAGGTCATAGATACAACATTTTAGCACTGACATGTATTTCACGTGGTAAAAATTAATAGATTCATTGTTCCACAGTGGAGAACAACATAGCACTGAAAAAAGTGAGTTTTTGAGATGGAACAGCGCGTACGCAGCCTGTCATTCAAATGTGTACGCGTTAGACATGATAGCAGTTGATTTTCGGACAGGAAATCCCCCGCCGAATAGAAAGATACCAGTATCTCATTTTCAATCCAAACTGAAGATATAACAGTTTAGTTCTGAAGCGACGGTATTTAGGTAGCGACGGGTACGTGTAGCCATGCTCAAGAGTCACAATTTAGTGCGCGCATTAAACTGCGTGCTCTACAGCGACACTTCGCAAAATCCAACCAAGCTGCTGTTGCGGCAAGCTCCACGCAGAGTTATGTCCCCTACACTGGACTGACCGCTGTCAACACATACACATAGCGTGATCAAATCGCACATTTATTTATTTGAGGCTTGTGTAGGTTACAATTAATTCTGCATTATTATGAGAAACTGAAGTTCACAACGGTCCATATTCATTTGAAAATTGTCCAGATCAAGCCAGATTGAATTGTAACTGACAAAACACTTCAATAAGGAATTATATTTAGTTAATAAGATACACATGGTGGCAGCGGTAAGATTGCGTCGCGGTAGACTCGATAATCAACCGGATGGCGCCGAACTTATGCTGTGCTATGAATTCCATTACAAGTCGGAAACACTAACCGCTGGACTATCAAACTACAAACTTATTCAGTGTTATGCATTTATGTCTATTAGCCACAGCAGGGAATTAATTGGCTATATATGTTTCTATATGCATGCATGTTATATATTTACACAATGGTCATTATCTGAATGAATTTGATCCCAATCAAGTCAGTTCGCTGATTTTGGGCGTTGTTATTTGTATATATTTTGTTTAATATTATTCTAGTTCATTGATACCTATGGACACTGTTTCATCGATTGTTCTAAATACTTCATCTCTCAGTCGTGATATGGATTAACGGCTAAAACGACGTTAAACCGGAATTAAACAAACTAACAAGTCAAATGCACGTATACCGGGTGACTCGAACATATTTTAATCGAATAATAGCTGTTCAATTATACACTACGAAGTTGTATACGAATACTGGTGAACACTCTCTACAATACCACTGACTTCTGTCTAAGAAATAATTTGCAATGGCCTGACGCCATGAGCATTGAATCGAGTCAAAGTAAGATAACGCCAACCATCACAAATGCGCCAACACACAGCCGTTGAAGCAGATTGGGCATTAATATTCATAAAATGCAATTACAGTGTATGCTCAATACCTGCATATTTACTTAGGGTATTTACTATTAATAGTCAGCGCCATTCATTGCAAGATTAATGCAATGAGTGTAGGTTATATCATGTGACAATCGTATATATACGTGAAATATCCACGAGTCGTTGGCGACTGGCTGTTTTGAGTAAGGGTGGATACACACATGCATGTAATGTCTGTATGTAAAATACATGTATTTTACATGGCCACACCAATAATTGACAAAATTAATCACCTGCGCGCGAGAGGTCAATTTCACCAGTGAGTAGTTATAAGCCATTATCAAACAAACTGCCATCAAGAAATTTCAGGCCAGTCATAAACATGTCTTCTTTCATGGATGCCGAAATGAGTAATTCTTGTCTGATATATGTTGCTGTTTTTCACGAGTTATAATTCATTTCGAAAAGTGGATTAGAGCCGGTCGATTTTATACTTGATTTGTTTCTTTCATTTCTTGGAAACAGGGTCATCCAAAACAAAAATAAAATATGCAGAATTCTTTTATAGGATGATACCGGCTTGCTGAGATTTCTCTGATAATTTGAGAGCGAGCTCATGTGATAACATTAATTCAATTGGGATTGCAAATATTCATTATAGCGCCAAAAAATAATGCAGGTACAACGTTGAAATTAAAAAGAGTGACACCCCCCCCCCCCATATATATATATATTTTTTTTTTCTCAAGCCAAAGGTTGAACAAGCTCCTAACTGTCACAAGCTTGAATTATAACATTTTCGACCATAATCCATGATTGGGGAGGGGCTGGTTCTCGAAAGATTCCAATAACTAAGGTAGTTAATTGAATGTATCAGCCGGGATTACCTGGGCAAGAATTACAATATAATGTTTTACTTAAATATTCCATAGTTGTAAATTTTGCGTATACATATATAACTGTATAACACAAGAGAGGAAAGATGACGTAGTTGGGAACTCGTAATTAGGCAACCCTTTCGCCGAATGAAGACAAACAGCAACACCATGCATTCAAATTTAAAGCTGTATAATATGTTCATAATTATATGAATAGCATAAATTGCTGCATATTAGATTAATCACTCGTAGAAAACAGACACGACAGACATGACTACGATATTTATAAAGCAGGGTGTCAGGACTCAGGGTGCTGCATGCACACCCCCCCCCCCCCCGTCGAGGAAATATGCAATGGTGAATTCGGTAGCTTCTGGGATAATATAGCTCCCCGTGCATGTTGGGGAGGGGGTCATAGCCTCCTGCGTTGGGGAAGAGGCCATCACTGGTATTAACATCGATAGAAGACTGACAATTAAACAGAACGTCGACCATTTGAGTTATCGCGCGAATAATTATTTTAAGCGGCCTGACGACTTTGTCCCAGTCAACGGCTCTTCAGAGGTTCAGAGTTTAACTCACTGTGGTCAAACACAGTCGCAATGATTGGGTTGTCAGCGGACACATGTTACACGGTGTGTATGATCCATGTAAAACGCCAAATACACGATATTTACAGAGATTACATGCATGTGTGTATCCACCCTAAACGATTATCACCTACTTATAACATGTAGCACACAAAAGGAAAATTATAATTTACGAATTTAATCAACAAATTCTCAATTTCGTCTTAATTAAACACGCGTGAACATTATACATGTACTCATGTATGCGTTATACCTAATTAATCCACAGTCGCCATATTTTCTATTGTTCTCCCTTGCACAATATCCAGCCGATTGCCCACTGGTAACAATAGCTGTGGATTATTTAAACAATAAGTGTGCATTATTTTAACAATAACTGTGGAATATTAAAATATTCCCCAGGTATTGTCATAACAATCGCAAGTCATTGTTTGCTGTGTTCTCCACTTGCTGACACACCGGAATGTAAAATTGGTGTGACCAATCAATCAATCAAATACGAAACTGAACAGTCTTAGGTGATTATAATGATCATAGGGATACTAAGAAAGACGGTGGGTTGAATTTGTTTAATGTAATAACAACAAGTTTACATCAATGTTAGACAATTCGGACTAGAAAAATATATATCACCCCTGGTCAAGTGGTCCAGCAATATACTGAATTATGATCTAGTTATGTGTTAATTTATTGTACTATTAATATGTGTATTATAAATAAAATTATCCTATCCTATCCTATCTGCTATGATGCGGTTGGGTCCTGCTGAATTGCTCTGATGATGGTAGGGCAAACTGATGCTGTTAACAAATAGTACCGTGAGTTCCACAACGAATTAAAACAATGTACAAGCTAAAATTGAAGTCTGCTCTTGTGTGAGTTTGGACAATATGCATAGCAAATGCATTGCTCAACGCCACATATGCTAAGTCAGTGTCGTAATTTGGTTGCGAACAAACAATATATTTATTAGATTTATTATTTAAGTTACCAGTGTGATTATGGGAATAAGTGGTTTGAAGGTCTAAATTATGCTCGCGTTTGTTATATTCGTATAAGGCCTCTGTATGCCACACATAGCCTAGTTCAAGAGATTGAATTGAGAAAGTTCGGTTCCCCAACTTCTTTGGCATTGAACAATAAAGAGCGTTCCTTGTTAATACATTCCTGGTGTGGTATGAATAAAGGGCGTTTTTCTCTCACTTGTGTGCGAAATATTTAAAACAGCTGAAAAATATATGTTATATTAACATTTATTTTCAGAGCACACAAAGCCGGTATATCACTGGGGCTCTCCTCGCCTTTGTCGATTATGCAGAAGCTTAGAAGCTTCAAGTCAATACAAAAAAAAAAAAATAATGATTTTCACGAAGAAATGGTCGAAAAATCTCCCCACATTCAAGTATGGAGGCTGTAGCCTATAAATAGTTAAAGAATTCACTTATTTGGGGGGGGGGTAAATTATTTTATAATCGTCGATTCCGCCAGAACATAAAGAAAACAGTTACAAACCGGAATGTGAAATTGGTAATTTCGGAATTAGACAATTCGGACTAGAAAAAATATATTCCACCCGGTCAAGTGGTCCTGCTAATCTGCTATGATGCGGTTGGGTCCTACTGAATTTCTCTGATGATGTTAGGGCAAACTGATGCTGATAACAAATACTACCATTATATATTTTTTAATTTGTCTTTTTCGCGGTGTTGCGATAATCTGAACATATCCACGAAAAGCCATTATGCGTATCAAACATTCAAAACATATTTATTGCGAAATATGTTTAATACTGGTTGTATTAGTTGTTGAAATTCGACTATATTTTCGTACGATGGTGTACGTAAACACACACAAGTTGTGCTCTGTTTACATAACACAGAGCAATTCGATTGGTTATTCATACACAATGATATAAACGCTCTTTATTATTTCCATATCAGGAAAACAGTAATAAATAACGCTCTTTATGTTTACCATATCCGGATCTAAACAAAAGCCAGAAAACGTAACATGTTTTGCTTTTGTTTACATGCCAAAGGGGGAGAAATCGACAATAACATACTGCTTATGTCATATTTCTGATTGCTATAAGAACAAAGTCTGTCTATATTTCACTATTTATGGCGGTTTTTGACGGATGGGAATATTTTAACAGCATACCCACCGCCAACGCCGCCCGTATCTTTAACGACACATTTGCATTGTATTTGAGACTTGTTCTAATAATGAAAAACTTACGAAGATGGAGCCTTCTTATAACACGGAATCACTCGCACGATATAATTTTCTGGTAAATGCTAAATATTTAAATGTTGATAATCCAAATCAGTTCGTAATGTCGGGTACACCACACTATAACTTAAGTGGATTAGTTACGTTGATTACATGGATTTTAATAAAATGTTAAGAATTTGATGTCAAAATGCTGAAATTGAAGATCGTTTTATACGGGTAACGACTACTATATATTTATAGTAAATAAACCTCATTCGATAACTTACGTTGGTCAAGAACTCCTTGTAAATCCAACTTCGAATTCATGGAAATAAATCAGATAAACAGTACAATACGAAAACGACTCATCGAAAGATTTTTTTATTCCAATATTAACGGAAAACATCAGTTTGATCATCGGCTGGATTGTCATTTACCTCCGGGTGCGTGTGATGTTTATTTCGCTTATAAAATGAACGCCATGCTGATAACATATAACTATGTAATATCCATTTAGATAACGTCGACACAGAAAGTTTAGAAAATTACTTCATTCCCTGTTCGAATGCGGAGTTTGGTCACGTCACGTTTTACTGACAAAATTCACTCTTCTCACATTCAATTTACAAATGCGCCCGAGAACGACGTGTTAATTAATTAGATTAAAGCGTGGGGTAAGCTAATCGGCGACAAAGGCAATATCATGTTTGGGGCTACCTATAACTGATATCCCGATAACCACTCATCATAACTGGATTGTCAACGCGGCTCAGTGCATATATACCAACTCAATGCGACAATTTTGATTTGTGACAATGCAGCGAGGACGAGCAGTATCAGGCCAAGCAAATTAAATGTTTGTTGTAACTGGAAGGTGTCCATGCACATATGCACTGGTGTCAATTAGACTTCCGCCCATGTGTTATCTGAGATATAACATAATGTGAGTCATAAATATTGTGTTCATATTGGTTTATAAATGCACAGCTAAGTAGGATATATAGCAGGATTGGCCATATTTCATGGGGCGGGGGGGGGGGGGGGGGGGGGGTGGCGATTGACACATTTTTAATGACAATTTTAATTCCAAATCTCCAGATCACTATTTAAAGTGGCAACTGAATTTGCGTACAAATCTTTATTTGTCTGACAGATTCGGAAATTGTTTAATGGTCATGTTCACATTTTTTGTTAAAACTTGTATTGACTTTTAGTTGAATATATCATACATTGTAATGTCATTGACAAATTTCAAAGTAATACTATAGGTAAAATTAAATTTCGTCTTGTCATTCCTTAAATACTGAGGATTAAGCCAGATATTCCCCTCGCTGTCGGCCATTCGTCCAAATATACCCTCGGCTTCGCCTCGGTGAATTATTTCTCCGAATGCCCGACAGCTCGGGGAATATCCTATACTTAACACTACCTGGAAAATGAGATATAAAGTATCTTATATCACTTCGTTAGATATAAGATAAAAATAAGGCCATTGTTATTTGTGAAGATAATTATTGAATATTTTGCTAATACTCCTTTGTTTGTTAATATCTGTCGTGGTTCTGGTTATCAAATTGTCAACTTATTTTCAACTGCCATACCAGCAGCATACTCAGAAATTTCAAACAATTATCGTGTCAAAGATATTTCATTGCCAAATGTTTTTTTTGCAAAATTAACAATATATTCTTTTGTTGACGTATTTGGATCACCAGAACGTGACAAATGAGTTACGGATAGGCTCAGTTTGAGACTCTAAACAATGTGCCACATTACTTAATATTTACAACTGTACAACTTTATTGTCAATGAAGCAAATACATCCCGATTTCAACAGTGTCTCAGTGTCTGTTATGTTCATGCTTGATATGTTAAATATTCCCGGTTCAAATCTATAAAGTTTACTTGTGAAGTTTTAGCCACCCAGGCTCTAACATACACACCTTCTGAGATTATTTTGGGTAATCTTTCTGCATGTGCATGTTCTTGTAGAGAGCACACTCGAAGTTTACGAAAAATCAATTGTCCCGATTCTAACATACGGAGCAGAGATTTGGTCATTCGAAAACCAATCCTGCTTCAAAAAAATAGAACTATGGTTTCTAAAAAATTTGCTTAATCTGAAAAAATCTACACCTTCAGCATTCGTTTATGGTGAACTGTGAATATTCCCCATCACTATGAAAATCAAATTAAGAAATTTAACGTACTGGGGAAAACTTATACAAATGAACTGCAATAGGCTACCATTTATACTGTATTATATATTACTCACTTATTACAACTCATCTAACGTTAACAACCCATGGATTGCAAATGTGCATAAACTGTTAAATGAACTTGGAATGGGGGTATATGGATCAACCACACATTATCTGGTCTCGACAGATTTCAGAAGTCGGTCAAGTGTAGGCTGGAAGACCAATTCATTCAAGAATGGAGAGGTACAATGTGTAATTCAAATAAGTATGCCTTTTACAGAATTATAAAACACGACTTCACCAAAGAGAAATTCCTCTCTTTCGTGAAAAACGACACCGTCCAAATACTTCTGAAATTTCGTACCCGCAACCACCACTTACCAATCGAATCTGGTTCATGGATTAACTCAGATTATTCCGATAGACTATGTACTCTATGCGGTACAAATATAGGGGACGAATTCCACGTAATATTGCAATGCCCGTGTTTAGAAGACCTGCGAGTCAAATACATACACAAATATTATTATTGTCGACCAAATACCATCAACTTAAGTGAACTTTTTAACTGTAAACGACATAAAACCTTGAAAAACCTATCTCTTTTCATTAGACGGGTCCTGATTTTATTCAAAAACTCCTGAGGCATACTATATACGTAATACATTAAAATCCGACATTTGCACAACCATGGGCTGTTCTCAATCAACTGTATTATTATAATATGTGTAATTTTCAACGCGCACCACTTTGTAATTTGCACAGAAATTATATGCACTGTATTCCACCGAGCTCTATTGTGTCATATTTGACGATTTGAGTGAATAAATAATTTAAATTGAATTGTCTCTTTATTTGCGTTGCTAATTGATATCGTTTCCTCATTCACACCTTTCTTTGGGGTTTAGCGATATGCTCGTATATTTGTGATCTGGTTAATTGATTTGGATATGAGTGGTACGACCGTCATGCAATGATTGACTAGTCAATTATTTGTTCTCATTCAGATAACAAACATAGAATGCTTTAATAACCCAATCGTGAATTAACATGAAATTCGGTGGGAATTGGAAACATATATATACAAACACATTTCTTCGTTTCAAAGAAAGGTGTGAATATTTCAATCATACGCAAGGTTTTAACAATAGATGTGTTCTATAATTTATTATCAGTAATTCCACTGTAACCTCACTGTTTACATGTAACAATGACTTTGGCATGCGAAAGTGATAAGTGGAGAGTTATTAATAATACACATAAGAATAAAGTAAATATATTTTCCATGTGCTTGTTGATGAGACTTAGAAGAGCTTCAGTCCCTTTAAAGCTTATAATACACTACTTTACACCAAGAACGGTTTTAACAAGAGATATGTGCTATAATTAATTATCAGTAATTCCATTGTAACATTACTGTAATATGTACATGTAACGATGACTTTGGCATGCGAAAATTCTACTTGGAAATTTATTAATAATGAACATAAGAACTAGATATATTTTCCATGTACTTGCTGATGATAGTTATGTTACAAAATCTTATGTTTTTTCACATGAACCCACCTAGAAGAACTTGTCACTTTAAAGCTTATCATACACTAATTTATACCAAGAACGTGTACATCTAATTTCTCGCTTTTAACACACATCCGGGGACCACAATTCAGGAATATTAGTACTATTATGACATGACTTTATGTAGTCTAACATAAGTTAGACAAACGCTTTTAACAAATATATACTGTTTTTATTGTTTTACGCCGAACAATGAGAAGAAACAGTTTTATTTTTCTCTCTGAGGTGATAATTTCTGACTTCAATATTTTTTTACCCTGTGCCAATGCATTCTCTTATATATGCGAGTCGACCATAGGTCGCCTCGCATTTATAAGAGAATCCATTGGCCTAACAATTTTTTATAATTTTTTTTAAATAAATGTTTCTTACAATTTTTAGGACATAAAATAAAAAACATCCATTACCCTGCAGGGAGCCCCACACATATATAGAAGCATATAGAAGAGTGTCGTCTGCTCATGTTTGTCTGGGGCTCTGTATGGGTGAAATTATAAAATTGTTAAAGAATACAAGAAAACATTATTAAAATTGTAAAAGATTGTTAGGCCAATGCATTCTCTTATATATGCGAGGCGACCTATGGTCGACTCGCATATATAAGAGAATGCATTGGCACAGGGTAAAAAATATCCCGACTTACAACTGGATTTGATATCTTATTCCAGTGATTTGTTGAGCGCACGTTCCTAAGCAACGTTTATTCCAGTCTATTCGTATCACTGTTACATCTATCGAAATGAACAAGACCAAGCGGATATAGGACGCATATATTAAAATTGTATTTTTAACAAAAATGACAACAAAGGAAAACAATAGACGTGTGCTAACAGTATAACTTTCAAAACAAGAAATTCGATTGCTGATATATTGGTGACCATATTAATTTCATGTGATAGTTGGGCATCTGCGTAGAACAGTAGCAATAAGTGCCGTTTGGCATCCCTGGTGAATAGCGTGCCATTTCCTCTTGTATACATGTAGAATAATCCAACTCTGACAGTTGTCGTGTCGTAAATGAACATCAAACATACTATGTAGACATTGCTACAGTCACAGCGTGGTATGTTTGCTTCTTATAACATCACCTGTGATCTCAGCGTCATTCTTCCATTTTGGCACCATCGTTCGTCTTTTGTAGCGTTTTAACATACATGCAATTATAATAAGTGCACTTATAAACGTATATGGACAACATGAACTGGGCGTCGCTTTGTTTCTTCGGTTAAACGTTCCTATTTTCAGCTAAACGGCTACATGTGTCTGACTGATTATGTTATATCCTGAATTCCACTATTATAGTGATATTCAACTATTATTGTGATATTTGAGTATAACATATTCATGTTTCCTTTATTTTCATCGGTAATAGAAGACCGCGCATACCAGTGCACAGCCAAATGTCACTCTTAACAATATCGCAGCGAATGAACAGTCTTCCTACAAAATTCGTTGTGCGATCTTTTGCGCCAGCCTTGATATTCAATAATATTATAATATTACTAATATATCACAATAGCAGGATGACTCAATCACTCCTTCATAACAATATTTTAACTAATTGCATGCTAATTGAGTTGCTTATCGTGTGCCGTCATGATAAATCATTCTCCTGGACAAACTATATGTATGATACCGAATTAGTGAGACCTGATTTCGAATACTATTTGTGTGAAATATGATTTGGATTATCCCTCTTTTATCAAATTAACAAAACGGTAATGGTCAAATACCTCTATAATAGTGGAATACCACTATAAGAGTGGAATTCAGGATGTGTCTGACCTTATACACATGCATGACAGAAATATCCGCGCAACCGTCAGGTTGTCAATAGGTAGACGTATAGCTGATGGCCTCTCTGATCCATGCACGCATCCGAAAGGATAACATATGTTCCGATAAAATTGAATTGATTCAATATACATATAATACATATAATACATATAATACATATAATACATATAATACATATAATACATATAATACATATAATACATATAATACATATAATACATATAATACATACAATAATGAGGTTCGCAGTGCCTGTAAATGTCATGCATTTCAGAAGTAATTGTTTTGACTTGCCTTGTTGCTTTGGCTTAATTCCATGCATACACTATATGCAAAATTAAATTACACAGACCATCATCAAATATACAGTTCACATAGATTATCATATATATACATGTAGCAACTATTGTATTCATAAACTCTAACGAGGAAACACGATATTAGAATTATTCCGTATCCTCGCGCAAATATGCACACAATCAACATATAATGTGAAATAGGTACATAAGGTGCTAATTGATTGTGAAATAAGCATATAATTGAGTCATAGCCGTTATTTCTTTGTCTGGCGGGGCCACAGCGAAAACAAATGTTAAAGAACGTACACCTGAAAAGTCGTGAGTTGGCTTATTCGTGTCATTGTCCACACATACACCTGCTTAGAATCGCCTCTTCGTGAGTCGATAATGTGACTAAAACACTCCTTTTTCAGCACACTTGCGACTCAACATGAGGCAATTCTACCTAAAACAAATTATACTATAAGCAGATGTCCTGGTTTGCGGGAGAACAAAATGATATTGAAGTCACCGAGTATCTAATACTTATGATTTTTAATTGTATCTAATATGTTGTCGAATTTAGAAGCAATCGTATCAAGATCATCTTTTGGTGTCGTGTTAGGTCTAATAATACATCCTATGATATATTATCATATTTTTCGAATTCAAGCTCAATGAGCAAAGTTTCAATAACATGTGGGATCAATATTGATAGATCAGTCCTGTGATAGTGTCTCGTATGTATGTACCAACAACCTCACCCTACCATCATCGTGATCTGGCATCGTCGATTTAAATTCCATGGGATGGTAACCGGATAGTTTAAAGTCCGACGCTTTATGTTTAAATGTTTCTGTTAGTGCTATTACATCGAGATTGTTGTCATTTGCTTTCATATCACATAACAGATTGTGTAAGTTTTCAAAATTTGTGTTAATGCTTCTGCAATTAAGTCCACACATTGAGTTTTTATTATTCTTGTTGGGAACATCATTTGGTTGTAAAGTTGAGAAGTAATGGCCATTGTTTGATCAAAAACAGACAGGATTGATTCTCTTCATCTTACTCTATGCTATTCCATTTAGCTGCTATAGATATAAAATAAGCGCTACCTTAGCCTTTCTTATGATTATAGTATGTGTGACCGTAGTGCGATGTAATGGTATTTATTATAATAGTATTAGTAATATGTGGCCTGGTTAAGATCAGTCAACATGTTCAAGTAGATGAAGTACAGTCTGCATACGACGTTGCACATATTAACAATTTTAGAAACGGTATGATTCGTATATTTTCATGGTTTTTTTTTCTGTGGTAATTACTGTAATCAGCAGACTACCACACTCTGAACTCGGGAAATTGTTTCCGGGATTTCTAGTAATTAGCGTAAAGAGTTTTCGAGACTAACATTAAGCTTATAAGCAAGGTATAGTTTTGGTAATGACCACTAATTTCCCAATATCACGGCGCGAATTGCCAAGGCTTTAAATGTTCATGTTCCATTATAAATCATTGTAATTCAATTGAGTATTTGTCACTAAAATCAAGCATTCTGATTGGCCGAGAGCGGCTAACTTTCGTTTTCGATTCACCGACATCGGCGCTTCAGCGTGCATCAAATCGGAATGTGGTACGGTACAATTTGATCGGCGCAGAACGGAGTAGCGAAACGAGCCAACCCGCCCCACAGGAAATGGTTACGGAGCAGTGTTCCGAGTAACGCAATGGAAACACCCAATGATTTGTGCACGGTGACAACGGCGAAATGAAAGTCTCGATTCGTGTCATGAAAATGACTAAATGATACTCTTTATACAGTTTTTGTGCAAATTCCTTGCTAGATTGAATTACAATGGAGATAAACGTACCCTGTTTCGTTGTACATTCTGTGATTCGAGCATGAAAACAGTTTGTGAACTCGCCGGCAAGCCGGCTCGTTCACAAACTGTTTTCATGCTCGAATCCCAGAATGTACAACTCAACATGCAGGGTATGTTTATCTCCTAAGTGATCAGGGTATCACCACGCCACAAACTCATGTTTCGTTTATAGCCGGATTCAGCCGAGCCTTTATTTATATCAGAATTTATATTAATCATTTATTATTATTGTGTCCTAGATGTGAATATGTTCGGACCAATTGTCATAACATAATTACAGTACTCTCTACAGTAAGATTGTGTGATTTGAAAACACTGGAATTAAAAACAATTATGTCCACATTTGAGGAAATATATATAATATATATAGTGTTTACAGCAGTTAGACTCTATAATCCGGTCTTGGTGGTTTACAGTTAGGACATCCTGTCATAGCGGCCTAACTCTGCATGGCAATTTGGGCACACGTGAACCACATCCTTGGTACATTCCCCCGCGATCACACATAAGCCAAAGACGCCAACACTGGAAAAAAGAAAACATAATGGGAATTAGTGTAAGGACTGGCGAATGATATATTTTGGTACTGCCCTGAGCACAAATAGGCTAAAGATTCCAAACCGGGATAACAGAAGGAAACAGAATGAGAATGACTTGCGAATTATTTATTTTGGTACTGCTCTGAGCACAAAGAGGCTGAAGCCACCAAACCTTGATAACAAAATGAAACAGAATGGGGATTAGTGTAATGACCGACGACCAAGAATGATATATTTTGTTATCACGCCTCCCACAGAGTATGTTATGTATCTTAATTCTTCACTAATTCTACCCCAACATTTTGGTGAATCATACTTCCTGGTTGTAGGGGAAACGATATAGTTCGTGGCAATATAAAATGTAAACTTAATGTGGATTAATTACGCAGAAAACTTAAATGATAGCTAGATGTAATCAATATAAAGGTATCATATGTTCTGATTCCAGAATTCTCTCCCATTTTAAAACAAAAAGTCTCACTTTACCCCAGAATGAATACCAGAAGATTAAATGTCGCCACAAAACTCTTACATCATGTGAACATGATCATTTATGTCGTTTTTGTGAGTATCCAACCACAAATATGCTGACATGTTGTTCATATACAGCTAAGATCCAGTTTGCACTAATATTATTCACAAAAAGTGTGGTTTTAATAAAAAATGTCGGCTTGCACAGATTTATCTCAGGTTGTGATATGTTTCTTTATTCCTCAATACGAGCATGTTTGTGTAGAGATCATCTTGGTGGTAGACGACATGCTATAGTTCGTGGCAGTAAACAATGTATAAACAATGTGCATAAATCTTTGCCGAATAATCACCAACAAAACCAATCAGCCAGATATTTTGGAACATTTGAAAGTCAGGTGCACGTATTATAAAAACATACAAAGGTAGAACAGTATGCCAAGCATATACATGTTAGGTTAGGTTATGTCTTAACTTTAAGGTTATCTTAATACTCCTCACCCTCGACTTAAAGTTAAGACCAAAGTTAAGACACTCTTATGTTAGGACCTTGTTCGCGAAATGCACTTATGACTGAAGTCCCAACTATATCATAAGTTGACATCATAAAACTTCGCCTTGGACAACAGGCTGCGTGGTTGAACGAATTTTTTGCTATTATGTTTGAATGAAACAATACTTACAGGAAGCATAGAAGACAACAAACCAACAAAGTCGCCGACCCCGCTTCATGTCTGGTTATCGAAATAACACCGGCTACGCAGCTATTGCATCTGACTGGAACAGGCGTGTCTCGAAACTGTGCTGGAAATGCTCCTACAACTACACACGTTACTTCAGGCTGTGTGACCACAAGCGAACGTATTTGCTCTCCTCGAACAACAGGGCCATAATCGTAAGCTAAAAAAGGCAAAACAAATGTTGATAGCATCGTATTGCATACTGTACGGTTATAAGATACGTTCACACAGCGAGCAGATGAGTGTGGAAAATTCACGTGCAATCTTCACAGGAGCCTACACTGAAACACTTTTCCGTGTCATGTGGTCAATTAGGTGTGTCATATGACACATATAGCGACACGGCAGCTCATTGTTAGATTTCAGTTAGTGCAGATGTGTCATTTGACACGCTATATGTGTCGCTCTGTGTCGCACGTTTATAAACAAAGTTACCAATATCTTTGTCAACGCACGGAGCATGTCGTTTTTCCGTGTTATGTGTCACACGACACGTTTCTGTGCAGATATGAAATGATTCCCATCCCCTCGGAATCGAAGTAGTAACATATCATGTCATGATATAGGAACACATGTATGTCTTTGAATAGTTTATTGGTGGAGTTTTCAAGCCGAGGTTTATCGCTGTGTCATTTGACAGTAGGTGTATAACGCTATATAGGCTATATAATTTTTGACAAAGTAAGTGAATCAACTCTGTGTCACTTGACACGTTTAAATATGACATAAAACGGTTCCTTGTTGCTCAACCCATATCGGATCTGAACCTTTGTTTAATTTGGATGTCTTGTGTTCCTGTAATGTCTGTTTCCATTCCTGTTTTCACAGTTATTTTCCCATTCTATTTGTTCAGAATAAATAGTTTGTGAACTGTCATAACATTCAGGTATGGTTGAGCAAATATAAAATTCATCCATATTACTCAAACCACAACATGACACCCCACCCTTCATTCAATAATTGGAAACTCATGTTTATCTAGAAATTGTAACAATCGACATTTATTCAGTTTTAGACCCATCAATGGAGAATAGCAAGCCCACACAACTAATAATTCATTTAAGATCACCGCAAAATAGGGCCAAGGCAATACCCAGCTTTTTCAGAAGGCGGGTCGTCAATTGATGTCGAAGGCATCGTCGAGGCGAGTAGCGCCGATCGTGGGTGCTATGTTTGCGGAGGGGGTGTCCCGCGCGAGAGGGGTAGCCACCCCGGCTGGTAGGTGCCGGTAATCCTCCCCTGGAAAACATTGAAATTCCGATGCACAGAGATATTCTAGAGCTACCAAAAGAGATTGTCGTCGGCATCGTATAGTAGGAAAAACAAATGTATATTTTAACAAACAAAATATCTCTACCATAGCCTATTATTCCACTTGAGAAGTTGTATACCCAAAACAGTGTGTATTTGTTATTCACATAAATCATGAGTGAAGGGTAATCTGATTTGTGTATCTGGAATTCTCAGTCACTTGATGGGGTAGACCGTAGATGGTATCTTCGTGCAATTTATATGTTATATTTAACAGAGATATCGGACGCCAGTTCTTCAAAAGATGTATCTCGTTATCCTTCAGACATTATTTTAGTCTTCGACCCAGTGATCCTTGCGGGCATGGATTAGTATCCCTCGTCACAACTGGGCGGGGCCACTCTTCCGTATTATTTATTAAGAGCATCGAGACACCAAGTGCGTGGCATCCGAAATAGTATTATTGTCTCGTTCATGCCATTTCAGTCGAGCTGTCACAGCAGCCCGTGCACCTGGCTAAGCCAGAAATAACACAAACAATATTTAAAGTTTGGCTCAGTACCGCAATCAGCCAGGAAGAAGCGTCGAAAGAAAAAGACTCCATCCAGAAAAAAGAGAGACACAGAAAGATTGGCTGCGTGGAAGAGGAAGTCGACTGACGCAACACCAGGCGACACCTCCCACGTAGCCGAGAACAATGGGCCACTCGACGAGGTAATGGACTCTCCATCTCCACGGATAGATGCGGACACCTCCCGCTTCAACCCGAAGACTCCGGAGTACAACGGACTAGAGTCTGCACCTGCCTCTCCTATAACAACCATAGCAATAACACCCCACTCAGAGAACACATCTGATTCCGATTCCGACGACACATCCGATTCCGAAGATGAAGAGAAACAAGCTCAAAGACAAGAACTAAAGGCAAAATTAGAAGAATCATTGAGACAATCCGTAAGACGACAAGCCGAACTCGACAAAAACACAGCACATGCAAAAGAACTGATCAATCGTCCGATCCCAGGTTTGCCAGCATCACCATCTGAAGTACCACCTAAAAAGAAAATATATAGAAGGAAACAAAACAACAGCCGCTAACAACCCACATCGCCTTGCCTCCAGTCAGTATGAACAGCCACCGCCGACAGAATCTATCGATCTTCATCGGAAACGCAAAGAAAGGGTGAAGGGACTTGCACACTGCAGTCCGACCATCCTACCCGGCCTTCGGCCGGAAACGACTCAACAACAGTACCGCAATGAATCGTGGGCATGGCTTAACCCTAACACTGTCGCCTATGGGAAATAATTAGTTGATTGTAACCTCGAGCTACATAACATATATAGCGAGTTTATCAGCCATTTAAATCACTGTCAGATTAGCCGTAGGTGTGGGAATTTCCACTAAAACTGGCAATGTCGTGACATGGCCTTTGTTGCTGAAAGCTACATTAAACCCCAATCAATCAATCAATCAATCTGGTGTACACACATTGCCTGCTATGAAGCGCGATTTTGCCTCCTATAATTTGGTAAGGCTGAGATACGTTTATCATGCATTCATGGTTAAGTATAATACACAGGTAGCTCATGGGTATTAAGCAATTCGCATATCCGTGTGAGGAGAATTCGTTAGCCCTTTTATACTTGTTAAATGGAATCACCGATTCAAAATTTACATTCGAATTGCATACTATTAATTCTGAAGGATGTTTAGGTAATATGAGCAGATAAACGATATAAATGCATAATCATTCCAATATATTGGTGGGAAATGTTCAGATAATGGGGATGTTCAGATTGATCAAACTTCTAACGTCGCCCATCCAACATAACTGACACTAAATCTTGTTGCTCGCGGTGGGGAAGTATAATCTGGTATTCAACCAGCTATGGTTTAGTTACAAACAAAGTATGTGCAAAGTAACACAGCGATTTAATTAGTTGTAGATGGGACGCGAAACTTACCATGCAAAGGAGACAATCATTCCGGATTTTCGCACATGTGGGTGTTAGAACCCGCGGCAGCTTCTATCTCTGAGTACTATTATCTTGTTCACAAACTAAACCACCTCGGCTACGGGGAATCGGGGACACAATTAAAAGGAAGCCCTTTCAGAGAGAGTTGGGAAGAGCATGTGTTCAAATGTTGATAGACCAGTATGTGTAATGTTTATTTTTTTACCATTTAAATATCATGAGCAAATTCAAAAATAAAAAATACATGGTTACAGTAGACATAATATAATGTAATCCATGTATTGCTATTTATATACTATACATCTATTATATAAATGTTGCACGGCTTGGAGGTGAATTTGTCAAAATAGTGGTCCGAGGGGAGGAATAGTTCCGGAGGCGATGGGACTATTCCTCCACCAAGGACCACTATTTTAGCATAGTCACCGACAAGCCGTGCAATATTTATTATATTTTATCGAACGTTTTTCATTCTGTCCCAGGACCCATCATGTCAAGCAATTCACAATCAGAGCATGTTATTAACTGGTGAACAATGTGTTTTTTAAATGCTTATTGAAGAATCAATCACAGCGAGGAATGTCATATACAAAATGGACAATGGAATTGATATTTATACAGGTATGGCATTCCTCGCGTTCACACATATATCTTTCTTACTGCACGCACTCTCTTGGCTCACGACATTCGCTCACCAGTGGTATAAAATTATATAATAAATAAATATGTTCAGGTGTAAAGTATATAGTAATGTATTATAAATACGTCGGATGTTTCGAATAAACTCAACTCTCAACATAGATGGTATTGTGGAGATGGGTGGTATATAGTATTTGTTTTAACGGACTGGGTGATAATCGTCAGCAGTCTCAAAAATTCAGGTAACTTTGTCGATTTTTGATTAAGTTGCCTATTTGTTTAAAGCTTTTTCTATAAGGAACCAGTTTTTCGAGAATTCTGGAAGTTTCGATTGACATCGTGCTGTATATTCTCGCAATTGTATCCATATGTCAACTCTTTGAGGAAAACATTAACAGACAAAACGATTGGTTTAAATTTAGACCGATATATATATTGTTTAATTAGAGCCACAGTAAGTTTGTAGTATAGTTGTTACTAGTGGTTGGTGTGCCAAGAATTATCGTCATTTTTGTGTGATAGAGATTTATATCATTATTGTCCCCCCAATTACAGATATCTCTAATGTCTGCACACGACTACAATCCCCAAAAATGTGGATGATATCTTCCTTATAACTTTTTCACATTTATCATCTTGTCTTATACTAGAAATGTGTAGTAAGTTATTAGCTGATAGTATTCTAGAATGTATTCGGAATTGTGACCATTGTAGCTTGGTGTCAGGTGTAGTTTATCATATGTAAATACTGCACTTGCCATATCAGGAAACTGTGATTGCCATTTTGTGTGCGCTTTGGTCGTAACTTGGGTGTCGTTCAAAGCTTTGTAAAAATCTTGTCCTCCCCGCGAATTCTGAAGCAAAGCACTGAAGTTAGTGGGTAGAATGTGGTAACAAGCTCGAGTTATCTGTTGGCCAAGCATTTTTGCACTTAATTTTATCTAATGTTGTAAAGTGTTTAGAGTGATAAAGATTGTGCGTATATTAAATATCCTATGTATGGCTTCTTGTGAAAAAAAGAAACTCTACAGTATATAACTGCCTGGCATATCGTGTATTTTCATAATCCCCTTTTCGCGCCAAGAAGTGAAGTTTATTACCTTTCCATATTGCTTTATACTTGCGTTATTCCACAGCGTACATGTGGATATATCATGCAATTGTTCACATTTTGTTACAATAATTTTACAAATGATAACAATACGTGATGCGAGAATGGATTAGTTAATTTTTTTGCCTGCTTCTCTAAATAACCATGCTCATATGTAAGGAACATGGGGTCTTCGCATAATGGAATATCCGCGAGAGGCATCCATTTGGCGCTCTTCGTTATGAGTCGTCTCACCCAAGTTATTTTCATTGACAACATAAAATTATTGACATCAACCATTTTCAAGCCACCGTTTTTGTAATCTTGGCATACAACTTTGCGTTTCAGTCGATCGCGCTTTGAATTCCATAAAAAATTATAAAGCATAGTGTCAAATTTTTCATAAATGTTTTATCGGGATTTGGAAGTGACACGAAAAGTGTGTTAATTTTGGGAGTATAAAGTGATTTTATAAGTTATTCGACCAATGGGTGCCAGTAATCGGTGTTTACATGCCTCAATCGGTATGCGGCTGATACGGACCCTGGCTCTTACGGACCTTGTCTTTTACGGACCCTGGCTTTTACGGACCTCCGGCTCATACGGACCCTGGCTTATACGGATCCCGGCTGTTACGGACCCTGACTTTTATTTTTTATATATCTTCTAAATTTTTTGTATCTTTTTAATTTATCTTTCACTTTTTTTTCTTTCGGATTATTTCCATTTTTAACTTTATATATAAATTATATTTATGTTTGTTACTCACTTGTTGACTTATTTCCGCTGTGTTCTGGCTTGTAAACATTTATTGAATGGTGTTCATACCTGAACATTGAAATGATAGGATAGGATATATAGGATAATGTCATTCACAATACACACATGAAAATTACAAATACAAATAGATATAGTAGACTAAATATATATGTATATTGTCAGGGGTGACATAGTCATTCCTGTTACCTCAAGGGATACTGAACCTTATTTTTTTGCCATTTATGGGACCATCTAATAGTATACCCAACATAATGTATGCAACAAATGAATAAAT
The DNA here is from genome assembly GCA_032622095.1 of Siphonodentalium dalli. Taxonomy (NCBI): domain Eukaryota; kingdom Metazoa; phylum Mollusca; class Scaphopoda; order Gadilida; family Siphonodentaliidae; genus Siphonodentalium; species Siphonodentalium dalli. The sequence continues at coordinate 264,417,917 of CP136063.1, forward strand.
ATGAGCCAGGGTATGGGTGCAAAATACACTCATGTGTTCTACTTTATAGAACGATACGAAGAACATATGAATTTTTACAAAAATGAGATGGTCTCTTAAATTGTCGGATTTGGTGTTATGTACCCCTATGATCCCTTTACTGTTGTATAAACACGTGCGTGTGATACTTTCACCGCTGTATAAACAGACACGCTATGATGAGTGAACAGTGATTGATGATCAGCATGAATCTACTAAGTTCGATTTGTTGTGAAAACAGGTTTGTAAAAACAAAGATGGTATTTAGATTTCTTGAGGTATTTAAGATCGACAATGGTTTTAAGGAAGGCAACAGAAAGCTAGTATCCAGTCACGGCTATATGTTTTGTTTACAAGCCGAGCGGACTCAGAAGAAGATATGCATTTGGTCAGTATTTTAATTTATTTTATTTTAATTTCTTTAAATAAAGAAAAATATACCTAATTAAAAAAGTTGTCAAGGTGTGTATCAAAATGAATCCCTAAAAGATCGAATGAGCTATCAAATCGAATACAAGATCTGAGCATATGCCATCTGTACGCCCAGTTTAAGAACCTATCCGCGATGCCTGACACTTGCTAGGGTTAATTTTCAAACCTGAAGGAAAATGCGAATAGTGTTAATACATTGTATACACTTCCCTTAGACTTTCTTCTCTACGGCCTAAGATGAGAGTTGTGTCGTCTGCATACTGTGTGATTTTGTATTCAAACTGCCGAGGTTAATACCTTTGATGCGTTTATTTTATCATGATAGCTAAGATTTCTGCGCATATCAGAACAATATAAGGGGAAATTGTGTCACCCTGCCGACAGCCACGGTTTAGTAGTAAGCTCTGAGATATATGTCCATTTATCAGAATAGATGATATTTTTGTAGAAAGTATAAATCCACTTTTTTATATCATCACAAAAGTTAAAAAGGTCAAGACATTTATTTATAAATTTCCATGAAACTGAGTCAAATGCCTTTTCAAAATATAACAGGAGCATATGACCAGGTTTATCAGCTTATGTTGTCTTATGGATAATATCATAAATTAATCTAGTGTTGTCTCCAATTTACCTATTTTTTAAGAAACCAGTTTGGTCATGCTGATTATATCGGGTAGAACATTTTTCATTCGTTCAGTTATACACGACGCTAGTTTATGTTATATTTAACAGAGATATCGGACGCCAGTTCTTCAAAATATGTATCTCTTTATCTTTTTTTTGGAAGAAGAGTAATAAGTCTTTGTTTTTGGGTTATTGATAATTCACCAGTATCAAATTCACCAAGGGACTCACAAAGAATTTGACCTACGTTTTGCCTAACAAAATTCCAAGACTCATATTGAAATCCACCCAGACCGCTGCAGTTATCATTTTGTGATCTTTTCAATGCGTTTGTTATTTCGTTTAGAGTTATTGGTCCTGCTATGCTATTTGCAGTATCGTTTGTTAGTGCTGGGTATGTTTCTTCCCCGAGGATAGCGCTAATATAAAATTATGTTGTTTTTATAGATGCATATAAAGTACTGTAAAATGTTATTTCTTCGTTCATTATGTCGGACTGATTATCAATGTTTTACCAGTGGAGTCGGGAGCATCGATAGAGTTATAGAAATGCAATTGCGCTTCTCGAGATTCAAGAAATATTTTGTGAGTTTTTTCACCGTTTTCTATCCACTGGTGAGTATAACACACCCCTCGTTTTGTTATATGCAGTCAAAGTAAATATCAATCACCTAATTAGTCAAAATTGCTGACAGAAAGTGAAAGTCAATATCTGGCCATCAAATGATCTACTGTGAACATTTCTGATAAATCGAATACCTTCATTTCTCTTTTTATTCCTGGTAAGAGACATCGTGTTGCAATCAGTTCAAGATAAAACCATAAATGCCCTGGACTATCTTTATTATGGATTTTTTAATAAATATTTAAATTATATTCTCCATTGTTATTTGATCCAGAGGTCATTACTATATGTATAGGCAAGATTATCAACTAAAAGTTGATAAAATAACCACTTTGAGTGGTTAGATCGGACAACTTTGAATACCAATTAAAATAGCTAGAATAACCACTCACTGTTGAATGCTTTCCCACCAATAGTAGTTATCAGATTAACTCCCCGTAGGTAGCAAAAATTCCAACCACCCGTAGGTAGTAAAATTAACTACTGGGTAGTTCGTATTCATCCTTCTACCCAAAGTAGTTAAATTGTAGCCTCCTGTTGGGTAGTTAAAATATCCCCAAAAGGTAATTAATTTAACTACCTGAAAGTCGTTAATTTATCTACCCACGGCAGTTGATTTAACTACCCAAGGTATTTTAATATTTAACTACCCGCCAGGTAGTGAGAAATAACCTCCCAAGGTAGTGGGATGAATACGAACTACCTAAAGTAGTAAAAGTTTACTAATTTACGGGTTAATTTAGCAACTTTGAATTTATGCACATGTGAGGAAAATGGAGAATCTCCAGCAATTCAACACGCCTTGTCACTTAGTCGCGGCCATGTTGGATCTATGCAACCAGCCCCGTTCCGTTTGTTTTAGTGCCCCAGGTCAATGTTCTGGAGTAGCATTCCATATATGGAGATATTCAAAAGCTCCACGTATGGATTACGAATCCATAATTTGACCTGTAGCTCTAAAAACAAACAACGGAACGGGGATGGATTCAACATGGCCGGGAATCAGTGACGAGGGTATCACCATGACGCAAACTCATGTTTCGTTCTCAGTCAGATTCAGCCGAACTTTATTAGTATCAGAATTTATCAAACATCTGAGTATAAATCATTCACTATTATTGTGTCCTAGATGTGAAAATGTTCGGACCAATTGTCATAACATCAGTACTGTCTACAGTAAGATTGTGTGATTTGAATACACTCGAATTTAAACAAATGATGTCAAAGTTTTGTTTACAGCAGTTAAACTCTATAATCCGGTCTTGGTGGTTTACAGTTAGGACATTCTGTCATAGCGGCCTAGCTCTACATTGCAATTTGGGCATATGTGAACAACGTCCTTGGTACAGTCCCCCACGAACGCACATATGCCAAAGACGCCAACACTGGAAAAAAAGAAAACATATTGGGAATTAGTGTAATGACTGGCGAATGATATATTTTGGTACTGCTCTGAGCACAAAAAGGCGGAAGCCGCCAAACCTTGATAACAAAATGAAACAGAATGGGGATTAGTATAATGACCGACGACCGAGAATGATATATTTTGTTATTAACACATACAAACACATATTTGCCGTGATCGAACTATTATGGACATTGGCTGATATCACACGAAACTTTCGAAATCCTATTTGTAATGTTATTCAGAGAGCTGGTGTTCAGTTTCCACTGTATTAACACAAAGTGTGTTTTTCTACAAAATCATGGCTCCCACAGAGTATCTTATGTATCTACATGTAAATTCTTCACTTATTCTACCCCAACATTTTGGTGAATCATACGACCTGGTTGTTGTGGACACGATAGAGTTCGTGGCAATATAAAATGTAAACTTAATGGGGATAAATTACGCAGGAAATTTAAATTATAGCTAGATATAATCCATATGAAGGTATCATATGTTCTGATTCCAGAATGCTCTCCATTTTTAAACATAAAATCTCACTTTACCCCAGAATGAACAACAGAAGATTAAATGTCGCCACAAAACTCTTACAACAAGTGAACATGATCGTTTATGTCGTTTTTGTGAGTTCCCAACCACAAATATGCTGACATGTTATTCATATACAGATAAGTTCCAGTTTGCACTAATATTATTCACAAAAAGTGCGGTTTTAACACAAAATCTCGGCTTCCACAGATGTAACTCAGGTTGTGTTATGTTTCTTTATTCATCAATACGAGCATGTTGTGTGGAGATCACCTTGGTGGTAGACGACATGATATAGTTCGTGGCAATAAACAATGTATAAACAACGCGCATAAATATTTGCCAAATAATCACCAACACAACCAATCAGCCAGATATTTTTGAAATATGAAAGTCAGATGTTATAAAAACCATACAAATGTAGAACAGTTGGCCAAGCATATACGTGTTAGGTTAGGTTATGTCTTAACTTTAAGGTTATCTTAAGACTCCTCACTCCAGACTTAAAGTTAAGACCAAAGTTAAGACTATCTTAAGTTAGGACCTTGTTCTCGAAACGCACTTATGACTGAAGTCCCAACTATATCATAAGTTGACATCATAAAACTGCGCCTTGGGACAACAGGTAGCGTGGGTGAACGAATTGAATTATTTATGTTTGAATTAAATAATACTTACATGACGCATAGAACACAACAAGCCAAAAACGTCGCCGACCCCGATTCATGTCTGGTAGCCGAAATAACACCGGCTCCGCAGCTATTGCATCTGACTGCAACAGGCGTGTCTCGATACTGTACTGGAAATACTCCCACAACTACAGGCTGTGCAACAACGATCGGACGTATTTGCTGTCCCCGAACAACTGGGCCATAATCGTAAGCTACAAAAGGCAAAACAAATGTTGATACTCTAGCATCGTATTGCATACTCAACGGTTATAGGATACGTTCACGCAGCGAGCAAATGTAGAATATTCACGCGCAATTTTCACAGGAGCCTACACTGAAACACTTTTCCGTGTCATGTGGTCAAGTAGGTGTGTCATATGACACATACAGCGACAAGGCAGCTCATTATTTGCTCAATTAGTGAAGATGTGTCATTTGGCACGTTATATGTGTCGCTCTGTGTCGCAAGTTTCTAAGCAAAGTTACCAATAGCATTGCCGACACACGGAGCATGTCGTTTTTCCATGGTATGTGTCATACGACACGTTTCTGTGCAATAAAAAAATTATTCCCATCCCCTCGAAATCGAAGTAGTAACGTATCATATCATGATATACGAACACCTGCAGGGAGCCCCACACATCTATAGAAGCATATAGAAGAGTGTCGTCTGCTCATGTTTGTCTGAGGCTCTGTATGGGTGAAATTATAAAATTGTTAAAGAATACAAGAAAAAAATATTAAAATTGTAAAAAAAATCCCGACTTACGATTGGATTTGATATGGCGGGTCACATATGTGGTTTGTATGTATGTCTTTGAATAGTTTATTTGTGGAAGTCGAGGTTTATCGCTGTGTCGTTCGATAGCATGTGTGTAGTGCTGTATATGCTATATACTTTGTTGACACAGTTGCTTGATACCACGTTAAATATAAGACATAAAACGGTTCCTTGTTGCTCAACCCATATCAGTTCTGAACCTTTGTTCAATTTGGATGTCTTTTGTTTATGTAATGTCTGTTCCCATTCCCTTTTGCACAATATGTTCCCATTCTATTTTTTCAGAGTAAATATTGTTTCATAACATTCAGGTTTGGTTGAGCAAATATATATATAATTCATCATTAATTATCCACAACATCACACCCCACACTTCATTCAATAATTGGAAACTCGTGTGTATCTAGAAATAGTAACACTCTTAATTTATTCAGTTGTAGACACACTAATGGAGAAAAGCAAGTCCACACCACTAATAACTCATTTAAGATCACCGCAATATTGGCCAAGGCCATATCCAGCTTTTTCAGGATGCGGGTCCGTCAAATGATGTCGAAGGCATCGTCGAGGCGAGTAGCGCCGATCGTGGGTGCCATGTTTGTGGGGGGTGTAACCCGGCTAGTAGGTAGATGTTGTATACCCAACACAGTGTGTATTTGTTATTCATATAAATCATGAGTGAAGGGTAATCTGATGTGTGTATCTGGAAATCTCAGTCACTTGATGGGGTAGACCGTAGATGGTCTCTTCGTGCAATTTGGGTGATCGCGAGAGAAAAGAGGACCCTGCAGTCGCGATGAATTTTACTGAAGTGCATTGTTGCGTAGTTTATTGTATGGTATAATTATATCAGAGTGCGTGAATATTCATAGCTCGCGTGGTTATCAGTTGGTATGTACATCTGTAACTCACGTGACTATTTCAGCCTTATCCAAGCGTCTGATAGGTTGCTTGACATTCACTATTATCGACAGTGTCGTCCATGACACGATAGTGGGTCTCCTAATTTTAGCACACACACTATAGCTTGAAAAATCGAGAAATATAGTTTTAGCTTGCCCACTATTCCGGGGAGGTAATTTGAAAATCATCTCCGCCTCGCTGCAAAAGGTCAACATTGTTTTGTCCGAAATGTCTTTGCAATCGACAACTGTAGCACAATACATGGTCATAAGCAAATTCTTTATGTGGTTTGTGATGTTCTACCCATGTTTGATGTGGCGGTTTATCATGTTCCTTTCTCCGCTGATCACAATAACGCTTAAATATTTTGTCTATGTCCTTAGTTCGCGCTACTAAATTTTCTAAACGAATATTTGTTTTGGGTAAAAAAAGTATTGTTTTAAATTGACGTCATTGTTTAGCAACAACGACGACGTCTGCTTTCCATTGCAAGTCAAAATGGTGTCAATAATTGCTAAAGAAGAAATTTAAGATTTGCCCAATGAGAAGCAGGGGAATTTATTGAAGAAAATTTCACAAGCAAAAAATTTTAACTGAAAATTTTGAAATCGTTCTGCAATGAAAATTGAATACATGGGAATACACATTAAATTCCCCTGGTCGATGTAGGTGGACTGCTCATCGATTTTTTTTGTAAATGTGAGAATTTGGGACGGAGAATATTACTCCAAGTCAAGCCTGTTCGTAATTCGGCAGGGAACCATTAGGCAGCTAAAAGAGATGAGGAAAACTGATCTCTTGATAAATGCAATCTTCACCCAAAGTTTTAAGGCATTCAAGGCGGTGTTAAAAATGTCTTTCTGTCGGGAAAGGACAAGGGAACCATAAAGCTCCCATTACATCTGGGGATATTAACAAGATGTACAACTCTTTTTGAAACCAGTACACCATTCGGACTCGTAAATAAAACATTCTTTGAGATTGTGTTGTTCTTCTGCAGAAGTGATGGTGAAAATATCCGTGAACTGAAGCCAATTGATTTTTAAGATAATTGCGATGAGGGTAAAAAGTATGTTATAAAAGTTACATCTGAACAAACACAAAATTGTCAAGGCGATACGACGATGGAGGCCACTGGCAAGCCAATATGTCCCATTGAGTCATTTGACAGATATTTGAGTAAACGTAACAATCAACGTAGTGCGCTTTAGTGTAAACATATTTATTTCTCTAAATCATGCATATGAATTAACAAGATTGTATATTATATAAAAATAATTATTTTAGAGAATGGGATTTGGCAGAAAGTATGACGCTTATATTAGCAATTTCCCCATCTTTGGCATACACATGTGGTGTCTATATCGCTTTTTCGTAATGTCCTTTTTTTCAGTTAGATTTTGTTTTATGTTCATTTGTCTATTTTATTAGCATTGTCAGCCACCATGGACATAAAATGTCCAATAGTAACCTATAATAATGCGTCACTATTGGGCAGTCCATGCATCAGATGAGCTGAATGGTTACCACCCGTTTGTTTGTGACATGACCCTTGACCCCACTCCATCAGTTTCCAATAATCGTAGCGAAATTAACGTTTCAAGATAAAAACGACAAGAGTAATGCATCTTAAATACTTATTACGAGCAACTCTAGATGTTCATGCCAGAGAACCGAAATATGAGATTTGAGATATTTTTCACGTTTTCAGAATCTCAGCATTGTACTGTATATTTGGTCACTTCGATGTGATAATGTGTTTTACACGTTCACTTTGTTTCATTAGGAATTTTTATTTATTTATTTGTATTTATTTATACAGAGGGCGACTTAGGGAAAGTTCAATTTGAGAATCGTTTAGACAACATTATAATTTGTTTAATTCTCCGAAAAATATCTATATTATCGTCCAGTGACAGTTCGCGGTCGTGTTATTAACCCTGCGAAGCACCTATTTCGTCCAATAGAGAATCTGCGACAATAAAAAAGAAAATGTAATGCAGTTTCTTCGGCACCACATATGGATAACGGGCTATCTCCCAAATTATTGATGTGAAGATCGTGATTTAAATTACTGCATTCCAGTCTTAATCGAAAATGTTATATCTGGCTTGCTCTCGTATATGCAAATTCCATATATCGAGGACGTTCTTTGAGAACGCTATTCAAAGAAGCTTTGAAGTCTGAGAGTGTTTCACAGTTCATCGCTTCTGGTTTTAACTTGTTCCAAAGATTGATTGATTGTTGAAGGAAGGATTTCTGATAAGTAACTGAGTTGCAGTGATACTTTAATCGGAACAGCATTGTATAAGAAAGATGGAGTTTGTTTTTTCGTCATTTTAAAATATAGTACAAGTTTAGAATTTGTTCTCCATTTTGATAATTTGTCCCACACAACTTCTTGGCGAAATATGTCTCTATTACAACTTCTCGTCCCAGCGGTTACTAGTCTAGCTGCTTCATATTGAATATCTTCTAGGGGATCGGCTTCTTCGCCTGTACAGCTGTCCCATACTGAGGAAGCATATTCCAAGATAGGTCGAATATATGACAAATATATTCTTTCTAAAGTTCTTCTGTCAAGGATAAATTTATACTTCCTCGGTATGTACATTCTTTTGGTCGCTCGAATTTCAATATCTGCTATGTAGTCTTTCCATTTTCCCTGCCTGTTGAATGTCAGACCCAAGTGTTTATGTGTGTCCACCTCATCTATTCTCTTTGGGCATGTTTAATACTGGTTGGTGAATGGGTATTTGTTTCCACGATCCAAGCAAGGATTCTGTTTTCAATGGGTTGAATTTAACTGCCCAGGTCTTCGACCAGTTGAACATTTTGTCTAGGTCTGAATTTATCACTTCTGCAGCAATTATGGGATCATCTCTAGCAATATAAAGTGATGTAGCATCCAAAAATAACCGTATGTTGCATGTAATTCCATGTCGTCTATGTACTCGAGAAAGAGAAGAGGGGCTATTATGGATCATTGATGCACTCCTGTTTTAACTTCTTTCCATGTATAATTAAAGTTAGAAATTGTTACTCTTTGTTGTCTATTTTTGACATAGTTTTGCAAGAGTTTTAAAATCTTCCCTGTTATCCCCATTATTTTACGCTTGAAAGGGAGACCCCTGTGTGTTTTTCCAACGATCAAATGATCACTTTGTTGAGTGAGACGAGAGAAGGCACAGGAATGAGCCTATGGGACACAACACCCTGGGGAATTTGATGTCCAAATTATCAAAGATGGACGATGGCATGTTTATCACAATTGTACACTAACCGCTGCATCAGAGCTATAGCAGTTATAATACTCAATGATGTGCCTATTAAAGTGTTATTATTAATTAATCATTAAATTTCTCACCAGTGGATTGAAAACGGTGAAAAACCCACAAAATATTTCTTGAATCTCGAAAAGCGCAATTGCATTTCTAAAACTCTATCGATGCTCACCGACTCCACTGGTAAAACATTGATAATCAGTCCGACATAATGAAAGAAGCAAGAACATTTTACAGTACTTTATATGCATCTACAAAAACAACCGAATTTGATATTAGCGCTATCCTCTGGGAAGAAACATATCCAGTACTAACAAACGATACTGCAAATAGCATAGAAGGACCAATAGCGAGTTTGCGATACCCGTCGGACGGGTACGGGTACCGGTAGATCCAGGTAGATCGGTGAAAATCGTCACGGTCATTTGCGTACTTTGAATGCAGCACATAAAGCGATAGGGATTTGGAACGGGTAGATGTATCCCGTTGACTGGTAGTCTTTCGCTAAAGTTTTCTCACTCAAAAGTACATTAGTTCTACGAAATAACAGTCAGCTATGCATTAATCTATTTATTGCACGATTTAATTGCCAAATCTCATTGATATAGTGGTCTAACACCAGGCAAATTCACGCCCTGGTTTGTTTTTCACAAATCAATGATCAGTATTGACGAGCCACTGAATGTGGTTAGACCAGGGCATACCGGGTCGATCATGGTTCGGTCTGGTGTGAGAACGTTTTGAAATCTGAACATGAAAATTGATAAATTATTGACTTTCCTCAAGCTTTACATTTGTTGGATATTTCCAACCTGCTGTTGACCATATAGCCCGAACGTTTTTCTACCAAAAGTAGGAATATTTGCAAATGTTGGTCTAAAACTATAAAAATAAAATCCGCACTAATACATTTTTGGAAAATCAAACTGAATGACAGAATAATTTCAACGTATGTTTTGGTGTGTTAGGTATATGCAATATCCAACTGTTGACAAAAGTTGGGGTGATACACCCCACCCTCTCGCCACGTCCCCTATCGACCCTTTGTGCATAAGTACACCGTGAATGTGTTACACGATTGAATACAACCGTTCAGTTATTGTACCTTATGTGGTGGTGACTGATTTCTCATTTTAATATAGATATTTGACTTTTGAACGGACATGGCGCATTTGAACCCCAAGACTGTTGTATATTGTAGTGGCCGATAGTGACACCAAATACTGATATACACACCTCATAGTCGGCACAATCTTACCGTCATCAGATCGACTTTTAGCTGTTTTCTTTGTTTCGCATAGACGTGAAGCAAACGCTCTTTATTCGAACCATATAATGAATAGTGTACCATTAAACACCCTTTATATTTAACAAGTTTGATTTTTATACGCCGTTTGAAAAAAACGGCCGCATTATAGTATTGGTCTGTCCGTCCGGGCGTCCGTCCGTTAACCTGGTTTCCGGATGATAACTTTAGTTAGAGTGAACCAAATTCAATAAAATTTGGTATGTGGGTTTATTAGCCGAAAAGTAAGTTCAAGTTCGAATTTGGGTTCCGCCCGCCAATTTTCACCGGAGTTATGCCCCTTATTTGACGTTTTTTTACTTAGAAAATCCTTGAAATTTGTTGTCCGGATGATAACTTTAGTATAGTTTATCGGAATGAATCCAAATTTGGTATATTACTTTCTCCCACCAAAACACAGGTCAAGTTCGAACTTGGGTTCTGGCAGAGTTAGTTAGAGTGAACCGATTTCAATCAAATTTGGTATGTGGGTTTATTAGGAGAAAAGACAGCTCAAGTTCGAATTTGGGTTCCGTCCACCAATTTTCACCGGAGTTATGCCCCTTATTTGACGTAATTTGACTTAGAAAATCCCTGAAATTTGTTTTCCGGATGATAACTTTACTAGAGCTTATCGGATTCAATGATAATTTGGTATATTACTTTCTCCCACCAAAACACAGGTCAAGTTCAAATTTGAGTTCCGTCCGCCAATTTTTACCAGAGTTATGCCCCTTTTTTTACCAGTTTCCGCCGACCCAAGAGAGGGGGTATTTTGCACGCCCAGTGTAGCTCTTGTTCTACCTACATCCGGGTTTAGACCCAGACAAATATCCAAGTTCTTGGGATGAATATTCCCTTGCCCGACCCTTCGAAAGATTCCAACCCATTACCAGTTATATGACTAAATATTCCCCAACTAATATAAGGGGCAATTTCGGTCTTATATCTGACTAAAAGTGCATGCATGTAGGACATTCTTGGACCCTGGGTCTAAACCAACACATTTTACACCGAATAATGGTTGGATTATTAAATTAGCGTAATTGTATATTTGTGCTATCATAACATATTTTCTCAGTCAGAAAATTCCATCTGTTCTAGACGACACTCGAACGGTCTGGGAAATTACTTATGAAAGCTAATTATTGAAAATGTTACCAAAATGAGTCAAAGAAATACGCCAACCCCTTCCACTTTCGCCTCGTCCCTGGTTAATGCAATCCATTATCCATGCAGATGTCCATCATATAACCATAACAACAAGTATAACGTCGGCCAAGAAAGCGAATGCGGATAACAATTTCTCTACATCATATATATTGTGCTGCAATTGGCTCACCATACACTACCCGTCGATGTGCTTAATTCTACCCGTAAAACAGTTTGAGATTTCAAAACGTGTACCGGTACGGGTAGCTACCAGTACCCGTACCGGTACCCGTACCCGTTTGAAATCGCAAACTCGCTAATAACTCTAAATGAACTAACAAACGCATTGAAAAGATCTCACAATGATAAGTGCAGCGGTCTGGAAGCATTTCCGTCTTGGAATTTTTGTTGGCAAAACGTAGGTCAAATTATTTGTGTGTCCCTTCGTGAAGCATTTGATACTGGTGAATTATCGATAACCCAAAAATAACGACTTGTTACTCTTCTTCCGAAAAAAGATAAAGAGAGACAACTTTTGAAGGATTGGCGTCCGATATCTCTGTTAAATATGACATTTACACTAGCGTCTTGTATAGCTGAACGAATGAACAATGTTCTACCCGATATAATCAGCCATGGCCAAACTGTTTTCTTAAAATATCGGTATATTGGAAACAACACTAGATGAATTTATATTATCCATAAGATGAAATTAGCTGATAAACCTGGTCATCTGCTCCTGTTAGATTTTGAAAAGGCATTTGACTCAGCTTCATGAAAAGTTATAAATAAAAGTCTTGACCTTTTTAACTTTGATGAAAACATAAAAAAATGGATTTATACTTTCTACACACATATCATCTATTCTGAAAAATGGACATATATCTCACAGCTTCCAACTAAACCGTGGCTGTCGGCAGGGTATGGAAGCGTATTAGTGCCACCTAACAAAAAATACTATATCATAATTAGGACTTAGTATCTCCTGACTAGGAGATAGTAAATTAGGAGATAGTATCTCCTAATTAGGACTGTGTATCTCCTAATTAGGAGATATTATGAGATAGTCCTAATTAGGAGATATTATAGTATCTCCTAATTTGGAGATATTATCTCCTAATTAGGACTTAGTATCGCATAATTAGGAGATATTATCTCCTAATTAGGAGATAACACAGATATAAAGAACTCAACATGTTCGTGGTCATATTCATGTCGGCTGCGGATCACTCGGCGGACGGTCGCATCGCTCCGTTCGTTCTCATGCCTTTCCCCTTTGTTTAAAAAATTAACGGCTTACAATGAGGGGTTAGGGAAAGGGCCATTTAAGCTATTTGCCCTTTCTAGAATCCCGGGATTAGCCACCTCATACCCCAATCCGCCGCTGTCATTTTATTATATATATGATAAGGTTCTGTTACAGGGCCAGGTGTGTGTACCATATAGTTAATCCACGGCGTGGAGTATATGTACATGTATATGTATATACCAGTGACTATCCAGGGATAATTTGATGACACATGTTTATTTGCCAAAATAATTTAATTTAATTTTCAGTTTACGCCTACCAGTACGTATAGATATGTGCAAATTCCGTGTAAATTTGACAAACATTGGAAGATGTATGTATGTATAACTCAGCATCAAACTGTAGTAGAGTTGCAAAGCTTCATCCATAGCAAACGCGTGTTACAATAATTATGTGAGTCGGTCTAAATGACCGCGAACCGTTTATTGGGAATTTGGGATGGGGGCCCGGGAGGATTTGGAAGGGCAGTATATATGTCCTCCCCAACGACCCACTTAGGAATGATGTTGGGTGTTATAAATGGTCATATAACAATGAAAACTGATGTGAGAATGATCTAAACTTTTTTTTTCACTTCTTCTTTTTCGCTAAATTGTTTCCCTAATTCTGTATACTGTTTCTGTGTTTGAGGTGCCTCCTTTCTGCAGAACCATGACCGCTAATCTTTCTTTATTTTTTTATGTTTCTTTTTAATTTCTTTCTGTTTCTTCGTTGATGTCATTGGAGAGTTCCTTTGCTACCACAATTTTCCTCTGAGCAGATATTACTGCCTCCCACAACTGCTCGTCCGGACGGCGGATCTGCTGGTGGTGTTGTTATTGTTGTTGCTGCTACTGGTGGAGATGGGGGACTCCGGATCTTGATGATATTCCGGTGCCCGAGATGATAACGTGTCCATCTCCACCATGAAGTCGGCGGCAAGGATTCTCAGTTCTCCCCTTCTCCACTTGGACTTCCTGTCGGCATCCATATGGTGACTTGAAGGTCAGTTATTCTTGTCTTGTTCCCTCGAGTGGTCTTGATACCAGTGGTATATCATACCCCATCAGACCACTTCCAGTAACTGTTGCTAATGGTGTGACCTGTTACTGCAAAGCCACTTCAAGTCAGCCTGCATTTGTACGTATGGTCCTGAATAGTCCATGAAAACAATGCACCGACTGGAAAGAGTTCACCTCGTGCGAGACTTGGCTGGGGATTAAAGGGGTACTGTACACTAAATCCGGCTATTTATGGAACCATCTCCTTTTTTGCTCAACAGAATATATATGAATGAATTTCAGCCATGGATTAGTGCAAAATACACTCGTGTGCTCTACGAATGATGCAAACAACATGGTAATTATAATGAAAATTAATAAACGGCATAAATAATTTTTCATTATAATTACCATGTTGTTTCATTCGTTCATAGAGCACACGAGTGTATTTTGCACTAATATATGTCTCAAATTAATTCATTTGTTGCATACACTCTGTTGAGTATAAAAGTAGATGGTCACACAAATGGTCGGATTTAGTGTACAGTCCCCCCTAAGCTATCCATGTCCAGCCAAGCCCCGACAGAAAAATCAACCGCCAGTCAAAGGTGGCACGTCCTTTCTCTGAGCGGCGACCGCTAACTGGTGTTGAGTTCTTTATATCTATATTATCTCGTAATTAGGATAGGAAATAATATCTCCTAATTAGGAGATAATAAGTCCTAATTAGGAGATACTATCTCCTAATTAGGAGATACTATCTCCTAATTAGGAGATACTAAGTCCTAATTAGGAGATACTAACTCATAATTAGGAGATACTAAGTCCTAATTTTGAGATAATATCTCCTAATTAGGAGATACTAAGTCCTAATTAGGAGATAATATATCCTAATTAGGAGATAGTATCTCCTAATTAGGAGATAGTATTTTTTGTTAGGTGGCACTAATACGCTTCCATAGCAGGGTGACCCAATTTCGCCTTAAATTTTTCTGATATGCGCATAAATCTTAGGTATCATGATAAAATCTAATAAACGCATCAGAGGTATTAACCACGGCAATTATGAATACAAAATCACCCAGTATGCAGACGACACAACTCTCATCTTAGGCGGTTTAGAAGAAAGTCTAAGGGAAGTATACAATGTATTAACACTATTCGCACATTTTTCAGGTTTGAAAATTAACCCTAGCAACTGTCAGGCATCGCGGATAGGTTCTTATACTGGGCGTACATATGGCATATGTTCGTATATTGGTATTAGATTTGATAGCTCATTCGATTTTTTAGGGATTCATTTTGATACACACATTGACCTTGATTGAGGAATGGATGGTCGTATAACTGTTATAAAATCACTTATACTCCGAAAATTAACACACCTGTTCGTGTCACTTTCAAATCCAGAAAAAACATTTATGAAAAATTTGGACACAATATAATATATATATATATATATATATATATATATATATATATATATATTTATTATATGATTTATAATTTTCTATGGAATTCAAAGCGCGATCGAGTGAAACGCAAAGTTGTATGCCAAGATTACAAAAAACGATGGCTTGAAAATGGTTGATGTCAATAATTTTATGCTGTCAATGAATATAACTTGGGTGAGGCGCCTCATAACAAAGAGCGCCAAATGGATGCCCCTCACAGATATTCCATTATGCGAAGACCCCATGTTCCTTACATATGAGCATGGCTATTATAGAAACAGGCAAATAAAATAACTAATCCATTCTGGCATGACGTATTTTTATCATTTGTAAAATTCTTGCAGCAAAATGTGAACAATTGCATTATATCCACATGAACGCTGTGGAATAATCCAAGTATACAACAGTATGGAAAGGTAATAAACTTCACTTCTTGGCGCGAAAAAGGGATTATGTATATAAACGATATGCTAGACGGTAAAGGTACTTTTCTTTCACAAGAAGCTATACATAGGATATTTAATATACGCAGAGACGTGGCGACAGGGGGGGGGATTTGGTCAAAATTTTCAACAGTTGGAAATTGCCAACAGTTGGAAATTTTCCAACCTTATGGGGGATATCAGGTTGGAAATTTACAACACTTGGAAACCTTGTGTCCTGGTACCTCCCCCGTGGCCAGAAAAAAACTGCTAATTAATATAAGAAAATAATATTGTCCTACATTTGGTCAACATGGTCATTAGAATTGTCATCAGTTGGAAAATTTCCAACCTCAGTGGGGGTGTCAGGTTTGAAATTTCCAACCTCCAGGAAGGCTTCAGGCTAGTCTAGATGCTAGAATTTTGCTATTTTCTTGTTCAGATATCACAATTTTCACACACCGGGCCGAACCATGGTCGGTCCGGTGTGTCATGGTCCCTCCCGGGCCAATAACAAACTGCTAATTATTTTAAGAAACATTTGGTCAAAATTGTGGACTGAAATGGTCATCAGTTGGATATTTTTCCAACCTAAGAGTGTGAGGTTTGAAATTTCCAATACTATTGGAAAGCTTGAGACCACTCTAGATGCTAGGATTTTGCGATTTCTTGTTTAGTTTTCAAAATGTTCTCACATCCGGCCGAACAACCATGTTCGGCCCGGTGTGTCCTGGTCTCTTGTCCGTAGCCGTGTGCATTTGTCTGGAGTTGTACCACTAGATGTTAGGATTTATGCAATTTTCAAGTTCAAATATCTGAATGTTCTGATACCGGGTATATAGAACCATGGCTTGTGAATATATAGGCTATTAAGCCTGAGTATTGAGGTGCAAGGGAGTGCAAATGGATTGATGCAAAACCTGCGTTTTGTCGGATTCAAGTGGGGGTGCAGTTGGAATTTCCCACAGTGGACACCCCAACGGAGACCCTCTAGCCACGTCCCTGTATACGCACAGACTACATCACTCTAAACACTATACAGCATCAGATAAAATTAAGTGCAAAAAAGCTTGGCCAACAGATAACTCTAGTTTCTTACCCCATTCTACACACTAACTTCAGCACTTAGGTTTAAAATTCGCGGGGAGGACAAGATTGTTACCAAAGCACGCACAAAATGGCAATCACAGTTTCCTGATATGTGAAGTGCAGTATATGTATTAACATATAATAAACTACCCTTTCTCACGACGCCTGACACCAAGCTACATTGGTTACAATTTCGAATAAATTCTAGAATACTATCAACTAATAACTTACTACACAGTTCTAATATAAGACAAGATGATAAATGTGAGAGGTGTAAAAGTGAAAAGGAAGATATCAACCACATTTTGTGTGATTGTAGTCATGTGCAGACATTTATTAGAGATATCTGTAATTGGGGGAAAATAATGATATAAATCTCTGTCCCACAAATATGACGATGATTCTTGGCACACCACCCATTAGTAACAACTATACTACAAACTTACTGTGGCTCCCAATTAAACAATATATATGTCGGTCTAAATTTAAACCAATCGTTTTGTCTGTTAACTTTTTCCTCAAAGTGTTGACATATGGATACAATTGCGAGAAATATACATCACGATGTCAATCGAAACTTCCAGAATTCTCGAAAAACTGGTTCTTTATAGAAAAAGCTTTAACAAACAGGCGACTTAATCAAAAATCGACAAAGTTATCTGCACCCAGTCCGTTAAAACAGATACTATCTACCACCCATCTCCACAATACCATCTATGTTGAGAGTTGAGTTTATCCGAAACATCCGACGTATTTATAATACATTACTACATACTATACATATGCATATATTTATTGATTATATAATTTGATACCACTGGTGAGCGAATGTCGTGAGCCAGGAGAGTGCGTGCAGTAAGACAGATATATGTGTGAACGCGAGGAATGCCTGTATATAAATATAAATTCCATTTACCATTTTGTGTATGACATTCCTCACTGTGATTGATTATTCAATAAACATTTAAAAAAAAAATTCACCAGTTAATAACAAGATCTGATTGCGAATTGCTTGACATTATGGGTCCTGGGACAGATTGAAGAACGTTCGATGAAATATAATAAATATTGCACGGCGTGTCGGTGACTATGCCAACATAGTGGTCCTTGCTGGAGGAACAGTCCCCTCGCCTCCGGAACTATTCATCCACTCGGACCACTATTTTTAGCATAGTCACCTCCAAGCCGTGCAATATTTATATAATAGATGTATATTATATACATATAGCAATACATGGAATAACACTTTCTATTATGTATACTGTAACCATGTATTTTTTATTTTTGAATTGCTTATAATATTTAAAAGGTAAAAACATAAACATTACACATGCTGGTCTGTCAACATTTGAACCCATGCTCGTCCCAACTCTCTGTGAAAGGGCTTACTTTTAATGGTGTCCCCGACTCCCCGTAGCCGATGTGGTTTAGGTCGTGGACAGGATAATAGTACTCAGGGATAGAAGCTGCCGCGGGTTCGAACACCCACATGCACTGCCACGTGTGCGAAAATCCGGAATGATGCTCTCCTTTGCATGGTACGTTTCCCGTCCCATCTACAACTAATTAAATCGCTGTGTTACTTTCCACGGACTTCGTTTGGGAATACACCATAGCTGGTAAACTACGGATGATACTTCCCCGCCTCGGGCAACGAGATTTATTGTCAGTTATGTTGGATGGGCGACGTTAGATGTTTGATCAATCTGAATATCGCCATTATCTCAACATTTCCCACCAATATATTGGAATCCTTATGCATTTGTATCGTTTGTCTGCTCATATTACCTGAACATCCTTCAGCATGAATAGTATACAATTCGAATGTAAATTTTGAATGGGAGATTCCATTCAACCAGTATAAAGGGATAACGAATTCACCTCACACGGATATACGAATTGCTTAATACCCAGGATATACCCGGGTATTAAACTTACCCGTGTATGCGTGACAAGCGCATTTCAGCCATATATAAATTATGGGAGGGGAAATCACGCTTCATCGCGGGGAATGTGCGTACAACAGATTGATTGATTGACGGATTGGGGTTTAATGTCGCTTTCAGCAACTAAGGCCATATCACGACAGACATTGCCAGCTTTAGGTTTTGAGGAAATCCGCACACTTACGGCTAATCGGACAGTGATTTCAATGGCTGATAAACTCGTCGACCATGTGAGGCAAACTACAGGACATCGGCTAGTAATTGGCAACTCCACCAGATATCGATTTCGAGTAACAAAGTCCACGATGGAAACATGTGGATTTGAACCCTTATCGTCAGCGCTGGAGTACAGAATACATACTGCGAAATAATGAGCTTTTCATGCTTAATGTAGGGGTCGTGACGTAGGGCTGTCGTGCAGGTATTTTGAAACAAATTTCTGAACGGGAATTGAAACGTTGGAATGTCGAACGTCACCATGAACCCCACGCAGCCATTGTATGATGCTGCAATACTCCAGTTCCAATTGACACATGGCTCGTTAGAACCACATTGCTATATCAATATTTGCGGATGTATGTTGGTATGTCTGTTCCATAGATATTAATAACGAACAATCTATATCGCCCCAAAGCGGTCTAACATGGATAAACGTTTACAAGGAAGATAATGGGGCAAGTACACATGTTCTAACGTGACGCCGTTCGTGTCAGGGACAGAATAAGGTTGGATGAACAATAAAATCGATAGCATGCTTTTGTCGCCGATTGCTATCAAACTTGTACACAAAACAATTATGGATACTTTTGATTGACATCAATCGGATTAGGGCGTGCATGTTTTCGATATCATTTTTAAATGAATTTCATATATACCCGACGAGTGAGTTCATGCCTTATCTTGAACGTTTTTTTTTGTCCGAATGAATACCTCAAACACTGTTATTCCCGGGTTCTGTATATAATTGGGCTTCAGTTGGGAGTTTGGTTTCACAAACCAGTTTAACAAGTTAACGAATGTTTGTCGTCTTACGATTATGTAACTTGCAGGCCATTACGTGTCTCTATACTGAAAGGATATACTTCATCATAAAGTACTTACCGCATGTCATTAATAACCGGGTCTGATTTTAACATTTGGATATGACATATGCACCATGCTGTACTACCATATATAACTAAATACATGTATCTTATTTGTTTATTTAAAACTGTTTAGCACATAATTGTTGAACACGTTCTAAACCAATGTTCTCTCTCAATGAGTAATAACAATTTTAAACAATACGGATACACAGCGCTATTCGTAACAAACGTGTATCAGTTATAGTCACTCTAGAAGAATAATCATACCACGTGTAAACACCAACGCACTTTGATGTTGCATAATGACAGCATCCATATACTTGCTGTGTGTCGAACGAATATGCAAAACCTGCTGCAACTACCTCTTTTAGGTGTTAATATCTGACCATAAACATTGGTGTAAACATATTTATTTCTCTAAATCATGCACATTAATTAACAGAGTTGTATAATATATATAAAGACAATTATTTTTAGAGAATGGGATTTGGCAGAAAGTGTGATGCTTATATTAGCCATTTCCCCATCTTTGTCATATACATGTGGTGGTGTCTTTATTGCTTTTTCATAATGTTCTTTTCCCAGTTAGATTTGTTTTTGTTTAAATTTTACTATCTTATTACGCCACCTGTGGTGTATCTAGCTGCTGAGATTTTGATATTGCGTGGTGGACAGGGCGAATGAATTCTTGTGGGGCTTTTATTTATAGAGTTGGAAATTCCGTTTATTTAAAAGTCGGAACTACGCGACCAGTAGGCCAAGTCCAGTAAAACGGTTCGTTATAGGTGCTGGTTGTTATTGTTATTTTAACGGAATTCTGAGTTGGTCATTCGCGAAACCAATATATTTTATATTCTATAATTAAAACCGTGGGTATATAATATATGATCCTCTTTATGGATATTGTAGGAAGGTAAATTTAGCTAAAGCGGTGGGATATCTTGCAAGACAACACATTTCGGTTTGCGCTATAACGGCTCAATGTTTTAAGGTGTTACACAACGTCTGATAAAAAGAGTTCTATCTGGAATATTCACACTATTTTTTCAGAGAACATGCATAGAGTAAACATAGTCCTATCGGACTATCGTAAAGTAGTTCCGTTTAATTCGGAATTAAATAACCCTCAGACTGCCGAAACTGCCGACAATAAATTCGCTTGTTCGTGTCCCCCGAAAATAAAACTTGCCTGTTTAGAGGTCCCATTTTCGTGGCTAATGGTGATAGAATCACAATTTTTCAGTCAAGTTCATGGATAAATTACATTACACTTAATCGGCTTATGTCCGCGGCCATAAACCTGCGTTTTGATAACAATTTATTTGAGACAAACTGTTGCGCGGGTATCAGTCGGCGCTTATCGGTTGAAGTTATTATGATCGTGCAGGCTGCACGTGCAACAAGTGTTCAAATACAACAGAAAAAAAATACTATGTCAAATAAATAACGTGATCAATGGACAGACAAGTTTCATTTCCGTGGGACACGAAAAAGAGAATTTAATGTCGTCAGTTTCGGCAGTCTGAGGGTTTTAATTAATCTCCTTTACGATATCCCGATAGGACTATGTTTACTCTATGATCTCTGAAAAAAAATGGTGTGAATATTCCCGATAGAACTATTTTTATCAGACGTTTTGTAACACATTAAAACATTGAGCAGTTAGCGCAATTTTCTGAAATTTCGGACTATTTCGTCTATAAAAATACGATGAGCAACTGAAAATGTTTTTCAACATTCTGCAAGGGGTATATGTCCATGGTATATATGTTTAAAATTTCACGCATAAACTATGACAGATAACAAAGTTATAATTAGTTTTATAGGCCCACCATAAATCCCCTATAATAAACGCATGCGGCCGTAATCACATGGCTTTGCTGTGGATACTTTCGTTCCCAGCATGCATCATTCTCGCTATCTGTAAAATGTCTATGAACAATGGCTGTTCCATGCACTCTTAGCTTTGATCCGCATTTAGAAGCATTCTGGTGTGGCGAATGAGAAACCTGCAGTAATTTATAAGCCGTAGTTCATTGTAATAATTTGAAGAATTACTTGTCTTAACGGAATTCGGAGGCGGTCCATTCATGTAACCAATATATTTTATATTATGATTTATATTTATGGCTAATAATATGATCTTGGTGGCGTTACCATTTCTGACTATGGTTTTCTTGTTATTATCATTGTCAGCCGTCTGGGGCATAGACTGTCCAACAGTAATCCATAATAATGGGTCACTGATGGGCAGTCCACGCATCAGTTGAACTGAATTGTTACTACCTGTTTGTTTGTTTGTGACCTGACCATTGACGCCACTCGATCAGTTTACAATAAGCATAGCATAATTAACGTTTCAAGATCGATACGACAAGAGTGATGCATCGTATGTATATACATATTACGAGCAGCTCTATAGGTTATCATGCCCGAGATATTTTCTAGTTTTCTAAGTTGTGCTGTATATTTAGTCACTTCTATGTGATAATGGGCCTTTGTACAATCGCCTTGTTTCGTGTATGAGCAGGGATTACCATTTATTTATTTGTATTTATTTGTATTTATTTATACTTATTTAAACTTATTTATACGTATTTATACGGAGAGCGGCTAGGTAAAGTTCATAAACATTGACATTATTTGCTCGACATTGATGGTTTCCTTGTGCTCAAACTTTCGGAATAAGGGAATTCGTGAATACAGAACCATATGGACACTTTTGGAATAAACAACCTTCGGAATAAAGGACATTCGGAACAAAACACCACAGGAATAAAGTTCCTACGGAATAAAGATCCACCATTGTAATTTGTCTTACCTGGTGGTTGGTCTGGTCCCGTGTAGGGACTCTGTTGCTGACTCTGGTGTGAACCCTGATCTGGTCCCGTGTAAGGACTCTGTTGTTGACTCTGGTGTGAACCCTGATCTGGTCCCGTGTAAGGACTCTGTTGTTGACTCTGGTGTGAACCCTGATCTGGTGCCGTGTAAGGACCCTGTTGTTGACTCTGGTGTGAACCCTGATCTGGTGCCGTGTAAGGACTCTGTTGTTGACTCTGGTGTGAACCCTGATCTGGTCCCGTGTAAGGACTCTGTTGTTGACTCTGGTGTGAACCCTGATCTGGTCCCGTATAAGGACTCTGTTGTTGACTCTGTTGTGAAGCCATCATGGAGTGTTAGTTGATAGTATACTCAGGATCAGGATCATAGAAGTCTTGCCTTGCTCTCGAACTTTAGAAAGATAGAATAACAGTCGGTCTCACAGCGTAAATTGATCAGACCTGTTCAAGTTTGTCTTTCTATTATCATACCGTGTTGGATGGTCCTGCTCATTTAGCTACGTTGTTGGTTGGTTAAAATGATTATACGAAATATTACTACTTATATTGCCATGTCGGAGCACTTTAGTGTAAACATACTGTATTATTCCAAATATATAGACATACAGTTCATAATAGTGAATAAATGGAGTTGGCATAATGCATCAATACTGTATTAATGGGGTACTGTACACTAAATTTATGGGACCATCTCCTTTTATACTCAACAGAATATATGCAACAAATGAATAAATTTTAGCCATGGATTATTGAAAAATAAAATTATCTTGAGTTTAATTAAGGGGAACCGCATTAAGTAAAGAGTTAGCATTGTTTTTTCCTCCAAATTAGTGATGTGGATTTTCGAGTTTATACAGCGAGGTTCTAAGCGGTTATCTATTTTCCAAGAAAAATTCAAGTAATAAAAGAGAGGGGAATGAGGTAGCGGTGATATTTTACATTTATGCAGAACAATGTGTATATTTGTCGAAATAAACTGGTTGAATCATCGATGCGCCTCTAATATGTTAGTCAATGATATCAAGTTATCTGTTCTCAACTTGTTATACAGAAACAGAGACAAATACAAAAAGCCCATACTCAAACATAATAAGTATTGGAACTATTGGTACACAGTCAGTTCCCCTTTCAGACTGAAACAAGAAACTAAATGCCATTCAGAAATATAGCCCAATCAGTTCGGAAAGGATTATTCGGTATGCTGGCGTGACATTCTATCCCCCAACTGTGACGCGGGTTGTCCCAATGGACGTTTCTACTTCCTAAAATTGTGATATGGTTCTCAGTCTGAGGATTTGTCCATGTCGGCCGATCAAATTGCCACAATTCCAATAGCCTTGGATCTTTCTTTCCTGACAGAGGGACCTGCACTTCGAAGCTATAAATGGAATTTCCTTTGCCGGGTGATATAAGATTCATTCTTGCTTCATAAAACCGTTTCCTAACTTTCTAAGTTGAGAACCTCACTAATATTGGTCGATATATCGCGTCTGGGTTCATGGAATCAGTGTTAGGCTAAACCCAGCGCTTTCCCGATCGGTGAGATCTTGCGATTTATTCAATAGCTTAGTTGATCCCCAAGCCAGATACCATATCCACGATGATTGTATATGTGCCCTCTCCCTGTTTCATTGAGCCTGATATTATAAGTGATTCGCGCATGGTATACTGTTTTATGTCCTCGATTTCTTCTGATATTTTATTGTCATCCTGTTCATCCACCGCAGCTTCAAGGTACATCTAACTCACCTGTTCGGAGTAGTCCGGAAAAAAGTTTT
This sequence comes from Siphonodentalium dalli, assembly GCA_032622095.1. NCBI lineage: Eukaryota > Metazoa > Mollusca > Scaphopoda > Gadilida > Siphonodentaliidae > Siphonodentalium > Siphonodentalium dalli. Next base: position 264,442,534 of record CP136063.1, read on the forward strand.
CAGAGGTGTAATTATCATTGGATTATCTCACGACTGTCTCTCCTATTAGGTCGCCTGCCACGGGATACTTGGGCGTCATTTGTGGACGACCTTGTTTCATCGTGCCCGCATGAAGAAAATGTATGTGGGTACGTCCGGCCGATATACGGCCTCTGAAGTTCCATCAAGTGCTGACTCAATATATTTCATGCGACATCTTTCATTGTACTATTCAGGTATGTGGGACAGCATCGGCATGAGCCGGGAATGAACCTTCTTGTGTTTTTTTTTCGAATCCGAAAGGTTGTCTTCAGAGAATCGGTCCCTCTTAGACAGTGTGCCAAATTGGACTGCGAGAAAATTGTGCAGTTGAAACGGTATACGTCACAGCAACTTCGCTGTTCGTCGATGTCTTTACAATAACAACTGAGATATTGTTGTTCTGGGCTGTCGACATGGCGTCCGCAATTGGATGGTTTAAACGTATTTATTACCAATAAGTATATTACAATAAAATTGACATTGGTAATTATTGGAGGACCAGTTCGACCTCCTCTCCCAACATCATTAACGAATAATGCGCCAGAGTGAGCGATTAATCAGTTGTCGATTAGGTCAGCATATGTACATAGTATCTGGCTAGTAATAAATATTTTTTTCAAATCTTTTTTTTAGTTCTCTTTGAAAGTTCACACAAGTTGGCATTAACATGTTTGGAACAATGGTTGAATTTGAACGAAAGTCTTGGTTATGATATTGGAAGTTTATAAAAGGTCACTTTTGTCGAAGTCAAATTGATTGCAGTTGCTTCTGTCGTATATCCAGAATTATATATTTTTTTCATCAAGATATATATCAATAGAGGAGTCATGTAACAACTTACACCGTGTTGGACTGTGGTTCAGAATCATATAACACATCCCAGTATATCGATGTTTATCTGAAACCAATCGCCACCTGACATCCGAATTATTTGGAAGATACCGAGGATTTTCTTATTAAACTATCGAAAATTGAAGTTCCTTCGTCTGCATAGATCATTACTCTTGATGCGCTCTATGTGTACCAATCTATGAAACACAGAGGGATTGAAATCCGTTAGCAGGGCATTCGAGTTCTACTCAGATTATAACATGAAATTGCATTTTCTGTGAGTCCGCATTGGAGAGTCGGTTCAGTCAGCCTGTACTACAATAACTGCACATCTATAAGAACACAATTTCTGGTGATATTGACCGATGCAGAACAATGCGGTGACACAGAAGCAACGATTACATTATACATTTAGCGGAGCATAAAACAACACACAAATTGGGTTTATACGGTTGGTTATTGTCTCAATAATACTCATTTATCGCTTACCTATCTGGCAATAGATTTCATAATCCCATGACGATTATGTTGTTTCCTGAATGATGTATTCAAAATGCAATACATCCAGTTACCTTACCTTTACAAGAAACTGACTAGGTTCGCATCATAACATTCGATTATGACGCATGTGTGCATGCATGGATAAATAGTCTAACACACAGCACAAGCTCAAACAAAATACTGTTATTAATGTTTTATTGCGTATATGCAAACCTATAGGTGAAAAACATCCGGGTTGCAGGCTTCGTTGAATCATGTTGTATATAAGCCGTACCAAGAACGAATGTGTTATCCTCTTGATGGGCAATGTTAGGCTTACGTAATTTGAATTAAAGATAACACTTTCACGTCCCGGACGTTAAGCGGCGTAGAACATGTCCACCAGCCCCACTGCGACTGGTAAGGACCTCCTAATATGGCATACCGTTTGCCGCGGGGTATGTCCCGTATATTGTGTGTATGATTCCTGGTGGTGTATAGGGAACTGTGTCAGACGGGACAGCGACGTGCGGGTACGACCCAGCTCATGCGTAACTTTGATCATGCATTGCTTGACGCCAGCTCAATCAATCGGCTAGCCACGCCTATCTAGTGTTTCAGATTAAATTTCTGTTCCATGTTGTATTGTTTTTCTGACGTTTTCAGTTTTGTTTTCAATAAACAGACCATCATCATTGCGTGGTGGACAGGGCGAATGAATTCTTGTGGGGCTTTTATTTATAGAGTTGGAAATTCCGTTTATTTAAAAGTCGGAACTACGCGACCAGTAGGCCAAGTCCAGTAAAACGGTTCGTTATAGGTGCTGGTTGTTATTGTTATTTTAACGGAATTCTGAGTTGGTCATTCGCGAAACCAATATATTTTATATTCTATAATTAAAACCGTGGGTATATAATATATGATCCTCTTTATGGATATTGTAGGAAGGTAAATTTAGCTAAAGCGGTGGGATATCTTGCAAGACAACACATTTCGGTTTGCGCTATAACGGCTCAATGTTTTAAGGTGTTACACAACGTCTGATAAAAAGAGTTCTATCTGGAATATTCACACTATTTTTTCAGAGAACATGCATAGAGTAAACATAGTCCTATCGGACTATCGTAAAGTAGTTCCGTTTAATTCGGAATTAAATAACCCTCAGACTGCCGAAACTGCCGACAATAAATTCGCTTGTTCGTGTCCCCCGAAAATAAAACTTGCCTGTTTAGAGGTCCCATTTTCGTGGCTAATGGTGATAGAATCACAATTTTTCAGTCAAGTTCATGGATAAATTACATTACACTTAATCGGCTTATGTCCGCGGCCATAAACCTGCGTTTTGATAACAATTTATTTGAGACAAACTGTTGCGCGGGTATCAGTCGGCGCTTATCGGTTGAAGTTATTATGATCGTGCAGGCTGCACGTGCAACAAGTGTTCAAATACAACAGAAAAAAAATACTATGTCAAATAAATAACGTGATCAATGGACAGACAAGTTTCATTTCCGTGGGACACGAAAAAGAGAATTTAATGTCGTCAGTTTCGGCAGTCTGAGGGTTTTAATTAATCTCCTTTACGATATCCCGATAGGACTATGTTTACTCTATGATCTCTGAAAAAAAATGGTGTGAATATTCCCGATAGAACTATTTTTATCAGACGTTTTGTAACACATTAAAACATTGAGCAGTTAGCGCAATTTTCTGAAATTTCGGACTATTTCGTCTATAAAAATACGATGAGCAACTGAAAATGTTTTTCAACATTCTGCAAGGGGTATATGTCCATGGTATATATGTTTAAAATTTCACGCATAAACTATGACAGATAACAAAGTTATAATTAGTTTTATAGGCCCACCATAAATCCCCTATAATAAACGCATGCGGCCGTAATCACATGGCTTTGCTGTGGATACTTTCGTTCCCAGCATGCATCATTCTCGCTATCTGTAAAATGTCTATGAACAATGGCTGTTCCATGCACTCTTAGCTTTGATCCGCATTTAGAAGCATTCTGGTGTGGCGAATGAGAAACCTGCAGTAATTTATAAGCCGTAGTTCATTGTAATAATTTGAAGAATTACTTGTCTTAACGGAATTCGGAGGCGGTCCATTCATGTAACCAATATATTTTATATTATGATTTATATTTATGGCTAATAATATGATCTTGGTGGCGTTACCATTTCTGACTATGGTTTTCTTGTTATTATCATTGTCAGCCGTCTGGGGCATAGACTGTCCAACAGTAATCCATAATAATGGGTCACTGATGGGCAGTCCACGCATCAGTTGAACTGAATTGTTACTACCTGTTTGTTTGTTTGTGACCTGACCATTGACCCCACTCGATCAGTTTACAATAAGCATAGCATAATTAACGTTTCAAGATCGATACGACAAGAGTGATGCATCGTATGTATATACATATTACGAGCAGCTCTATAGGTTATCATGCCCGAGATATTTTCTAGTTTTCTAAGTTGTGCTGTATATTTAGTCACTTCTATGTGATAATGGGCCTTTGTACAATCGCCTTGTTTCGTGTATGAGCAGGGATTACCATTTATTTATTTGTATTTATTTGTATTTATTTATACTTATTTAAACTTATTTATACGTATTTATACGGAGAGCGGCTAGGTAAAGTTCATAAACATTGACATTATTTGCTCGACATTGATGGTTTCCTTGTGCTCAAACTTTCGGAATAAGGGAATTCGTGAATACAGAACCATATGGACACTTTTGGAATAAACAACCTTCGGAATAAAGGACATTCGGAACAAAACACCACAGGAATAAAGTTCCTACGGAATAAAGATCCACCATTGTAATTTGTCTTACCTGGTGGTTGGTCTGGTCCCGTGTAGGGACTCTGTTGCTGACTCTGGTGTGAACCCTGATCTGGTCCCGTGTAAGGACTCTGTTGTTGACTCTGGTGTGAACCCTGATCTGGTCCCGTGTAAGGACTCTGTTGTTGACTCTGGTGTGAACCCTGATCTGGTGCCGTGTAAGGACCCTGTTGTTGACTCTGGTGTGAACCCTGATCTGGTGCCGTGTAAGGACTCTGTTGTTGACTCTGGTGTGAACCCTGATCTGGTCCCGTGTAAGGACTCTGTTGTTGACTCTGGTGTGAACCCTGATCTGGTCCCGTATAAGGACTCTGTTGTTGACTCTGTTGTGAAGCCATCATGGAGTGTTAGTTGATAGTATACTCAGGATCAGGATCATAGAAGTCTTGCCTTGCTCTCGAACTTTAGAAAGATAGAATAACAGTCGGTCTCACAGCGTAAATTGATCAGACCTGTTCAAGTTTGTCTTTCTATTATCATACCGTGTTGGATGGTCCTGCTCATTTAGCTACGTTGTTGGTTGGTTAAAATGATTATACGAAATATTACTACTTATATTGCCATGTCGGAGCACTTTAGTGTAAACATACTGTATTATTCCAAATATATAGACATACAGTTCATAATAGTGAATAAATGGAGTTGGCATAATGCATCAATACTGTATTAATGGGGTACTGTACACTAAATTTATGGGACCATCTCCTTTTATACTCAACAGAATATATGCAACAAATGAATAAATTTTAGCCATGGATTATTGAAAAATAAAATTATCTTGAGTTTAATTAAGGGGAACCGCATTAAGTAAAGAGTTAGCATTGTTTTTTCCTCCAAATTAGTGATGTGGATTTTCGAGTTTATACAGCGAGGTTCTAAGCGGTTATCTATTTTCCAAGAAAAATTCAAGTAATAAAAGAGAGGGGAATGAGGTAGCGGTGATATTTTACATTTATGCAGAACAATGTGTATATTTGTCGAAATAAACTGGTTGAATCATCGATGCGCCTCTAATATGTTAGTCAATGATATCAAGTTATCTGTTCTCAACTTGTTATACAGAAACAGAGACAAATACAAAAAGCCCATACTCAAACATAATAAGTATTGGAACTATTGGTACACAGTCAGTTCCCCTTTCAGACTGAAACAAGAAACTAAATGCCATTCAGAAATATAGCCCAATCAGTTCGGAAAGGATTATTCGGTATGCTGGCGTGACATTCTATCCCCCAACTGTGACGCGGGTTGTCCCAATGGACGTTTCTACTTCCTAAAATTGTGATATGGTTCTCAGTCTGAGGATTTGTCCATGTCGGCCGATCAAATTGCCACAATTCCAATAGCCTTGGATCTTTCTTTCCTGACAGAGGGACCTGCACTTCGAAGCTATAAATGGAATTTCCTTTGCCGGGTGATATAAGATTCATTCTTGCTTCATAAAACCGTTTCCTAACTTTCTAAGTTGAGAACCTCACTAATATTGGTCGATATATCGCGTCTGGGTTCATGGAATCAGTGTTAGGCTAAACCCAGCGCTTTCCCGATCGGTGAGATCTTGCGATTTATTCAATAGCTTAGTTGATCCCCAAGCCAGATACCATATCCACGATGATTGTATATGTGCCCTCTCCCTGTTTCATTGAGCCTGATATTATAAGTGATTCGCGCATGGTATACTGTTTTATGTCCTCGATTTCTTCTGATATTTTATTGTCATCCTGTTCATCCACCGCAGCTTCAAGGTACATCTAACTCACCTGTTCGGAGTAGTCCGGAAAAAAGTTTTCAGAGGTGTAATTATCATTGGATTATCTCACGACTGTCTCTCCTATTAGGTCGCCTGCCACGGGATACTTGGGCGTCATTTGTGGACGACCTTGTTTCATCGTGCCCGCATGAAGAAAATGTATGTGGGTACGTCCGGCCGATATACGGCCTCTGAAGTTCCATCAAGTGCTGACTCAATATATTTCATGCGACATCTTTCATTGTACTATTCAGGTATGTGGGACAGCATCGGCATGAGCCGGGAATGAACCTTCTTGTGTTTTTTTTTCGAATCCGAAAGGTTGTCTTCAGAGAATCGGTCCCTCTTAGACAGTGTGCCAAATTGGACTGCGAGAAAATTGTGCAGTTGAAACGGTATACGTCACAGCAACTTCGCTGTTCGTCGATGTCTTTACAATAACAACTGAGATATTGTTGTTCTGGGCTGTCGACATGGCGTCCGCAATTGGATGGTTTAAACGTATTTATTACCAATAAGTATATTACAATAAAATTGACATTGGTAATTATTGGAGGACCAGTTCGACCTCCTCTCCCAACATCATTAACGAATAATGCGCCAGAGTGAGCGATTAATCAGTTGTCGATTAGGTCAGCATATGTACATAGTATCTGGCTAGTAATAAATATTTTTTTCAAATCTTTTTTTTAGTTCTCTTTGAAAGTTCACACAAGTTGGCATTAACATGTTTGGAACAATGGTTGAATTTGAACGAAAGTCTTGGTTATGATATTGGAAGTTTATAAAAGGTCACTTTTGTCGAAGTCAAATTGATTGCAGTTGCTTCTGTCGTATATCCAGAATTATATATTTTTTTCATCAAGATATATATCAATAGAGGAGTCATGTAACAACTTACACCGTGTTGGACTGTGGTTCAGAATCATATAACACATCCCAGTATATCGATGTTTATCTGAAACCAATCGCCACCTGACATCCGAATTATTTGGAAGATACCGAGGATTTTCTTATTAAACTATCGAAAATTGAAGTTCCTTCGTCTGCATAGATCATTACTCTTGATGCGCTCTATGTGTACCAATCTATGAAACACAGAGGGATTGAAATCCGTTAGCAGGGCATTCGAGTTCTACTCAGATTATAACATGAAATTGCATTTTCTGTGAGTCCGCATTGGAGAGTCGGTTCAGTCAGCCTGTACTACAATAACTGCACATCTATAAGAACACAATTTCTGGTGATATTGACCGATGCAGAACAATGCGGTGACACAGAAGCAACGATTACATTATACATTTAGCGGAGCATAAAACAACACACAAATTGGGTTTATACGGTTGGTTATTGTCTCAATAATACTCATTTATCGCTTACCTATCTGGCAATAGATTTCATAATCCCATGACGATTATGTTGTTTCCTGAATGATGTATTCAAAATGCAATACATCCAGTTACCTTACCTTTACAAGAAACTGACTAGGTTCGCATCATAACATTCGATTATGACGCATGTGTGCATGCATGGATAAATAGTCTAACACACAGCACAAGCTCAAACAAAATACTGTTATTAATGTTTTATTGCGTATATGCAAACCTATAGGTGAAAAACATCCGGGTTGCAGGCTTCGTTGAATCATGTTGTATATAAGCCGTACCAAGAACGAATGTGTTATCCTCTTGATGGGCAATGTTAGGCTTACGTAATTTGAATTAAAGATAACACTTTCACGTCCCGGACGTTAAGCGGCGTAGAACATGTCCACCAGCCCCACTGCGACTGGTAAGGACCTCCTAATATGGCATACCGTTTGCCGCGGGGTATGTCCCGTATATTGTGTGTATGATTCCTGGTGGTGTATAGGGAACTGTGTCAGACGGGACAGCGACGTGCGGGTACGACCCAGCTCATGCGTAACTTTGATCATGCATTGCTTGACGCCAGCTCAATCAATCGGCTAGCCACGCCTATCTAGTGTTTCAGATTAAATTTCTGTTCCATGTTGTATTGTTTTTCTGACGTTTTCAGTTTTGTTTTCAATAAACAGACCATCATCAAATATACAATTCACATAGGTTCTAATAGATACATGCAGCAACTATCATATTCATAAACCTTAACGAAGACGCACTATGTTAGAATTATTCAACATATGCTCGCGAAAATACGCTAATAATCAACCTATAATTTGAAATGGTTACATAATGTGATTATTTGATTCCGAAATAAGCGTATAATGGAGTCATAGCCGTAATTTTGTTTTATGGCGCGGGCGACAGTTATAACACACGTTAAAGAGCGTACACGGGAACAGTCGTGAGTTGGCTTATTTGTGTCATTATCCACACATAACCTGCTTATAATGTATAATTATGAGTCGATAATGTGACTATAACGCTCTCATTTTCAGCAAACTAAATACTAAACTCAAAATGAGGCGATTCTAAACATATTATATACCTAAAAATGCATTATAAGCAGGTAATGTGCGGATTTTCGGGAGAACAGGGTTTGATGAGAGCATCAAGATAAACTTTAATGTGTGAATGTGAATTGAAAGCTATAAAAAATCAGTTCCGAAATTGTTTAGTCATGGAACAACAAAGAACGTAACATCCTGTACTCTACCCATATTAGTAAATAATAAACTGACATGCAGTTAATAACCTGGAAAATTGTTACGACTTTGTATATGTACATGTACATTGTATACATAACTGATACACGAAGACCGTATTTTGCGCATATATCGACATATCGTATTCCGGGTTGATATCAAGATTGAGTCTTTCTGGGGAATTAGCATTTATTTACACAATACAAATATACGGACATTCCGGTATAGTTGGAATCCACCAAACAATTGGACCTCCAGTTGTAATAGGTGAAACGTGACTGAATATTGGAATTCCAAAATATAGAGTGCCATATCACAGTTTTACAAATTCTTATATACAAAGCATGAACAGGTGTGAATTAACGACGCGAGATTAGATTAACAGATTTGCATATAAAATATCCGATCACTACAATGGCATTAGCAGTTTGACAAATACGTTATTATTAAAAGTAAAGCTTAGAATACGTGCGATGAATGGTAATTAATGAGCACATGCTTGGGCAAGAATTAACAAGTTGCATAAGAATAGCCAGCTGATTAATACAAAGAAATTTTGTAATTTAGAGAAAGCCTAATCTAACAAAGAAACGAACCTAACGCGAATACTATAGAAACGAACCACACATCTGATAGAGTCAAATCAATGTAAATAAACAAAATTGTCCAAAATGAGCACTCTGTTTATCCATGAACAAATTAAAAAGACTAATTCCTCAAGATTTGTACTAGCACCATGTAATGTACCGTACTACCACCGTGTAATGTATCGTACTACCACCGTGTAATGTATCGTACTACCACCGTGTAATGTATCGTACTACCACCCTGTAATGTATCGTACTACCACCATGTAATGTATCGTACTACCACCGTGTAATGTATCGTACTACCACCATGTAATGTATCGTACTACCACCCTGTAATGTATCGTACTACCACCATGTAATGTATCGTACTACCACCATGTAATGTATCGTACTACCACCATGTAATGTACCGTACTACCACCCTGTAATGTATCGTACTACCACCCTGTAATGTATCGTACTACCACCATGTAATGTATCGTACTACCACCCTGTAATGTATCGTACTATCACCCTGTAATGTATCGTACTAGCACCCTGTAATGTATCGTACTACCACCATGTAATGTATCGTACTACCACCATGTAATGTATCGTACTACCACCATGTAATGTATCGTACTACCACCCTGTAATGTATCGTACTACCACCATGTAATGTATCGTACTACCACCCTGTAATGTATCGTACTACCACCCTGTAATGTATCGTACTACCACCATGTAATGTATCGTACTACCACCGTGTAATGTATCGTACTACCACCGTGTAATGTATCGTACTACCACCGTGTAATGTATCGTACTACCACCATGTAATGTATCGTACTACCACCATGTAATGTATCGTACTACCACCCTGTAATGTATCGTACTACCACCCTATAATGTATCGTACTACCACCCTGTAATGTATCGTACTACCACCATGTAATGTATCGTACTACCACCCTGTAATGTATCGTACTAGCACCCTGTAATGTATCGTACTACCACCCTGTAATGTATCGTACTACCACCATGTAATGTATCGTACTACCACCATGTAATGTATCGTACTACCACCGTGTAATGTATCGTACTACCATCGTGTAATGTATCGTACTACCACCCTGTAATGTATCGTACTAGCACCCTGTAATGTATCGTACTACCACCCTGTAATGTATCGTACTACCACCGTGTAATGTATCGTACTACCACCATGTAATGTATCGTACTACCACCCTGTAATGTATCGTACTACCACCGTGTAATGTATCGTACTACCACCGTGTAATGTATCGTACTACCACCCTGTAATGTATCGTACTACCACCCTGTAATGTATCGTACTACCACCATGTAATGTATCGTACTACCACCCTGTAATGTATCGTACTACCACCCTGTAATGTATCGTACTACCACCCTGTAATGTATCGTACTACCACCATGTAATGTATCGTACTACCACCATGTAATGTATCGTACTACCACCATGTAATGTATCGTACTACCACCGTGTAATGTATCGTACTACCACCCTGTAATGTATCGTACTAACACCCTGTAATGTATCGTACTAACACCGTGTAATGTATCGTACTACCACCATGTAATGTATCGTACTACCACCGTGTAATGTATCGTACTAACACCCTGTAATTTATCGTACTACCACCCTGTAATGTATCGTACTACCACCGTGTAATGTATCGTACTAACACCCTGTAATGTATCGTACTACCACCGTGTAATGTATCGTACTAACACCCTGTAATGTATCGTACTACCACCGTGTAATGTATCGTACTACCACCCTGTAATGTATCGTACTACCACCATGTAATGTATCGTACAACCACCATGTAATGTATCGTACTACCACCGTGTAATGTATCGTACTACCACCGTGTAATGTATCGTACTACCACCGTGTAATGTATCGTACTACCACCCTGTAATGTATCGTACTAACACCGTGTAATGTATCGTACTACCACCCTGTAATGTATCGTACTAACACCGTGTAATGTATCGTACTACCACCGTGTAATGTACCGTACTACCACCCTGTAATGTATCGTACTAACACCGTGTAATGTATCGTACTACCACCGTGTAATGTATCGTACTACCACCCTGTAATGTATCGTACTACCACCGTGTAATGTATCGTACTACCACCGTGTAATGTATCGTACTACCACCCTGTAATGTATCGTACTACCACCGTGTAATGTATCGTACTACCACCGTGTAATGTATCGTACTACCACCCTGTAATGTATCGTACTAACACCGTGTAATGTATCGTACTACCACCATGTAATGTATCGTACTACCACCATGTAATGTATCGTACTACCACCGTGTACTGTATCGTACTACCACCGTGTACTTTGTGGTACTACCACCGTGTACTGTATCGTACTACCACCGTGTACTGTATCGTACTACCACCCTGTAATGTATCGTACTACCACCGTGTACTGTATCGTACTACCACCGTGTACTGTATCGTACTACCACCCTGTAATGTATCGTACTACCACCCTGTAATGTATCGTACTAACACCGTGTACTGTATCGTACTAACACCGTGTAATGTATCGTACTACCACCGTGTAATGTATCGTACTACCACCGTGTAATGTATCGTACTACCACCATGTAATGTATCGTACTACCACCCTGTAATGTATCGTACTACCACCGTGTAATGTATCGTACTACCACCGTGAACTGTATCGTACTACCACCCTGTAATGTATCGTACTACCACCATGTAATGTATCGTACTACCACCCTGTAATGTATCGTACTACCACCATGTAATGTACCGTACTACCACCATGTAATGTATCGTACTACCACCCTGTAATGTATCGTACTACCACCATGTAATGTACCGTACTACCACCCTGTAATGTATCGTACTACCACCATGTAATGTACCGTACTACCACCATGTAATGTATCGTACTACCACCCTGTAATGTATCGTACTACCACCATGTAATGTACCGTACTACCACCCTGTAATGTATCGTACTACCACCATGTAATGTATCGTACTACCACCGTGTACTGTATCGTACTACCACCGTGTACTTTGTCGTACTACCACCGTGTACTGTATCGTACTACCACCGTGTACTGTATCGTACTACCACCCTGTAATGTATCGTACTACCACCGTGTACTGTATCGTACTACCACCGTGTACTGTATCGTACTACCACCCTGTAATGTATCGTACTACCACCCTGTAATGTATCGTACTACCACCATGTAATGTATCGTACTACCACCGTGTACTGTATCGTACTACCACCGTGTACTTTGTCGTACTACCACCGTGTACTGTATCGTACTACCACCGTGTACTGTATCGTACTACCACCCTGTAATGTATCGTACTACCACCGTGTACTGTATCGTACTACCACCGTGTACTGTATCGTACTACCACCCTGTAATGTATCGTACTACCACCCTGTAATGTATCGTACTAACACCGTGTACTGTATCGTACTAACACCGTGTAATGTATCGTACTACCACCGTGTAATGTATCGTACTACCACCGTGTAATGTATCGTACTACCACCATGTAATGTATCGTACTACCACCCTGTAATGTATCGTACTACCACCGTGTAATGTATCGTACTACCACCGTGAACTGTATCGTACTACCACCCTGTAATGTATCGTACTACCACCATGTAATGTATCGTACTACCACCCTGTAATGTATCGTACTACCACCATTTAATGTACCGTACTACCACCATGTAATGTATCGTACTACCACCCTGTAATGTATCGTACTACCACCATGTAATGTACCGTACTACCACCCTGTAATGTATCGTACTACCACCATGTAATGTACCGTACTACCACCATGTAATGTATCGTACTACCACCCTGTAATGTATCGTACTACCACCATGTAATGTACCGTACTACCACCCTGTAATGTATCGTACTACCACCCTGTAATGTATCGTACTACCACCATGTAATGTATCGTACTACCACCCTGTAATGTATCGTACTACCACCGTGTAATGTATCGTACTACCACCGTGTAATGTATCGTACTACCACCCTGTAATGTATCGTACTACCACCATGTAATGTACCGTACTACCACCATGTAATGTATCGTACTACCACCCTGTAATGTATCGTACTAGCACCCTGTAATGTATCGTACTACCACCCTGTAATGTATCGTACTACCACCATGTAATGTATCATACTACCACCCTGTAATGTATCGTACTACCACCATGTAATGTATCGTACTACCACCCTGTAATGTATCGTACTACCACCCTGTAATGTATCGTACTACCACCCTGTAATGTATCGTACTAGCACCCTGTAATGTATCGTACTACCACCCTGTAATGTATCGTACTACCACCATGTAATGTACCGTACTACCACCGTGTAATGTATCGTACTACCACCCTGTAATGTATCGTACTACCACCCTGTAATGTATCGTACTACCACCGTGTAATGTATCGTACTACCACCCTGTAATGTATCGTACTACCACCCTGTAATGTATCGTACTACCACCGTGTAATGTATCGTACTACCACCATGTAATGTACCGTACTACCACCCTGTAATGTATCGTACTACCACCGTGTAGTGTATCGTACTACCACCGTGTAATGTATCGTACTACCACCCTGTAATGTATCGTACTACCACCATGTAATGTATCGTACTACCACCATGTAATGTACCGTACTACCACCATGTAATGTACCGTACTACCACCCTGTAATGTATCGTACTACCACCGTGTAATGTACCGTACTACCACCCTGTAATGTATCGTACTACCACCGTGTAATGTATCGTACTACCACCCTGTAATGTATCGTACTACCACCGTGTAATGTACCGTACTACCACCCTGTAATGTATCGTACTACCACCGTGTAATGTATCGTACTACCACCCTGTAATGTACCGTACTACCACCATGTAATGTACCGTACTACCACCATGTAATGTACCGTACTACCACCCTGTAATGTACCGTACTACCACCATGTAATGTACCGTACTACCACCCTGTAATGTATCGTACTACCACCCTGTAATGTATCGTACTACCACCATGTAATGTATCGTACTACCACCCTGTAATGTATCGTACTATCACCCTGTAATGTACCGTACTACCACCCTGTAATGTATCGTACTACCACCATGTAATGTATCGTACTACCACCATGTAATGTACCGTACTACCACCCTGTAATGTATCGTACTACCACCGTGTAATGTATCGTACTACCACCGTGTAATGTATCGTACTACCACCGTGTAATGTATCGTACTACCACCGTGTAATGTATCGTACTACCACCCTGTAATGTATCGTACTACCACCGTGTAATGTATCGTACTACCACCGTGTAATGTATCGTACTACCACCATGTAATGTACCGTACTACCACCCTGTAATGTATCGTACTACCACCATGTAATGTATCGTACTACCACCCTGTAATGTATCGTACTACCACCCTGTAATGTATCGTACTTCCACCCTGTAATGTATCGTACTACCACCGTGTAATGTATCGTACTACCACCCTGTAATGTATCGTACTACCACCCTGTAATGTATCGTACTACCACCCTGTAATGTATCGTACTACCACCATGTAATGTATCGTACTACCACCCTGTAATGTATCGTACTACCACCATGTAATGTATCGTACTACCACCCTGTAATGTATTGTACTACCACCCTGTAATGTATCGTACTACCACCCTGTAATGTATCGTACTACCACCCTGTAATGTATCGTACTACCACCATGTAATGTATCGTACTACCACCCTGTAATGTATCGTACTATCACCCTGTAATGTATCGTACTACCACCATGTAATGTATCGTACTACCACCCTGTAATGTATCGTACTACCACCCTGTAATGTATCGTACTACCACCCTGTAATGTATCGTACTACCACCCTGTAATGTATCGTACTACCACCCTGTAATGTATCGTACTACCACCCTGTAATGTATCGTACTACCACCCTGTAATGTATCGTACTACCACCCTGTAATGTATCGTACTACCACCCTGTAATGTATCGTACTACCACCCTGTAATGTATCGTACTACCACCATGTAATGTATCGTACTACCACCCTGTAATGTATCGTACTACCACCGTGTAATGTATCGTACTACCACCCTGTAATGTATCGTACTACCACCCTGTAATGTATCGTACTACCACCCTGTAATGTATCGTACTACCACCCTGTAATGTATCGTACTACCACCCTGTAATGTATCGTACTACCACCCTGTAATGTATCGTACTACCACCCTGTAATGTATCGTACTAGCACCCTGTAATGTATCGTACTACCACCCTGTAATGTATCGTACTACCACCATGTAATGTATCGTACTATCACCCTGTAATGTATCGTACTACCACCCAGTAATGTATCGTACTACCACCATGTAATGTATCGTACTATCACCCTGTAATGTATCGTACTATCACCCTGTAATGTATCGTACTACCACCCTGTAATGTATCGTACTACCACCCTGTAATGTATCGTACTACCACCGTGTAATGTATCGTACTACCACCCTGTAATGTATCGTACTACCACCCTGTAATGTATCGTACTACCACCATGTAATGTATCGTACTACCACCTTGTAATGTATCGTACTACCACCGTGTAATGTATCGTACTACCACACTGTAATGTATCGTACTACCACCATGTAATGTATCGTACTACCACCCTGTAATGTATCGTACTACCACCGTGTAATGTATCGTACTACCACCGTGTAATGTATCGTACTACCACCATGTAATGTATCGTACTACCACCCTGTAATGTATCGTACTACCACCCTGTAATGTATCGTACTACCACCATGTAATGTATCGTACTACCACCCTGTAATGTATCGTACTACCACCGTGTAATGTATCGTACTACCACCATGTAATGTATCGTACTACCACCCTGTAATGTATCGTACTACCACCGTGTAATGTATCGTACTACCACCGTGTAATGTATCGTACTACCACCATGTAATGTATCGTACTACCACCCTGTAATGTATCGTACTACCACCATGTAATGTATCGTACTACCACCATGTAATGTATCGTACTACCACCGTGTAATGTATCGTACTACCACCGTGTAATGTATCGTACTACCACCGTGTAATGTATCGTACTATCACCCTGTAATGTATCGTACTATCACCCTGTAATGTACCGTACTACCACCCTGTAATGTATCGTACTACCACCGTGTAATGTATCGTACTACCACCATGTAATGTATCGTACTACCACCATGTAATGTATCGTACTACCACCATGTAATGTATCGTACTACCACCGTGTAATGTACCGTACTACCACCGTGTAATGTATCGTACTACCACCGTGTAATGTACCGTACTACCACCGTGTAATGTATCGTACTACCACCATGTAATGTATCGTACTACCACCATGTAATGTATCGTACTACCACCATGTAATGTATTGTACTACCACCATTTAATGTATCGTACTACCACCGTGTAATGTATCGTACTACCACCGTGTAATGTATCGTACTACCACCCTGTAATGTATCGTACTACCACCATGTAATGTATCGTACTACCACCCTGTAATGTATCGTACTACCACCGTGTAATGTATCGTACTACCACCCTGTAATGTATCGTACTACCACCGTGTAATGTATCGTACTACCACCCTGTAATGTATCGTACTACCACCGTGTAATGTATCGTACTACCACCGTGTAATGTATCGTACTACCACCGTGTAATGTATCGTACTACCACCCTGTAATGTATCGTACTACCACCATGTAATGTATCGTACTACCACCATGTAATGTATCGTACTACCACCGTGTAATGTATCGTACTACCATCCTGTAATGTATCGTACTACCACCCTGTAATGTATCGTACTACCACCCTGTAATGTATCGTACTACCACCCTGTAATGTATCGTACTACCACCCTGTAATGTATCGTACTATCACCCTGTAATGTATTGTACTATCACCCTGTAATGTATCGTACTATCACCCTGTAATGTATCGTACTACCACCCTGTAATGTATCGTACTACCACCCTGTAATGTATCGTACTACCACCATGTAATGTATCGTACTACCACCGTGTAATGTATCGTACTACCACCGTGTAATGTATCGTACTATCACCCTGTAATGTATCGTACTATCACCCTGTAATGTATCGTACTATCACCATGTAATGTATCGTACTATCACCCTGTAATGTATCGTACTACCACCGTGTAATGTACCGTACTACCACCGTGTAATGTATCGTACTACCACCGTGTAATGTATCGTACTATCACCCTGTAATGTATCGTACTATCACCCTGTAATGTATCGTACTATCACCCTGTAATGTATCGTACTATCACCCTGTAATGTATCGTACTACCACCCTGTAATGTATCGTACTACCACCGTGTAATGTATCGTACTACCACCCTGTAATGTACCGTACTATCACCCTGTAATGTATCGTACTATCACCATGTAATGTATCGTACTACCACCCTGTAATGTATCGTACTACCACCGTGTAATGTATCGTACTATCACCCTGTAATGTATCGTACTACCACCCTGTAATGTATCGTACTACCACCGTGTAATGTATCGTACTAACACCCTGTAATGTATCGTACTATCACCCTGTAATGTATCGTACTACCACCCTGTAATGTATCGTACTACCACCGTGTAATGTATCGTACTACCACCGTGTAATGTATCGTACTACCACCGTGTAATGTATCGTACTATCATCGTGTAATGTATCGTACTACCACCGTGTAATGTATCGTACTATCACCCTGTAATGTATCGTACTACCACCGTGTAATGTATCGTACTACCACCGTGTAATGTATCGTACTATCACCGTGTAATGTATCGTACTATCACCCATATAATGTATCGTACTATCACCCATATAATGTATCGTACTATCACCCATATGATGTATCGTACTACCACCGTGTAATGTATCGTACTACCACCCTGTAATGTATCGTACTACCACCATGTAATGTATCGTACTACCACCGTGTAATGTATCGTACTATCACCCTGTAATGTATCGTACTACCACCATGTAATGTATCGTACTACCACCGTGTAATGTATCGTACTATCACCGTGTAATGTATCGTACTACCACCGTGTAATGTATCGTACTACCACCATGTAATGTATCGTACTAACACCATGTAATGTATCGTACTACCACCATGTAATGTATCGTACTAACACCATGTAATGTATCGTACTACCACCATGTAATGTATCGTACTAACACCCTGTAATGTATCGTACTACCACCATGTAATGTATCGTACTACCACCCTGTAATGTATCGTACTACCACCGTGTAATGTATCGTACTATCACCCTGTAATGTATCGTACTACCACCCTGTAATGTATCGTACTACCACCGTGTAATGTACCGTACTACCACCGTGTAATGTATCGTACTATCACCCTGTAATGTATCGTACTATCACCCTGTAATGTATCGTACTACCACCCTGTAATGTATCGTACTACCACCCTGTAATGTATCGTACTACCACCATGTAATGTATCGTACTACCACCGTGTAATGTATCGTACTACCACCGTGTAATGTATCGTACTATCACCCTGTAATGTATCGTACTATCACCCTGTAATGTATCGTACTATCACCATGTAATGTATCGTACTATCACCCTGTAATGTATCGTACTACCACCGTGTAATGTACCGTACTACCACCGTGTAATGTATCGTACTACCACCGTGTAATGTATCGTACTATCACCCTGTAATGTATCGTACTATCACCCTGTAATGTATCGTACTATCACCCTGTAATGTATCGTACTATCACCCTGTAATGTATCGTACTACCACCCTGTAATGTATCGTACTACCACCGTGTAATGTATCGTACTACCACCCTGTAATGTACCGTACTATCACCCTGTAATGTATCGTACTATCACCATGTAATGTATCGTACTACCACCCTGTAATGTATCGTACTACCACCGTGTAATGTATCGTACTATCACCCTGTAATGTATCGTACTACCACCCTGTAATGTATCGTACTACCACCGTGTAATGTATCGTACTAACACCCTGTAATGTATCGTACTATCACCCTGTAATGTATCGTACTACCACCCTGTAATGTATCGTACTACCACCGTGTAATGTATCGTACTACCACCGTGTAATGTATCGTACTACCACCGTGTAATGTATCGTACTATCACCGTGTAATGTATCGTACTACCACCGTGTAATGTATCGTACTATCACCCTGTAATGTATCGTACTACCACCGTGTAATGTATCGTACTACCACCGTGTAATGTATCGTACTATCACCGTGTAATGTATCGTACTATCACCCATATAATGTATCGTACTATCACCCATATAATGTATCGTACTATCACCCATATAATGTATCGTACTACCACCGTGTAATGTATCGTACTACCACCCTGTAATGTATCGTACTACCACCATGTAATGTATCGTACTACCACCGTGTAATGTATCGTACTATCACCCTGTAATGTATCGTACTACCATCATGTAATGTATCGTACTACCACCGTGTAATGTATCGTACTATCACCGTGTAATGTATCGTACTACCACCGTGTAATGTATCGTACTACCACCATGTAATGTATCGTACTAACACCATGTAATGTATCGTACTACCACCATGTAATGTATCGTACTAACACCATGTAATGTATCGTACTACCACCATGTAATGTATCGTACTAACACCCTGTAATGTATCGTACTACCACCATGTAATGTATCGTACTACCACCCTGTAATGTATCGTACTACCACCGTGTAATGTATCGTACTATCACCCTGTAATGTATCGTACTACCACCCTGTAATGTATCGTACTACCACCGTGTAATGTACCGTACTACCACCGTGTAATGTATCGTACTATCACCCTGTAATGTATCGTACTACCACCATGTAATGTACCGTACTACCACCATGTAATGTATCGTACTACCACCGTGTAATGTATCGTACTACCACCATGTAATGTATCGTACTACCACCCTGTAATGTATCGTACTACCACCATGTAATGTATCGTACTACCACCCTGTAATGTATCGTACTACCACCGTGTAATGTATCGTACTACCACCCTGTAATGTATCGTACTATCACCCTGTAATGTATCGTACTACCACCGTGTAATGTATCGTACTACCACCATGTAATGTATCGTACTACCACCGTGTAATGTATCGTACTACCACCCTGTAATGTATCGTACTACCACCCTGTAATGTATCGTACTACCACCATGTAATGTATCGTACTACCACCCTGTAATGTATCGTACTATCACCATGTAATGTATCGTACTACCACCCTGTAATGTATCGTACTACCACCGTGTAATGTATCGTACTATCACCCTGTAATGTATCGTACTACCACCCTGTAATGTATCGTACTACCACCGTGTAATGTATCGTACTATCACCCTGTAATGTATCGTACTATCACCCTGTAATGTATCGTACTACCACCGTGTAATGTATCGTACTATCACCGTGTAATGTATCGTACTACCACCATGTAATGTATCGTACTACCACCATGTAATGTATCGTACTACCACCGTGTAATGTACCGTACTACCACCGTGTAATGTACCGTACTACCACCGTGTAATGTACCGTACTACCACCCTGTAATGTATCGTACTACCACCCTGTACTGTATCGTACTACCACCCTGTAATGTATCGTACTATCACCCTGTAATGTATCGTACTACCACCCTGTAATGTATCGTACTAACACCCTGTAATGTATCGTACTACCACCATGTAATGTATCGTACTACCACCGTGTAATGTATCGTACTATCACCGTGTAATGTATCGTACTATCACCGTGTAATGTATCGTACTATCACCGTGTAATGTATCGTACTACCACCGTGTAATGTATCGTACTACCACCGTGTAATGTATTGTACTATCACCGTGTAATGTATCGTACTATCACCCTGTAATGTATCGTACTAACACCGTGTAATGTATCGTACTACCACCATGTAATGTATCGTACTATCACCCTGTAATGTATCGTACTACCACCGTGTAATGTATCGTACTACCACCGTGTAATGTATCGTACTACCACCATGCAATGTATCGTACTATCACCCTGTAATGTATCGTACTAACACCGTGTAATGTATCGTACTACCACCATGTACTGTATCGTACTACCACCATGTAATGTATCGTACTATCACCCTGTAATGTATCGTACTACCACCGTGTAATGTATCGTACTACCACCGTGTAATGTATCGTACTATCACCCTGTAATGTATCGTACTACCACCATGTAATGTATCGTACTACCACCCTGTAATGTATCGTACTGCCACCATGTAATGTATCGTACTAACACCCTGTAATGTATCGTACTACCACCGTGTAATGTATCGTACTACCACCATGTAATGTATCGTACTAACACCCTGTAATGTATCGTACTACCACCCTGTAATGTATCGTACTACCACCATGTAATGTATCGTACTACCACCGTGTAATGTATCGTACTATCACCGTGTAATGTATCGTACTACCACCCTGTAATGTATCGTACTACCACCATGTAATGTATCGTACTAACACCCTGTAATGTATCGTACTACCCCCGTGTAATGTATCGTACTAACACCCTGTAATCTATCGTACTACCACCGTGTAATGTATCGTACTACCACCATGTAATGTATCGTACTAACACCCTGTAATGTATCGTACTACCACCCTGTAATGTATCGTACTACCACCATGTAATGTATCGTACTATCACCGTGTAATGTATCGTACTATCACCATGTAATGTATCGTACTACCACCCTGTAATGTATCGTACTACCACCATGTAATGTATCGTACTAACACCCTGTAATGTATCGTACTACCACCGTGTAATGTATCGTACTACCACCGTGTAATGTATCGTACTACCACCCTGTAATGTATCGTACTAACACCCTGTAATGTATCGTACTACCACCCTGTAATGTATCGTACTACCACCATGTAATGTATCGTACTATCACCGTGTAATGTATCGTACTATCACCGTGTAATGTATCGTACTACCACCCTGTAATGTATCGTACTACCACCGTGTAATGTATCGTACTACCACCCTGTAATGTATCGTACTAACACCCTGTAATGTATCGTACTATCACCATGTAATGTATCGTACTACCACCATGTAATGTATCGTACTATCACCGTGTAATGTATCGTACTATCACCGTGTAATGTATCGTACTATCACCATGTAATGTATCGTACTACCACCATGTAATGTATCGTATTAACACCCTGTAATGTATCGTACTACCACCGTGTAATGTATCGTACTACCACCGTGTAATGTATCGTACTATCACCCTGTAATGTATCGTACTACCACCGTGTAATGTATCGTACTACCACCGTGTAATGTATCGTACTACCACCATGTAATGTATCGTACTATCACCCTGTAATGTATCGTACTAACACCGTGTAATGTATCGTACTACCACCATGTACTGTATCGTACTACCACCATGTAATGTATCGTACTATCACCCTGTAATGTATCGTACTACCACCGTGTAATGTATCGTACTACCACCGTGTAATGTATCGTACTATCACCCTGTAATGTATCGTACTACCACCATGTAATGTATCGTACTACCACCCTGTAATGTATCGTACTGCCACCATGTAATGTATCGTACTAACACCCTGTAATGTATCGTACTACCACCGTGTAATGTATCGTACTACCACCATGTAATGTATCGTACTAACACCCTGTAATGTATCGTACTACCACCCTGTAATGTATCGTACTACCACCATGTAATGTATCGTACTACCACCGTGTAATGTATCGTACTATCACCGTGTAATGTATCGTACTACCACCCTGTAATGTATCGTACTACCACCATGTAATGTATCGTACTAACACCCTGTAATGTATCGTACTACCCCCGTGTAATGTATCGTACTAACACCCTGTAATCTATCGTACTACCACCGTGTAATGTATCGTACTACCACCATGTAATGTATCGTACTAACACCCTGTAATGTATCGTACTACCACCCTGTAATGTATCGTACTACCACCATGTAATGTATCGTACTATCACCGTGTAATGTATCGTACTATCACCATGTAATGTATCGTACTACCACCCTGTAATGTATCGTACTACCACCATGTAATGTATCGTACTAACACCCTGTAATGTATCGTACTACCACCGTGTAATGTATCGTACTACCACCGTGTAATGTATCGTACTACCACCCTGTAATGTATCGTACTAACACCCTGTAATGTATCGTACTACCACCCTGTAATGTATCGTACTACCACCATGTAATGTATCGTACTATCACCGTGTAATGTATCGTACTATCACCGTGTAATGTATCGTACTACCACCCTGTAATGTATCGTACTACCACCGTGTAATGTATCGTACTACCACCCTGTAATGTATCGTACTAACACCCTGTAATGTATCGTACTATCACCATGTAATGTATCGTACTACCACCATGTAATGTATCGTACTATCACCGTGTAATGTATCGTACTATCACCGTGTAATGTATCGTACTATCACCATGTAATGTATCGTACTACCACCATGTAATGTATCGTATTAACACCCTGTAATGTATCGTACTACCACCGTGTAATGTATCGTACTACCACCGTGTAATGTATCGTACTATCACCCTGTGTAATGTATCGTACTACCACCGTGTAATGTATCGTACTATCACCGTGTAATGTATCGTACTATCACCCTGTAATGTATCGTACTAACACCCTGTAATGTATCGAATAACACCATGTAATGTATCGTACTACCACCGTGTAATGTATCGTACTATCACCCTGTAATGTATCGTACTATCACCCTGTAATGTATCGTACTACCACCCTGTAATGTATCGTACTATCACCCTGTAATGTATCGTACTATCACCCTGTAATGTATCGTACTATCACCCTGTAATGTATCGTACTACCACCCTGTAATGTATCGTACTATCACCCTGTAATGTATCGTACTACCACCCTGTAATGTATCGTACTATCACCCTGTAATGTATCGTACTACCACCCTGTAATGTATCGTACTATCACCCTGTAATGTATCGTACTAACACCCTGTAATGTATCGTACTACCACCATGTAATGTACCGTACTACCACCGTGTAATGTATCGTACTACCACCCTGTAATGTATCGTACTACCACCCTGTAATGTACCGTACTACCACCGTGTAATGTATCGTACTACCACCATGTAATGTATCGTACTACCACCATGTAATGTATCGTACTATCACCCTGTAATGTATCGTACTACCACCATGTACTGTATCGTACTACCACCCTGTAATGTATCGTACTACCACCATGTAATGTATCGTACTACCACCCTGTAATGTATCGTACTACCACCATGTAATGTACCGTACTACCACCGTGTAATGTATCGTACTACCACCCTGTAATGTATCGTACTACCACCCTGTAATGTATCGTACTACCACCCTGTAATGTATCGTACTACCACCCTGTAATGTATCGTACTACCACCATGTAATGTATCGTACTACCACCATGTAATGTATCGTACTACCACCCTGTAATGTATCGTACTACCACCGTGTAATGTATCGTACTACCACCCTGTAATGTATCGTACTACCACCCTGTAATGTATCGTACTACCACCCTGTAATGTATCGTACTACCACCCTGTAATGTATCGTACTACCACCATGTAATGTATCGTACTACCACCATGTAATGTATCGTACTACCACCCTGTAATGTATCGTACTACCACCATGTAATGTATCGTACTACCACCATGTAATGTATCGTACTAACACCCTGTAATGTATCGTACTACCACCGTGTAATGTATCGTACTATCACCCTGTAATGTATCGTACTACCACCCTGTAATGTATCGTACTAACACCCTGTAATGTATCGTACTATCACCCTGTAATGTATCGTACTAGCACCCTGTAATGTATCGTACTACCACCCTGTAATGTATCGTACTACCACCCTGTAATGTATCGTACTAACACCCTGTAATGTATCGTACTACCACCATGTAATGTATCGTACTACCACCATGTAATGTATCGTACTAACACCCTGTAATGTATCGTACTAACACCCTGTAATGTATCGTACTACCACCGTGTAATGTATCGTACTATCACCCTGTAATGTATCGTACTAACACCATGTAATGTATCGTACTAACACCCTGTAATGTATCGTACTACCACCGTGTAATGTATCGTACTATCACCCTGTAATGTATCGTACTAACACCATGTAATGTATCGTACTAACACCCTGTAATGTATCGTACTACCACCATGTAATGTATCGTACTAACACCCTGTAATGTATCGTACTAACACCCTGTAATGTATCGTACTACCACCCTGTAATGTATCGTACTACCACCCTGTAATGTATCGTACTACCACCATGTAATGTATCGTACTACCACCGTGTAATGTATCGTACTACCACCCTGTAATGTATCGTACTACCACCGTGTAATGTATCGTACTATCACCCTGTAATGTATCGTACTAACACCATGTAATGTATCGTACTACCACCCTGTAATGTATCGTACTACCACCCTGTAATGTATCGTACTACCACCCTGTAATGTATCGTACTACCACCCTGTAATGTATCGTACTACCACCCTGTAATGTATCGTACTACCACCCTGTAATGTATCGTACTACCACCCTGTAATGTATCGTACTACCACCCTGTAATGTATCGTACTACCACCCTGTAATGTATCGTACTACCACCCTGTAATGTATCGTACTACCACCCTGTAATGTATCGTACTACCACCCTGTAATGTATCGTACTACCACCCTGTAATGTATCGTACTACCACCATGTAATGTATCGTACTACCACCGTGTAATGTATCGTACTACCACCCTGTAATGTATCGTACTAACACCCTGTAATGTATCGTACTACCACCATGTAATGTATCGTACTACCACCGTGTAATGTACCGTACTACCACCGTGTAATGTATCGTACTACCACCATGTAATGTACCATACTACCACCCTGTAATGTACCATACTACCACCATGTAATGTATCGTACTAACACCCTGTAATGTATCGTACTACCACCCTGTAATGTATCGTACTACCACCGTGTAATGTATCGTACTACCACCCTGTAATGTATCGTACTAACACCCTGTAATGTATCGTACTACCACCCTGTAATGTATCGTACTACCACCATGTAATGTATCGTACTACCACCCTGTAATGTATCGTACTAACACCCTGTAATGTATCGTACTACCACCCTGTAATGTATCGTACTAACACCCTGTAATGTATCGTTCTACCACCATGTAATGTATCGTACTACCACCATGTAATGTATCGTACTAACACCCTGTAATGTATCGTACTACCACCCTGTAATGTATCGTACTACCACCGTGTAATGTATCGTACTACCACCATGTAATGTATCGTACTACCACCCTGTAATGTATCGTACTACCACCATGTAATGTACCGTACTACCACCGTGTAATGTATCGTACTACCACCCTGTAATGTATCGTACTACCACCCTGTAATGTATCGTACTACCACCCTGTAATGTATCGTACTACCACCCTGTAATGTATCGTACTACCACCATGTAATGTATCGTACTACCACCATGTAATGTATCGTACTACCACCCTGTAATGTATCGTACTACCACCGTGTAATGTATCGTACTACCACCCTGTAATGTATCGTACTACCACCCTGTAATGTATCGTACTACCACCCTGTAATGTATCGTACTACCACCCTGTAATGTATCGTACTACCACCATGTAATGTATCGTACTACCACCATGTAATGTATCGTACTACCACCCTGTAATGTATCGTACTACCACCATGTAATGTATCGTACTACCACCATGTAATGTATCGTACTAACACCCTGTAATGTATCGTACTACCACCGTGTAATGTATCGTACTATCACCCTGTAATGTATCGTACTACCACCCTGTAATGTATCGTACTAACACCCTGTAATGTATCGTACTATCACCCTGTAATGTATCGTACTAGCACCCTGTAATGTATCGTACTACCACCCTGTAATGTATCGTACTACCACCCTGTAATGTATCGTACTAACACCCTGTAATGTATCGTACTACCACCATGTAATGTATCGTACTACCACCATGTAATGTATCGTACTAACACCCTGTAATGTATCGTACTAACACCCTGTAATGTATCGTACTACCACCGTGTAATGTATCGTACTATCACCCTGTAATGTATCGTACTAACACCATGTAATGTATCGTACTAACACCCTGTAATGTATCGTACTACCACCGTGTAATGTATCGTACTATCACCCTGTAATGTATCGTACTAACACCATGTAATGTATCGTACTAACACCCTGTAATGTATCGTACTACCACCATGTAATGTATCGTACTAACACCCTGTAATGTATCGTACTAACACCCTGTAATGTATCGTACTACCACCCTGTAATGTATCGTACTACCACCCTGTAATGTATCGTACTACCACCATGTAATGTATCGTACTACCACCGTGTAATGTATCGTACTACCACCCTGTAATGTATCGTACTACCACCGTGTAATGTATCGTACTATCACCCTGTAATGTATCGTACTAACACCATGTAATGTATCGTACTACCACCCTGTAATGTATCGTACTACCACCCTGTAATGTATCGTACTACCACCCTGTAATGTATCGTACTACCACCCTGTAATGTATCGTACTACCACCCTGTAATGTATCGTACTACCACCCTGTAATGTATCGTACTACCACCCTGTAATGTATCGTACTACCACCCTGTAATGTATCGTACTACCACCCTGTAATGTATCGTACTACCACCCTGTAATGTATCGTACTACCACCCTGTAATGTATCGTACTACCACCCTGTAATGTATCGTACTACCACCCTGTAATGTATCGTACTACCACCATGTAATGTATCGTACTACCACCGTGTAATGTATCGTACTACCACCCTGTAATGTATCGTACTAACACCCTGTAATGTATCGTACTACCACCATGTAATGTATCGTACTACCACCGTGTAATGTACCGTACTACCACCGTGTAATGTATCGTACTACCACCATGTAATGTACCATACTACCACCCTGTAATGTACCATACTACCACCATGTAATGTATCGTACTAACACCCTGTAATGTATCGTACTACCACCCTGTAATGTATCGTACTACCACCGTGTAATGTATCGTACTACCACCCTGTAATGTATCGTACTAACACCCTGTAATGTATCGTACTACCACCCTGTAATGTATCGTACTACCACCATGTAATGTATCGTACTACCACCCTGTAATGTATCGTACTAACACCCTGTAATGTATCGTACTACCACCCTGTAATGTATCGTACTAACACCCTGTAATGTATCGTTCTACCACCATGTAATGTATCGTACTACCACCATGTAATGTATCGTACTAACACCCTGTAATGTATCGTACTACCACCCTGTAATGTATCGTACTACCACCGTGTAATGTATCGTACTACCACCCTGTAATGTATCGTACTAACACCCTGTAATGTATCGTACTACCACCCTGTAATGTATCGTACTACCACCATGTAATGTATCGTACTACCACCCTGTAATGTATCGTACTAACACCCTGTAATGTATCGTACTACCACCCTGTAATGTATCGTACTACCACCCTGTAATGTATCGTACTACCACCATGTAATGTATCGTACTACCACCCTGTAATGTATCGTACTACCACCGTGTAATGTATCGTACTACCACCGTGTAATGTATCGTACTATCACCCTGTAATGTATCGTACTATCACCCTGTAATGTATCGTACTACCACCCTGTAATGTATCGTACTACCACCATGTAATGTATCGTACTACCACCGTGTAATGTATCGTACTACCACCGTGTAATGTATCGTACTAACATCCTGTAATGTATCGTACTACCACCCTGTAATGTATCGTACTACCACCATGTAATGTATCGTACTACCACCCTGTAATGTATCGTACTACCACCATGTAATGTATCGTACTACCACCGTGTAATGTATCGTACTACCACCATGTAATGTATCGTACTACCACCCTGTAATGTATCGTACTACCACCATGTAATGTATCGTACTACCACCGTGTAATGTATCGTACTACCACCATGTAATGTATCGTACTACCACCCTGTAATGTATCGTACTACCACCATGTAATGTATCGTACTACCACCCTGTAATGTATCGTACTACCACCGTGTAATGTATCGTACTACCACCATGTAATGTATCGTACTACCACCATGTAATGTATCGTACTACCACCCTGTAATGTATCGTACTACCACCATGTAATGTATCGTACTACCACCGTGTAATGTATCGTACTACCACCATGTAATGTATCGTACTACCACCATGTAATGTATCGTACTACCACCATGTAATGTATCGTACTACCACCATGTAATGTATCGTACTACCACCATGTAATGTATCGTACTACCACCATGTAATGTATCGTACTACCACCGTGTAATGTATCGTACTACCACCATGTAATGTATCGTACTACCACCATGTAATGTATCGTACTACCACCGTGTAATGTATCGTACTACCACCATGTAATGTATCGTACTACCACCCTGTAATGTATCGTACTACCACCATGTAATGTATCGTACTACCACCGTGTAATGTATCGTACTACCACCATGTAATGTATCGTACTACCACCCTGTAATGTATCGTACTACCACCATGTAATGTATCGTACTACCACCCTGTAATGTATCGTACTACCACCGTGTAATGTATCGTACTACCACCATGTAATGTATCGTACTACCACCCTGTAATGTATCGTACTACCACCGTGTAATGTATCGTACTACCACCGTGTAATGTATCGTACTACCACCCTGTAATGTATCGTACTACCACCCTGTAATGTATCGTACTACCACCGTGTAATGTATCGTACTACCACCATGTAATGTATCGTACTACCACCATGTAATGTATCGTACTATCACCCTGTAATGTATCGTACTACCACCATGTAATGTATCGTACTACCACCGTGTAATGTATCGTACTACCACCATGTAATGTATCGTACTATCACCGTGTAATGTATCGTACTACCACCATGTAATGTATAGTACTACCACCGTGTAATGTATCGTACTATCACCGTGTATAATGTATCGTACTAGCACCGTGTACTGTATCGTACTACCACCATGTAATGTATCGTACTAGCACCCTGTAATGTATCGTACTACCACCGTGTAATGTATCGTACTACCACCCTGTAATGTATCGTACTACCACCGTGTAATGTATCGTACTACCACCATGTAATGTATCGTACTACCACCCTGTAATGTATCGTACTACCACCGTGTAATGTATCGTACTACCACCATGTAATGTATCGTACTACCACCCTGTAATGTATCGTACTACCACCATGTAATGTATCGTACTACCACCCTGTTCTGAATCGTACTACCACCATGTAATGTATCGTACTACCACCATGTAATGTATCGTACTACCACCCTGTAATGTATCGTACTACCACCCTGTAATGTATCGTACTACCACCATGTAATGTATCGTACTACCACCGTGTAATGTATCGTACTACCACCATGTAATGTATCGTGCTACCACCGTGTAATGTATCGTACTACCACCATGTAATGTATCGTACTACCACCATGTAATGTATCGTACTACCACCGTGTAATGTATCGTACTACCACCCTGTAATGTATCGTACTACCACCATGTAATGTATCGTACTACCACCGTGTAATGTATCGTACTACCACCATGTAATGTATCGTACTACCACCGTGTAATGTATCGTACTACCACCGTGTAATGTATCGTACTACCACCATGTAATGTATCGTACTACCACCATGTAATGTATCGTACTACCACCCTGTAATGTATCGTACTACCACCCTGTAATGTATCGTACTACCACCCTGTAATGTATCGTACTATCACCCTGTAATGTATCGTACTACCACCGTGTAATGTATCGTACTACCACCCTGTAATGTATCGTACTACCACCGTGTAATGTATCGTACTACCACCCTGTAATGTATCGTACTACCACCGTGTAATGTATCGTACTACCACCATGTAATGTATCGTACTATTACCCTGTAATGTATCGTACTACCACCGTGTAATGTATCGTACTACCACCGTGTAATGTATCGTACTATCACCCTGTAATGTATCGTACTACCACCCTGTAATGTATCGTACTACCACCGTGTACTGTATCGTACTACCACCCTGTAATGTATCGTACTACCACCGTGTAATGTATCGTACTACCACCCTGTAATGTATCGTACTACCACCATGTAATGTATCGTACTATCACCATGTAATGTATCGTACTAACACCGTGTAATGTATCGTACTATCACCCTGTAATGTATCGTACTACCACCCTGTAATGTATCGTACTATCACCATGTAATGTATCGTACTAACACCATGTAATGTATCGTACTACCACCGTGTAATGTATCGTACTACCATCATGTAATGTATCGTACTAACACCATGTAATGTATCGTACTATCACCATGTAATGTATCGTACTATCACCCTGTAATGTATCGTACTATCACCGTGTAATGTATCGTACTACCACCCTGTAATGTATCGTACTACCACCGTGTAATGTATCGTGCTACCACCCTGTAATGTATCGTACTACCACCGTGTAATGTATCGTACTACCACCGTGTAATGTATCGTACTACCACCCTGTAATGTATCGTACTACCACCATGTAATGTATCGTACTACCACCCTGTAATGAATCGTACTACCACCCTGTAATGTATCGTACTACCACCATGTAATGTATCGTACTACCACCGTGTAATGTATCGTACTGCCACCATGTAATGTATCGTACTACCACCGTGTAATGTATCGTACTACCACCATGTAATGTATCGTACTACCACCCTGTAATGTATCGTACTACCACCATGTAATGTATCGTACTACCACCCTGTAATGTATCGTACTACCACCGTGTAATGTATCGTACTACCACCATGTAATGTATCGTACTACCACCATGTAATGTATCGTACTACCACCCTGTAATGTATCGTACTACCACCATGTAATGTATCGTACTACCACCGTGTAATGTATCGTACTACCACCATGTAATGTATCGTACTACCACCATGTAATGTATCGTACTACCACCATGTAATGTATCGTACTACCACCATGTAATGTATCGTACTACCACCATGTAATGTATCGTACTACCACCATGTAATGTATCGTACTACCACCGTGTATTGTATCGTACTACCACCATGTAATGTATCGTACTACCACAATGTAATGTATCGTACTACCACCGTGTAATGTATCGTACTACCACCATGTAATGTATCGTACTACCACCCTGTAATGTATCGTACTACCACCATGTAATGTATCGTACTACCACCGTGTAATGTATGGTACTACCACCATGTAATGTATCGTACTACCACCCTGTAATGTATCGTACTACCACCATGTAATGTATCGTACTACCACCCTGTAATGTATCGTACTACCACCGTGTAATGTATCGTACTACCACCATGTAATGTATCGTACTACCACCCTGTAATGTATCGTACTACCACCGTGTAATGTATCGTACTACCACCGTGTAATGTATCGTACTACCACCCTGTAATGTATCGTACTACCACCCTGTAATGTATCGTACTACCACCGTGTAATGTATCGTACTACCACCATGTAATGTATCGTACTACCACCATGTAATGTATCGTACTATCACCCTGTAATGTATCGTACTACCACCATGTAATGTATCGTACTACCACCGTGTAATGTATCGTACTACCACCATGTAATGTATCGTACTATCACCGTGTAATGTATCGTACTACCACCATGTAATGTATCGTACTACCACCGTGTAATGTATCGTACTATCACCGTGTATAATGTATCGTACTAGCACCGTGTACTGTATCGTACTACCACCATGTAATGTATCGTACTAGCACCCTGTAATGTATCGTACTACCACCGTGTAATGTATCGTACTACCACCCTGTAATGTATCGTACTACCACCGTGTAATGTATCGTACTACCACCATGTAATGTATCGTACTACCACCCTGTAATGTATCGTACTACCACCGTGTAATGTATCGTACTACCACCATGTAATGTATCGTACTACCACCCTGTAATGTATCGTACTACCACCATGTAATGTATCGTACTACCACCCTGTTCTGAATCGTACTACCACCATGTAATGTATCGTACTACCACCATGTAATGTATCGTACTACCACCCTGTAATGTATCGTACTACCACCCTGTAATGTATCGTACTACCACCATGTAATGTATCGTACTACCACCGTGTAATGTATCGTACTACCACCATGTAATGTATCGTGCTACCACCGTGTAATGTATCGTACTACCACCATGTAATGTATCGTACTACCACCATGTAATGTATCGTACTACCACCGTGTAATGTATCGTACTACCACCCTGTAATGTATCGTACTACCACCATGTAATGTATCGTACTACCACCGTGTAATGTATCGTACTACCACCATGTAATGTATCGTACTACCACCGTGTAATGTATCGTACTACCACCGTGTAATGTATCGTACTACCACCATGTAATGTATCGTACTACCACCATGTAATGTATCGTACTACCACCCTGTAATGTATCGTACTACCACCCTGTAATGTATCGTACTACCACCCTGTAATGTATCGTACTATCACCCTGTAATGTATCGTACTACCACCGTGTAATGTATCGTACTACCACCCTGTAATGTATCGTACTACCACCGTGTAATGTATCGTACTACCACCCTGTAATGTATCGTACTACCACCGTGTAATGTATCGTACTACCACCATGTAATGTATCGTACTATTACCCTGTAATGTATCGTACTACCACCGTGTAATGTATCGTACTACCACCGTGTAATGTATCGTACTATCACCCTGTAATGTATCGTACTACCACCCTGTAATGTATCGTACTACCACCGTGTACTGTATCGTACTACCACCCTGTAATGTATCGTACTACCACCGTGTAATGTATCGTACTACCACCCTGTAATGTATCGTACTACCACCATGTAATGTATCGTACTATCACCATGTAATGTATCGTACTAACACCGTGTAATGTATCGTACTATCACCCTGTAATGTATCGTACTACCACCCTGTAATGTATCGTACTATCACCATGTAATGTATCGTACTAACACCATGTAATGTATCGTACTACCACCGTGTAATGTATCGTACTACCATCATGTAATGTATCGTACTAACACCATGTAATGTATCGTACTATCACCATGTAATGTATCGTACTATCACCCTGTAATGTATCGTACTATCACCGTGTAATGTATCGTACTACCACCCTGTAATGTATCGTACTACCACCGTGTAATGTATCGTGCTACCACCCTGTAATGTATCGTACTACCACCGTGTAATGTATCGTACTACCACCGTGTAATGTATCGTACTACCACCCTGTAATGTATCGTACTACCACCATGTAATGTATCGTACTACCACCCTGTAATGTATCGTACTACCACCCTGTAATGTATCGTACTACCACCATGTAATGTATCGTACTACCACCGTGTAATGTATCGTACTACCACCATGTTAATGTATCGTACTACCACCGTGTAATGTATCGTACTACCACCGTGTAATGTATCGTACTATCACCCTGTAATGTATCGTACTACCACCCTGTAATGTATCGTACTATCACCATGTAATGTATCGTACTACCACCGTGTAATGTATCGTACTACCACCGTGTAATGTATCGTACTATCACCCTGTAATGTATCGTACTACCATCATGTAATGTATCGTACTAACACCATGTAATGTATCGTACTACCACCCTGTAATGTATCGTACTATCACCCTGTAATGTATCGTACTACCACCCTGTAATGTATCGTACTACCACCATGTAATGTATCGTACTACCACCGTGTAATGTATCGTACTACCACCCTGTAATGTATCGTACTACCACCATGTAATGTATCGTACTACCACCGTGTAATGTATCGTACTACCACCATGTAATATATCGTACTATCACCCTGTAATGTATCGTACTACCACCATGTAATGTATCGTACTACCACCCTGTAATGTATCGTACTACCACCCTGTAATGTATCGTACTACCACCGTGTAATGTATCGTACTACCACCCTGTAATGTATCGTACTACCACCATGTAATGTATCGTACTACCACCATGTAATGTATCGTACTATCACCATGTAATGTATCGTACTACCACCCTGTAATGTATCGTACTACCACCATGTAATGTATCGTACTACCACCATGTATTGTATCGTACTACCACCGTGTAATGTATCGTACTACCACCCTGTAATGTAACGTACTACCACCATGTAATGTATCGTACTACCACCATGTAATGTATCGTACTATCACCCTGTAATGTATCGTACTACCACCCTGTAATGTATCGTACTACCACCATGTAATGTATCGTACTACCACCCTGTAATGTATCGTACTACCACCATGTAATGTATCGTACTACCACCCTGTAATGTATCGTACTACCACCCTGTAATGTATCGTACTATCACCATGTAATGTATCGTACTACCACCATGTAATGTATCGTACTACCACCGTGTAATGTATCGTACTACCACCGTGTAATGTATCGTACTACCACCCTGTAATGTATCGTACTATCACCATGTAATGTATCGTACTACCACCATGTAATGTATCGTACTACCACCATGTAATGTATCGTACTACCACCGTGTAATGTATCGTACTACCACCCTGTAATGTATCGTACTATCACCATGTAATGTATCGTACTACCACCATGTAATGTATCGTACTACCACCATGTAATGTATCGTACTACCACCGTGTAATGTATCGTACTACCACCGTGTAATGTATCGTACTATCACCATGTAATGTATCGTACTACCACCATGTAATGTATCGTACTACCACCATGTAATGTATCGTACTACCACCGTGTAATGTATCGTACTATCACCATGTAATGTATCGTACTACCACCATGTAATGTATCGTACTACCACCATGTAATGTATCGTACTACCACCATGTAATGTATCGTACTACCACCGTGTAATGTATCGTACTATCACCATGTAATGTATCGTACTACCACCATGTAATGTATCGTACTACCACCATGTTAATGTATCGTACTATCACCCTGTAATGTATCGTACTATCACCCTGTAATGTATCGTACTACCACCCTGTAATGTATCGTACTACCACCCTGTAATGTATCGTACTACCACCCTGTAATGTATCGTACTACCACCCTGTAATGTATCGTACTACCACCATGTAATGTATCGTACTACCACCGTGTAATGTATCGTACTACCACCCTGTAATGTATCGTACTACCACCCTGTAATGTATCGTACTACCACCCTGTAATGTATCGTACTACCACCCTGTAATGTATCGTACTACCACCCTGTAATGTATCGTACTATCACCATGTAATGTATCGTACTACCACCCTGTAATGTATCGTACTACCACCCTGTAATGTATCGTACTACCACCCTGTAATGTATCGTACTACCACCCTGTAATGTATCGTACTATCACCATGTAATGTATCGTACTACCACCCTGTAATGTATCGTACTACCACCCTGTAATGTATCGTACTATCACCCTGTAATGTATCGTACTACCACCCTGTAATGTATCGTACTATCACCCTGTAATGTATCGTACTACCACCCTGTAATGTATCGTACTATCACCATGTAATGTATCGTACTACCACCGTGTAATGTATCGTACTACCACCATGAACTGTATCGTACTACCACCATGTAATGTATCGTACTACCACCCTGTAATGTATCGTACTACCACCCTGTAATGTATCGTACTACCACCCTGTAATGTATCGTACTACCACCATGTAATGTATCGTACTACCACCCTGTAATGTATCGTACTACCACCGTGTAATGTATCGTACTACCACCCTGTAATGTATCGTACTACCAACGTGTAATGTATCGTACTATCACCCTGTAATGTATCGTACTACCACCGTGTAATGTATCGTACTACCACCATGTACTGTATCGTACTACCACCATGTAATGTATCGTACTACCACCGTGTAATGTATCGTACTAACACCGTGTAATGTATCGTACTACCACCGTGTAATGTATCGTACTAACACCGTGTAATGTATCGTACTAACACCGTGTAATGTATCGTACTACCACCGTGTAATGTATCGTACTAACACCGTGTAATGTATCGTACTAACACCGTGTAATGTATCGTACTAACACCGTGTAATGTATCGTACTACCACCCTGTAATGTATCGTACTACCACCGTGTAATGTATCGTACTAACACCGTGTAATGTATCGTACTAACACCGTGTAATGTATCGTACTAACACCGTGTAATGTATCGTACTAACACCGTGTAATGTATCGTACTACCACCCTGTAATGTATCGTACTACCACCATGTAATGTATCGTACTACCACCATGTACTGTATCGTACTACCACCATGTAATGTATCGTACTACCACCCTGTAATGTATCGTACTACCACCATGTAATGTATCGTACTACCACCATGTACTGTATCGTACTACCACCATGTAATGTATCGTACTACCACCCTGTAA
This sequence comes from Siphonodentalium dalli, assembly GCA_032622095.1. Classification (NCBI taxonomy): domain Eukaryota; kingdom Metazoa; phylum Mollusca; class Scaphopoda; order Gadilida; family Siphonodentaliidae; genus Siphonodentalium; species Siphonodentalium dalli. Next base: position 264,481,002 of record CP136063.1, read on the forward strand.
TGTATCGTACTACCACCATGTAATGTATCGTACTACCACCATGTAATGTATCGTACTACCACCCTGTAATGTATCGTACTACCACCATGTAATGTATCGTACTACCACCATGTACTGTATCGTACTACCACCCTGTAATGTATCGTACTACCACCCTGTAATGTATCGTACTACCACCCTGTAATGTATCGTACTACCACCCTGTAATGTATCGTACTACCACCCTGTAATGTATCGTACTACCACCCTGTAATGTATCGTACTACCACCCTGTAATGTATCGTACTACCACCCTGTAATGTATCGTACTACCACCATGTAATGTATCGTACTACCACCGTGTAATGTATCGTACTACCACCCTGTAATGTATCGTACTACCACCATGTAATGTATCGTACTACCACCGTGTAATGTACCGTACTACCACCGTGTAATGTATCGTACTACCACCATGTAATGTACCATACTACCACCCTGTAATGTACCATACTACCACCATGTAATGTATCGTACTAACACCCTGTAATGTATCGTACTACCACCCTGTAATGTATCGTACTACCACCGTGTAATGTATCGTACTACCACCCTGTAATGTATCGTACTAACACCCTGTAATGTATCGTACTACCACCCTGTAATGTATCGTACTACCACCATGTAATGTATCGTACTACCACCCTGTAATGTATCGTACTAACACCCTGTAATGTATCGTACTACCACCCTGTAATGTATCGTACTAACACCCTGTAATGTATCGTACTACCACCATGTAATGTATCGTACTACCACCATGTAATGTATCGTACTAACACCCTGTAATGTATCGTACTACCACCCTGTAATGTATCGTACTACCACCGTGTAATGTATCGTACTACCACCCTGTAATGTATCGTACTAACACCCTGTAATGTATCGTACTACCACCCTGTAATGTATCGTACTACCACCATGTAATGTATCGTACTACCACCCTGTAATGTATCGTACTAACACCCTGTAATGTATCGTACTACCACCCTGTAATGTATCGTACTACCACCCTGTAATGTATCGTACTACCACCATGTAATGTATCGTACTACCACCCTGTAATGTATCGTACTACCACCGTGTAATGTATCGTACTACCACCGTGTAATGTATCGTACTATCACCCTGTAATGTATCGTACTATCACCCTGTAATGTATCGTACTACCACCCTGTAATGTATCGTACTACCACCATGTAATGTATCGTACTACCACCGTGTAATGTATCGTACTACCACCGTGTAATGTATCGTACTAACATCCTGTAATGTATCGTACTACCACCCTGTAATGTATCGTACTACCACCATGTAATGTATCGTACTACCACCCTGTAATGTATCGTACTACCACCATGTAATGTATCGTACTACCACCGTGTAATGTATCGTACTACCACCATGTAATGTATCGTACTACCACCCTGTAATGTATCGTACTACCACCATGTAATGTATCGTACTACCACCGTGTAATGTATCGTACTACCACCATGTAATGTATCGTACTACCACCCTGTAATGTATCGTACTACCACCATGTAATGTATCGTACTACCACCCTGTAATGTATCGTACTACCACCGTGTAATGTATCGTACTACCACCATGTAATGTATCGTACTACCACCATGTAATGTATCGTACTACCACCCTGTAATGTATCGTACTACCACCATGTAATGTATCGTACTACCACCGTGTAATGTATCGTACTACCACCATGTAATGTATCGTACTACCACCATGTAATGTATCGTACTACCACCATGTAATGTATCGTACTACCACCATGTAATGTATCGTACTACCACCATGTAATGTATCGTACTACCACCATGTAATGTATCGTACTACCACCGTGTAACGTATCGTACTACCACCATGTAATGTATCGTACTACCACCATGTAATGTATCGTACTACCACCGTGTAATGTATCGTACTACCACCATGTAATGTATCGTACTACCACCCTGTAATGTATCGTACTACCACCATGTAATGTATCGTACTACCACCGTGTAATGTATCGTACTACCACCATGTAATGTATCGTACTACCACCCTGTAATGTATCGTACTACCACCATGTAATGTATCGTACTACCACCCTGTAATGTATCGTACTACCACCGTGTAATGTATCGTACTACCACCATGTAATGTATCGTACTACCACCCTGTAATGTATCGTACTACCACCGTGTAATGTATCGTACTACCACCGTGTAATGTATCGTACTACCACCCTGTAATGTATCGTACTACCACCCTGTAATGTATCGTACTACCACCGTGTAATGTATCGTACTACCACCATGTAATGTATCGTACTACCACCATGTAATGTATCGTACTATCACCCTGTAATGTATCGTACTACCACCATGTAATGTATCGTACTACCACCGTGTAATGTATCGTACTACCACCATGTAATGTATCGTACTATCACCGTGTAATGTATCGTACTACCACCGTGTAATGTATCGTACTATCACCGTGTATAATGTATCGTACTAGCACCGTGTACTGTATCGTACTACCACCATGTAATGTATCGTACTAGCACCCTGTAATGTATCGTACTACCACCGTGTAATGTATCGTACTACCACCCTGTAATGTATCGTACTACCACCCTGTAATGTATCGTACTACCACCGTGTAATGTATCGTACTACCACCATGTAATGTATCGTACTACCACCCTGTAATGTATCGTACTACCACCGTGTAATGTATCGTACTACCACCATGTAATGTATCGTACTACCACCCTGTAATGTATCGTACTACCACCATGTAATGTATCGTACTACCACCCTGTTCTGAATCGTACTACCACCATGTAATGTATCGTACTACCACCATGTAATGTATCGTACTACCACCCTGTAATGTATCGTACTACCACCCTGTAATGTATCGTACTACCACCATGTAATGTATCGTACTACCACCGTGTAATGTATCGTACTACCACCATGTAATGTATCGTGCTACCACCGTGTAATGTATCGTACTACCACCATGTAATGTATCGTACTACCACCATGTAATGTATCGTACTACCACCGTGTAATGTATCGTACTACCACCCTGTAATGTATCGTACTACCACCATGTAATGTATCGTACTACCACCGTGTAATGTATCGTACTACCACCATGTAATGTATCGTACTACCACCGTGTAATGTATCGTACTACCACCGTGTAATGTATCGTACTACCACCATGTAATGTATCGTACTACCACCATGTAATGTATCGTACTACCACCCTGTAATGTATCGTACTACCACCCTGTAATGTATCGTACTACCACCCTGTAATGTATCGTACTATCACCCTGTAATGTATCGTACTACCACCGTGTAATGTATCGTACTACCACCCTGTAATGTATCGTACTACCACCGTGTAATGTATCGTACTACCACCCTGTAATGTATCGTACTACCACCGTGTAATGTATCGTACTACCACCATGTAATGTATCGTACTATTACCCTGTAATGTATCGTACTACCACCGTGTAATGTATCGTACTACCACCGTGTAATGTATCGTACTATCACCCTGTAATGTATCGTACTACCACCCTGTAATGTATCGTACTACCACCGTGTACTGTATCGTACTACCACCCTGTAATGTATCGTACTACCACCGTGTAATGTATCGTACTACCACCCTGTAATGTATCGTACTACCACCATGTAATGTATCGTACTATCACCATGTAATGTATCGTACTAACACCGTGTAATGTATCGTACTATCACCCTGTAATGTATCGTACTACCACCCTGTAATGTATCGTACTATCACCATGTAATGTATCGTACTAACACCATGTAATGTATCGTACTACCACCGTGTAATGTATCGTACTACCATCATGTAATGTATCGTACTAACACCATGTAATGTATCGTACTATCACCATGTAATGTATCGTACTATCACCCTGTAATGTATCGTACTATCACCGTGTAATGTATCGTACTACCACCCTGTAATGTATCGTACTACCACCGTGTAATGTATCGTGCTACCACCCTGTAATGTATCGTACTACCACCGTGTAATGTATCGTACTACCACCGTGTAATGTATCGTACTACCACCCTGTAATGTATCGTACTACCACCATGTAATGTATCGTACTACCACCCTGTAATGTATCGTACTACCACCCTGTAATGTATCGTACTACCACCATGTAATGTATCGTACTACCACCGTGTAATGTATCGTACTACCACCATGTTAATGTATCGTACTACCACCGTGTAATGTATCGTACTACCACCGTGTACTGTATCGTACTATCACCCTGTAATGTATCGTACTACCACCCTGTAATGTATCGTACTATCACCATGTAATGTATCGTACTACCACCGTGTAATGTATCGTACTACCACCGTGTAATGTATCGTACTATCACCCTGTAATGTATCGTACTACCATCATGTAATGTATCGTACTAACACCATGTAATGTATCGTACTACCACCCTGTAATGTATCGTACTATCACCCTGTAATGTATCGTACTACCACCCTGTAATGTATCGTACTACCACCATGTAATGTATCGTACTACCACCGTGTAATGTATCGTACTACCACCCTGTAATGTATCGTACTACCACCATGTAATGTATCGTACTACCACCGTGTAATGTATCGTACTACCACCATGTAATATATCGTACTATCACCCTGTAATGTATCGTACTACCACCATGTAATGTATCGTACTACCACCCTGTAATGTATCGTACTACCACCCTGTAATGTATCGTACTACCACCGTGTAATGTATCGTACTACCACCCTGTAATGTATCGTACTACCACCATGTAATGTATCGTACTACCACCATGTAATGTATCGTACTATCACCATGTAATGTATCGTACTACCACCCTGTAATGTATCGTACTACCACCATGTAATGTATCGTACTACCACCATGTAATGTATCGTACTACCACCGTGTAATGTATCGTACTACCACCCTGTAATGTAACGTACTACCACCATGTAATGTATCGTACTACCACCATGTAATGTATCGTACTATCACCCTGTAATGTATCGTACTACCACCCTGTAATGTATCGTACTACCACCATGTAATGTATCGTACTACCACCCTGTAATGTATCGTACTACCACCATGTAATGTATCGTACTACCACCCTGTAATGTATCGTACTACCACCCTGTAATGTATCGTACTATCACCATGTAATGTATCGTACTACCACCATGTAATGTATCGTACTACCACCGTGTAATGTATCGTACTACCACCGTGTAATGTATCGTACTACCACCCTGTAATGTATCGTACTATCACCATGTAATGTATCGTACTACCACCATGTAATGTATCGTACTACCACCATGTAATGTATCGTACTACCACCGTGTAATGTATCGTACTACCACCCTGTAATGTATCGTACTACCACCATGTAATGTATCGTACTACCACCGTGTAATGTATCGTACTACCACCATGTAATATATCGTACTATCACCCTGTAATGTATCGTACTACCACCATGTAATGTATCGTACTACCACCCTGTAATGTATCGTACTACCACCCTGTAATGTATCGTACTACCACCGTGTAATGTATCGTACTACCACCCTGTAATGTATCGTACTACCACCATGTAATGTATCGTACTACCACCATGTAATGTATCGTACTATCACCATGTAATGTATCGTACTACCACCCTGTAATGTATCGTACTACCACCATGTAATGTATCGTACTACCACCATGTAATGTATCGTACTACCACCGTGTAATGTATCGTACTACCACCCTGTAATGTAACGTACTACCACCATGTAATGTATCGTACTACCACCATGTAATGTATCGTACTATCACCCTGTAATGTATCGTACTACCACCCTGTAATGTATCGTACTACCACCATGTAATGTATCGTACTACCACCCTGTAATGTATCGTACTACCACCATGTAATGTATCGTACTACCACCCTGTAATGTATCGTACTACCACCCTGTAATGTATCGTACTATCACCATGTAATGTATCGTACTACCACCATGTAATGTATCGTACTACCACCGTGTAATGTATCGTACTACCACCGTGTAATGTATCGTACTACCACCCTGTAATGTATCGTACTATCACCATGTAATGTATCGTACTACCACCATGTAATGTATCGTACTACCACCATGTAATGTATCGTACTACCACCGTGTAATGTATCGTACTACCACCCTGTAATGTATCGTACTATCACCATGTAATGTATCGTACTACCACCATGTAATGTATCGTACTACCACCATGTAATGTATCGTACTACCACCGTGTAATGTATCGTACTACCACCGTGTAATGTATCGTACTATCACCATGTAATGTATCGTACTACCACCATGTAATGTATCGTACTACCACCATGTAATGTATCGTACTACCACCGTGTAATGTATCGTACTATCACCATGTAATGTATCGTACTACCACCATGTAATGTATCGTACTACCACCATGTAATGTATCGTACTACCACCATGTAATGTATCGTACTACCACCGTGTAATGTATCGTACTATCACCATGTAATGTATCGTACTACCACCATGTAATGTATCGTACTACCACCATGTTAATGTATCGTACTATCACCCTGTAATGTATCGTACTATCACCCTGTAATGTATCGTACTACCACCCTGTAATGTATCGTACTACCACCCTGTAATGTATCGTACTACCACCCTGTAATGTATCGTACTACCACCCTGTAATGTATCGTACTACCACCATGTAATGTATCGTACTACCACCGTGTAATGTATCGTACTACCACCCTGTAATGTATCGTACTACCACCCTGTAATGTATCGTACTACCACCCTGTAATGTATCGTACTATCACCATGTAATGTATCGTACTACCACCATGTAATGTATCGTACTACCACCCTGTAATGTATCGTACTACCACCATGTAATGTATCGTACTACCACCATGTAATGTATCGTACTACCACCGTGTAATGTATCGTACTACCACCCTGTAATGTAACGTACTACCACCATGTAATGTATCGTACTACCACCATGTAATGTATCGTACTATCACCCTGTAATGTATCGTACTACCACCCTGTAATGTATCGTACTACCACCATGTAATGTATCGTACTACCACCCTGTAATGTATCGTACTACCACCATGTAATGTATCGTACTACCACCCTGTAATGTATCGTACTACCACCCTGTAATGTATCGTACTATCACCATGTAATGTATCGTACTACCACCATGTAATGTATCGTACTACCACCGTGTAATGTATCGTACTACCACCGTGTAATGTATCGTACTACCACCCTGTAATGTATCGTACTATCACCATGTAATGTATCGTACTACCACCATGTAATGTATCGTACTACCACCATGTAATGTATCGTACTACCACCGTGTAATGTATCGTACTACCACCCTGTAATGTATCGTACTATCACCATGTAATGTATCGTACTACCACCATGTAATGTATCGTACTACCACCATGTAATGTATCGTACTACCACCGTGTAATGTATCGTACTACCACCGTGTAATGTATCGTACTATCACCATGTAATGTATCGTACTACCACCATGTAATGTATCGTACTACCACCATGTAATGTATCGTACTACCACCGTGTAATGTATCGTACTATCACCATGTAATGTATCGTACTACCACCATGTAATGTATCGTACTACCACCATGTAATGTATCGTACTACCACCATGTAATGTATCGTACTACCACCGTGTAATGTATCGTACTATCACCATGTAATGTATCGTACTACCACCATGTAATGTATCGTACTACCACCATGTTAATGTATCGTACTATCACCCTGTAATGTATCGTACTATCACCCTGTAATGTATCGTACTACCACCCTGTAATGTATCGTACTACCACCCTGTAATGTATCGTACTACCACCCTGTAATGTATCGTACTACCACCCTGTAATGTATCGTACTACCACCATGTAATGTATCGTACTACCACCGTGTAATGTATCGTACTACCACCCTGTAATGTATCGTACTACCACCCTGTAATGTATCGTACTACCACCCTGTAATGTATCGTACTACCACCCTGTAATGTATCGTACTACCACCATGTAATGTATCGTACTATCACCATGTAATGTATCGTACTACCACCCTGTAATGTATCGTACTACCACCCTGTAATGTATCGTACTACCACCCTGTAATGTATCGTACTACCACCCTGTAATGTATCGTACTATCACCATGTAATGTATCGTACTACCACCCTGTAATGTATCGTACTACCACCCTGTAATGTATCGTACTATCACCCTGTAATGTATCGTACTACCACCCTGTAATGTATCGTACTATCACCCTGTAATGTATCGTACTACCACCCTGTAATGTATCGTACTATCACCATGTAATGTATCGTACTACCACCGTGTAATGTATCGTACTACCACCATGAACTGTATCGTACTACCACCATGTAATGTATCGTACTACCACCCTGTAATGTATCGTACTACCACCCTGTAATGTATCGTACTACCACCCTGTAATGTATCGTACTACCACCATGTAATGTATCGTACTACCACCCTGTAATGTATCGTACTACCACCGTGTAATGTATCGTACTACCACCCTGTAATGTATCGTACTACCACCGTGTAATGTATCGTACTATCACCCTGTAATGTATCGTACTACCACCGTGTAATGTATCGTACTACCACCATGTACTGTATCGTACTACCACCATGTAATGTATCGTACTACCACCGTGTAATGTATCGTACTAACACCGTGTAATGTATCGTACTACCACCGTGTAATGTATCGTACTAACACCGTGTAATGTATCGTACTAACACCGTGTAATGTATCGTACTACCACCGTGTAATGTATCGTACTAACACCGTGTAATGTATCGTACTAACACCGTGTAATGTATCGTACTAACACCGTGTAATGTATCGTACTACCACCCTGTAATGTATCGTACTACCACCGTGTAATGTATCGTACTAACACCGTGTAATGTATCGTACTAACACCGTGTAATGTATCGTACTAACACCGTGTAATGTATCGTACTAACACCGTGTAATGTATCGTACTACCACCCTGTAATGTATCGTACTACCACCATGTAATGTATCGTACTACCACCATGTACTGTATCGTACTACCACCATGTAATGTATCGTACTACCACCCTGTAATGTATCGTACTACCACCATGTAATGTATCGTACTACCACCATGTACTGTATCGTACTACCACCATGTAATGTATCGTACTACCACCCTGTAATGTATCGTACTACCACCATGTAATGTATCGTACTACCACCATGTAATGTATCGTACTACCACCCTGTAATGTATCGTACTACCACCATGTAATGTATCGTACTACCACCATGTACTGTATCGTACTACCACCATGTAATGTATCGTACTACCACCCTGTAATGTATCGTACTAACACCGTGTAATGTATCGTACTACCACCATGTACTGTATCGTACTACCACCATGTAATGTATCGTACTAACACCGTGTAATGTATCGTACTACCACCATGTACTGTATCGTACTACCACCATGTAATGTATCGTACTACCACCCTGTAATGTATCGTACTAACACCGTGTAATGTATCGTACTACCACCATGTACTGTATCGTACTACCACCCTGTAATGTATCGTACTATCACCATGTAATGTATCGTACTACCACCATGTAATGTATCGTACTACCACCGTGTAATGTATCGTACTAACACCGTGTAATGTATCGTACTAACACCGTGTAATGTATCGTACTACCACCGTGTAATGTATCGTACTACCACCGTGTAATGTATCGTACTATCACCGTGTAATGTATCGTACTACCACCGTGTAATGTATCGTACTAACACCGTGTAATGTATCGTACTACCACCCTGTAATGTATCGTACTACCACCGTGTAATGTATCGTACTACCACCCTGTAATGTATCGTACTACCACCCTGTAATGTATCGTACTACCACCCTGTAATGTATCGTACTACCACCGTGTAATGTATCGTACTAACACCGTGTAATGTATCGTACTAACACCGTGTAATGTATCGTACTACCACCGTGTAATGTATCGTACTACCACCGTGTAATGTATCGTACTATCACCGTGTAATGTATCGTACTACCACCGTGTAATGTATCGTACTAACACCGTGTAATGTATCGTACTACCACCCTGTAATGTATCGTACTATCACCCTGTAATGTATCGTACTACCACCGTGTAATGTATCGTACTATCACCCTGTAATGTATCGTACTATCACCGTGTAATGTATCGTACTAACACCGTGTAATGTATCGTACTACCACCCTGTAATGTATCGTACTATCACCCTGTAATGTATCGTACTACCACCGTGTAATGTATCGTACTATCACCCTGTAATGTATCGTACTATCACCCTGTAATGTATCGTACTACCACCATGTAATGTATCGTACTACCACCATGTAATGTATCGTACTACCACCATGTAATGTATCGTACTACCACCGTGTAATGTATCGTACTATCACCCTGTAATGTATCGTACTAACACCGTGTAATGTATCGTACTACCACCGTGTAATGTATCGTACTATCACCCTGTAATGTATCGTACTACCACCCTGTAATGTATCGTACTACCACCATGTAATGTATCGTACTAACACCGTGTAATGTATCGTACTAACACCGTGTAATGTATCGTACTAACACCCTGTAATGTATCGTACTACCACCCTGTAATGTATCGTACTATCACCCTGTAATGTATCGTACTATCACCCTGTAATGTATCGTACTATCACCCTGTAATGTATCGTACTACCACCATGTAATGTATCGTACTACCACCATGTAATGTATCGTACTATCACCCTGTGTAATGTATCGTACTATCACCGTGTAATGTACCGTACTAACACCGTGTAATGTATCGTACTATCACCGTGTAATGTATCGTACTAACACCGTGTAATGTATCGTACTAACACCGTGTAATGTATCGTACTAACACCCTGTAATGTATCGTACTACCACCGTGTAATGTATCGTACTATCACCGTGTAATGTACCGTACTAACACCGTGTAATGTATCGTACTATCACCGTGTAATGTATCGTACTAACACCGTGTAATGTATCGTACTAACACCCTGTAATGTATCGTACTATCACCGTGTAATGTATCGTACTATCACCGTGTAATGTACCGTACTAACACCGTGTAATGTATCGTACTATCACCGTGTAATGTATCGTACTAACACCGTGTAATGTATCGTACTAACACCGTGTAATGTATCGTACTAACACCCTGTAATGTATCGTACTACCACCGTGTAATGTATCGTACTATCACCCTGTAATGTATCGTACTATCACCCTGTAATGTATCGTACTATCACCCTGTAATGTATCGTACTACCACCATGTAATGTATCGTACTACCACCATGTAATGTATCGTACTATCACCCTGTGTAATGTATCGTACTATCACCCTGTAATGTATCGTACTACCACCCTGTAATGTATCGTACTACCACCATGTAATGTATCGTACTACCACCATGTAATGTATCGTACTATCACCCTGTGTAATGTATCGTACTACCACCGTGTAATGTATCGTACTACCACCGTGTAATGTATCGTACTATCACCATGTAATGTATCGTACTACCACCATGTAATGTATCGTACTATCACCCTGTGTAATGTATCGTACTATCACCATGTAATGTATCGTACTACCACCATGTTAATGTATCGTACTATCACCCTGTGTAATGTATCGTACTAGCACCCTGTATATGTATCGTACTACCACCGTGTAATGTATCGTACTACCACCATGTAATGTATCGTACTATCACCATGTTAATGTATCGTACTATCACCCTGTGTAATGTATCGTACTATCACCCTGTAATGTATCGTACTACCACCCTGTAATGTATCGTACTACCACCATGTAATGTATCGTACTATCACCATGTTAATGTATCGTACTATCACCCTGTGTAATGTATCGTACTATCACCCTGTATAATGTATCGTACTACCACCATGTAATGTATCGTACTACCGCCCTGTAATGTATCGTACTACCACCATGTAATGTATCGTACTACCACCATGTAATGTATCGTACTATCACCATGTTAATGTATCGTACTATCACCCTGTGTAATGTATCGTACTATCACCCTGTAATGTATCGTACTATCACCCTGTAATGTATCGTACTACCACCATGTAATGTATCGTACTACCACCATGTAATGTATCGTACTACCACCGTGTAATGTATCGTACTACCACCGTGTAATGTATCGTACTATCACCCTGTAATGTATCGTACTATCACCCTGTAATGTATCGTACTACCACCATGTAATGTATCGTACTACCACCCTGTAATGTATCGTACTAACACCCTGTAATGTATCGTACTATCACCCTGTAATGTATCGTACTACCACCCTGTAATGTATCGTACTACCACCCTGTAATGTATCGTACTATCACCCTGTAATGTATCGTACTACCACCATGTTAATGTATCGTACTATCACCCTGTAATGTATCGTACTACCACCGTGTAATGTATCGTACTAACACCGTGTAATGTATCGTACTACCACCATGTAATGTATCGTACTACCACCATGTAATGTATCGTACTACCACCGTGTAATGTATCGTACTACCACCGTGTAATGTATCGTACTATCACCCTGTAATGTATCGTACTATCACCCTGTAATGTATCGTACTACCACCATGTAATGTATCGTACTACCACCCTGTAATGTATCGTACTAACACCCTGTAATGTATCGTACTATCACCCTGTAATGTATCGTACTACCACCCTGTAATGTATCGTACTACCACCCTGTAATGTATCGTACTATCACCCTGTAATGTATCGTACTACCACCATGTTAATGTATCGTACTATCACCCTGTAATGTATCGTACTACCACCGTGTAATGTATCGTACTAACACCGTGTAATGTATCGTACTAACACCCTGTAATGTATCGTACTATCACCGTGTAATGTATCGTACTATCACCGTGTAATGTACCGTACTAACACCGTGTAATGTACCGTACTATCACCGTGTAATGTATCGTACTAACACCGTGTAATGTACCGTACTATCACCCTGTGTAATGTATCGTACTATCACCCTGTAATGTATCGTACTACCACCATGTAATGTATCGTACTACCACCGTGTAATGTATCGTACTACCACCATGTAATGTATCGTACTACCACCATGTAATGTATCGTACTAACACCGTGTAATGTACCGTACTATCACCCTGTGTAATGTATCGTACTACCACCCTGTAATGTATCGTACTACCACCATGTAATGTATCGTACTACCACCGTGTAATGTATCGTACTACCACCATGTAATGTATGGTAGTACCACCCTGTAATGTGTCGTACTACCACCCTGTAATGTATCGTACTACCACCATGTAATGTATCGTACTACCACCGTGTAATGTATCGTACTACCACCCTGTAATGTATCGTACTACCACCATGTAATGTATCGTACTACCACCGTGTAATGTATCGTACTACCACCATGTTAATGTATCGTACTATCACCCTGTGTAATGTATCGTACTACCACCATGTAATGTATCGTACTACCACCATGTAATGTATCGTACTACCACCATGTAATGTATCGTACTACCACCCTGTAATGTATCGTACTACCACCCTGTAATGTATCGTACTACCACCATGTAATGTATCGTACTATCACCCTGTAATGTATCGTACTACCACCATGTAATGTATCGTACTACCACCCTGTAATGTATCGTACTATCACCCTGTAATGTATCGTACTACCACCATGTAATGTATCGTACTACCACCGTGTAATGTATCGTACTATCACCGTGTAATGTATCGTACTATCACCCTGTAATGTATCGTACTACCACCGTGTAATGTATCGTACTATCACCCTGTAATGTATCGTACTATCACCATGTAATGTATCGTACTACCACCATGTAATGTATCGTACTACCACCGTGTAATGTATCGTACTACCACCCTGTAATGTATCGTACTATCACCATGTAATGTATCGTACTACCACCATGTAATGTATCGTACTACCACCGTGTAATGTATCGTACTACCACCGTGTAATGTATCGTACTATCACCCTGTAATGTATCGTACTACCACCGTGTAATGTATCGTACTACCACCCTGTAATGTATCGTACTACCACCCTGTAATGTATCGTACTACCACCATGTAATGTATCGTACTATCACCCTGTAATGTATCGTACTACCACCCTGTAATGTATCGTACTACCACCCTGTAATGTATCGTACTACCACCATGTAATGTATCGTACTACCACCATGTAATGTATCGTACTACCACCCTGTAAAGTATCGTACTACCACCGTGTAATGTATCGTACTATCACCCTGTAATGTATCGTACTACCACCCTGTAATGTATCGTACTACCACCCTGTAATGTATCGTACTATCACCATGTAATGTATCGTACTACCACCGTGTAATGTATCGTACTACCACCGTGTAATGTATCGTACTACCACCCTGTAATGTATCGTACTACCACCCTGTAATGTATCGTACTATCACCCTGTAATGTATCGTACTATCACCCTGTAATGTATCGTACTACCACCCTGTAATGTATCGTACTATCACCCTGTAATGTATCGTACTATCACCGTGTAATGTATCGTACTACCACCCTGTAATGTATCGTACTACCACCGTGTAATGTATCGTACTATCACCATGTAATGTATCGTACTACCACCCTGTAATGTATCGTACTACCACCATGTAATGTATCGTACTACCACCGTGTAATGTATCGTACTACCACCATGTAATGTATCGTACTATCACCCTGTAATGTATCGTACTACCACCCTGTAATGTATCGTACTACCACCATGTAATGTATCGTACTATCACCCTGTAATGTATCGTACTACCACCCTGTAATGTATCGTACTACCACCCTGTAATGTATCGTACTACCACCATGTACTGTATCGTACTACCACCGTGTAATGTATCGTACTATCACCCTGTAATGTATCGTACTACCACCGTGTAATGTATCGTACTACCACCGTGTAATGTATCGTACTACCACCGTGTAATGTATCGTACTACCACCGTGTAATGTGTCGTACTACCACCGTGTAATGTATCGTACTACCACCGTGTAATGTATCGTACTACCACCGTGTAATGTATCGTACTACCACCGTGTAATGTATCGTACTATCACCATGTAATGTATCGTACTACCACCGTGTAATGTATCGTACTATCACCATGTAATGTATCGTACTACCACCCTGTAATGTATCGTACTACCACCATGTAATGTATCGTACTACCACCCTGTAATGTATCGTACTACCACCATGTAATGTATCGTACTATCACCCTGTAATGTATCGTACTACCACCCTGTAATGTATCGTACTACCACCCTGTAATGTATCGTACTACCACCATGTAATGTATCGTACTACCACCATGTAATGTATCGTACTACCACCCTGTAAAGTATCGTACTACCACCGTGTAATGTATCGTACTATCACCCTGTAATGTATCGTACTACCACCCTGTAATGTATCGTACTACCACCCTGTAATGTATCGTACTATCACCATGTAATGTATCGTACTACCACCGTGTAATGTATCGTACTACCACCGTGTAATGTATCGTACTACCACCCTGTAATGTATCGTACTACCACCCTGTAATGTATCGTACTACCACCCTGTAATGTATCGTACTATCACCCTGTAATGTATCGTACTATCACCCTGTAATGTATCGTACTACCACCCTGTAATGTATCGTAATATCACCCTGTAATGTATCGTACTATCACCGTGTAATGTATCGTACTACCACCCTGTAATGTATCGTACTACCACCGTGTAATGTATCGTACTATCACCATGTAATGTATCGTACTATTACCCTGTAATGTATCGTACTACCACCATGTAATGTATCGTACTATCACCCTGTAATGTATCGTACTATCACCCTGTAATGTATCGTACTACCACCATGTAATGTATCGTACTACCACCATGTAATGTATCGTACTATCACCCTGTAATGTATCGTACTACCACCATGTAATGTATCGTACTACCACCATGTAATGTATCGTACTATCACCCTGTAATGTATCGTACTACCACCCTGTAATGTATCGTACTATCAACATGTAATGTATCGTACTATCACCCTGTAACGTATCGTACTACCACCGTGTAATGTATCGTACTACCACCCTGTAATGTATCGTACTACCACCCTGTAATGTATCGTACTATCACCATGTAATGTATCGTACTATCACCCTGTAATGTATCGTACTACCACCATGTAATGTATCGTACTACCACCCTGTAATGTATCGTACTACCACCCTGTAATGTATCGTACTATCACCATGTAATGTATCGTACTACCACCGTGTAATGTATCGTACTACCACCGTGTAATGTATCGTACTACCACCCTGTAATGTATCGTACTACCACCCTGTAATGTATCGTACTATCACCCTGTAATGTATCGTACTACCACCCTGTAATGTATCGTACTATCACCCTGTAATGTATCGTACTATCACCGTGTAATGTATCGTACTACCACCATGTAATGTATCGTACTACCACCCTGTAATGTATCGTACTAGCACCCTGTAATGTATCGTACTATCACCCTGTAATGTATCGTACTACCACCCTGTAATGTATCGTACTATCACCCTGTAATGTATCGTACTATCACCCTGTAATGTATCGTACTATCACCCTGTAATGTATCGTACTACCACCCTGTAATGTATCGTACTACCACCCTGTAATGTATCGTACTACCACCATGTAATGTATCGTACTATCACCCTGTAATGTATCGTACTACCACCATGTAATGTATCGTACTACCACCCTGTAATGTATCGTACTACCACCATGTAATGTATCGTACTATCACCCTGTAATGTATCGTACTACCACCATGTAATGTATCGTACTATCACCCTGTAATGTATCGTACTACCACCGTGTAATGTATCGTACTATCACCCTGTAATGTATCGTACTACCACCCTGTAATGTATCGTACTACCACCATGTAATGTATCGTACTATCACCCTGTAATGTATCGTACTACCACCCTGTAATGTATCGTACTACCACCGTGTAATGTATCGTACTATAACCATGTAATGTATCGTACTACCACCGTGTAATGTATCGTACTACCACCCTGTAATGTATCGTACTACCACCCTGTAATGTATCGTACTATCACCCTGTAATGTATCGTACTACCACCCTGTAATGTATCGTACTATCACCCTGTAATGTATCGTACTATCACCGTGTAATGTATCGTACTACCACCATGTAATGTATCGTACTACCACCCTGTAATGTATCGTACTATCACCCTGTAATGTATCGTACTACCACCATGTAATGTATCGTACTACCACCCTGTAATGTATCGTACTACCACCCTGTAATGTATCGTACTATCACCATGTAATGTATCGTACTACCACCGTGTAATGTATCGTACTACCACCGTGTAATGTATCGTACTACCACCCTGTAATGTATCGTACTACCACCATGTAATGTATCGTACTATCACCCTGTAATGTATCGTACTACCACCCTGTAATGTATCGTACTACCACCCTGTAATGTATCGTACTACCACCGTGTAATGTATCGTACTATCACCATGTAATGTATCGTACTATCACCATGTAATGTATCGTACTATCACCCTGTAATGTATCGTACTACCACCCTGTAATGTATCGTACTACCACCATGTAATGTATCGTACTATCACCCTGTATGTATCGTACTACCACCCTGTAATGTATCGTACTACCACCGTGTAATGTATCGTACTATAACCATGTAATGTATCGTACTATCACCCTGTAATGTATCGTACTACCACCATGTAATGTATCGTACTATCACCCTGTAATGTATCGTACTATCACCCTGTAATGTATCGTACTACCACCCTGTAATGTATCGTACTATCACCCTGTAATGTATCGTACTACCACCCTGTAATGTATCGTACTACCACCATGTAATGTATCGTACTACCACCATGTAATGTATCGTACTATCACCCTGTAATGTATCGTACTATCACCCTGTAATGTATCGTACTACCACCCTGTAATGTATCGTACTACCACCATGTTAATGTATCGTACTATCACCCTGTAATGTATCGTACTACCACCGTGTAATGTATCGTACTATCACCCTGTAATGTATCGTACTACCACCCTGTAATGTATCGTACTACCACCATGTTAATGTATCGTACTATCACCCTGTAATGTATCGTACTACCACCGTGTAATGTATCGTACTACCACCGTGTAATGTATCGTACTACCACCCTGTAATGTATCGTACTACCACCGTGTAATGTATCGTACTACCACCCTGTAATGTATCGTACTATCACCCTGTAATGTATCGTACTACCACCCTGTAATGTATCGTACTATCACCCTGTAATGTATCGTACTACCACCCTGTAATGTATCGTACTACCACCCTGTAATGTATCGTACTACCACCCTGTAATGTATCGTACTATCACCCTGTAATGTATCGTACTACCACCCTGTAATGTATCGTACTACCACCCTGTAATGTATCGTACTACCACCATGTAATGTATCGTACTACCACCCTGTAATGTATCGTACTATCACCGTGTAATGTATCGTACTATCACCCTGTAATGTATCGTACTACCACCCTGTAATGTATCGTACTACCACCCTGTAATGTATCGTACTATCACCCTGTAATGTATCGTACTACCACCCTGTAATGTATCGTACTATCACCCTGTAATGTATCGTACTACCACCCTGTAATGTATCGTACTACCACCCTGTAATGTATCGTACTACCACCCTGTAATGTATCGTACTACCACCCTGTAATGTATCGTACTACCACCCTGTAATGTATCGTACTACCACCCTGTAATGTATCGTACTATCACCCTGTAATGTATCGTACTACCACCCTGTAATGTATCGTACTACCACCCTGTAATGTATCGTACAACCACCCTGTAATGTATCGTACTACCACCCTGTAATGTATCGTACTATCACCCTGTAATGTATCGTACTACCACCCTGTAATGTATCGTACTACCACCCTGTAATGTATCGTACTATCACCATGTAATGTATCGTACTACCACCGTGTAATGTATCGTACTATCACCATGTATATGTATCGTACTATCACCCTGTAATGTATCGTACTATCACCCTGTAATGTATCGTACTACCACCCTGTAATGTATCGTACTATCACCCTGTAATGTATCGTACTACCACCCTGTAATGTATCGTACTACCACCCTGTAATGTATCGAACTACCACCCTGTAATGTATCGTACTATCACCCTGTAATGTATCGTACTATCACCATGTAATGTATCGTACTACCACCCTGTAATGTATCGTACTACCACCCTGTAATGTATCGTACTATCACCCTGTAATGTATCGTACTACCACCCTGTAATGTATCGTACTACCACCCTGTAATGTATCGTACTACCACCCTGTAATGTATCGTACTATCACCCTGTAATGTATCGTACTATCACCCTGTAATGTATCGTACTACCACCATGTAATGTATCGTACTAGCACCCTGTAATGTATCGTACTAACACCCTGTATAATGTATCGTACTAGCACCCTGTATAATGTATCGTACTATCACCCTGTAATGTATCGTACTATCACCCTGTAATGTATCGTACTACCACCATGTAATGTATCGTACTATCACCCTGTAATGTATCGTACTACCACCATGTAATGTATCGTACTAGCACCCTGTATAATGTATCGTACTAGCACCCTGCATAATGTATCGTACTAGCACCCTGTATAATGTATCGTACTATCACCCTGTAATGTATCGTACTACCACCGTGTAATGTATCGTACTAGCACCCTGTGTAATGTATCGTACTACCACCGTGTAATGTATCGTACTACCACCGTGTAATGTATCGTACTACCACCGTGTAATGTATCGTACTACCACCGTGTAATGTATCGTACTACCACCGTGTAATGTATCGTACTAGCACCCTGTGTAATGTATCGTACTACCACCGTGTAATGTATCGTACTACCACCGTGTAATGTATCGTACTACCACCGTGTAATGTATCGTACTATCACCCTGTAATGTATCGTACTACCACCGTGTAATGTATCGTACTAGCACCCTGTGTAATGTATCGTACTACCACCGTGTAATGTATCGTACTAGCACCCTGTATAATGTATCGTACTAGCACCCTGTATAATGTATCGTACTATCACCCTGTAATGTATCGTACTATCACCGTGTAATGTATCGTACTACCACCCTGTAATGTATCGTACTATCACCCTGTAATGTATCGTACTATCACCCTGTAATGTATCGTACTACCACCATGTAATGTATCGTACTAGCACCCTGTATAATGTATCGTACTATCACCCTGTATATGTATCGTACTAGCACCCTGTAATGTATCGTACTATCACCCTGTAATGTATCGTACTATCACCCTGTATATGTATCGTACTAGCACCCTGTATATGTATCGTACTATCACCCTGTATATGTATCGTACTAGCACCCTGTAATGTATCGTACTAGCACCCTGTATATGTATCGTACTAGCACCCTGTATATGTATCGTACTATCACCCTGTATATGTATCGTACTAGCACCCTGTAATGTATCGTACTAGCACCCTGTATAATGTATCGTACTAGCACCCTGTATATGTATCGTACTTGCACCCTGTATATGTATCGTACTAGCACCGTGTATAATGTATCGTACTAGCACCCTGTATATGTATCGTACTATCACCCTGTAATGTATCGTACTACCACCGTGTAATGTATCGTACTAGCACCGTGTATAATGTATCGTACTAGCACCCTGTATAATGTATCGTACTAGCACCCTGTATAATGTATCGTACTAGCACCCTGTAATGTATCGTACTAGCACCCTGTATAATGTATCGTACTAGCACCCTGTATAATGTATCGTACTAGCACCCTGTAATGTATCGTACTAGCACCCTGTATAATGTATCGTACTAGCACCCTGTAATGTATCGTACTAGCACCCTGTATAATGTATCGTACTATCACCCTGTAATGTATCGTACTACCACCGTGTAATTTATCGTACTAGCACCCTGTGTAATGTATTGTACTACCACCGTGTAATGTATCGTACTACCACCGTGTAATGTATCGTACTACCACCGTGTAATGTATCGTACTATCACCCTGTAATGTATCGTACTACCACCGTGTAATGTATCGTACTAGCACCCTGTATAATGTATCGTACTACCACCGTGTAATGTATCGTACTAGCACCCTGTATAATGTATCGTACTAGCACCCTGTATAATGTATCGTACTATCACCGTGTAATGTATCGTACTACCACCGTGTAATGTATCGTACTACCACCGTGTAATGTATCGTACTATCACCCTGTAATGTATCGTACTACCACCGTGTAATGTATCGTACTAGCACCCTGTATAATGTATCGTACTATCACCCTGTATATGTATCGTACTAGCACCCTGTAATGTATCGTACTATCACCCTGTAATGTATCGTACTATCACCGTGTAATGTATCGTACTATCACCCTGTAATGTATCGTACTATCACCCTGTAATGTATCGTACTATCACCCTGTAATGTATCGTACTACCACCATGTAATGTATCGTACTAGCACCCTGTATAATGTATCGTACTATCACCCTGTATATGTATCGTACTAGCACCCTGTAATGTATCGTACTATCACCCTGTAATGTATCGTACTATCACCCTGTATATGTATCGTACTAGCACCCTGTATATGTATCGTACTATCACCCTGTATATGTATCGTACTAGCACCCTGTAATGTATCGTACTAGCACCCTGTAATGTATCGTACTAGCACCCTGTATAATGTATCGTACTAGCACCCTGTATATGTATCGTACTAGCACCCTGTATATGTATCGTACTAGCACCGTGTATAATGTATCGTACTAGCACCCTGTATATGTATCGTACTAACACCCTGTAATGTATCGTACTAACACCCTGTATAATGTATCGTACTAGCACCCTGTATATGTATCGTACTATCACCCTGTATATGTATCGTACTAGCACCCTGTATATGTATCGTACTAACACCCTGTATATGTATCGTACTAACACCCTGTATAATGTATCGTACTAGCACCCTGTATATGTATCGTACTAGCACCCTGTATATGTATCGTACTAGCACCCTGTAATGTATCGTACTAACACCGTGTATAATGTATCGTACTATCACCGTGTATAATGTATCGTACTAGCACCCTGTATAATGTATCGTACTAGCACCCTGTATATGTATCGTACTAGCACCCTGTATATGTATCGTACTATCACCCTGTATAATGTATCGTACTAGCACCGTGTATAATGTATCGTACTAGCACCCTGTATATGTATCGTACTAACACCCTGTATATGTATCGTACTAGCACCCTGTATAATGTATCGTACTAGCACCCTGTATATGTATCGTACTATCACCGTGTATAATGTATCGTACTATCACCGTGTATAATGTATCGTACTATCACCCCGTATATGTATCGTACTAGCACCCTGTATAATGTATCGTACTAACACCCTGTATATGTATCGTACTAGCACCCTGTAATGTATCGTACTAACACCCTGTAATGTATCGTACTATCACCGTGTATAATGTATCGTACTATCACCGTGTATAATGTATCGTACTATCACCCTGTATATGTATCGTACTAGCACCCTGTATAATGTATCGTACTAACACCCTGTATATGTATCGTACTAGCACCCTGTAATGTATCGTACTAACACCCTGTATATGTATCGTACTAACACCGTGTATAATGTATCGTACTAACACCGTGTATAATGTATCGTACTAGCACCCTGTATAATGTATCGTACTATCACCGTGTATAATGTATCGTACTAACACCGTGTATAATGTATCGTACTAGCACCCTGTATAATGTATCGTACTAGCACCCTGTATAATGTATCGTACTAACACCCTGTATATGTATCGTACTAGCACCCTGTAATGTATCGTACTAACACCCTGTAATGTATCGTACTATCACCGTGTATAATGTATCGTACTATCACCGTGTATAATGTATCGTACTATCACCCTGTATATGTATCGTACTAGCACCCTGTATAATGTATCGTACTAACACCCTGTATATGTATCGTACTAGCACCCTGTAATGTATCGTACTAACACCCTGTATATGTATCGTACTAACACCGTGTATAATGTATCGTACTAACACCGTGTATAATGTATCGTACTATCACCCTGTATAATGTATCGTACTATCACCGTGTATAATGTATCGTACTAGCACCCTGTATAATGTATCGTACTATCACCGTGTATAATGTATCGTACTATCACCGTGTATAATGTATCGTACTATCACCCTGTATATGTATCGTACTAGCACCCTGTATATGTATCGTACTAACACCCTGTAATGTATCGTACTAACACCCTGTAATGTATCGTACTAGCACCCTGTAATGTATCGTACTAACACCGTGTAATGTATCGTACTAGCACCCTGTATAATGTATCGTACTACCACCGTGTAATGTATCGTACTAGCACCCTGTAATGTATCGTACTAACACCGTGTATAATGTATCGTACTAACACCCTGTAATGTATCGTACTAACACCCTGTATAATGTATCGTACTAGCACCCTGTAATGTATCGTACTAACACCGTGTATAATGTATCGTACTAGCACCCTGTAATGTATCGTACTAACACCGTGTATAATGTATCGTACTAACACCCTGTATATGTATCGTACTAGCACCCTGTAATGTATCGTACTATCACCCTGTATAATGTATCGTACTATCACCGTGTATAATGTATCGTACTATCACCGTGTATAATGTATCGTACTAGCACCCTGTATATGTATCGTACTAGCACCCTGTATATGTATCGTACTAGCACCCTGTATAATGTATCGTACTAGCACCCTGTATAATGTATCGTACTAGCACCCTGTATATGTATCGTACTATCACCCTGTATATGTATCGTACTATCACCGTGTATAATGTATCGTACTAGCACCCTGTATAATGTATCATACTAGCACCCTGTAATGTATCGTACTATCACCGTGTAATGTATCGTACTAGCACCCTGTAATGTATCGTACTAGCACCCTGTAATGTATCGTACTAGCACCCTGTAATGTATCGTACTAGCACCCTGTATAATGTATCGTACTAGCACCCTGTAATGTATCGTACTAGCACCCTGTAATGTATCGTACTAGCACCCTGTATAATGTATCGTACTAGCACCCTGTAATGTATCGTACTATCACCCTGTAATGTATCGTACTATCACCCTGTATAATGTATCGTACTAGCACCCTGTAATGTATCGTACTATCACCGTGTATAATGTATCGTACTAGCACCCTGTAATGTATCGTACTATCACCCTGTATAATGTATCGTACTACCACAGTGTATATGTATCGTACTATCACCCTGTATAATGTATCGTACTATCACCCTGTATAATGTATCGTACTATCACCGTGTATATGTATCGTACTATCACCCTGTATAATGTATCGTACTATCACCGTGTATAATGTATCGTACTATCACCGTGTATAATGTATCGTACTAGCACCCTGTATATGTATCGTACTATCACCCTGTATATGTATCGTACTATCACCCTGTATAATGTATCGTACTAGCACCCTGTAATGTATCGTACTATCACCCTGTATAATGTATCGTACTATCACCGTGTATATGTATCGTACTATCACCCTGTATAATGTATCGTACTATCACCGTGTATAATGTATCGTACTAGCACCCTGTATATGTATCGTACTAGCACCCTGTAATGTATCGTACTATCACCCTGTATAATGTATCGTACTATCACCGTGTATATGTATCGTACTATCACCCTGTATAATGTATCGTACTAGCACCCTGTATAATGTATCGTACTAGCACCGTGTATAATGTATCGTACTAGCACCGTGTATAATGTATCGTACTATCACCGTGTATAATGTATCGTACTAGCACCCTGTAATGTATCGTACTATCACCCTGTATAATGTATCGTACTAGCACCCTGTATAATGTATCGTACTAGCACCGTGTATAATGTATCGTACTAGCACCCTGTAATGTATCGTACTAACACCGTGTATAATGTATCGTACTATCACCCTGTATAATGTATCGTACTATCACCCTGTATATGTATCGTACTAGCACCCTGTAATGTATCGTACTAACACCGTGTATAATGTATCGTACTAACACCGTGTATAATGTATCGTACTATCACCGTGTATAATGTATCGTACTAGCACCCTGTAATGTATCGTACTAACACCGTGTATAATGTATCGTACTAGCACCCTGTATAATGTATCGTACTATCACCGTGTATAATGTATCGTACTAGCACCCTGTATAATGTATCGTACTATCACCGTGTATAATGTATCGTACTAGCACCGTGTATAATGTATCGTACTAGCACCCTGTAATGTATCGTACTAACACCGTGTATAATGTATCGTACTATCACCCTGTATAATGTATCGTACTATCACCCTGTATATGTATCGTACTAGCACCCTGTAATGTATCGTACTAACACCGTGTATAATGTATCGTACTAACACCGTGTATAATGTATCGTACTATCACCGTGTATAATGTATCGTACTAGCACCCTGTAATGTATCGTACTAACACCGTGTATAATGTATCGTACTAGCACCCTGTATAATGTATCGTACTATCACCCTGTATAATGTATCGTACTAGCACCCTGTATATGTATCGTACTATCACCCTGTATAATGTATCGTACTATCACCGTGTATAATGTATCGTACTATCACCCTGTATAATGTATCGTACTATCACCGTGTATAATGTATCGTACTATCACCGTGTATAATGTATCGTACTAGCACCCTGTATATGTATCGTACTAGCACCGTGTATAATGTATCGTACTATCACCGTGTATAATGTATCGTACTATCACCCTGTATATGTATCGTACTATCACCCTGTATAATGTATCGTACTAGCACCCTGTATAATGTATCGTACTAGCACCCTGTATAATGTATCGTACTATCACCCTGTATAATGTATCGTACTAGCACCCTGTATATGTATCGTACTAGCACCCTGTATATGTATCGTACTAGCACCGTGTATAATGTATCGTACTAGCACCCTGTATAATGTATCGTACTAGCACCCTGTATAATGTATCGTACTACCACCCTGTATAATGTATCGTACTAGCACCCTGTATATGTATCGTACTAGCACCCTGTATAATGTATCGTACTAGCACCGTGTATAATGTATCGTACTAGCACCGTGTATAATGTATCGTACTAGCACCCTGTATAATGTATCGTACTAGCACCCTGTATATGTATCGTACTATCACCCTGTATAATGTATCGTACTAGCACCGTGTATAATGTATCGTACTAGCACCCTGTATAATGTATCGTACTAGCACCGTGTATAATGTATCGTACTAGCACCCTGTAATGTATCGTACTAGCACCCTGTATAATGTATCGTACTAGCACCGTGTATAATGTATCGTACTAGCACCGTGTATAATGTATCGTACTACCACCCTGTATAATGTATCGTACTAGCACCCTGTATATGTATCGTACTAACAACCTGTATAATGTATCGTACTATCACCCTGTATATGTATCGTACTAGCACCGTGTATAATGTATCGTACTAGCACCGTGTATAATGTATCGTACTAGCACCGTGTATAATGTATCGTACTAGCACCCTGTATAATGTATCGTACTAGCACCCTGTATAATGTATCGTACTATCACCCTGTATATGTATCGTACTAACACCCTGTATAATGTATCGTACTATCACCCTGTATATGTATCGTACTAGCACCGTGTATATGTATCGTACTAGCACCCTGTATATGTATCGTACTAGCACCCTGTATAATGTATCGTACTATCACCCTGTATATGTATCGTACTAACACCCTGTATAATGTATCGTACTAGCACCCTGTATATGTATCGTACTAGCACCCTGTAATGTATCGTACTAGCACCGTGTATAATGTATCGTACTAGCACCCTGTATAATGTATCGTACTATCACCCTGTATAATGTATCGTACTATCACCGTGTATAATGTATCGTACTATCACCGTGTATAATGTATCGTACTAGCACCCTGTAATGTATCGTACTAACACCGTGTATAATGTATCGTACTAGCACCCTGTATATGTATCGTACTATCACCCTGTATAATGTATCGTACTATCACCCTGTATAATGTATCGTACTATCACCCTGTATAATGTATCGTACTATCACCCTGTATATGTATCGTACTATCACCGTGTATAATGTATCGTACTAGCACCCTGTATATGTATCGTACTAGCACCGTGTATAATGTATCGTACTAGCACCCTGTATAATGTATCGTACTAGCACCCTGTATAATGTATCGTACTAGCACCCTGTATAATGTATCGTACTAGCACCCTGTATAATGTATCGTACTAGCACCCTGTATAATGTATCGTACTAGCACCGTGTATAATGTATCGTACTAGCACCGTGTATAATGTATCGTACTAGCACCGTGTATAATGTATCGTACTAGCACCGTGTATAATGTATCGTACTAGCACCCTGTATAATGTATCGTACTAGCACCGTGTATAATGTATCGTACTAGCACCCTGTATAATGTATCGTACTAGCACCGTGTATAATGTATCGTACTAGCACCGTGTATAATGTATCGTACTAGCACCGTGTATAATGTATCGTACTAGCACCCTGTATAATGTATCGTACTAGCACCCTGTATAATGTATCGTACTACCACCCTGTATAATGTATCGTACTAGCACCCTGTATATGTATCGTACTAACACCCTGTATAATGTATCGTACTATCACCCTGTATATGTATCGTACTAGCACCGTGTATAATGTATCGTACTAGCACCGTGTATAATGTATCGTACTAGCACCGTGTATAATGTATCGTACTAGCACCCTGTATAATGTATCGTACTAGCACCCTGTATAATGTATCGTACTACCACCCTGTATAATGTATCGTACTATCACCCTGTATATGTATCGTACTAACACCCTGTATAATGTATCGTACTATCACCCTGTATATGTATCGTACTAGCACCGTGTATATGTATCGTACTAGCACCCTGTATATGTATCGTACTAGCACCCTGTATAATGTATCGTACTATCACCCTGTATATGTATCGTACTAACACCCTGTATAATGTATCGTACTAGCACCCTGTATATGTATCATACTAGCACCCTGTAATGTATCGTACTAGCACCGTGTATAATGTATCGTACTAGCACCCTGTATAATGTATCGTACTATCACCCTGTATAATGTATCGTACTATCACCGTGTATAATGTATCGTACTATCACCGTGTATAATGTATCGTACTAGCACCCTGTAATGTATCGTACTAACACCGTGTATAATGTATCGTACTAGCACCCTGTATATGTATCGTACTATCACCCTGTATAATGTATCGTACTATCACCCTGTATAATGTATCGTACTATCACCCTGTATAATGTATCGTACTATCACCCTGTATATGTATCGTACTATCACCGTGTATAATGTATCGTACTAGCACCCTGTATATGTATCGTACTAGCACCGTGTATAATGTATCGTACTAGAACCCTGTATAATGTATCGTACTAGCACCCTGTATAATGTATCGTACTAGCACCCTGTATAATGTATCGTACTAGCACCGTGTATAATGTATCGTACTAGCACCGTGTATAATGTATCGTACTAGCACCGTGTATAATGTATCGTACTAGCACCCTGTATA
This sequence comes from Siphonodentalium dalli, assembly GCA_032622095.1. NCBI lineage: Eukaryota > Metazoa > Mollusca > Scaphopoda > Gadilida > Siphonodentaliidae > Siphonodentalium > Siphonodentalium dalli. The sequence goes on from CP136063.1 coordinate 264,510,515, forward strand.
ATGTATCGTACTATCACCGTGTATAATGTATCGTACTAGCACCCTGTATATGTATCGTACTAGCACCCTGTAATGTATCGTACTAGCACCCTGTATAATGTATCGTACTAGCACCCTGTATAATGTATCGTACTAGCACCCTGTATATGTATCGTACTAGCACCCTGTAATGTATCGTACTAGCACCGTGTATAATGTATCGTACTAGCACCCTGTATATGTATCGTACTAGCACCCTGTATATGTATCGTACTACCACCCTGTATAATGTATCGTACTAACACCGTGTATAATGTATCGTACTAGCACCGTGTATAATGTATCGTACTAGCACCCTGTATATGTATCGTACTAGCACCCTGTATATGTATCGTACTAGCACCGTGTATAATGTATCGTACTAGCACCGTGTATAATGTATCGTACTATCACCGTGTATAATGTATCGTACTATCACCGTGTATAATGTATCGTACTAGCACCCTGTATAATGTATCGTACTATCACCGTGTATAATGTATCGTACTAGCACCCTGTATATGTATCGTACTAGCACCCTGTATATGTATCGTACTAGCACCCTGTATAATGTATCGTACTATCACCGTGTATAATGTATCGTACTAGCACCCTGTATATGTATCGTACTATCACCGTGTATAATGTATCGTACTAGCACCGTGTATAATGTATCGTACTAGCACCGTGTATAATGTATCGTACTATCACCGTGTATAATGTATCGTACTATCACCCTGTATATGTATCGTACTATCACCGTGTATAATGTATCGTACTAGCACCGTGTATAATGTATCGTACTATCACCGTGTATAATGTATCGTACTATCACCGTGTATAATGTATCGTACTAGCACCCTGTATAATGTATCGTACTATCACCGTGTATAATGTATCGTACTAGCACCCTGTATATGTATCGTACTATCACCGTGTATAATGTATCGTACTATCACCGTGTATAATGTATCGTACTAGCACCCTGTATATGTATCGTACTAGCACCCTGTATAATGTATCGTACTAGCACCCTGTATAATGTATCGTACTAGCACCCTGTATAATGTATCGTACTAGCACCCTGTATATGTATCGTACTATCACCGTGTATAATGTATCGTACTAGCACCCTGTATATGTATCGTACTATCACCGTGTATAATGTATCGTACTAGCACCCTGTATATGTATCGTACTATCACCCTGTATAATGTATCGTACTAGCACCCTGTATATGTATCGTACTATCACCGTGTATATGTATCGTACTATCACCGTGTATAATGTATCGTACTATCACCGTGTATAATGTATCGTACTAGCACCCTGTATATGTATCGTACTAGCACCCTGTATAATGTATCGTACTATCACCCTGTATAATGTATCGTACTAGCACCCTGTATATGTATCGTACTAGCACCCTGTATAATGTATCGTACTATCACCGTGTATAATGTATCGTACTATCACCGTGTATAATGTATCGTACTATCACCGTGTATAATGTATCGTACTATCACCGTGTATAATGTATCGTACTAGCACCCTGTATATGTATCGTACTATCACCGTGTATAATGTATCGTACTATCACCGTGTATAATGTATCGTACTATCACCGTGTATAATGTATCGTACTATCACCGTGTATAATGTATCGTACTATCACCGTGTATAATGTATCGTACTATCACCGTGTATAATGTATCGTACTATCACCGTGTATATGTATCGTACTATCACCGTGTATAATGTATCGTACTATCACCGTGTATAATGTATCGTACTATCACCGTGTATAATGTATCGTACTATCACCGTGTATAATGTATCGTACTATCACCGTGTATAATGTATCGTACTATCACCGTGTATAATGTATCGTACTATCACCGTGTATAATGTATCGTACTATCACCGTGTATATGTATCGTACTATCACCGTGTATAATGTATCGTACTATCACCGTGTATAATGTATCGTACTATCACCGTGTATAATGTATCGTACTATCACCGTGTATAATGTATCGTACTATCACCGTGTATAATGTATCGTACTATCACCGTGTATAATGTATCGTACTATCACCGTGTATAATGTATCGTACTATCACCGTGTATAATGTATCGTACTATCACCGTGTATATGTATAGTACTATCACCGTGTATAATGTATCGTACTATCACCGTGTATAATGTATCGTACTAGCACCCTGTATATGTATCGTACTATCACCGTGTATAATGTATCGTACTATCACCGTGTATAATGTATCGTACTATCACCGTGTATAATGTATCGTACTATCACCGTGTATAATGTATCGTACTATCACCGTGTATAATGTATCGTACTATCACCGTGTATATGTATCGTACTATCACCGTGTATAATGTATCGTACTATCACCGTGTATAATGTATCGTACTATCACCGTGTATAATGTATCGTACTATCACCGTGTATAATGTATCGTACTAGCACCCTGTAATGTATCGTACTATCACCCTGTATAATGTATCGTACTATCACCGTGTATAATGTATCGTACTAGCACCCTGTATATGTATCGTACTATCACCGTGTATAATGTATCGTACTATCACCGTGTATATGTATCGTACTATCACCGTGTATATGTATCGTACTATCACCGTGTATAATGTATCGTACTATCACCGTGTATAATGTATCGTACTAGCACCCTGTATATGTATCGTACTAGCACCCTGTATAATGTATCGTACTATCACCCTGTATAATGTATCGTACTAGCACCCTGTATATGTATCGTACTAGCACCCTGTATAATGTATCGTACTATCACCGTGTATAATGTATCGTACTATCACCGTGTATAATGTATCGTACTATCACCGTGTATAATGTATCGTACTAGCACCCTGTATATGTATCGTACTATCACCGTGTATAATGTATCGTACTAGCACCCTGTATATGTATCGTACTATCACCGTGTATAATGTATCGTACTAGCACCCTGTATATGTATCGTACTATCACCGTGTATAATGTATCGTACTAGCACCGTGTATAATGTATCGTACTAGCACCGTGTATAATGTATCGTACTAGCACCCTGTATATGTATCGTACTAGCACCGTGTATAATGTATCGTACTAGCACCGTGTATAATGTATCGTACTAGCACCGTGTATAATGTATCGTACTAGCACCCTGTATATGTATCGTACTAGCACCGTGTATAATGTATCGTACTAGCACCCTGTAATGTATCGTACTAGCACCGTGTATAATGTATCGTACTAGCACCGTGTATAATGTATCGTACTAGCACCCTGTATATGTATCGTACTATCACCGTGTATAATGTATCGTACTATCACCGTGTATAATGTATCGTACTAGCACCGTGTATAATGTATCGTACTAGCACCCTGTATATGTATCGTACTAGCACCGTGTATAATGTATCGTACTAGCACCGTGTATAATGTATCGTACTAGCACCCTGTATATGTATCGTACTATCACCGTGTATAATGTATCGTACTAGCACCCTGTATATGTATCGTACTATCACCGTGTATAATGTATCGTACTAGCACCCTGTATAATGTATCGTACTATCACCCTGTATATGTATCGTACTAGCACCGTGTATAATGTATCGTACTAGCACCGTGTATAATGTATCGTACTAGCACCGTGTATAATGTATCGTACTAGCACCCTGTATATGTATCGTACTAGCACCGTGTATAATGTATCGTACTAGCACCCTGTATATGTATCGTACTATCACCCTGTATAATGTATCGTACTATCACCGTGTATAATGTATCGTACTAGCACCCTGTATATGTATCGTACTATCACCCTGTATATGTATCGTACTATCACCCTGTATATGTATCGTACTAGCACCCTGTATATGTATCGTACTATCACCCTGTATATGTATCGTACTAGCACCCTGTATAATGTATCGTACTAGCACCCTGTATAATGTATCGTACTATCACCCTGTATATGTATCGTACTATCACCCTGTATATGTATCGTACTATCACCCTGTATAATGTATCGTACTATCACCGTGTATAATGTATCGTACTAGCACCCTGTATATGTATCGTACTAGCACCCTGTATATGTATCGTACTAACACCCTGTATATGTATCGTACTAACACCCTGTATAATGTATCGTACTAGCACCCTGTATATGTATCGTACTAGCACCGTGTATAATGTATCGTACTAGCACCCTGTATAATGTATCGTACTAGCACCCTGTATATGTATCGTACTAGCACCGTGTATAATGTATCGTACTAGCACCCTGTATATGTATCGTACTAGCACCGTGTATAATGTATCGTACTAACACCCTGTATAATGTATCGTACTAACACCCTGTATATGTATCGTACTAACACCGTGTATAATGTATCGTACTAACACCCTGTATAATGTATCGTACTAGCACCCTGTATATGTATCGTACTATCACCCTGTATAATGTATCGTACTAGCACCGTGTATAATGTATCGTACTAGCACCGTGTATAATGTATCGTACTAGCACCCTGTATAATGTATCGTACTAGCACCCTGTATAATGTATCGTACTAGCACCCTGTATATGTATCGTACTAGCACCCTGTATAATGTATCGTACTAGCACCCTGTATAATGTATCGTACTAACACCCTGTAATGTATCGTACTAGCACCGTGTATAATGTATCGTACTATCACCCTGTATATGTATCGTACTAGCACCCTGTATAATGTATCGTACTAACACCCTGTATATGTATCGTACTAGCACCCTGTAATGTATCGTACTAACACCCTGTATATGTATCGTACTAACACCCTGTAATGTATCGTACTATCACCCTGTATAATGTATCGTACTATCACCGTGTATAATGTATCGTACTAGCACCGTGTATAATGTATCGTACTAGCACCCTGTATAATGTATCGTACTATCACCGTGTATATGTATCGTACTAGCACCCTGTATATGTATCGTACTAGCACCCTGTATAATGTATCGTACTATCACCGTGTATAATGTATCGTACTAGCACCCTGTATAATGTATCGTACTAGCACCCTGTATAATGTATCGTACTAGCACCCTGTAATGTATCGTACTAGCACTCTGTATAATGTATCGTACTAGCACCCTGTATAATGTATCGTACTATCACCGTGTATAATGTATCGTACTATCACCGTGTATAATGTATCGTACTAGCACCCTGTATAATGTATCGTACTAGCACCCTGTATAATGTATCGTACTATCACCGTGTATAATGTATCGTACTAGCACCCTGTATAATGTATCGTACTAGCACCCTGTATAATGTATCGTACTAGCACCCTGTATAATGTATCGTACTATCACCGTGTATAATGTATCGTACTAGCACCCTGTAATGTATCGTACTAGCACCCTGTATAATGTATCGTACTATCACCGTGTATAATGTATCGTACTAGCACCCTGTAATGTATCGTACTATCACCGTGTATAATGTATCGTACTAGCACCCTGTATATGTATCGTACTATCACCCTGTATATGTATCGTACTAGCACCGTGTATAATGTATCGTACTAGCACCCTGTATATGTATCGTACTATCACCCTGTATAATGTATCGTACTAGCACCCTGTATAATGTATCGTACTATCACCCTGTATAATGTATCGTACTATCACCGTGTATAATGTATCGTACTAGCACCCTGTATAATGTATCGTACTATCACCGTGTATAATGTATCGTACTAGCACCCTGTATAATGTATCGTACTAGCACCCTGTATAATGTATCGTACTATCACCGTGTATAATGTATCGTACTAGCACCCTGTATATGTATCGTACTAGCACCCTGTATATGTATCGTACTAGCACCGTGTATAATGTATCGTACTATCACCCTGTATAATGTATCGTACTATCACCCTGTATAATGTATCGTACTAGCACCCTGTATATGTATCGTACTAGCACCCTGTATATGTATCGTACTAGCACCCTGTATATGTATCGTACTAGCACCCTGTATATGTATCGTACTAGCACCCTGTATATGTATCGTACTAGCACCGTGTATAATGTATCGTACTATCACCCTGTATATGTATCGTACTAGCACCGTGTATAATGTATCGTACTATCACCCTGTATAATGTATCGTACTATCACCCTGTATAATGTATCGTACTATCACCCTGTATAATGTATCGTACTAGCACCGTGTATAATGTATCGTACTATCACCCTGTATAATGTATCGTACTATCACCCTGTATAATGTATCGTACTAGCACCGTGTATAATGTATCGTACTAGCACCGTGTATAATGTATCGTACTAGCACCGTGTATAATGTATCGTACTAGCACCGTGTATAATGTATCGTACTATCACCGTGTATAATGTATCGTACTAGCACCCTGTATATGTATCGTACTAGCACCCTGTATATGTATCGTACTAGCACCGTGTATAATGTATCGTACTATCACCCTGTATAATGTATCGTACTATCACCCTGTATAATGTATCGTACTATCACCGTGTATAATGTATCGTACTAGCACCGTGTATAATGTATCGTACTAGCACCCTGTATAATGTATCGTACTAGCACCGTGTGTAATGTATCGTACTATCACCGTGTATAATGTATCGTACTATCACCGTGTATAATGTATCGTACTATCACCGTGTATAATGTATCGTACTATCACCGTGTATAATGTATCGTACTAGCACCGTGTATAATGTATCGTACTATCACCGTGTATAATGTATCGTACTATCACCCTGTATAATGTATCGTACTATCACCGTGTATAATGTATCGTACTAGCACCGTGTATAATGTATCGTACTAGCACCCTGTATAATGTATCGTACTATCACCGTGTATAATGTATCGTACTATCACCCTGTATAATGTATCGTACTATCACCGTGTATAATGTATCGTACTAGCACCGTGTATAATGTATCGTACTAGCACCCTGTATAATGTATCGTACTAGCACCGTGTGTAATGTATCGTACTATCACCGTGTATAATGTATCGTACTATCACCGTGTATAATGTATCGTACTATCACCGTGTATAATGTATCGTACTATCACCGTGTATAATGTATCGTACTAGCACCGTGTATAATGTATCGTACTAGCACCCTGTATAATGTATCGTACTATCACCGTGTATAATGTATCGTACTAGCACCCTGTATAATGTATCGTACTATCACCGTGTATAATGTATCGTACTAGCACCCTGTATAATGTATCGTACTATCACCGTGTATAATGTATCGTACTAGCACCGTGTATAATGTATCGTACTAGCACCCTGTATAATGTATCGTACTAGCACCGTGTGTAATGTATCGTACTATCACCGTGTATAATGTATCGTACTATCACCGTGTATAATGTATCGTACTAGCACCCTGTATAATGTATCGTACTATCACCGTGTATAATGTATCGTACTATCACCCTGTATAATGTATCGTACTATCACCGTGTATAATGTATCGTACTAGCACCGTGTATAATGTATCGTACTAGCACCCTGTATAATGTATCGTACTATCACCGTGTATAATGTATCGTACTAGCACCGTGTATAATGTATCGTACTAGCACCCTGTATAATGTATCGTACTAGCACCCTGTATAATGTATCGTACTATCACCGTGTATAATGTATCGTACTAGCACCGTGTATAATGTATCGTACTAGCACCCTGTATAATGTATCGTACTAGCACCCTGTATAATGTATCGTACTAGCACCCTGTATAATGTATCGTACTAGCACCCTGTATAATGTATCGTACTAGCACCGTGTATAATGTATCGTACTATCACCCTGTATAATGTATCGTACTATCACCGTGTATAATGTATCGTACTAGCACCGTGTATAATGTATCGTACTAGCACCCTGTATAATGTATCGTACTAGCACCGTGTGTAATGTATCGTACTATCACCGTGTATAATGTATCGTACTATCACCGTGTATAATGTATCGTACTATCACCGTGTATAATGTATCGTACTATCACCGTGTATAATGTATCGTACTAGCACCGTGTATAATGTATCGTACTAGCACCCTGTATAATGTATCGTACTATCACCGTGTATAATGTATCGTACTAGCACCCTGTATAATGTATCGTACTATCACCGTGTATAATGTATCGTACTAGCACCCTGTATAATGTATCGTACTATCACCGTGTATAATGTATCGTACTAGCACCGTGTATAATGTATCGTACTAGCACCCTGTATAATGTATCGTACTAGCACCGTGTGTAATGTATCGTACTATCACCGTGTATAATGTATCGTACTATCACCGTGTATAATGTATCGTACTATCACCGTGTATAATGTATCGTACTATCACCGTGTATAATGTATCGTACTAGCACCGTGTATAATGTATCGTACTAGCACCCTGTATAATGTATCGTACTATCACCGTGTATAATGTATCGTACTAGCACCCTGTATAATGTATCGTACTATCACCGTGTGTATGTATCGTACTAGCACCCTGTATAATGTATCGTACTAGCACCCAGTATATGTATCGTACTAGCACCCTGTATATGTATCGTACTATCACCGTGTATAATGTATCGTACTATCACCCTGTATAATGTATCGTACTATCACCCTGTATAATGTATCGTACTATCACCCTGTATAATGTATCGTACTATCACCCTGTATAATGTATCGTACTATCACCCTGTATAATGTATCGTACTAGCACCGTGTATAATGTATCGTACTAGCACCGTGTATAATGTATCGTACTAGCACCGTGTATAATGTATCGTACTATCACCGTGTATAATGTATCGTACTAGCACCCTGTATATGTATCGTACTAGCACCCTGTATATGTATCGTACTAGCACCGTGTATAATGTATCGTACTATCACCCTGTATAATGTATCGTACTATCACCCTGTATAATGTATCGTACTATCACCGTGTATAATGTATCGTACTAGCACCGTGTATAATGTATCGTACTAGCACCCTGTATAATGTATCGTACTAGCACCGTGTGTAATGTATCGTACTATCACCGTGTATAATGTATCGTACTATCACCGTGTATAATGTATCGTACTATCACCGTGTATAATGTATCGTACTATCACCGTGTATAATGTATCGTACTAGCACCGTGTATAATGTATCGTACTATCACCGTGTATAATGTATCGTACTATCACCCTGTATAATGTATCGTACTATCACCGTGTATAATGTATCGTACTAGCACCGTGTATAATGTATCGTACTAGCACCCTGTATAATGTATCGTACTATCACCGTGTATAATGTATCGTACTATCACCCTGTATAATGTATCGTACTATCACCGTGTATAATGTATCGTACTAGCACCGTGTATAATGTATCGTACTAGCACCCTGTATAATGTATCGTACTAGCACCGTGTGTAATGTATCGTACTATCACCGTGTATAATGTATCGTACTATCACCGTGTATAATGTATCGTACTATCACCGTGTATAATGTATCGTACTATCACCGTGTATAATGTATCGTACTAGCACCGTGTATAATGTATCGTACTAGCACCCTGTATAATGTATCGTACTATCACCGTGTATAATGTATCGTACTAGCACCCTGTATAATGTATCGTACTATCACCGTGTATAATGTATCGTACTAGCACCCTGTATAATGTATCGTACTATCACCGTGTATAATGTATCGTACTAGCACCGTGTATAATGTATCGTACTAGCACCCTGTATAATGTATCGTACTAGCACCGTGTGTAATGTATCGTACTATCACCGTGTATAATGTATCGTACTATCACCGTGTATAATGTATCGTACTAGCACCCTGTATAATGTATCGTACTATCACCGTGTATAATGTATCGTACTATCACCCTGTATAATGTATCGTACTATCACCGTGTATAATGTATCGTACTAGCACCGTGTATAATGTATCGTACTAGCACCCTGTATAATGTATCGTACTATCACCGTGTATAATGTATCGTACTAGCACCGTGTATAATGTATCGTACTAGCACCCTGTATAATGTATCGTACTAGCACCCTGTATAATGTATCGTACTATCACCGTGTATAATGTATCGTACTAGCACCGTGTATAATGTATCGTACTAGCACCCTGTATAATGTATCGTACTAGCACCCTGTATAATGTATCGTACTAGCACCCTGTATAATGTATCGTACTAGCACCCTGTATAATGTATCGTACTAGCACCGTGTATAATGTATCGTACTATCACCCTGTATAATGTATCGTACTATCACCGTGTATAATGTATCGTACTAGCACCGTGTATAATGTATCGTACTAGCACCCTGTATAATGTATCGTACTAGCACCGTGTGTAATGTATCGTACTATCACCGTGTATAATGTATCGTACTATCACCGTGTATAATGTATCGTACTATCACCGTGTATAATGTATCGTACTATCACCGTGTATAATGTATCGTACTAGCACCGTGTATAATGTATCGTACTAGCACCCTGTATAATGTATCGTACTATCACCGTGTATAATGTATCGTACTAGCACCCTGTATAATGTATCGTACTATCACCGTGTATAATGTATCGTACTAGCACCCTGTATAATGTATCGTACTATCACCGTGTATAATGTATCGTACTAGCACCGTGTATAATGTATCGTACTAGCACCCTGTATAATGTATCGTACTAGCACCGTGTGTAATGTATCGTACTATCACCGTGTATAATGTATCGTACTATCACCGTGTATAATGTATCGTACTATCACCGTGTATAATGTATCGTACTATCACCGTGTATAATGTATCGTACTAGCACCGTGTATAATGTATCGTACTAGCACCCTGTATAATGTATCGTACTATCACCGTGTATAATGTATCGTACTAGCACCCTGTATAATGTATCGTACTATCACCGTGTGTATGTATCGTACTAGCACCCTGTATAATGTATCGTACTAGCACCCAGTATATGTATCGTACTAGCACCCTGTATATGTATCGTACTATCACCGTGTATAATGTATCGTACTATCACCCTGTATAATGTATCGTACTATCACCCTGTATAATGTATCGTACTATCACCCTGTATAATGTATCGTACTATCACCCTGTATAATGTATCGTACTATCACCCTGTATAATGTATCGTACTATCACCCTGTAATGTATCGTACTAGCACCCTGTATATGTATCGTACTAGCACCCTGTATATGTATCGTACTATCACCCTGTATAATGTATCGTACTATCACCCTGTATAATGTATCGTACTAGCACCCTGTATAATGTATCGTACTATCACCGTGTATAATGTATCGTACTATCACCGTGTATAATGTATCGTACTAGCACCCTGTATAATGTATCGTACTAGCACCCTGTATAATGTATCGTACTAGCACCCTGTATAATGTATCGTACTAGCACCCTGTAATGTATCGTACTATCACCGTGTATAATGTATCGTACTATCACCGTGTATAATGTATCGTACTATCACCGTGTATAATGTATCGTACTAGCACCGTGTATAATGTATCGTACTATCACCCTGTATAATGTATCGTACTATCACCCTGTATAATGTATCGTACTAGCACCGTGTATAATGTATCGTACTATCACCCTGTATAATGTATCGTACTATCACCCTGTATAATGTATCGTACTATCACCCTGTATAATGTATCGTACTATCACCGTGTATAATGTATCGTACTAGCACCGTGTATAATGTATCGTACTATCACCCTGTATAATGTATCGTACTATCACCCTGTATAATGTATCGTACTAGCACCGTGTATAATGTATCGTACTATCACCCTGTATAATGTATCGTACTATCACCCTGTATAATGTATCGTACTATCACCCTGTATAATGTATCGTACTATCACCCTGTATAATGTATCGTACTATCACCGTGTATAATGTATCGTACTATCACCGTGTATAATGTATCGTACTAGCACCCTGTAATGTATCGTACTATCACCGTGTATAATGTATCGTACTAGCACCCTGTATAATGTATCGTACTATCACCCTGTATAATGTATCGTACTAGCACCGTGTATAATGTATCGTACTATCACCCTGTATAATGTATCGTACTATCACCCTGTATAATGTATCGTACTATCACCGTGTATAATGTATCGTACTAGCACCGTGTATAATGTATCGTACTATCACCCTGTATAATGTATCGTACTATCACCCTGTATAATGTATCGTACTATCACCGTGTATAATGTATCGTACTATCACCGTGTATATGTATCGTACTATCACCGTGTATAATGTATCGTACTATCACCCTGTATAATGTATCGTACTAGCACCGTGTATAATGTATCGTACTATCACCCTGTATAATGTATCGTACTAGCACCCTGTAATGTATCGTACTAACACCGTGTATAATGTATCGTACTATCACCCTGTATAATGTATCGTACTATCACCGTGTATAATGTATCGTACTAGCACCGGGTATAATGTATCGTACTAGCACCCTGTATAATGTATCGTACTATCACCGTGTATAATGTATCGTACTAGCACCCTGTATATGTATCGTACTAGCACCCTGTATATGTATCGTACTAACACCCTGTATATGTATCGTACTAACACCCTGTATAATGTATCGTACTAGCACCCTGTATATGTATCGTACTAGCACCGTGTATAATGTATCGTACTAGCACCCTGTATAATGTATCGTACTAGCACCCTGTATATGTATCGTACTAGCACCGTGTATAATGTATCGTACTAGCACCCTGTATATGTATCGTACTAGCACCGTGTATAATGTATCGTACTAACACCCTGTATAATGTATCGTACTAACACCCTGTATATGTATCGTACTAACACCGTGTATAATGTATCGTACTAACACCCTGTATAATGTATCGTACTAGCACCCTGTATATGTATCGTACTATCACCCTGTATAATGTATCGTACTAGCACCGTGTATAATGTATCGTACTAGCACCGTGTATAATGTATCGTACTAGCACCCTGTATAATGTATCGTACTAGCACCCTGTATAATGTATCGTACTAGCACCCTGTATATGTATCGTACTAGCACCCTGTATAATGTATCGTACTAGCACCCTGTATAATGTATCGTACTAACACCCTGTAATGTATCGTACTAGCACCGTGTATAATGTATCGTACTATCACCCTGTATATGTATCGTACTAGCACCCTGTATAATGTATCGTACTAACACCCTGTATATGTATCGTACTAGCACCCTGTAATGTATCGTACTAACACCCTGTATATGTATCGTACTAACACCCTGTAATGTATCGTACTATCACCCTGTATAATGTATCGTACTATCACCGTGTATAATGTATCGTACTAGCACCGTGTATAATGTATCGTACTAGCACCCTGTATAATGTATCGTACTATCACCGTGTATATGTATCGTACTAGCACCCTGTATATGTATCGTACTAGCACCCTGTATAATGTATCGTACTATCACCGTGTATAATGTATCGTACTAGCACCCTGTATAATGTATCGTACTAGCACCCTGTATAATGTATCGTACTAGCACCCTGTAATGTATCGTACTAGCACCCTGTATAATGTATCGTACTAGCACCCTGTATAATGTATCGTACTATCACCGTGTATAATGTATCGTACTATCACCGTGTATAATGTATCGTACTAGCACCCTGTATAATGTATCGTACTAGCACCCTGTATAATGTATCGTACTATCACCGTGTATAATGTATCGTACTAGCACCCTGTATAATGTATCGTACTAGCACCCTGTATAATGTATCGTACTAGCACCCTGTATAATGTATCGTACTATCACCGTGTATAATGTATCGTACTAGCACCCTGTAATGTATCGTACTAGCACCCTGTATAATGTATCGTACTATCACCGTGTATAATGTATCGTACTAGCACCCTGTAATGTATCGTACTATCACCGTGTATAATGTATCGTACTAGCACCCTGTATATGTATCGTACTATCACCCTGTATATGTATCGTACTAGCACCGTGTATAATGTATCGTACTAGCACCCTGTATATGTATCGTACTATCACCCTGTATAATGTATCGTACTAGCACCCTGTATAATGTATCGTACTATCACCCTGTATAATGTATCGTACTATCACCGTGTATAATGTATCGTACTAGCACCCTGTATAATGTATCGTACTATCACCGTGTATAATGTATCGTACTAGCACCCTGTATAATGTATCGTACTAGCACCCTGTATAATGTATCGTACTATCACCGTGTATAATGTATCGTACTAGCACCCTGTATATGTATCGTACTAGCACCCTGTATATGTATCGTACTAGCACCGTGTATAATGTATCGTACTATCACCCTGTATAATGTATCGTACTATCACCCTGTATAATGTATCGTACTAGCACCCTGTATATGTATCGTACTAGCACCCTGTATATGTATCGTACTAGCACCCTGTATATGTATCGTACTAGCACCCTGTATATGTATCGTACTAGCACCCTGTATATGTATCGTACTAGCACCGTGTATAATGTATCGTACTATCACCCTGTATATGTATCGTACTAGCACCGTGTATAATGTATCGTACTATCACCCTGTATAATGTATCGTACTATCACGCTGTATAATGTATCGTACTATCACCCTGTATAATGTATCGTACTAGCACCGTGTATAATGTATCGTACTATCACCCTGTATAATGTATCGTACTATCACCCTGTATAATGTATCGTACTAGCACCGTGTATAATGTATCGTACTAGCACCGTGTATAATGTATCGTACTAGCACCGTGTATAATGTATCGTACTAGCACCGTGTATAATGTATCGTACTATCACCGTGTATAATGTATCGTACTAGCACCCTGTATATGTATCGTACTAGCACCCTGTATATGTATCGTACTAGCACCGTGTATAATGTATCGTACTATCACCCTGTATAATGTATCGTACTATCACCCTGTATAATGTATCGTACTATCACCGTGTATAATGTATCGTACTAGCACCGTGTATAATGTATCGTACTAGCACCCTGTATAATGTATCGTACTAGCACCGTGTGTAATGTATCGTACTATCACCGTGTATAATGTATCGTACTATCACCGTGTATAATGTATCGTACTATCACCGTGTATAATGTATCGTACTATCACCGTGTATAATGTATCGTACTAGCACCGTGTATAATGTATCGTACTATCACCGTGTATAATGTATCGTACTATCACCCTGTATAATGTATCGTACTATCACCGTGTATAATGTATCGTACTAGCACCGTGTATAATGTATCGTACTAGCACCCTGTATAATGTATCGTACTATCACCGTGTATAATGTATCGTACTATCACCCTGTATAATGTATCGTACTATCACCGTGTATAATGTATCGTACTAGCACCGTGTATAATGTATCGTACTAGCACCCTGTATAATGTATCGTACTAGCACCGTGTGTAATGTATCGTACTATCACCGTGTATAATGTATCGTACTATCACCGTGTATAATGTATCGTACTATCACCGTGTATAATGTATCGTACTATCACCGTGTATAATGTATCGTACTAGCACCGTGTATAATGTATCGTACTAGCACCCTGTATAATGTATCGTACTATCACCGTGTATAATGTATCGTACTAGCACCCTGTATAATGTATCGTACTATCACCGTGTATAATGTATCGTACTAGCACCCTGTATAATGTATCGTACTATCACCGTGTATAATGTATCGTACTAGCACCGTGTATAATGTATCGTACTAGCACCCTGTATAATGTATCGTACTAGCACCGTGTGTAATGTATCGTACTATCACCGTGTATAATGTATCGTACTATCACCGTGTATAATGTATCGTACTAGCACCCTGTATAATGTATCGTACTATCACCGTGTATAATGTATCGTACTATCACCCTGTATAATGTATCGTACTATCACCGTGTATAATGTATCGTACTAGCACCGTGTATAATGTATCGTACTAGCACCCTGTATAATGTATCGTACTATCACCGTGTATAATGTATCGTACTAGCACCGTGTATAATGTATCGTACTAGCACCCTGTATAATGTATCGTACTAGCACCCTGTATAATGTATCGTACTATCACCGTGTATAATGTATCGTACTAGCACCGTGTATAATGTATCGTACTAGCACCCTGTATAATGTATCGTACTAGCACCCTGTTTAATGTATCGTACTAGCACCCTGTATAATGTATCGTACTAGCACCCTGTATAATGTATCGTACTAGCACCGTGTATAATGTATCGTACTATCACCCTGTATAATGTATCGTACTATCACCGTGTATAATGTATCGTACTAGCACCGTGTATAATGTATCGTACTAGCACCCTGTATAATGTATCGTACTAGCACCGTGTGTAATGTATCGTACTATCACCGTGTATAATGTATCGTACTATCACCGTGTATAATGTATCGTACTATCACCGTGTATAATGTATCGTACTAGCACCGTGTATAATGTATCGTACTAGCACCCTGTATAATGTATCGTACTATCACCGTGTATAATGTATCGTACTAGCACCCTGTATAATGTATCGTACTATCACCGTGTATAATGTATCGTACTAGCACCCTGTATAATGTATCGTACTATCACCGTGTATAATGTATCGTACTAGCACCGTGTATAATGTATCGTACTAGCACCCTGTATAATGTATCGTACTAGCACCGTGTGTAATGTATCGTACTATCACCGTGTATAATGTATCGTACTATCACCGTGTATAATGTATCGTACTATCACCGTGTATAATGTATCGTACTATCACCGTGTATAATGTATCGTACTAGCACCGTGTATAATGTATCGTACTAGCACCCTGTATAATGTATCGTACTATCACCGTGTATAATGTATCGTACTAGCACCCTGTATAATGTATCGTACTATCACCGTGTGTATGTATCGTACTAGCACCCTGTATAATGTATCGTACTAGCACCCAGTATATGTATCGTACTAGCACCCTGTATATGTATCGTACTATCACCGTGTATAATGTATCGTACTATCACCCTGTATAATGTATCGTACTATCACCCTGTATAATGTATCGTACTATCACCCTGTATAATGTATCGTACTATCACCCTGTATAATGTATCGTACTATCACCCTGTATAATGTATCGTACTATCACCCTGTAATGTATCGTACTAGCACCCTGTATATGTATCGTACTAGCACCCTGTATATGTATCGTACTATCACCCTGTATAATGTATCGTACTATCACCCTGTATAATGTATCGTACTAGCACCCTGTATAATGTATCGTACTATCACCGTGTATAATGTATCGTACTATCACCGTGTATAATGTATCGTACTAGCACCCTGTATAATGTATCGTACTAGCACCCTGTATAATGTATCGTACTAGCACCCTGTATAATGTATCGTACTAGCACCCTGTAATGTATCGTACTATCACCGTGTATAATGTATCGTACTATCACCGTGTATAATGTATCGTACTATCACCGTGTATAATGTATCGTACTAGCACCGTGTATAATGTATCGTACTATCACCCTGTATAATGTATCGTACTATCACCCTGTATAATGTATCGTACTAGCACCGTGTATAATGTATCGTACTATCACCCTGTATAATGTATCGTACTATCACCCTGTATAATGTATCGTACTATCACCCTGTATAATGTATCGTACTATCACCGTGTATAATGTATCGTACTAGCACCGTGTATAATGTATCGTACTATCACCCTGTATAATGTATCGTACTATCACCCTGTATAATGTATCGTACTAGCACCGTGTATAATGTATCGTACTATCACCCTGTATAATGTATCGTACTATCACCCTGTATAATGTATCGTACTATCACCCTGTATAATGTATCGTACTATCACCCTGTATAATGTATCGTACTATCACCGTGTATAATGTATCGTACTATCACCGTGTATAATGTATCGTACTAGCACCCTGTAATGTATCGTACTATCACCGTGTATAATGTATCGTACTAGCACCCTGTATAATGTATCGTACTATCACCCTGTATAATGTATCGTACTAGCACCGTGTATAATGTATCGTACTATCACCCTGTATAATGTATCGTACTATCACCCTGTATAATGTATCGTACTATCACCGTGTATAATGTATCGTACTAGCACCGTGTATAATGTATCGTACTATCACCCTGTATAATGTATCGTACTATCACCCTGTATAATGTATCGTACTATCACCGTGTATAATGTATCGTACTATCACCGTGTATATGTATCGTACTATCACCGTGTATAATGTATCGTACTATCACCCTGTATAATGTATCGTACTAGCACCGTGTATAATGTATCGTACTATCACCCTGTATAATGTATCGTACTAGCACCCTGTAATGTATCGTACTAACACCGTGTATAATGTATCGTACTATCACCCTGTATAATGTATCGTACTATCACCGTGTATAATGTATCGTACTAGCACCGGGTATAATGTATCGTACTAGCACCCTGTATAATGTATCGTACTATCACCCTGTATATGTATCGTACTAGCACCCTGTATAATGTATCGTACTATCACCCTGTATATGTATCGTACTAGCACCCTGTATAATGTATCGTACTATCACCCTGTATAATGTATCGTACTATCACCCTGTATAATGTATCGTACTATCACCCTGTATAATGTATCGTACTATCACCCTGTATAATGTATCGTACTATCACCCTGTATATGTATCGTACTATCACCCTGTATATGTATCGTACTAGCACCCTGTATAATGTATCGTACTATCACCCTGTATATGTATCGTACTAGCACCCTGTATAATGTATCGTACTATCACCCTGTATATGTATCGTACTAGCACCCTGTATAATGTATCGTACTATCACCCTGTATAATGTATCGTACTATCACCCTGTATATGTATCGTACTATCACCCTGTATATGTATCGTACTATCACCCTGTATATGTATCGTACTAGCACCCTGTATAATGTATCGTACTATCACCCTGTATATGTATCGTACTAGCACCCTGTATAATGTATCGTACTATCACCCTGTATATGTATCGTACTAGCACCCTGTATAATGTATCGTACTAGCACCCTGTATAATGTATCGTACTAGCACCCTGTATAATGTATCGTACTAGCACCCTGTATAATGTATCGTACTAGCACCCTGTATAATGTATCGTACTATCACCCTGTATAATGTATCGTACTATCACCCTGTATAATGTATCGTACTAGCACCCTGTATAATGTATCGTACTAGCACCCTGTATAATGTATCGTACTATCACCGTGTATAATGTATCGTACTATCACCCTGTATAATGTATCGTACTATCACCCTGTATATGTATCGTACTAGCACCCTGTATAATGTATCGTACTATCACCGTGTATAATGTATCGTACTATCACTCTGTATATGTATCGTACTAGCACCCTGTATATGTATCGTACTAGCACCCTGTATAATGTATCGTACTATCACCGTGTATAATGTATCGTACTAGCACCCTGTATAATGTATCGTACTAGCACCCTGTATATGTATCGTACTAGCACCCTGTATAATGTATCGTACTATCACCGTGTATAATGTATCGTACTAGCACCCTGTATAATGTATCGTACTAGCACCCTGTATAATGTATCGTACTATCACCGTGTATAATGTATCGTACTATCACCCTGTATATGTATCGTACTAGCACCCTGTATAATGTATCGTACTAGCACCCTGTATAATGTATCGTACTATCACCCTGTATAATGTATCGTACTATCACCCTGTATATGTATCGTACTAGCACCCTGTATAATGTATCGTACTAGCACCCTGTATAATGTATCGTACTAGCACCCTGTATAATGTATCGTACTATCACCCTGTATAATGTATCGTACTATCACCCTGTATATGTATCGTACTAGCACCCTGTATAATGTATCGTACTATCACCCTGTATAATGTATCGTACTATCACCGTGTATAATGTATCGTACTAGCACCCTGTATATGTATCGTACTAGCACCGTGTATAATGTATCGTACTATCACCCTGTATAATGTATCGTACTATCACCGTGTATAATGTATCGTACTATCACCGTGTATAATGTATCGTACTATCACCCTGTATATGTATCGTACTAGCACCGTGTATAATGTATCGTACTATCACCCTGTATAATGTATCGTACTATCACCGTGTATAATGTATCGTACTATCACCCTGTATATGTATCGTACTAGCACCCTGTATAATGTATCGTACTATCACCGTGTATAATGTATCGTACTATCACCGTGTATAATGTATCGTACTATCACCGTGTATAATGTATCGTACTAGCACCGTGTATAATGTATCGTACTATCACCGTGTATAATGTATCGTACTATCACCGTGTATAATGTATCGTACTATCACCGTGTATAATGTATCGTACTAGCACCCTGTAATGTATCGTACTATCACCGTGTATAATGTATCGTACTAGCACCCTGTATAATGTATCGTACTATCACCGTGTATAATGTATCGTACTATCACCGTGTATAATGTATCGTACTAGCACCCTGTAATGTATCGTACTATCACCCTGTATATGTATCGTACTAGCACCCTGTATAATGTATCGTACTATCACCGTGTATAATGTATCGTACTATCACCCTGTATAATGTATCGTACTAGCACCCTGTATAATGTATCGTACTATCACCGTGTATAATGTATCGTACTATCACCCTGTATATGTATCGTACTAGCACCGTGTATAATGTATCGTACTATCACCCTGTATATGTATCGTACTAGCACCGTGTATAATGTATCGTACTAACACCCTGTATATGTATCGTACTAACACCCTGTATAATGTATCGTACTAGCACCCTGTAATGTATCGTACTATCACCCTGTATATGTATCGTACTATCACCGTGTATAATGTATCGTACTATCACCCTGTATAATGTATCGTACTATCACCCTGTATAATGTATCGTACTAGCACCCTGTATAATGTATCGTACTAGCACCCTGTATAATGTATCGTACTATCACCGTGTATAATGTATCGTACTAGCACCCTGTATAATGTATCGTACTAGCACCCTGTATATGTATCGTACTAGCACCCTGTATAATGTATCGTACTATCACCGTGTATAATGTATCGTACTAGCACCCTGTATAATGTATCGTACTAGCACCCTGTATAATGTATCGTACTATCACCGTGTATAATGTATCGTACTATCACCCTGTATATGTATCGTACTATCACCCTGTATAATGTATCGTACTAGCACCCTGTATAATGTATCGTACTATCACCCTGTATAATGTATCGTACTAGCACCCTGTATAATGTATCGTACTAGCACCCTGTATAATGTATCGTACTATCACCGTGTATAATGTATCGTACTAGCACCGTGTATAATGTATCGTACTAGCACCCTGTATATGTATCGTACTAACACCCTGTATATGTATCGTACTAGCACCCTGTATAATGTATCGTACTAGCACCCTGTAATGTATCGTACTATCACCCTGTAATGTATCGTACTATCACCGTGTATAATGTATCGTACTAGCACCCTGTATAATGTATCGTACTAGCACCCTGTATAATGTATCGTACTAGCACCCTGTATATGTATCGTACTAGCACCCTGTAATGTATCGTACTATCACCCTGTAATGTATCGTACTATCACCGTGTATAATGTATCGTACTAGCACCCTGTAATGTATCGTACTATCACCCTGTATAATGTATCGTACTAGCACCCTGTAATGTATCGTACTAGCACCCTGTAATGTATCGTACTAGCACCCTGTATAATGTATCGTACTAGCACCCTGTATATGTATCGTACTAGCACCCTGTATAATGTATCGTACTAGCACCCTGTATAATGTATCGTACTAGCACCCTGTATAATGTATCGTACTAGCACCCTGTAATGTATCGTACTAGCACCCTGTATAATGTATCGTACTAGCACCCTGTAATGTATCGTACTATCACCGTGTATAATGTATCGTACTATCACCCTGTAATGTATCGTACTAGCACCCTGTATATGTATCGTACTAGCACCCTGTATATGTATCGTACTAGCACCCTGTAATGTATCGTACTAGCACCCTGTAATGTATCGTACTATCACCGTGTATAATGTATCGTACTAGCACCCTGTATAATGTATCGTACTAGCACCCTGTATATGTATCGTACTAGCACCCTGTATAATGTATCGTACTATCACCCTGTATAATGTATCGTACCAGCACCCTGTAATGTATCGTACTAACACCGTGTATAATGTATCGTACTAGCACCCTGTAATGTATCGTACTATCACCCTGTAATGTATCGTACTATCACCCTGTAATGTATCGTACTAGCACCCTGTAATGTATCGTACTAGCACCCTGTAATGTATCGTACTATCACCCTGTAATGTATCGTACTAGCACCCTGTAATGTATCGTACTATCACCCTGTAATGTATCGTACTAGCACCCTGTATAATGTATCGTACTATCACCCTGTAATGTATCGTACTAGCACCCTGTATAATGTATCGTACTATCACCCTGTAATGTATCGTACTAGCACCCTGTAATGTATCGTACTATCACCCTGTAATGTATCGTACTAGCACCCTGTAATGTATCGTACTATCACCCTGTAATGTATCGTACTAGCACCCTGTATAATGTATCGTACAAGCACCCTGTAATGTATCGTACTAGCACCCTGTAATGTATCGTACTAACACCGTGTATAATGTATCGTACTAGCACCCTGTATAATGTATCGTACTAGCACCCTGTATATGTATCGTACTATCACCGTGTATAATGTATCGTACTAGCACCCTGTATAATGTATCGTACTATCACCGTGTATAATGTATCGTACTATCACCGTGTATAATGTATCGTACTATCACCCTGTAATGTATCGTACTAGCACCCTGTAATGTATCGTACTAGCACCCTGTAATGTATCGTACTAACACCCTGTAATGTATCGTACTATCACCGTGTATAATGTATCGTACTATCACCGTGTATAATGTATCGTACTAGCACCCTGTAATGTATCGTACTAACACCCTGTAATGTATCGTACTACCACCGTGTATAATGTATCGTACTATCACCCTGTATAATGTATCGTACTATCACCCTGTATAATGTATCGTACTAGCACCCTGTAATGTATCGTACTAGCACCCTGTAATGTATCGTACTAGCACCCTGTAATGTATCGTACTATCACCCTGTAATGTATCGTACTAGCACCCTGTATAATGTATCGTACTAGCACCCTGTAATGTATCGTACTATCACCCTGTATAATGTATCGTACTAGCACCCTGTAATGTATCGTACTAGCACCCTGTAATGTATCGTACTAACACCGTGTATAATGTATCGTACTAGCACCCTGTATAATGTATCGTACTATCACCGTGTATAATGTATCGTACTATCACCCTGTAATGTATCGTACTAGCACCCTGTAATGTATCGTACTAGCACCCTGTAATGTATCGTACTATCACCCTGTAATGTATCGTACTAGCACCCTGTATAATGTATCGTACTAGCACCCTGTAATGTATCGTACTAGCACCCTGTATAATGTATCGTACTATCACCCTGTATAATGTATCGTACTATCACCCTGTATAATGTATCGTACTAGCACCCTGTATAATGTATCGTACTATCACCGTGTATAATGTATCGTACTAGCACCCTGTATAATGTATCGTACTATCACCGTGTATAATGTATCGTACTAGCACCCTGTATAATGTATCGTACTATCACCCTGTATAATGTATCGTACTAGCACCCTGTATAATGTATCGTACTATCACCGTGTATAATGTATCGTACTAGCACCCTGTAATGTATCGTACTATCACCCTGTAATGTATCGTACTAGCACCCTGTATAATGTATCGTACTAGCACCCTGTAATGTATCGTACTATCACCCTGTAATGTATCGTACTATCACCCTGTAATGTATCGTACTATCACCCTGTAATGTATCGTACTAGCACCCTGTAATGTATCGTACTATCACCCTGTAATGTATCGTACTATCACCCTGTAATGTATCGTACTATCACCCTGTATAATGTATCGTACTAGCACCCTGTAATGTATCGTACTATCACCCTGTAATGTATCGTACTAGCACCCTGTATAATGTATCGTACTAGCACCCTGTAATGTATCGTACTAGCACCCTGTATAATGTATCGTACTAGCACCCTGTATAATGTATCGTACTATCACCCTGTATAATGTATCGTACTATCACCCTGTAATGTATCGTACTATCACCCTGTAATGTATCGTACTATCACCCTGTATAATGTATCGTACTATCACCCTGTATAATGTATCGTACTATCACCCTGTAATGTATCGTACTATCACCCTGTATAATGTATCGTACTAGCACCCTGTAATGTATCGTACTAGCACCCTGTATAATGTATCGTACTATCACCCTGTATAATGTATCGTACTATCACCCTGTATAATGTATCGTACTAGCACCCTGTAATGTATCGTACTAGCACCCTGTATAATGTATCGTACTATCACCCTGTATAATGTATCGTACTATCACCCTGTAATGTATCGTACTAGCACCCTGTATAATGTATCGTACTATCACCCTGTATAATGTATCGTACTATCACCCTGTATAATGTATCGTACTATCACCCTGTATAATGTATCGTACTATCACCCTGTAATGTATCGTACTAGCACCCTGTATAATGTATCGTACTATCACCCTGTATAATGTATCGTACTATCACCCTGTATAATGTATCGTACTATCACCCTGTAATGTATCGTACTATCACCCTGTATAATGTATCGTACTAGCACCCTGTAATGTATCGTACTATCACCCTGTATAATGTATCGTACTATCACCCTGTATAATGTATCGTACTAGCACCCTGTAATGTATCGTACTATCACCCTGTATAATGTATCGTACTATCACCCTGTATAATGTATCGTACTATCACCCTGTAATGTATCGTACTATCACCCTGTATAATGTATCGTACTAGCACCCTGTAATGTATCGTACTATCACCCTGTATAATGTATCGTACTATCACCCTGTATAATGTATCGTACTAGCACCCTGTAATGTATCGTACTATCACCCTGTATAATGTATCGTACTATCACCCTGTATAATGTATCGTACTATCACCCTGTAATGTATCGTACTATCACCCTGTATAATGTTTCGTACTAGCACCCTGTAATGTATCGTACTATCACCCTGTATAATGTATCGTACTATCACCCTGTATAATGTATCGTACTAGCACCCTGTAATGTATCGTACTATCACCCTGTATAATGTATCGTACTATCACCCTGTATAATGTATCGTACTATCACCCTGTAATGTATCGTACTATCACCCTGTATAATGTATCGTACTAGCACCCTGTAATGTATCGTACTAGCACCCTGTATAATGTATCGTACTATCACCCTGTATAATGTATCGTACTATCACCCTGTATAATGTATCGTACTAGCACCCTGTAATGTATCGTACTAGCACCCTGTATAATGTATCGTACTATCACCCTGTATAATGTATCGTACTATCACCCTGTAATGTATCGTACTAGCACCCTGTATAATGTATCGTACTAGCACCCTGTAATGTATCGTACTAGCACCCTGTATAATGTATCGTACTATCACCCTGTATAATGTATCGTACTATCACCCTGTATAATGTATCGTACTATCACTCTGTAATGTATCGTACTATCACCCTGTAATGTATCGTACTATCACCCTGTATAATGTATCGTACTAGCACCCTGTAATGTATCGTACTATCACCCTGTAATGTATCGTACTAGCACCCTGTATAATGTATCGTACTAGCACCCTGTAATGTATCGTACTAGCACCCTGTATAATGTATCGTACTATCACCCTGTATAATGTATCGTACTATCACCCTGTAATGTATCGTACTATCACCCTGTAATGTATCGTACTATCACCCTGTATAATGTATCGTACTAGCACCCTGTAATGTATCGTACTATCACCCTGTAATGTATCGTACTAGCACCCTGTATAATGTATCGTACTAGCACCCTGTAATGTATCGTACTAGCACCCTGTATAATGTATCGTACTATCACCCTGTATAATGTATCGTACTATCACCCTGTATAATGTATCGTACTAGCACCCTGTATAATGTATCGTACTATCACCCTGTATAATGTATCGTACTAGCACCCTGTAATGTATCGTACTATCACCCTGTAATGTATCGTACTAGCACCCTGTATAATGTATCGTACTAGCACCCTGTAATGTATCGTACTATCACCGTGTATAATGTATCGTACTATCACCGTGTATAATGTATCGTACTAGCACCCTGTAATGTATCGTACTAGCACCCTGTATAATGTATCGTACTAGCACCCTGTATAATGTATCGTACTATCACCGTGTATAATGTATCGTACTAGCACCCTGTATAATGTATCGTACTAGCACCCTGTAATGTATCGTACTAGCACCCTGTATAATGTATCGTACTATCACCCTGTATAATGTATCGTACTATCACCCTGTATAATGTATCGTACTAGCACCCTGTAATGTATCGTACTAGCACCCTGTAATGTATCGTACTAGCACCCTGTATAATGTATCGTACTAGCACCCTGTATAATGTATCGTACTAGCACCCTGTAATGTATCGTACTAGCACCCTGTATATGTATCGTACTATCACCCTGTATAATGTATCGTACTAGCACCCTGTATATGTATCGTACTATCACCCTGTATAATGTATCGTACTATCACCGTGTATAATGTATCATACTAGCACCCTGTATAATGTATCGTACTATCACCCTGTATATGTATCGTACTATCACCGTGTATAATGTATCGTACTAGCACCCTGTATAATGTATCGTACTAGCACCCTGTATAATGTATCGTACTATCACCGTGTATAATGTATCGTACTATCACCGTGTATAATGTATCGTACTAGCACCCTGTAATGTATCGTACTAGCACCCTGTATAATGTATCGTACTATCACCGTGTATAATGTATCGTACTATCACCGTGTATAATGTATCGTACTAGCACCCTGTATATGTATCGTACTATCACCCTGTATATGTATCGTACTAACACCGTGTATAATGTATCGTACTAGCACCCTGTAATGTATCGTACTAACACCCTGTATATGTATCGTACTAACACCCTGTAATGTATCGTACTAGCACCCTGTATAATGTATCGTACTATCACCCTGTATAATGTATCGTACTATCACCGTGTATAATGTATCGTACTAGCACCCTGTATAATGTATCGTACTAGCACCCTGTAATGTATCGTACTATCACCCTGTATATGTATCGTACTAGCACCCTGTATAATGTATCGTACTAGCACCCTGTATATGTATCGTACTATCACCCTGTATATGTATCGTACTAGCACCCTGTATAATGTATCGTACTATCACCCTGTAATGTATCGTACTATCACCCTGTATAATGTATCGTACTATCACCGTGTATAATGTATCGTACTAGCACCCTGTATAATGTATCGTACTAGCACCCTGTAATGTATCGTACTATCACCGTGTATAATGTATCGTACTATCAC
Source organism: Siphonodentalium dalli (assembly GCA_032622095.1). Classification (NCBI taxonomy): domain Eukaryota; kingdom Metazoa; phylum Mollusca; class Scaphopoda; order Gadilida; family Siphonodentaliidae; genus Siphonodentalium; species Siphonodentalium dalli. The sequence continues at coordinate 264,538,630 of CP136063.1, forward strand.
CGTGTATAATGTATCGTACTAGCACCCTGTAATGTATCGTACTATCACCGTGTATAATGTATCGTACTATCACCCTGTATAATGTATCGTACTAGCACCCTGTATAATGTATCGTACTAGCACCCTGTATAATGTATCGTACTATCACCCTGTATAATGTATCGTACTAGCACCCTGTATATGTATCGTACTATCACCCTGTAATGTATCGTACTATCACCCTGTAATGTATCGTACTATCACCCTGTAATGTATCGTACTAGCACCCTGTAATGTATCGTACTATCACCCTGTAATGTATCGTACTAGCACCCTGTATAATGTATCGTACTAGCACCCTGTAATGTATCGTACTAGCACCGTGTATAATGTATCGTACTAGCACCCTGTATAATGTATCGTACTACCACCCTGTATAATGTATCGTACTAGCACCCTGTAATGTATCGTACTATCACCCTGTATAATGTATCGTACTAGCACCCTGTATAATGTATCGTACTAGCACCCTGTATATGTATCGTACTAGCACCCTGTATAATGTATCGTACTATCACCCTGTATAATGTATCGTACTAGCACCCTGTAATGTATCGTACTAGCACCCTGTAATGTATCGTACTATCACCGTGTATAATGTATCGTACTAGCACCGTGTATAATGTATCGTACTATCACCCTGTATATGTATCGTACTAGCACCGTGTATAATGTATCGTACTAACACCCTGTATATGTATCGTACTAACACCCTGTATAATGTATCGTACTAGCACCCTGTAATGTATCGTACTATCACCCTGTATAATGTATCGTACTAGCACCCTGTATAATGTATCGTACTAGCACCCTGTATATGTATCGTACTAGCACCCTGTATAATGTATCGTACTATCACCCTGTATATGTATCGTACTAGCACCCTGTAATGTATCGTACTAGCACCCTGTATAATGTATCGTACTAGCACCCTGTATAATGTATCGTACTATCACCCTGTATAATGTATCGTACTAGCACCCTGTATAATGTATCGTACTAGCACCCTGTATAAAGTATCGTACTAGCACCCTGTATATGTATCGTACTAGCACCCTGTATATGTATCGTACTATCACCCTGTATAATGTATCGTACTATCACCGTGTATAATGTATCGTACTAGCACCCTGTATAATGTATCGTACTATCACCCTGTATAATGTATCGTACTATCACCGTGTATAATGTATCGTACTAGCACCGTGTATAATGTATCGTACTAGCACCCTGTATATGTATCGTACTATCACCCTGTATAATGTATCGTACTAGCACCCTGTATATGTATCGTACTATCACCCTGTATATGTATCGTACTAGCACCGTGTATATGTATCGTACTAGCACCCTGTATATGTATCGTACTAGCACCCTGTATATGTATCGTACTATCACCCTGTATATGTATCGTACTAGCACCGTGTATATGTATCGTACTAGCACCCTGTATAATGTATCGTACTATCACCCTGTATATGTATCGTACTATCACCCTGTATAATGTATCGTACTACCACCCTGTATAATGTATCGTACTAGCACCCTGTAATGTATCGTACTAGCACCCTGTATATGTATCGTACTAGCACCCTGTATAATGTATCGTACTAGCACCCTGTATATGTATCGTACTATCACCGTGTATAATGTATCGTACTAGCACCCTGTATAATGTATCGTACTAGCACCCTGTATAATGTATCGTACTAGCACCCTGTATAATGTATCGTACTAGCACCCTGTAATGTATCGTACTAGCACCCTGTATATGTATCGTACTATCACCCTGTATAATGTATCGTACTAGCACCCTGTAATGTATCGTACTAGCACCCTGTATATGTATCGTACTATCACCCTGTATATGTATCGTACTAGCACCCTGTATATGTATCGTACTATCACCCTGTATAATGTATCGTACTAGCACCCTGTAATGTATCGTACTAGCACCCTGTATATGTATCGTACTATCACCCTGTATAATGTATCGTACTATCACCGTGTATAATGTATCGTACTATCACCGTGTATAATGTATCGTACTATCACCGTGTAATGTATCGTACTATCACCGTGTATAATGTATCGTACTATCACCGTGTATAATGTATCGTACTATCACCGTGTATAATGTATCGTACTATCACCCTGTATAATGTATCGTACTATCACCCTGTATAATGTATCGTACTATCACCCTGTATAATGTATCGTACTATCACCGTGTATAATGTATCGTACTAGCACCCTGTATAATGTATCGTACTATCACCGTGTATAATGTATCGTACTAGCACCCTGTATATGTATCGTACTAGCACCCTGTAATGTATCGTACTAGCACCCTGTATATGTATCGTACTATCACCCTGTATAATGTATCGTACTAGCACCCTGTATATGTATCGTACTAGCACCCTGTATAATGTATCGTACTATCACCCTGTATATGTATCGTACTAGCACCCTGTAATGTATCGTACTAGCACCCTGTATATGTATCGTACTATCACCCTGTATATGTATCGTACTAGCACCCTGTATAATGTATCGTACTATCACCGTGTATAATGTATCGTACTATCACCGTGTATAATGTATCGTACTATCACCGTGTATAATGTATCGTACTAGCACCCTGTATATGTATCGTACTATCACCCTGTATAATGTATCGTACTATCACCTTGTATAATGTATCGTACTAGCACCCTGTATATGTATCGTACTATCACCGTGTATAATGTATCGTACTATCACCGTGTATAATGTATCGTACTAGCACCCTGTATATGTATCGTACTATCACCGTGTATAATGTATCGTACTAGCACCCTGTATAATGTATCGTACTAGCACCCTGTATAATGTATCGTACTAGCACCCTGTATAATGTATCGTACTAGCACCCTGTATATGTATCGTACTATCACCCTGTATATGTATCGTACTATCACCGTGTATAATGTATCGTACTATCAGCCTGTATATGTATCGTACTATCACCCTGTATAATGTATCGTACTATCACCGTGTATAATGTATCGTACTATCACCGTGTATAATGTATCGTACTAGCACCCTGTATAATGTATCGTACTAGCACCCTGTAATGTATCGTACTATCACCCTGTAATGTATCGTACTATCACCGTGTATAATGTATCGTACTAGCACCCTGTATAATGTATCGTACTATCACCCTGTATAATGTATCGTACTAGCACCCTGTATATGTATCGTACTATCACCGTGTATAATGTATCGTACTAGCACCCTGTATAATGTATCGTACTAGCACCCTGTATAATGTATCGTACTAGCACCCTGTATAATGTATCGTACTAGCACCCTGTATAATGTATCGTACTAGCACCCTGTATAATGTATCGTACTAGCACCCTGTATAATGTATCGTACTAGCACCCTGTATATGTATCGTACTAGCACCCTGTATAATGTATCGTACTAGCACCCTGTATAATGTAACGTACTAGCACCCTGTAATGTATCGTACTAGCACCCTGTATAATGTATCGTACTAGCACCCTGTATATGTATCGTACTAGCACCCTGTATAATGTATCGTACTATCACCCTGTATAATGTATCGTACTATCACCCTGTATAATGTATCGTACTATCACCCTGTATAATGTATCGTACTAGCACCCTGTATAATGTATCGTACTAGCACCCTGTATAATGTATCGTACTAGCACCGTGTATAATGTATCGTACTAGCACCCTGTATATGTATCGTACTAGCACCCTGTATATGTATCGTACTAGCACCCTGTATAATGTATCGTACTAGCACCCTGTATAATGTATCGTACTAGCACCCTGTAATGTATCGTACTAACACCGTGTATAATGTATCGTACTAGCACCGTGTATAATGTATCGTACTAGCACCGTGTATAATATATCGTACTAGCACCCTGTATATGTATCGTACTAGCACCCTGTATATGTATCGTACTAGCACCCTGTATAATGTATCGTACTAGCACCCTGTATATGTATCGTACTAGCACCCTGTATATGTATCGTACTAGCACCCTGTATAATGTATCGTACTAGCACCCTGTATATGTATCGTACTAGCACCCTGTATAATGTATCGTACTAGCACCGTGTATAATGTATCGTACTAGCACCCTGTATATGTATCGTACTATCACCCTGTATATGTATCGTACTAGCACCCTGTATAATGTATCGTACTATCACCCTGTGTAATGTATCGTACTAACACCCTGTATATGTATCGTACTAACACCCTGTATATGTATCGTACTAGCACCCTGTATAATGTATCGTACTAACACCGTGTATAATGTATCGTACTAACACCCTGTATAATGTATCGTACTAACACCCTGTATATGTATCGTACTATCACCCTGTATATGTATCGTACTAACACCCTGTATATGTATCGTACTAACACCGTGTATAATGTATCGTACTATCACCCTGTATAATGTATCGTACTATCACCCTGTATAATGTATCGTACTATCACCCTGTATAATGTATCGTACTATCACCGTGTATAATGTATCGTACTAACACCGTGTATATGTATCGTACTAGCACCCTGTATATGTATCGTACTAGCACCCTGTATATGTATCGTACTAGCACCCTGTATATGTATCGTACTATCACCGTGTATAATGTATCGTACTAGCACCCTGTATATGTATCGTACTATCACCCTGTAATGTATCGTACTATCACCGTGTATAATGTATCGTACTAGCACCCTGTATAATGTATCGTACTAGCACCCTGTATAATGTATCGTACTAGCACCCTGTATAATGTATCGTACTAGCACCGTGTATAATGTATCGTACTAGCACCCTGTATATGTATCGTACTAGCACCCTGTATATGTATCGTACTAGCACCCTGTATAATGTATCGTACTAGCACCCTGTATATGTATCGTACTAGCACCCTGTATAATGTATCGTACTAGCACCGTGTGTAATGTATCGTACTATCACCCTGTATATGTATCGTACTAGCACCCTGTATAATGTATCGTACTAGCACCCTGTATAATGTATCGTACTAGCACCCTGTATAATGTATCGTACTAGCACCCTGTATAATGTATCGTACTAGCACCCTGTATAATGTATCGTACTATCACCCTGTATAATGTATCGTACTAGCACCCTGTATAATGTATCGTACTAGCACCCTGTATATGTATCGTACTAGCACCCTGTATAATGTATCGTACTAGCACCCTGTATAATGTATCGTACTATCACCCTGTATATGTATCGTACTAGCACCCTGTATAATGTATCGTACTAGCACCCTGTATAATGTATCGTACTAGCACCGTGTATAATGTATCGTACTAGCACCGTGTATAATGTATCGTACTAGCACCCTGTATATGTATCGTACTAGCACCCTGTATATGTATCGTACTAGCACCCTGTATATGTATCGTACTAGCACCGTGTATAATGTATCGTACTATCACCCTGTATATGTATCGTACTAGCACCGTGTATAGTGTATCGTACTAGCACCCTGTATATGTATCGTACTAGCACCCTGTAATGTATCGTACTATCACCCTGTAATGTATCGTACTATCACCGTGTATAATGTATCGTACTAGCACCGTGTATAATGTATCGTACTATCACCGTGTATAATGTATCGTACTAGCACCCTGTATAATGTATCGTACTAGCACCCTGTATAATGTATCGTACTAGCACCCTGTAATGTATCGTACTAGCACCCTGTATAATGTATCGTACTAGCACCCTGTATATGTATCGTACTATCACCGTGTATAATGTATCGTACTATCACCGTGTATAATGTATCGTACTAGCACCCTGTAATGTATCGTACTAGCACCGTGTATAATGTATCGTACTAGCACCGTGTATAATGTATCGTACTAGCACCCTGTATATGTATCGTACTAGCACCCTGTATAATGTATCGTACTAGCACCCTGTATAATGTATCGTACTAGCACCGTGTATAATGTATCGTACTATCACCGTGTATAATGTATCGTACTATCACCCTGTATATGTATCGTACTAGCACCCTGTATATGTATCGTACTAGCACCCTGTATATGTATCGTACTAGCACCCTGTATATGTATCGTACTAGCACCCTGTATATGTATCGTACTAGCACCGTGTATAGTGTATCGTACTAGCACCCTGTATATGTATCGTACTAGCACCCTGTAATGTATCGTACTATCACCCTGTAATGTATCGTACTATCACCGTGTATAATGTATCGTACTAGCACCCTGTATAATGTATCGTACTAGCACCCTGTATAATGTATCGTACTAGCACCCTGTAATGTATCGTACTAGCACCCTGTATATGTATCGTACTAGCACCCTGTATAATGTATCGTACTAGCACCGTGTATAATGTATCGTACTAGCACCCTGTATATGTATCGTACTAGCACCCTGTAATGTATCGTACTAGCACCCTGTATAATGTATCGTACTAGCACCGTGTATAATGTATCGTACTAGCACCCTGTATAATGTATCGTACTAGCACCCTGTATAATGTATCGTACTATCACCGTGTATAATGTATCGTACTAGCACCGTGTATAATGTATCGTACTAGCACCCTGTATAATGTATCGTACTATCACCCTGTATAATGTATCGTACTATCACCGTGTATAATGTATCGTACTAGCACCCTGTATAATGTATCGTACTAGCACCGTGTATAATGTATCGTACTAGCACCGTGTATAATGTATCGTACTAGCACCCTGTATATGTATCGTACTATCACCCTGTATATGTATCGTACTAGCACCCTGTATATGTATCGTACTAGCACCCTGTAATGTATCGTACTAGCACCGTGTATAATGTATCGTACTAGCACCCTGTATAATGTATCGTACTAGCACCCTGTATAATGTATCGTACTAGCACCGTGTATAATGTATCGTACTAGCACCCTGTATAATGTATCGTACTAGCACCCTGTATAATGTATCGTACTAGCACCGTGTATAATGTATCGTACTAGCACCGTGTATAATGTATCGTACTAGCACCCTGTATAATGTATCGTACTAGCACCCTGTATATGTATCGTACTATCACCCTGTATAATGTATCGTACTAGCACCCTGTATATGTATCGTACTAGCACCCTGTATATGTATCGTACTAGCACCCTGTATATGTATCGTACTAGCACCGTGTATAATGTATCGTACTAGCACCCTGTATAATGTATCGTACTATCACCCTGTAATGTATCGTACTATCACCGTGTAATGTATCGTACTACCACCGTGTATAATGTATCGTACTATCACCCTGTAATGTATCGTACTATCACCCTGTATATGTATCGTACTAGCACCCTGTAATGTATCGTACTATCACCCTGTAATGTATCGTACTACCACCGTGTATAATGTATCGTACTATCACCGTGTATAATGTATCGTACTATCACCGTGTATAATGTATCTTACTAGCACCCTGTATATGTATCGTACTAGCACCCTGTATAATGTATCGTACTATCACCCTGTATAATGTATCGTACTAGCACCCTGTATATGTATCGTACTAGCACCCTGTATAATGTATCGTACTAGCACCCTGTATAATGTATCGTACTACCACCCTGTATAATGTATCGTACTATCACCGTGTATAATGTATCGTACTATCACCGTGTATAATGTATCGTACTAGCACCCTGTATAATGTATCGTACTAGACCCCTGTATATGTATCGTACTAGCACCCTGTATATGTATCGTACTATCACCCTGTATAATGTATCGTACTAGCACCCTGTATATGTATCGTACTAGCACCCTGTATAATGTATCGTACTATCACCGTGTATAATGTATCGTACTATCACCCTGTATAATGTATCGTACTAGCACCCTGTATATGTATCGTACTAGCACCCTGTATAATGTATCGTACTATCACCCTGTATAATGTATCGTACTAGCACCCTGTATATGTATCGTACTAGCACCCTGTATAATGTATCGTACTATCACCCTGTATAATGTATCGTACTAGCACCCTGTATATGTATCGTACTAGCACCGTGTATAATGTATCGTACTAGCACCCTGTATATGTATCGTACTAGCACCGTGTATAATGTATCGTACTAGCACCCTGTATAATGTATCGTACTATCACCCTGTATAATGTATCGTACTAGCACCCTGTGTAATGTATCGTACTAGCACCCTGTATAATGTATCGTACTAGCACCCTGTATAATGTATCGTACTAGCACCCTGTATAATGTATCGTACTAGCACCCTGTATAATGTATCGTACTAGCACCCTGTATATGTATCGTACTAGCACCCTGTATAATGTATCGTACTAGCACCGTGTATAATGTATCGTACTATCACCGTGTATAATGTATCGTACTAGCACCCTGTATAATGTATCGTACTATCACCGTGTATAATGTATCGTACTACCACCGTGTATAATGTATCGTACTATCACCGTGTATAATGTATCGTACTAGCACCCTGTATAATGTATCGTACTAGCACCCTGTATATGTATCGTACTAGCACCCTGTATATGTATCGTACTAGCACCCTGTATAATGTATCGTACTAGCACCCTGTATATGTATCGTACTAGCACCCTGTATAATGTATCGTACTAGCACCCTGTATAATGTATCGTACTAGCACCCTGTATAATGTATCGTACTAGCACCCTGTAATGTATCGTACTAGCACCCTGTATATGTATCGTACTAGCACCCTGTATATGTATCGTACTAGCACCCTGTATAATGTATCGTACTAGCACCCTGTATAATGTATCGTACTAGCACCCTGTATAATGTATCGTACTAGCACCCTGTATAATGTATCGTACTAGCACCCTGTATATGTATCGTACTAGCACCCTGTATATGTATCGTACTAGCACCCTGTATAATGTATCGTACTAGCACCCTGTATAATGTATCGTACTAGCACCCTGTATAATGTATCGTACTATCACCCTGTATATGTATCGTACTATCACCCTGTATATGTATCGTACTAGCACCGTGTATAATGTATCGTACTATCACCGTGTATAATGTATCGTACTATCACCCTGTATATGTATCGTACTATCACCCTGTATATGTATCGTACTATCACCCTGTATAATGTATCGTACTAGCACCCTGTATAATGTATCGTACTAGCACCCTGTATATGTATCGTACTATCACCCTGTATAATGTATCGTACTAGCACCCTGTATAATGTATCGTACTAGCACCCTGTATATGTATCGTACTAGCACCCTGTATAATGTATCGTACTAGCACCCTGTATAATGTATCGTACTATCACCCTGTATAATGTATCGTACTAGCACCCTGTATAATGTATCGTACTAACACCCTGTATAATGTATCGTACTAGCACCATGTATATGTATCGTACTATCACCCTGTATAATGTATCGTACTAGCACCCTGTATAATGTATCGTACTAGCACCCTGTATAATGTATCGTACTAGCACCCTGTATAATGTATCGTACTAGCACCCTGTATAATGTATCGTACTAGCACCCTGTAATGTATCGTACTAGCACCCTGTAATGTATCGTACTAGCACCCTGTATATGTATCGTACTAACACCCTGTATATGTATCGTACTAGCACCCTGTAATGTATCGTACTATCACCGTGTATAATGTATCGTACTATCACCCTGTATATGTATCGTACTAGCACCCTGTATATGTATCGTACTAGCACCCTGTATATGTATCGTACTATCACCCTGTAATGTATCGTACTAGCACCCTGTATATGTATCGTACTAGCACCCTGTATATGTATCGTACTATCACCGTGTATAATGTATCGTACTAGCACCCTGTATATGTATCGTACTAGCACCGTGTATAATGTATCGTACTAGCACCCTGTATAATGTATCGTACTAGCACCCTGTATATGTATCGTACTAGCACCCTGTAATGTATCGTACTATCACCGTGTATAATGTATCGTACTATCACCCTGTATATGTATCGTACTAGCACCGTGTATAATGTATCGTACTAGCACCCTGTATAATGTATCGTACTATCACCCTGTATAATGTATCGTACTAGCACCCTGTATAATGTATCGTACTAGCACCCTGTATAATGTATCGTACTATCACCCTGTATAATGTATCGTACTAACACCGTGTATAATGTATCGTACTAGCACCCTGTATAATGTATCGTACTAGCACCCTGTATATGTATCGTACTAGCACCCTGTATAATGTATCGTACTAGCACCCTGTATATGTATCGTACTAGCACCCTGTATAATGTATCGTACTATCACCCTGTATAATGTATCGTACTATCACCCTGTATAATGTATCGTACTAGCACCGTGTATAATGTATCGTACTAGCACCGTGTATAATGTATCGTACTAGCACCCTGTATATGTATCGTACTAGCACCCTGTATAATGTATCGTACTAGCACCCTGTATAATGTATCGTACTAGCACCCTGTATAATGTATCGTACTAGCACCCTGTATAATGTATCGTACTATCACCCTGTATATGTATCGTACTAGCACCGTGTATAATGTATCGTACTAGCACCCTGTATAATGTATCGTACTATCACCCTGTATAATGTATCGTACTAGCACCCTGTATAATGTATCGTACTAGCACCCTGTATAATGTATCGTACTATCACCCTGTATAATGTATCGTACTAACACCGTGTATAATGTATCGTACTAGCACCCTGTATAATGTATCGTACTAGCACCCTGTATATGTATCGTACTAGCACCCTGTATAATGTATCGTACTAGCACCCTGTATATGTATCGTACTAGCACCATGTATAATGTATCGTACTATCACCCTGTATAATGTATCGTACTATCACCCTGTATAATGTATCGTACTAGCACCGTGTATAATGTATCGTACTAGCACCGTGTATAATGTATCGTACTAGCACCCTGTATATGTATCGTACTAGCACCCTGTATAATGTATCGTACTAGCACCCTGTATAATGTATCGTACTAGCACCCTGTATAATGTATCGTACTAGCACCCTGTATAATGTATCGTACTAGCACCCTGTATATGTATCGTACTAGCACCCTGTATATGTATCGTACTATCACCCTGTATAATGTATCGTACTATCACCCTGTAATGTATCGTACTATCACCCTGTAATGTATCGTACTAGCACCGTGTATAATGTATCGTACTAGCACCGTGTATAATGTATCGTACTAGCACCCTGTATAATGTATCGTACTATCACCCTGTATAATGTATCGTACTAGCACCCTGTATAATGTATCGTACTAGCACCGTGTATAATGTATCGTACTAGCACCCTGTATATGTATCGTACTATCACCCTGTATATGTATCGTACTAGCACCGTGTATAATGTATCGTACTATCACCCTGTATAATGTATCGTACTAGCACCCTGTATAATGTATCGTACTAGCACCGTGTATAATGTATCGTACTATCACCCTGTAATGTATCGTACTATCACCCTGTATATGTATCGTACTAGCACCGTGTATAATGTATCGTACTAGCACCGTGTATAATGTATCGTACTAGCACCCTGTATAATGTATCGTACTATCACCCTGTATAATGTATCGTACTAGCACCCTGTATAATGTATCGTACTAGCACCGTGTATAATGTATCGTACTAGCACCCTGTATATGTATCGTACTATCACCGTGTATAATGTATCGTACTAGCACCCTGTATAATGTATCGTACTAGCACCCTGTATAATGTATCGTACTAGCACCCTGTATAATGTATCGTACTAGCACCGTGTATAATGTATCGTACTAGCACCCTGTATAATGTATCGTACTAGCACCGTGTGTAATGTATCGTACTATCACCCTGTATATGTATCGTACTAGCACCCTGTATAATGTATCGTACTAGCACCCTGTATAATGTATCGTACTAGCACCCTGTATAATGTATCGTACTATCACCGTGTATAATGTATCGTACTAGCACCCTGTATATGTATCGTACTAGCACCCTGTATAATGTATCGTACTAGCACCCTGTATAATGTATCGTACTAGCACCCTGTATAATGTATCGTACTAGCACCCTGTATAATGTATCGTACTAGCACCCTGTAATGTATCGTACTAGCACCCTGTAATGTATCGTACTAGCACCCTGTATAATGTATCGTACTAGCACCCTGTATATGTATCGTACTAGCACCCTGTAATGTATCGTACTAGCACCGTGTATAATGTATCGTACTAGCACCCTGTATAATGTATCGTACTAGCACCCTGTATAATGTATCGTACTAGCACCCTGTATATGTATCGTACTAGCACCCTGTATAATGTATCGTACTAGCACCCTGTATAATGTATCGTACTAGCACCGTGTATAATGTATCGTACTAGCACCCTGTATATGTATCGTACTAGCACCCTGTATATGTATCGTACTAGCACCCTGTATAATGTATCGTACTAGCACCCTGTATAATGTATCGTACTAGCACCGTGTATAATGTATCGTACTAGCACCGTGTATAATGTATCGTACTAGCACCCTGTATATGTATCGTACTAGCACCCTGTATATGTATCGTACTAGCACCCTGTATATGTATCGTACTAGCACCGTGTATAATGTATCGTACTAGCACCCTGTATATGTATCGTACTAGCACCCTGTATAATGTATCGTACTAGCACCCTGTATAATGTATCGTACTAGCACCGTGTATAATGTATCGTACTAGCACCGTGTATAATGTATCGTACTAGCACCCTGTATATGTATCGTACTATCACCCTGTATATGTATCGTACTAGCACCCTGTATATGTATTGTACTAGCACCCTGTATATGTATCGTACTAGCACCCTGTATATGTATCGTACTAGCACCCTGTATAATGTATCGTACTATCACCGTGTATAATGTATCGTACTAGCACCCTGTAATGTATCGTACTATCACCGTGTATAATGTATCGTACTAGCACCCTGTATAATGTATCGTACTAGCACCCTGTATAATGTATCGTACTAGCACCCTGTAATGTATCGTACTAGCACCCTGTATAATGTATCGTACTAGCACCCTGTATATGTATCGTACTAGCACCCTGTATAATGTATCGTACTAGCACCGTGTATAATGTATCGTACTAGCACCCTGTATATGTATCGTACTAGCACCCTGTAATGTATCGTACTATCACCCTGTAATGTATCGTACTATCACCGTGTATAATGTATCGTACTAGCACCCTGTATAATGTATCGTACTAGCACCCTGTATAATGTATCGTACTAGCACCCTGTAATGTATCGTACTAGCACCCTGTATAATGTATCGTACTAGCACCCTGTAATGTATCGTACTAGCACCCTGTATAATGTATCGTACTAGCACCGTGTATAATGTATCGTACTAGCACCCTGTAATGTATCGTACTAGCACCGTGTATAATGTATCGTACTAGCACCGTGTATAATGTATCGTACTAGCACCCTGTATATGTATCGTACTATCACCCTGTATATGTATCGTACTAGCACCCTGTATATGTATCGTACTAGCACCCTGTAATGTATCGTACTAGCACCGTGTATAATGTATCGTACTAGCACCCTGTATATGTATCGTACTAGCACCCTGTATATGTATCGTACTATCACCCTGTATAATGTATCGTACTAGCACCCTGTATAATGTATCGTACTAGCACCGTGTATAATGTATCGTACTAGCACCCTGTATAATGTATCGTACTAGCACCCTGTATAATGTATCGTACTAGCACCGTGTATAATGTATCGTACTAGCACCGTGTATAATGTATCGTACTAGCACCCTGTATAATGTATCGTACTAGCACCCTGTATATGTATCGTACTATCACCCTGTATAATGTATCGTACTAGCACCCTGTATATGTATCGTACTAGCACCCTGTATATGTATCGTACTAGCACCCTGTATATGTATCGTACTAGCACCGTGTATAATGTATCGTACTAGCACCCTGTATATGTATCGTACTAACACCCTGTATATGTATCGTACTAGCACCGTGTATAATGTATCGTACTAGCACCCTGTATATGTATCGTACTAACACCCTGTATATGTATCGTACTAACACCCTGTATATGTATCGTACTAGCACCCTGTAATGTATCGTACTATCACCCTGTAATGTATCGTACTATCACCGTGTAATGTATCGTACTACCACCGTGTATAATGTATCGTACTAACACCCTGTATATGTATCGTACTAGCACCCTGTATATGTATCGTACTAGCACCCTGTAATGTATCGTACTATCACCCTGTATATGTATCGTACTAGCACCCTGTAATGTATCGTACTATCACCCTGTAATGTATCGTACTACCACCGTGTATAATGTATCGTACTATCACCGTGTATAATGTATCGTACTATCACCGTGTATAATGTATCGTACTAGCACCCTGTATATGTATCGTACTAGCACCCTGTATAATGTATCGTACTAGCACCCTGTAATGTATCGTACTAGCACCCTGTATAATGTATCGTACTAGCACCCTGTATATGTATCGTACTAGCACCCTGTAATGTATCGTACTAGCACCGTGTATAATGTATCGTACTAGCACCCTGTATAATGTATCGTACTAGCACCCTGTATAATGTATCGTACTAGCACCCTGTATATGTATCGTACTAGCACCCTGTATAATGTATCGTACTAGCACCCTGTATAATGTATCGTACTAGCACCGTGTATAATGTATCGTACTAGCACCCTGTATATGTATCGTACTAGCACCCTGTATATGTATCGTACTAGCACCCTGTATAATGTATCGTACTAGCACCCTGTATAATGTATCGTACTAGCACCGTGTATAATGTATCGTACTAGCACCGTGTATAATGTATCGTACTAGCACCCTGTATATGTATCGTACTAGCACCCTGTATATGTATCGTACTAGCACCCTGTATATGTATCGTACTAGCACCGTGTATAATGTATCGTACTAGCACCCTGTATATGTATCGTACTAGCACCCTGTATAATGTATCGTACTAGCACCCTGTATAATGTATCGTACTAGCACCGTGTATAATGTATCGTACTAGCACCGTGTATAATGTATCGTACTAGCACCCTGTATATGTATCGTACTATCACCCTGTATATGTATCGTACTAGCACCCTGTATATGTATTGTACTAGCACCCTGTATATGTATCGTACTAGCACCCTGTATATGTATCGTACTAGCACCCTGTATAATGTATCGTACTATCACCGTGTATAATGTATCGTACTAGCACCCTGTAATGTATCGTACTATCACCGTGTATAATGTATCGTACTAGCACCCTGTATAATGTATCGTACTAGCACCCTGTATAATGTATCGTACTAGCACCCTGTAATGTATCGTACTAGCACCCTGTATATGTATCGTACTAGCACCCTGTATAATGTATCGTACTAGCACCGTGTATAATGTATCGTACTAGCACCCTGTATATGTATCGTACTAGCACCCTGTAATGTATCGTACTATCACCCTGTAATGTATCGTACTATCACCGTGTATAATGTATCGTACTAGCACCCTGTATAATGTATCGTACTAGCACCCTGTATAATGTATCGTACTAGCACCCTGTAATGTATCGTACTAGCACCCTGTATAATGTATCGTACTAGCACCCTGTAATGTATCGTACTAGCACCCTGTATAATGTATCGTACTAGCACCGTGTATAATGTATCGTACTAGCACCCTGTAATGTATCGTACTAGCACCGTGTATAATGTATCGTACTAGCACCGTGTATAATGTATCGTACTAGCACCCTGTATATGTATCGTACTATCACCCTGTATATGTATCGTACTAGCACCCTGTATATGTATCGTACTAGCACCCTGTAATGTATCGTACTAGCACCGTGTATAATGTATCGTACTAGCACCCTGTATATGTATCGTACTAGCACCCTGTATATGTATCGTACTATCACCCTGTATAATGTATCGTACTAGCACCCTGTATAATGTATCGTACTAGCACCGTGTATAATGTATCGTACTAGCACCCTGTATAATGTATCGTACTAGCACCCTGTATAATGTATCGTACTAGCACCGTGTATAATGTATCGTACTAGCACCCTGTATAATGTATCGTACTATCACCCTGTATAATGTATCGTACTAGCACCCTGTATATGTATCGTACTATCACCCTGTATAATGTATCGTACTAGCACCCTGTATATGTATCGTACTAGCACCCTGTATATGTATCGTACTAGCACCCTGTATATGTATCGTACTAGCACCGTGTATAATGTATCGTACTAGCACCCTGTATATGTATCGTACTAACACCCTGTATATGTATCGTACTAACACCCTGTATATGTATCGTACTAGCACCCTGTAATGTATCGTACTATCACCCTGTAATGTATCGTACTATCACCGTGTAATGTATCGTACTACCACCGTGTATAATGTATCGTACTAACACCCTGTATATGTATCGTACTAGCACCCTGTATATGTATCGTACTAGCACCCTGTAATGTATCGTACTATCACCCTGTATATGTATCGTACTAGCACCCTGTAATGTATCGTACTATCACCCTGTAATGTATCGTACTACCACCGTGTATAATGTATCGTACTATCACCGTGTATAATGTATCGTACTATCACCGTGTATAATGTATCGTACTAGCACCCTGTATATGTATCGTACTAGCACCCTGTATAATGTATCGTACTAGCACCCTGTAATGTATCGTACTATCACCCTGTAATGTATCGTACTATCACCGTGTATAATGTATCGTACTAGCACCCTGTATATGTATCGTACTAGCACCCTGTAATGTATCGTACTATCACCGTGTAATGTATCGTACTAGCACCCTGTATAATGTATCGTACTAGCACCCTGTATATGTATCGTACTAGCACCCTGTATAATGTATCGTACTATCACCGTGTATAATGTATCGTACTACCACCGTGTATAATGTATCGTACTATCACCGTGTATAATGTATCGTACTAGCACCCTGTATAATGTATCGTACTAGCACCCTGTATATGTATCGTACTAGCACCCTGTATATGTATCGTACTAGCACCCTGTATAATGTATCGTACTAGCACCCTGTATATGTATCGTACTAGCACCCTGTATAATGTATCGTACTAGCACCCTGTATAATGTATCGTACTAGCACCCTGTATAATGTATCGTACTAGCACCCTGTAATGTATCGTACTAGCACCCTGTATATGTATCGTACTAGCACCCTGTATATGTATCGTACTAGCACCCTGTATAATGTATCGTACTAGCACCCTGTATAATGTATCGTACTAGCACCCTGTATAATGTATCGTACTAGCACCCTGTATAATGTATCGTACTAGCACCCTGTATATGTATCGTACTAGCACCCTGTATATGTATCGTACTAGCACCCTGTATAATGTATCGTACTATCACCGTGTAATGTATCGTACTATCACCCTGTATATGTATCGTACTAGCACCCTGTATATGTATCGTACTAGCACCCTGTATAATGTATCGTACTAGCACCCTGTATATGTATCGTACTAGCACCCTGTATAATGTATCGTACTATCACCGTGTATAATGTATCGTACTACCACCGTGTATAATGTATCGTACTATCACCGTGTATAATGTATCGTACTAGCACCCTGTATAATGTATCGTACTAGCACCCTGTATATGTATCGTACTAGCACCCTGTATAATGTATCGTACTAGCACCCTGTATAATGTATCGTACTAGCACCCTGTATAATGTATCGTACTAGCACCGTGTATAATGTATCGTACTAGCACCCTGTATAATGTATCGTACTAGCACCCTGTATATGTATCGTACTAGCACCGTGTATATGTATCGTACTATCACCGTGTAATGTATCGTACTAACACCGTGTATAATGTATCGTACTAACACCCTGTAATGTATCGTACTATCACCCTGTATAATGTATCGTACTATCACCCTGTATATGTATCGTACTAACACCGTGTATAATGTATCGTACTAACACCCTGTAATGTATCGTACTAGCACCCTGTATAATGTATCGTACTAGCACCCTGTATAATGTATCGTACTAGCACCCTGTATATGTATCGTACTATCACCGTGTATATGTATCGTACTAACACCCTGTATATGTATCGTACTATCACCGTGTATAATGTATCGTACTAACACCCTGTAATGTATCGTACTAGCACCCTGTATAATGTATCGTACTAGCACCCTGTATAATGTATCGTACTAGCACCCTGTATATGTATCGTACTATCACCGTGTATATGTATCGTACTAACACCCTGTATATGTATCGTACTAGCACCCTGTATATGTATCGTACTATCACCCTGTATAATGTATCGTACTAGCACCCTGTATATGTATCGTACTATCACCGTGTATAATGTATCGTACTAGCACCCTGTATAATGTATCGTACTATCACCCTGTATAATGTATCGTACTATCACCGTGTATATGTATCGTACTAACACCCTGTATAATGTATCGTACTATCACCCTGTATAATGTATCGTACTAGCACCCTGTATATGTATCGTACTATCACCGTGTATATGTATCGTACTAGCACCCTGTATAATGTATCGTACTAGCACCCTGTATATGTATCGTACTAGCACCCTGTATAATGTATCGTACTACCACCCTGTATAATGTATCGTACTATCACCCTGTATATGTATCGTACTAACACCCTGTATAATGTATCGTACTATCACCCTGTATAATGTATCGTACTAGCACCCTGTATAATGTATCGTACTAGCACCATGTATATGTATCGTACTAGCACCCTGTAATGTATCGTACTATCACCCTGTATAATGTATCGTACTAGCACCCTGTATAATGTATCGTACTATCACCCTGTATAATGTATCGTACTAGCACCCTGTATAATGTATCGTACTATCACCCTGTATAATGTATCGTACTAGCACCCTGTATATGTATCGTACTAGCACCCTGTATAATGTATCGTACTATCACCCTGTATAATGTATCGTACTAGCACCCTGTATAATGTATCGTACTAGCACCATGTATATGTATCGTACTATCACCCTGTATAATGTATCGTACTAGCACCCTGTATAATGTATCGTACTAGCACCCTGTATAATGTATCGTACTAGCACCCTGTAATGTATCGTACTAGCACCCTGTAATGTATCGTACTAGCACCCTGTATATGTATCGTACTATCACCGTGTATAATGTATCGTACTAGCACCCTGTATATGTATCGTACTAGCACCCTGTATATGTATCGTACTAGCACCCTGTATATGTATCGTACTATCACCGTGTATAATGTATCGTACTAGCACCCTGTATATGTATCGTACTAGCACCGTGTATAATGTATCGTACTAGCACCCTGTATATGTATCGTACTATCACCGTGTATAATGTATCGTACTAGCACCCTGTATAATGTATCGTACTAGCACCCTGTAATGTATCGTACTAGCACCCTGTATATGTATCGTACTAGCACCCTGTATATGTATCGTACTATCACCGTGTATAATGTATCGTACTATCACCCTGTATATGTATCGTACTAGCACCCTGTATATGTATCGTACTAGCACCCTGTATATGTATCGTACTATCACCCTGTAATGTATCGTACTAGCACCCTGTATATGTATCGTACTAGCACCCTGTATAATGTATCGTACTATCACCGTGTATAATGTATCGTACTATCACCGTGTATATGTATCGTACTAGCACCCTGTATAATGTATCGTACTAGCACCCTGTATATGTATCGTACTAACACCCTGTATAATGTATCGTACTAGCACCGTGTATAATGTATCGTACTATCACCCTGTATATGTATCGTACTAGCACCCTGTATATGTATCGTACTAGCACCCTGTATATGTATCGTACTAGCACCCTGTATAATGTATCGTACTAGCACCCTGTATATGTATCGTACTATCACCCTGTAATGTATCGTACTAGCACCCTGTATATGTATCGTACTAGCACCCTGTATATGTATCGTACTATCACCGTGTATAATGTATCGTACTATCACCCTGTATAATGTATCGTACTAGCACCCTGTATAATGTATCGTACTAGCACCCTGTATATGTATCGTACTAGCACCCTGTATATGTATCGTACTATCACCCTGTAATGTATCGTACTAGCACCCTGTATATGTATCGTACTAGCACCCTGTATATGTATCGTACTAGCACCCTGTATAATGTATCGTACTAGCACCCTGTATATGTATCGTACTAGCACCCTGTATATGTATCGTACTATCACCCTGTATAATGTATCGTACTAGCACCCTGTATAATGTATCGTACTATCACCGTGTATAATGTATCGTACTAGCACCGTGTATATGTATCGTACTATCACCCTGTATAATGTATCGTACTAGCACCCTGTATAATGTATCGTACTATCACCGTGTATAATGTATCGTACTAGCACCGTGTATATGTATCGTACTATCACCGTGTATAATGTATCGTACTAGCACCCTGTATATGTATCGTACTAGCACCCTGTATATGTATCGTACTATCACCCTGTATAATGTATCGTACTAGCACCCTGTATATGTATCGTACTATCACCGTGTATAATGTATCGTACTAGCACCGTGTATATGTATCGTACTATCACCCTGTATAATGTATCGTACTATCACCGTGTATAATGTATCGTACTAGCACCGTGTATATGTATCGTACTATCACCGTGTATAATGTATCGTACTAGCACCCTGTATATGTATCGTACTAGCACCCTGTATATGTATCGTACTATCACCCTGTATAATGTATCGTACTAGCACCCTGTATATGTATCGTACTAGCACCCTGTATAATGTATCGTACTAGCACCCTGTATATGTATCGTACTAGCACCCTGTATAATGTATCGTACTATCACCCTGTATAATGTATCGTACTAGCACCCTGTATATGTATCGTACTAGCACCCTGTATAATGTATCGTACTAGCACCCTGTATAATGTATCGTACTATCACCCTGTATAATGTATCGTACTAGCACCGTGTATAATGTATCGTACTAGCACCCTGTATAATGTATCGTACTAGCACCCTGTATAATGTATCGTACTAGCACCCTGTATATGTATCGTACTATCACCCTGTATAATGTATCGTACTATCACCGTGTATAATGTATCGTACTAGCACCCTGTATATGTATCGTACTAGCACCCTGTATATGTATCGTACTAGCACCGTGTATAATGTATCGTACTAGCACCCTGTATAATGTATCGTACTAGCACCCTGTATAATGTATCGTACTAGCACCCTGTATATGTATCGTACTATCACCCTGTATAATGTATCGTACTAGCACCCTGTATAATGTATCGTACTATCACCCTGTATAATGTATCGTACTAGCACCCTGTATATGTATCGTACTATCACCCTGTATAATGTATCGTACTAGCACCGTGTATAATGTATCGTACTAGCACCCTGTATAATGTATCGTACTAGCACCCTGTATATGTATCGTACTATCACCCTGTATAATGTATCGTACTATCACCCTGTATATGTATCGTACTATCACCGTGTATAATGTATCGTACTAGCACCCTGTATAATGTATCGTACTAGCACCCTGTATAATGTATCGTACTATCACCCTGTATATGTATCGTACTAGCACCCTGTATAATGTATCGTACTAGCACCCTGTATATGTATCGTACTATCACCCTGTATAATGTATCGTACTATCACCGTGTATAATGTATCGTACTATCACCCTGTATATGTATCGTACTAGCACCCTGTATATGTATCGTACTATCACCCTGTAATGTATCGTACTAGCACCCTGTATATGTATCGTACTAGCACCCTGTATATGTATCGTACTATCACCCTGTATAATGTATCGTACTATCACCGTGTATAATGTATCGTACTATCACCCTGTATATGTATCGTACTAGCACCCTGTATATGTATCGTACTATCACCGTGTATAATGTATCGTACTAGCACCCTGTATATGTATCGTACTAGCACCGTGTATAATGTATCGTACTAGCACCCTGTATAATGTATCGTACTAGCACCCTGTATATGTATCGTACTAGCACCGTGTATAATGTATCGTACTAGCACCCTGTATATGTATCGTACTAGCACCCTGTAATGTATCGTACTATCACCGTGTATAATGTATCGTACTAGCACCCTGTATATGTATCGTACTATCACCGTGTATAATGTATCGTACTAGCACCGTGTATAATGTATCGTACTAGCACCGTGTATAATGTATCGTACTAGCACCGTGTATAATGTATCGTACTAGCACCGTGTATAATGTATCGTACTAGCACCCTGTATATGTATCGTACTAGCACCGTGTATAATGTATCGTACTAGCACCCTGTATATGTATCGTACTAGCACCCTGTATAATGTATCGTACTAGCACCGTGTATAATGTATCGTACTAGCACCCTGTATAATGTATCGTACTATCACCCTGTATAATGTATCGTACTATCACCCTGTATAATGTATCGTACTAGCACCCTGTATAATGTATCGTACTAGCACCCTGTATAATGTATCGTACTATCACCCTGTATATGTATCGTACTATCACCCTGTATAATGTATCGTACTAACACCCTGTATATGTATCGTACTATCACCGTGTATAATGTATCGTACTAGCACCCTGTATATGTATCGTACTATCACCCTGTATAATGTATCGTACTATCACCCTGTATATGTATCGTACTAGCACCGTGTATAATGTATCGTACTAGCACCGTGTATAATGTATCGTACTAGCACCCTGTATATGTATCGTACTAGCACCCTGTATATGTATCGTACTAGCACCCTGTATAATGTATCGTACTAGCACCCTGTATAATGTATCGTACTAGCACCCTGTATATGTATCGTACTAGCACCGTGTATAATGTATCGTACTAGCACCGTGTATAATGTATCGTACTAGCACCCTGTATAATGTATCGTACTATCACCCTGTATATGTATCGTACTAGCACCGTGTATAATGTATCGTACTAGCACCCTGTATAATGTATCGTACTATCACCCTGTATAATGTATCGTACTAGCACCCTGTATAATGTATCGTACTAGCACCCTGTATAATGTATCGTACTATCACCCTGTATAATGTATCGTACTAGCACCCTGTATAATGTATCGTACTAGCACCCTGTATATGTATCGTACTAGCACCCTGTATAATGTATCGTACTAGCACCCTGTATAATGTATCGTACTAGCACCCTGTATATGTATCGTACTAGCACCCTGTATAATGTATCGTACTATCACCCTGTATAATGTATCGTACTAGCACCGTGTATAATGTATCGTACTATCACCCTGTATAATGTATCGTACTAGCACCGTGTATAATGTATCGTACTAGCACCCTGTATAATGTATCGTACTATCACCCTGTATAATGTATCGTACTAGCACCGTGTATAATGTATCGTACTAGCACCCTGTATAATGTATCGTACTAGCACCCTGTATAATGTATCGTACTAGCACCCTGTATAATGTATCGTACTAGCACCGTGTATAATGTATCGTACTAGCACCCTGTATATGTATCGTACTAGCACCCTGTATAATGTATCGTACTAGCACCCTGTAATGTATCGTACTAGCACCCTGTATATGTATCGTACTAGCACCCTGTATATGTATCGTACTAGCACCCTGTATAATGTATCGTACTAGCACCCTGTATATGTATCGTACTATCACCCTGTAATGTATCGTACTAGCACCCTGTATAATGTATCGTACTAGCACCCTGTAATGTATCGTACTATCACCCTGTAATGTATCGTACTAGCACCCTGTATATGTATCGTACTAGCACCCTGTATAATGTATCGTACTATCACCGTGTATAATGTATCGTACTAGCACCCTGTATATGTATCGTACTAGCACCCTGTATATGTATCGTACTAGCACCCTGTATAATGTATCGTACTATCACCCTGTATATGTATCGTACTAGCACCCTGTATAATGTATCGTACTAGCACCCTGTATATGTATCGTACTAGCACCCTGTATAATGTATCGTACTATCACCCTGTATAATGTATCGTACTAGCACCCTGTATAATGTATCGTACTAGCACCCTGTATAATGTATCGTACTAGCACCCTGTATATGTATCGTACTAGCACCCTGTATAATGTATCGTACTAGCACCCTGTATATGTATCGTACTATCACCCTGTATAATGTATCGTACTAGCACCCTGTATAATGTATCGTACTAGCACCCTGTATATGTATCGTACTAGCACCCTGTATAATGTATCGTACTAGCACCCTGTATATGTATCGTACTAGCACCCTGTATATGTATCGTACTATCACCGTGTATAATGTATCGTACTACCACCGTGTATAATGTATCGTACTATCACCCTGTATAATGTATCGTACTATCACCGTGTATAATGTATCGTACTATCACCCTGTAATGTATCGTACTAGCACCCTGTATATGTATCGTACTAGCACCCTGTATAATGTATCGTACTACCACCGTGTATAATGTATCGTACTATCACCCTGTATAATGTATCGTACTATCACCGTGTTAATGTATCGTACTATCACCCTGTATATGTATCGTACTATCACCCTGTATATGTATCGTACTAGCACCCTGTAATGTATCGTACTAGCACCCTGTATATGTATCGTACTATCACCCTGTATAATGTATCGTACTATCACCCTGTAATGTATCGTACTAGCACCCTGTATAATGTATCGTACTAGCACCCTGTATAATGTATCGTACTAGCACCCTGTATATGTATCGTACTAGCACCCTGTATAATGTATCGTACTATCACCCTGTATAATGTATCGTACTATCACCCTGTATAATGTATCGTACTATCACCCTGTATAATGTATCGTACTAGCACCGTGTATAATGTATCGTACTAGCACCCTGTATAATGTATCGTACTAGCACCCTGTATATGTATCGTACTAGCACCGTGTATAATGTATCGTACTAGCACCCTGTATAATGTATCGTACTAACACCCTGTAATGTATCGTACTAGCACCGTGTATAATGTATCGTACTAGCACCCTGTATATGTATCGTACTAGCACCCTGTATAATGTATCGTACTATCACCCTGTATAATGTATCGTACTAGCACCCTGTATAATGTATCGTACTATCACCGTGTATATGTATCGTACTAGCACCCTGTATATGTATCGTACTAGCACCCTGTATAATGTATCGTACTATCACCCTGTATAATGTATCGTACTAGCACCCTGTATAATGTATCGTACTATCACCGTGTATAATGTATCGTACTAGCACCCTGTAATGTATCGTACTATCACCCTGTATATGTATCGTACTAGCACCCTGTATATGTATCGTACTAGCACCCTGTATAATGTATCGTACTAGCACCGTGTATAATGTATCGTACTAGCACCCTGTATAATGTATCGTACTAGCACCGTGTATATGTATCGTACTAGCACCCTGTATATGTATCGTACTAGCACCGTGTATATGTATCGTACTAGCACCGTGTATATGTATCGTACTAGCACCGTGTATATGTATCGTACTAGCACCCTGTATAATGTATCGTACTAGCACCCTGTATATGTATCGTACTAGCACCATGTATATGTATCGTACTAGCACCCTGTATATGTATCGTACTAGCACCCTGTATAATGTATCGTACTAGCACCCTGTATATGTATCGTACTAGCACCCTGTATAATGTATCGTACTAGCACCCTGTATAATGTATCGTACTAGCACCCTGTATAATGTATCGTACTAGCACCCTGTAATGTATCGTACTAGCACCCTGTATATGTATCGTACTAGCACCCTGTATAATGTATCGTACTAGCACCCTGTATAATGTATCGTACTAGCACCCTGTATATGTATCGTACTAGCACCCTGTATAATGTATCGTACTAGCACCCTGTATAATGTATCGTACTAGCACCCTGTATAATGTATCGTACTAGCACCCTGTATATGTATCGTACTAGCACCCTGTATATGTATCGTACTAGCACCCTGTATAATGTATCGTACTAGCACCCTGTATATGTATCGTACTAGCACCGTGTATAATGTATCGTACTAGCACCCTGTATAATGTATCGTACTAGCACCCTGTATATGTATCGTACTATCACCCTGTATAATGTATCGTACTAGCACCCTGTATAATGTATCGTACTAGCAACCTGTATATGTATCGTACTAGCACCCTGTATAATGTATCGTACTAGCACCCTGTATAATGTATCGTACTATCACCCTGTATAATGTATCGTACTAGCACCCTGTATAATGTATCGTACTATCACCGTGTATAATGTATCGTACTAGCACCCTGTATAATGTATCGTACTAGCACCGTGTATAATGTATCGTACTATCACCCTGTATATGTATCGTACTAGCACCGTGTATAATGTATCGTACTAGCACCGTGTATAATGTATCGTACTAGCACCATGTATATGTATCGTACTATCACCCTGTATAATGTATCGTACTAGCACCCTGTATAATGTATCGTACTAGCACCCTGTATAATGTATCGTACTAGCACCCTGTAATGTATCGTACTAGCACCCTGTAATGTATCGTACTAGCACCCTGTATATGTATCGTACTAACACCCTGTATATGTATCGTACTAGCACCCTGTAATGTATCGTACTATCACCGTGTATAATGTATCGTACTATCACCCTGTATATGTATCGTACTAGCACCCTGTATATGTATCGTACTAGCACCCTGTATATGTATCGTACTATCACCCTGTAATGTATCGTACTAGCACCCTGTATATGTATCGTGCTAGCACCCTGTATATGTATCGTACTATCACCGTGTATAATGTATCGTACTAGCACCCTGTATATGTATCGTACTAGCACCGTGTATAATGTATCGTACTAGCACCCTGTATAATGTATCGTACTAGCACCCTGTATATGTATCGTACTAGCACCCTGTAATGTATCGTACTATCACCGTGTATAATGTATCGTACTATCACCCTGTATATGTATCGTACTAGCACCGTGTATAATGTATCGTACTAGCACCCTGTATAATGTATCGTACTATCACCCTGTATAATGTATCGTACTAGCACCCTGTATAATGTATCGTACTAGCACCCTGTATAATGTATCGTACTATCACCCTGTATAATGTATCGTACTAACACCGTGTATAATGTATCGTACTAGCACCCTGTATAATGTATCGTACTAGCACCCTGTATATGTATCGTACTAGCACCCTGTATAATGTATCGTACTAGCACCCTGTATAATGTATCGTACTAGCACCCTGTATATGTATCGTACTAGCACCCTGTATAATGTATCGTACTATCACCCTGTATAATGTATCGTACTAGCACCGTGTATAATGTATCGTACTAGCACCCTGTATAATGTATCGTACTAGCACCCTGTATATGTATCGTACTAGCACCGTGTATAATGTATCGTACTAGCACCGTGTATAATGTATCGTACTAGCACCGTGTATAATGTATCGTACTAGCACCGTGTATAATGTATCGTACTAGCACCCTGTATAATGTATCGTACTATCACCCTGTATAATGTATCGTACTAGCACCCTGTATAATGTATCGTACTAGCACCGTGTATAATGTATCGTACTAGCACCCTGTATATGTATCGTACTAGCACCCTGTATAATGTATCGTACTATCACCGTGTATAATGTATCGTACTATCACCGTGTATAATGTATCGTACTAGCACCCTGTATAATGTATCGTACTAGCACCCTGTATAATGTATCGTACTATCACCCTGTATATGTATCGTACTAGCACCGTGTGTAATGTATCGTACTAGCACCCTGTATAATGTATCGTACTAACACCGTGTATAATGTATCGTACTAGCACCCTGTATAATGTATCGTACTAGCACCCTGTATATGTATCGTACTAGCACCCTGTATAATGTATCGTACTAGCACCGTGTATAATGTATCGTACTAGCACCCTGTATAATGTATCGTACTATCACCGTGTATAATGTATCGTACTAGCACCCTGTAATGTATCGTACTAGCACCCTGTATAATGTATCGTACTAGCACCGTGTGTAATGTATCGTACTAGCACCCTGTATAATGTATCGTACTAGCACCCTGTATAATGTATCGTACTATCACCCTGTATAATGTATCGTACTATCACCGTGTATAATGTATCGTACTAGCACCCTGTATAATGTATCGTACTAGCACCCTGTATAATGTATCGTACTAGCACCGTGTATAATGTATCGTACTAGCACCGTGTATAATGTATCGTACTAGCACCCTGTATAATGTATCGTACTAGCACCCTGTATAATGTATCGTACTATCACCATGTATATGTATCGTACTAGCACCCTGTATAATGTATCGTACTAGCACCCTGTATAATGTATCGTACTAGCACCCTGTATAATGTATCGTACTATCACCCTGTATATGTATCGTACTAGCACCCTGTAATGTATCGTACTAGCACCCTGTATAATGTATCGTACTAGCACCCTGTATAATGTATCGTACTATCACCCTGTATATGTATCGTACTAACACCCTGTATAATGTATCGTACTAACACCCTGTATAATGTATCGTACTAGCACCCTGTATAATGTATCGTACTATCACCCTGTATAATGTATCGTACTAGCACCCTGTATATGTATCGTACTATCACCCTGTATAATGTATCGTACTAGCACCCTGTATAATGTATCGTACTAGCACCCTGTATAATGTATCGTACTAGCACCCTGTATAATGTATCGTACTAGCACCGTGTATAATGTATCGTACTAGCACCCTGTATAATGTATCGTACTAGCACCCTGTATAATGTATCGTACTATCACCCTGTATAATGTATCGTACTAGCACCCTGTATAATGTATCGTACTAGCACCGTGTATAATGTATCGTACTAGCACCGTGTATAATGTATCGTACTAGCACCCTGTATATGTATCGTACT
Organism: Siphonodentalium dalli; assembly: GCA_032622095.1. NCBI lineage: Eukaryota > Metazoa > Mollusca > Scaphopoda > Gadilida > Siphonodentaliidae > Siphonodentalium > Siphonodentalium dalli. The sequence continues at coordinate 264,568,127 of CP136063.1, forward strand.
AGCACCGTGTATAATGTATCGTACTAGCACCCTGTATAATGTATCGTACTAGCACCCTGTATAATGTATCGTACTAGCACCCTGTAATGTATCGTACTAGCACCCTGTATATGTATCGTACTAGCACCGTGTATAATGTATCGTACTAGCACCCTGTATATTGTATCGTACTAGCACCCTGTATAATGTATCGTACTAGCACCCTGTATAATGTATCGTACTAGCACCCTGTATATGTATCGTACTAGCACCCTGTATATGTATCGTACTAGCACCCTGTATATTGTATCGTACTAGCACCCTGTATAATGTATCGTACTAGCACCCTGTATAATGTATCGTACTAGCACCCTGTATATGTATCGTACTAGCACCCTGTATATGTATCGTACTAGCACCCTGTAATGTATCGTACTAGCACCCTGTATATGTATCGTACTAGCACCGTGTATAATGTATCGTACTAGCACCCTGTATAATGTATCGTACTAGCACCCTGTATAATGTATCGTACTAGCACCCTGTATAATGTATCGTACTATCACCCTGTAATGTATCGTACTATCACCCTGTAATGTATCGTACTATCACCCTGTAATGTATCGTACTACCACCCTGTAATGTATCGTACTACCACCCTGTAATGTATCGTACTATCACCCTGTAATGTATCGTACTATCACCCTGTATAATGTATCGTACTATCACCGTGTAATGTATCGTACTATCACCCTGTATAATGTATCGTACTATCACCGTGTAATGTATCGTACTATCACCCTGTAATGTATCGTACTAGCACCCTGTAATGTATCGTACTATCACCCTGTAATGTATCGTACTATCACCCTGTAATGTATCGTACTACCACCATGTAATGTATCGTACTACCACCATGTAATGTATCGTACTATCACCGTGTAATGTATCGTACTATCACCCTGTAATGTATCGTACTACCACCCTGTAATGTATCGTACTAGCACCCTGTAATGTATCGTACTATCACCCTGTGTAATGTATCGTACTAGCACCCTGTAATGTATCGTACTAGCACCCTGTATATGTATCGTACTACCACCCTGTATAATGTATCGTACTAGCACCCTGTAATGTATCGTACTAGCACCCTGTAATGTATCGTACTATCACCCTGTAATGTATCGTACTATCACCGTGTAATGTATCGTACTATCACCCTGTAATGTATCGAACTATCACCCTGTAATGTATCGTACTATCACCGTGTAATGTATCGTACTATCACCCTGTAATGTATCGTACTATCACCCTGTAATGTATCGTACTATCACCGTGTAATGTATCGTACTATCACCCTGTAATGTATCGTACTACCACCCTGTAATGTATCGTACTATCACCCTGTAATGTATCGTACTATCACCCTGTAATGTATCGTACTATCACCGTGTAATGTATCGTACTATCACCGTGTAATGTATCGTACTATCACCCTGTAATGTATCGTACTATCACCCTGTAATGTATCGTACTATCACCGTGTAATGTATCGTACTATCACCGTGTAATGTATCGTACTATCACCCTGTAATGTAACGTACTATCACCCTGTAATGTATCGTACTATCACCCTGTAATGTATCGTACTATCACCGTGTAATGTATCGTACTATCACCCTGTAATGTATCGTACTATCACCCTGTAATGTATCGTACTATCACCCTGTAATGTATCGTACTATCACCCTGTAATGTATCGTACTATCACCCTGTAATGTATCGTACTATCACCGTGTAATGTATCGTACTATCACCGTGTAATGTATCGTACTATCACCCTGTAATGTATCGTACTATCACACTGTAATGTATCGTACTATCACCGTGTAATGTATCGTACTATCACCGTGTAATGTATCGTACTATCACCGTGTAATGTATCGTACTAGCACCCTGTAATGTATCGTACTAGCACCCTGTAATGTATCGTACTATCACCCTGTAATGTATCGTACTATCACCGTGTAATGTATCGTACTAGCACCCTGTAATGTATCGTACTATCACCGTGTAATGTATCGTACTATCACCGTGTAATGTATCGTACTATCACCCTGTAATGTATCGTACTATCACCATGTAATGTATCGTACTACCACCGTGTAATGTATCGTACTACCACCCTGTAATGTATCGTACTATCACCCTGTAATGTATCGTACTATCACCCTGTAATGTATCGTACTACCACCATGTAATGTATCGTACTATCACCGTGTAATGTATCGTACTACCACCGTGTAATGTATCGTACTATCACCCTGTAATGTATCGTACTATCACAGTGTAATGTATCGTACTATCACCGTGTAATGTATCGTACTATCACCGTGTAATGTATCGTACTATCACCGTGTAATGTATCGTACTATCACCGTGTAATGTATCGTACTATCACCCTGTAATGTATCGTACTATCACCGTGTAATGTATCGTACTATCACCGTGTAATGTATCGTACTATCACCGTGTAATGTATCGTACTATCACCGTGTAATGTATCGTACTATCACCGTGTAATGTATCGTACTATCACCGTGTAATGTATCGTACTATCACCCTGTAATGTATCGTACTATCACCGTGTAATGTATCGTACTATCACCGTGTAATGTATCGTACTATCACCGTGTAATGTATCGTACTATCACCGTGTAATGTATCGTACTATCACCGTGTAATGTATCGTACTATCACCGTGTAATGTATCGTACTATCACCGTGTAATGTATCGTACTATCACCGTGTAATGTATCGTACTATCACCCTGTAATGTATCGTACTAGCACCCTGTATATGTATCGTACTACCACCCTGTATAATGTATCGTACTAGCACCCTGTAATGTATCGTACTAGCACCCTGTAATGTATCGTACTATCACCCTGTAATGTATCGTACTATCACCGTGTAATGTATCGTACTATCACCCTGTAATGTATCGTACTATCACCCTGTAATGTATCGTACTATCACCGTGTAATGTATCGTACTATCACCCTGTAATGTATCGTACTATCACCGTGTAATGTATCGTACTATCACCCTGTAATGTATCGTACTATCACCCTGTAATGTATCGTACTATCACCCTGTAATGTATCGTACTATCACCCTGTAATGTATCGTACTATCACCCTGTAATGTATCGTACTATCACCGTGTAATGTATCGTACTATCACCGTGTAATGTATCGTACTATCACCCTGTAATGTATCGTACTATCACCCTGTAATGTATCGTACTATCACCGTGTAATGTATCGTACTATCACCGTGTAATGTATCGTACTAGCACCCTGTAATGTATCGTACTATCACCGTGTAATGTATCGTACTATCACCGTGTAATGTATCGTACTATCACCGTGTAATGTATCGTACTATCACCGTGTAATGTATCGTACTAGCACCCTGTAATGTATCGTACTATCACCCTGTAATGTATCGTACTATCACCGTGTAATGTATCGTACTAGCACCCTGTATATGTATCGTACTACCACCCTGTATAATGTATCGTACTAGCACCCTATAATGTATCGTACTAGCACCCTGTAATGTATCGTACTATCACCCTGTAATGTATCGTACTATCACCGTGTAATGTATCGTACTATCACCCTGTAATGTATCGTACTATCACCCTGTAATGTATCGTACTATCACCGTGTAATGTATCGTACTATCACCCTGTAATGTATCGTACTATCACCCTGTAATGTATCGTACTATCACCGTGTAATGTATCGTACTATCACCCTGTAATGTATCGTACTACCACCCTGTAATGTATCGTACTATCACCCTGTAATGTATCGTACTATCACCCTGTAATGTATCGTACTATCACCCTGTAATGTATCGTACTATCACCCTGTAATGTATCGTACTATCACCGTGTAATGTATCGTACTATCACCGTGTAATGTATCGTACTATCACCCTGTAATGTATCGTACTATCACCCTGTAATGTATCGTACTATCACCCTGTAATGTATCGTACTATCACCGTGTAATGTATCGTACTATCACCCTGTAATGTATCGTACTATCACCCTGTAATGTATCGTACTATCACCCTGTAATGTATCGTACTATCACCCTGTAATGTATCGTACTATCACCCTGTAATGTATCGTACTATCACCGTGTAATGTATCGTACTATCACCGTGTAATGTATCGTACTATCACCCTGTAATGTATCGTACTATCACCCTGTAATGTATCGTACTATCACCGTGTAATGTATCGTACTATCACCGTGTAATGTATCGTACTATCACCGTGTAATGTATCGTACTAGCACCCTGTAATGTATCGTACTAGCACCCTGTAATGTATCGTACTATCACCCTGTAATGTATCGTACTATCACCGTGTAATGTATCGTACTAGCACCCTGTAATGTATCGTACTATCACCGGGTAATGTATCGTACTATCACCGTGTAATGTATCGTACTATCACCGTGTAATGTATCGTACTATCACCGTGTAATGTATCGTACTAGCACCCTGTAATGTATCGTACTATCACCCTGTAATGTATCGTACTATCACCGTGTAATGTATCGTACTAGCACCCTGTAATGTATCGTACTATCACCCTGTAATGTATCGTACTATCACCATGTAATGTATCGTACTACCACCGTGTAATGTATCGTACTACCACCCTGTAATGTATCGTACTATCACCCTGTAATGTATCGTACTATCACCCTGTAATGTATCGTACTACCACCATGTAATGTATCGTACTATCACCGTGTAATGTATCGTACTACCACCGTGTAATGTATCGTACTATCACCCTGTAATGTATCGTACTATCACAGTGTAATGTATCGTACTATCACCGTGTAATGTATCGTACTATCACCGTGTAATGTATCGTACTATCACCGTGTAATGTATCGTACTATCACCGTGTAATGTATCGTACTATCACCCTGTAATGTATCGTACTATCACCGTGTAATGTATCGTACTATCACCGTGTAATGTATCGTACTATCACCGTGTAATGTATCGTACTATCACCGTGTAATGTATCGTACTATCACCGTGTAATGTATCGTACTATCACCGTGTAATGTATCGTACTATCACCCTGTAATGTATCGTACTATCACCGTGTAATGTATCGTACTATCACCGTGTAATGTATCGTACTATCACCGTGTAATGTATCGTACTATCACCGTGTAATGTATCGTACTATCACCGTGTAATGTATCGTACTATCACCGTGTAATGTATCGTACTATCACCGTGTAATGTATCGTACTATCACCGTGTAATGTATCGTACTATCACCCTGTAATGTATCGTACTATCACCCTGTAATGTATCGTACTATCACCGTGTAATGTATCGTACTATCACCGTGTAATGTATCGTACTATCACCGTGTAATGTATCGTACTATCACCGTGTAATGTATCGTACTATCACCGTGTAATGTATCGTACTATCACCGTGTAATGTATCGTACTATCACCGTGTAATGTATCGTACTATCACCGTGTAATGTATCGTACTATCACCCTGTAATGTATCGTACTATCACCGTGTAATGTATCGTACTAGCACCCTGTAATGTATCGTACTATCACCCTGTAATGTATCGTACTATCACCATGTAATGTATCGTACTACCACCGTGTAATGTATCGTACTACCACCCTGTAATGTATCGTACTATCACCCTGTAATGTATCGTACTATCACCCTGTAATGTATCGTACTACCACCATGTAATGTATCGTACTATCACCGTGTAATGTATCGTACTACCACCGTGTAATGTATCGTACTAGCACCCTGTAATGTATCGTACTATCACCCTGTAATGTATCGTACTATCACCCTGTAATGTATCGTACTATCACCCTGTAATGTATCGTACTATCACCGTGTAATGTATCGTACTACCACCGTGTAATGTATCGTACTACCACCGTGTAATGTATCGTACTATCACCGTGTAATGTATCGTACTACCACCATGTAATGTATCGTACTACCACCATGTAATGTATCGTACTAGCACCCTGTAATGTATCGTACTACCACCCTGTAATGTATCGTACTACCACCATGTAATGTATCGTACTACCACCATGTAATGTATCGTACTACCACCCTGTAATGTATCGTACTACCACCCTGTAATGTATCGTACTAGCACCCTGTAATGTATCGTACTACCACCATGTAATGTATCGTACTACCACCATGTAATGTATCGTACTAGCACCCTGTATAATGTATCGTACTAGCACCCTGTAATGTATCGTACTACCACCCTGTAATGTATCGTACTATCACCCTGTAATGTATCGTACTATCACCCTGTAATGTATCGTACTAGCACCCTGTATAATGTATCGTACTAGCACCCTGTATAATGTATCGTACTATCACCCTGTAATGTATCGTACTATCACCCTGTAATGTATCGTACTAGCACCCTGTAATGTATCGTACTAGCACCCTGTAATGTATCGTACTATCACCGTGTAATGTATCGTACTACCACCATGTAATGTATCGTACTATCACCCTGTAATGTATCGTACTATCACCGTGTAATGTATCGTACTATCACCCTGTAATGTATCGTACTACCACCCTGTAATGTATCGTACTACCACCCTGTAATGTATCGTACTATCACCCTGTAATGTATCGTACTATCACCCTGTATAATGTATCGTACTATCACCGTGTAATGTATCGTACTATCACCCTGTATAATGTATCGTACTATCACCGTGTAATGTATCGTACTATCACCCTGTAATGTATCGTACTAGCACCCTGTAATGTATCGTACTATCACCCTGTAATGTATCGTACTATCACCCTGTAATGTATCGTACTATCACCGTGTAATGTATCGTACTATCACCGTGTAATGTATCGTACTATCACCCTGTAATGTATCGTACTATCACCCTGTAATGTATCGTACTATCACCGTGTAATGTATCGTACTATCACCGTGTAATGTATCGTACTATCACCCTGTAATGTATCGTACTATCACCGTGTAATGTATCGTACTAGCACCCTGTAATGTATCGTACTATCACCCTGTAATGTATCGTACTATCACCATGTAATGTATCGTACTACCACCGTGTAATGTATCGTACTACCACCCTGTAATGTATCGTACTATCACCCTGTAATGTATCGTACTATCACCCTGTAATGTATCGTACTACCACCATGTAATGTATCGTACTATCACCGTGTAATGTATCGTACTACCACCGTGTAATGTATCGTACTAGCACCCTGTAATGTATCGTACTATCACCCTGTAATGTATCGTACTATCACCCTGTAATGTATCGTACTATCACCCTGTAATGTATCGTACTATCACCGTGTAATGTATCGTACTACCACCGTGTAATGTATCGTACTACCACCGTGTAATGTATCGTACTATCACCGTGTAATGTATCGTACTACCACCATGTAATGTATCGTACTACCACCATGTAATGTATCGTACTAGCACCCTGTAATGTATCGTACTACCACCCTGTAATGTATCGTACTACCACCATGTAATGTATCGTACTACCACCATGTAATGTATCGTACTACCACCCTGTAATGTATCGTACTACCACCCTGTAATGTATCGTACTAGCACCCTGTAATGTATCGTACTACCACCATGTAATGTATCGTACTACCACCATGTAATGTATCGTACTAGCACCCTGTATAATGTATCGTACTAGCACCCTGTAATGTATCGTACTACCACCCTGTAATGTATCGTACTATCACCCTGTAATGTATCGTACTATCACCGTGTAATGTATCGTACTATCACCCTGTAATGTATCGTACTATCACCCTGTAATGTATCGTACTATCACCCTGTAATGTATCGTACTATCACCGTGTAATGTATCGTACTATCACCCTGTAATGTATCGTACTATCACCCTGTAATGTATCGTACTATCACCCTGTAATGTATCGTACTATCACCCTGTAATGTATCGTACTATCACCCTGTAATGTATCGTACTATCACCGTGTAATGTATCGTACTATCACCGTGTAATGTATCGTACTATCACCCTGTAATGTATCGTACTATCACCCTGTAATGTATCGTACTATCACCGTGTAATGTATCGTACTATCACCGTGTAATGTATCGTACTATCACCGTGTAATGTATCGTACTAGCACCCTGTAATGTATCGTACTAGCACCCTGTAATGTATCGTACTATCACCCTGTAATGTATCGTACTATCACCGTGTAATGTATCGTACTAGCACCCTGTAATGTATCGTACTATCACCGGGTAATGTATCGTACTATCACCGTGTAATGTATCGTACTATCACCGTGTAATGTATCGTACTATCACCGTGTAATGTATCGTACTAGCACCCTGTAATGTATCGTACTATCACCCTGTAATGTATCGTACTATCACCGTGTAATGTATCGTACTAGCACCCTGTAATGTATCGTACTATCACCCTGTAATGTATCGTACTATCACCATGTAATGTATCGTACTACCACCGTGTAATGTATCGTACTACCACCCTGTAATGTATCGTACTATCACCCTGTAATGTATCGTACTATCACCCTGTAATGTATCGTACTACCACCATGTAATGTATCGTACTATCACCGTGTAATGTATCGTACTACCACCGTGTAATGTATCGTACTATCACCCTGTAATGTATCGTACTATCACAGTGTAATGTATCGTACTATCACCGTGTAATGTATCGTACTATCACCGTGTAATGTATCGTACTATCACCGTGTAATGTATCGTACTATCACCGTGTAATGTATCGTACTATCACCCTGTAATGTATCGTACTATCACCGTGTAATGTATCGTACTATCACCGTGTAATGTATCGTACTATCACCGTGTAATGTATCGTACTATCACCGTGTAATGTATCGTACTATCACCGTGTAATGTATCGTACTATCACCGTGTAATGTATCGTACTATCACCCTGTAATGTATCGTACTATCACCGTGTAATGTATCGTACTATCACCGTGTAATGTATCGTACTATCACCGTGTAATGTATCGTACTATCACCGTGTAATGTATCGTACTATCACCGTGTAATGTATCGTACTATCACCGTGTAATGTATCGTACTATCACCGTGTAATGTATCGTACTATCACCGTGTAATGTATCGTACTATCACCCTGTAATGTATCGTACTATCACCCTGTAATGTATCGTACTATCACCGTGTAATGTATCGTACTATCACCGTGTAATGTATCGTACTATCACCGTGTAATGTATCGTACTATCACCGTGTAATGTATCGTACTATCACCGTGTAATGTATCGTACTATCACCGTGTAATGTATCGTACTATCACCGTGTAATGTATCGTACTATCACCGTGTAATGTATCGTACTATCACCCTGTAATGTATCGTACTATCACCGTGTAATGTATCGTACTAGCACCCTGTAATGTATCGTACTATCACCCTGTAATGTATCGTACTATCACCATGTAATGTATCGTACTACCACCGTGTAATGTATCGTACTACCACCCTGTAATGTATCGTACTATCACCCTGTAATGTATCGTACTATCACCCTGTAATGTATCGTACTACCACCATGTAATGTATCGTACTATCACCGTGTAATGTATCGTACTACCACCGTGTAATGTATCGTACTAGCACCCTGTAATGTATCGTACTATCACCCTGTAATGTATCGTACTATCACCCTGTAATGTATCGTACTATCACCCTGTAATGTATCGTACTATCACCGTGTAATGTATCGTACTACCACCGTGTAATGTATCGTACTACCACCGTGTAATGTATCGTACTATCACCGTGTAATGTATCGTACTACCACCATGTAATGTATCGTACTACCACCATGTAATGTATCGTACTAGCACCCTGTAATGTATCGTACTACCACCCTGTAATGTATCGTACTACCACCATGTAATGTATCGTACTACCACCATGTAATGTATCGTACTACCACCCTGTAATGTATCGTACTACCACCCTGTAATGTATCGTACTAGCACCCTGTAATGTATCGTACTACCACCATGTAATGTATCGTACTACCACCATGTAATGTATCGTACTAGCACCCTGTATAATGTATCGTACTAGCACCCTGTAATGTATCGTACTACCACCCTGTAATGTATCGTACTATCACCCTGTAATGTATCGTACTATCACCCTGTAATGTATCGTACTAGCACCCTGTATAATGTATCGTACTAGCACCCTGTATAATGTATCGTACTATCACCCTGTAATGTATCGTACTATCACCCTGTAATGTATCGTACTAGCACCCTGTAATGTATCGTACTAGCACCCTGTAATGTATCGTACTATCACCGTGTAATGTATCGTACTACCACCATGTAATGTATCGTACTATCACCCTGTAATGTATCGTACTATCACCGTGTAATGTATCGTACTATCACCCTGTAATGTATCGTACTACCACCCTGTAATGTATCGTACTACCACCCTGTAATGTATCGTACTATCACCCTGTAATGTATCGTACTATCACCCTGTATAATGTATCGTACTATCACCGTGTAATGTATCGTACTATCACCCTGTATAATGTATCGTACTATCACCGTGTAATGTATCGTACTATCACCCTGTAATGTATCGTACTAGCACCCTGTAATGTATCGTACTATCACCCTGTAATGTATCGTACTATCACCCTGTAATGTATCGTACTATCACCGTGTAATGTATCGTACTATCACCGTGTAATGTATCGTACTATCACCCTGTAATGTATCGTACTATCACCCTGTAATGTATCGTACTATCACCGTGTAATGTATCGTACTATCACCGTGTAATGTATCGTACTATCACCCTGTAATGTATCGTACTATCACCGTGTAATGTATCGTACTAGCACCCTGTAATGTATCGTACTATCACCCTGTAATGTATCGTACTATCACCATGTAATGTATCGTACTACCACCGTGTAATGTATCGTACTACCACCCTGTAATGTATCGTACTATCACCCTGTAATGTATCGTACTATCACCCTGTAATGTATCGTACTACCACCATGTAATGTATCGTACTATCACCGTGTAATGTATCGTACTACCACCGTGTAATGTATCGTACTAGCACCCTGTAATGTATCGTACTATCACCCTGTAATGTATCGTACTATCACCCTGTAATGTATCGTACTATCACCCTGTAATGTATCGTACTATCACCGTGTAATGTATCGTACTACCACCGTGTAATGTATCGTACTACCACCGTGTAATGTATCGTACTATCACCGTGTAATGTATCGTACTACCACCATGTAATGTATCGTACTACCACCATGTAATGTATCGTACTAGCACCCTGTAATGTATCGTACTACCACCCTGTAATGTATCGTACTACCACCATGTAATGTATCGTACTACCACCATGTAATGTATCGTACTACCACCCTGTAATGTATCGTACTACCACCCTGTAATGTATCGTACTAGCACCCTGTAATGTATCGTACTACCACCATGTAATGTATCGTACTACCACCATGTAATGTATCGTACTAGCACCCTGTATAATGTATCGTACTAGCACCCTGTAATGTATCGTACTACCACCCTGTAATGTATCGTACTATCACCCTGTAATGTATCGTACTATCACCCTGTAATGTATCGTACTAGCACCCTGTATAATGTATCGTACTAGCACCCTGTATAATGTATCGTACTATCACCCTGTAATGTATCGTACTATCACCCTGTAATGTATCGTACTAGCACCCTGTAATGTATCGTACTAGCACCCTGTAATGTATCGTACTATCACCGTGTAATGTATCGTACTACCACCATGTAATGTATCGTACTATCACCCTGTAATGTATCGTACTATCACCGTGTAATGTATCGTACTATCACCCTGTAATGTATCGTACTACCACCCTGTAATGTATCGTACTACCACCCTGTAATGTATCGTACTATCACCCTGTAATGTATCGTACTATCACCCTGTATAATGTATCGTACTATCACCGTGTAATGTATCGTACTATCACCCTGTATAATGTATCGTACTATCACCGTGTAATGTATCGTACTATCACCCTGTAATGTATCGTACTAGCACCCTGTAATGTATCGTACTATCACCCTGTAATGTATCGTACTATCACCCTGTAATGTATCGTACTACCACCATGTAATGTATCGTACTACCACCATGTAATGTATCGTACTATCACCGTGTAATGTATCGTACTATCACCCTGTAATGTATCGTACTACCACCCTGTAATGTATCGTACTAGCACCCTGTAATGTATCGTACTATCACCCTGTGTAATGTATCGTACTAGCACCCTGTAATGTATCGTACTAGCACCCTGTATATGTATCGTACTACCACCCTGTATAATGTATCGTACTAGCACCCTGTAATGTATCGTACTAGCACCCTGTAATGTATCGTACTATCACCCTGTAATGTATCGTACTATCACCGTGTAATGTATCGTACTATCACCCTGTAATGTATCGAACTATCACCCTGTAATGTATCGTACTATCACCGTGTAATGTATCGTACTATCACCCTGTAATGTATCGTACTATCACCCTGTAATGTATCGTACTATCACCGTGTAATGTATCGTACTATCACCCTGTAATGTATCGTACTACCACCCTGTAATGTATCGTACTATCACCCTGTAATGTATCGTACTATCACCATGTAATGTATCGTACTATCACCGTGTAATGTATCGTACTATCACCGTGTAATGTATCGTACTATCACCCTGTAATGTATCGTACTATCACCCTGTAATGTATCGTACTATCACCGTGTAATGTATCGTACTATCACCGTGTAATGTATCGTACTATCACCCTGTAATGTAACGTACTATCACCCTGTAATGTATCGTACTATCACCCTGTAATGTATCGTACTATCACCGTGTAATGTATCGTACTATCACCCTGTAATGTATCGTACTATCACCCTGTAATGTATCGTACTATCACCCTGTAATGTATCGTACTATCACCCTGTAATGTATCGTACTATCACCCTGTAATGTATCGTACTATCACCGTGTAATGTATCGTACTATCACCGTGTAATGTATCGTACTATCACCCTGTAATGTATCGTACTATCACCCTGTAATGTATCGTACTATCACCGTGTAATGTATCGTACTATCACCGTGTAATGTATCGTACTATCACCGTGTAATGTATCGTACTAGCACCCTGTAATGTATCGTACTAGCACCCTGTAATGTATCGTACTATCACCCTGTAATGTATCGTACTATCACCCTGTAATGTATCGTACTATCACCGTGTAATGTATCGTACTACCACCGTGTAATGTATCGTACTAGCACCCTGTAATGTATCGTACTATCACCCTGTAATGTATCGTACTATCACCCTGTAATGTATCGTACTATCACCCTGTAATGTATCGTACTATCACCGTGTAATGTATCGTACTACCACCGTGTAATGTATCGTACTACCACCGTGTAATGTATCGTACTATCACCGTGTAATGTATCGTACTACCACCATGTAATGTATCGTACTACCACCATGTAATGTATCGTACTAGCACCCTGTAATGTATCGTACTACCACCCTGTAATGTATCGTACTACCACCATGTAATGTATCGTACTACCACCATGTAATGTATCGTACTACCACCCTGTAATGTATCGTACTACCACCCTGTAATGTATCGTACTAGCACCCTGTAATGTATCGTACTACCACCATGTAATGTATCGTACTACCACCATGTAATGTATCGTACTAGCACCCTGTATAATGTATCGTACTAGCACCCTGTAATGTATCGTACTACCACCCTGTAATGTATCGTACTATCACCCTGTAATGTATCGTACTATCACCCTGTAATGTATCGTACTAGCACCCTGTATAATGTATCGTACTAGCACCCTGTATAATGTATCGTACTATCACCCTGTAATGTATCGTACTATCACCCTGTAATGTATCGTACTAGCACCCTGTAATGTATCGTACTAGCACCCTGTAATGTATCGTACTATCACCGTGTAATGTATCGTACTACCACCATGTAATGTATCGTACTATCACCCTGTAATGTATCGTACTATCACCGTGTAATGTATCGTACTATCACCCTGTAATGTATCGTACTACCACCCTGTAATGTATCGTACTACCACCCTGTAATGTATCGTACTATCACCCTGTAATGTATCGTACTATCACCCTGTATAATGTATCGTACTATCACCGTGTAATGTATCGTACTATCACCCTGTATAATGTATCGTACTATCACCGTGTAATGTATCGTACTATCACCCTGTAATGTATCGTACTAGCACCCTGTAATGTATCGTACTATCACCCTGTAATGTATCGTACTATCACCCTGTAATGTATCGTACTACCACCATGTAATGTATCGTACTACCACCATGTAATGTATCGTACTATCACCGTGTAATGTATCGTACTATCACCCTGTAATGTATCGTACTACCACCCTGTAATGTATCGTACTAGCACCCTGTAATGTATCGTACTATCACCCTGTGTAATGTATCGTACTAGCACCCTGTAATGTATCGTACTAGCACCCTGTATATGTATCGTACTACCACCCTGTATAATGTATCGTACTAGCACCCTGTAATGTATCGTACTAGCACCCTGTAATGTATCGTACTATCACCCTGTAATGTATCGTACTATCACCGTGTAATGTATCGTACTATCACCCTGTAATGTATCGAACTATCACCCTGTAATGTATCGTACTATCACCGTGTAATGTATCGTACTATCACCCTGTAATGTATCGTACTATCACCCTGTAATGTATCGTACTATCACCGTGTAATGTATCGTACTATCACCCTGTAATGTATCGTACTACCACCCTGTAATGTATCGTACTATCACCCTGTAATGTATCGTACTATCACCATGTAATGTATCGTACTATCACCGTGTAATGTATCGTACTATCACCGTGTAATGTATCGTACTATCACCCTGTAATGTATCGTACTATCACCCTGTAATGTATCGTACTATCACCGTGTAATGTATCGTACTATCACCGTGTAATGTATCGTACTATCACCCTGTAATGTAACGTACTATCACCCTGTAATGTATCGTACTATCACCCTGTAATGTATCGTACTATCACCGTGTAATGTATCGTACTATCACCCTGTAATGTATCGTACTATCACCCTGTAATGTATCGTACTATCACCCTGTAATGTATCGTACTATCACCCTGTAATGTATCGTACTATCACCCTGTAATGTATCGTACTATCACCGTGTAATGTATCGTACTATCACCGTGTAATGTATCGTACTATCACCCTGTAATGTATCGTACTATCACCCTGTAATGTATCGTACTATCACCGTGTAATGTATCGTACTATCACCGTGTAATGTATCGTACTATCACCGTGTAATGTATCGTACTAGCACCCTGTAATGTATCGTACTAGCACCCTGTAATGTATCGTACTATCACCCTGTAATGTATCGTACTATCACCGTGTAATGTATCGTACTAGCACCCTGTAATGTATCGTACTATCACCGTGTAATGTATCGTACTATCACCGTGTAATGTATCGTACTATCACCCTGTAATGTATCGTACTATCACCATGTAATGTATCGTACTACCACCGTGTAATGTATCGTACTACCACCCTGTAATGTATCGTACTATCACCCTGTAATGTATCGTACTATCACCCTGTAATGTATCGTACTACCACCATGTAATGTATCGTACTATCACCGTGTAATGTATCGTACTACCACCGTGTAATGTATCGTACTATCACCCTGTAATGTATCGTACTATCACAGTGTAATGTATCGTACTATCACCGTGTAATGTATCGTACTATCACCGTGTAATGTATCGTACTATCACCGTGTAATGTATCGTACTATCACCGTGTAATGTATCGTACTATCACCCTGTAATGTATCGTACTATCACCGTGTAATGTATCGTACTATCACCGTGTAATGTATCGTACTATCACCGTGTAATGTATCGTACTATCACCGTGTAATGTATCGTACTATCACCGTGTAATGTATCGTACTATCACCGTGTAATGTATCGTACTATCACCCTGTAATGTATCGTACTATCACCGTGTAATGTATCGTACTATCACCGTGTAATGTATCGTACTATCACCGTGTAATGTATCGTACTATCACCGTGTAATGTATCGTACTATCACCGTGTAATGTATCGTACTATCACCGTGTAATGTATCGTACTATCACCGTGTAATGTATCGTACTATCACCGTGTAATGTATCGTACTATCACCCTGTAATGTATCGTACTAGCACCCTGTATATGTATCGTACTACCACCCTGTATAATGTATCGTACTAGCACCCTGTAATGTATCGTACTAGCACCCTGTAATGTATCGTACTATCACCCTGTAATGTATCGTACTATCACCGTGTAATGTATCGTACTATCACCCTGTAATGTATCGTACTATCACCCTGTAATGTATCGTACTATCACCGTGTAATGTATCGTACTATCACCCTGTAATGTATCGTACTATCACCGTGTAATGTATCGTACTATCACCCTGTAATGTATCGTACTATCACCCTGTAATGTATCGTACTATCACCCTGTAATGTATCGTACTATCACCCTGTAATGTATCGTACTATCACCCTGTAATGTATCGTACTATCACCGTGTAATGTATCGTACTATCACCGTGTAATGTATCGTACTATCACCCTGTAATGTATCGTACTATCACCCTGTAATGTATCGTACTATCACCGTGTAATGTATCGTACTATCACCGTGTAATGTATCGTACTAGCACCCTGTAATGTATCGTACTATCACCGTGTAATGTATCGTACTATCACCGTGTAATGTATCGTACTATCACCGTGTAATGTATCGTACTATCACCGTGTAATGTATCGTACTAGCACCCTGTAATGTATCGTACTATCACCCTGTAATGTATCGTACTATCACCGTGTAATGTATCGTACTAGCACCCTGTATATGTATCGTACTACCACCCTGTATAATGTATCGTACTAGCACCCTATAATGTATCGTACTAGCACCCTGTAATGTATCGTACTATCACCGTGTAATGTATCGTACTATCACCGTGTAATGTATCGTACTATCACCGTGTAATGTATCGTACTATCACCGTGTAATGTATCGTACTATCACCGTGTAATGTATCGTACTATCACCGTGTAATGTATCGTACTATCACCCTGTAATGTATCGTACTATCACCGTGTAATGTATCGTACTATCACCGTGTAATGTATCGTACTATCACCGTGTAATGTATCGTACTATCACCGTGTAATGTATCGTACTATCACCGTGTAATGTATCGTACTATCACCGTGTAATGTATCGTACTATCACCGTGTAATGTATCGTACTATCACCGTGTAATGTATCGTACTATCACCCTGTAATGTATCGTACTAGCACCCTGTATATGTATCGTACTACCACCCTGTATAATGTATCGTACTAGCACCCTGTAATGTATCGTACTAGCACCCTGTAATGTATCGTACTATCACCCTGTAATGTATCGTACTATCACCGTGTAATGTATCGTACTATCACCCTGTAATGTATCGTACTATCACCCTGTAATGTATCGTACTATCACCGTGTAATGTATCGTACTATCACCCTGTAATGTATCGTACTATCACCGTGTAATGTATCGTACTATCACCCTGTAATGTATCGTACTATCACCCTGTAATGTATCGTACTATCACCCTGTAATGTATCGTACTATCACCCTGTAATGTATCGTACTATCACCCTGTAATGTATCGTACTATCACCGTGTAATGTATCGTACTATCACCGTGTAATGTATCGTACTATCACCCTGTAATGTATCGTACTATCACCCTGTAATGTATCGTACTATCACCGTGTAATGTATCGTACTATCACCGTGTAATGTATCGTACTAGCACCCTGTAATGTATCGTACTATCACCGTGTAATGTATCGTACTATCACCGTGTAATGTATCGTACTATCACCGTGTAATGTATCGTACTATCACCGTGTAATGTATCGTACTAGCACCCTGTAATGTATCGTACTATCACCCTGTAATGTATCGTACTATCACCGTGTAATGTATCGTACTAGCACCCTGTATATGTATCGTACTACCACCCTGTATAATGTATCGTACTAGCACCCTATAATGTATCGTACTAGCACCCTGTAATGTATCGTACTATCACCCTGTAATGTATCGTACTATCACCGTGTAATGTATCGTACTATCACCCTGTAATGTATCGTACTATCACCCTGTAATGTATCGTACTATCACCGTGTAATGTATCGTACTATCACCCTGTAATGTATCGTACTATCACCCTGTAATGTATCGTACTATCACCGTGTAATGTATCGTACTATCACCCTGTAATGTATCGTACTACCACCCTGTAATGTATCGTACTATCACCCTGTAATGTATCGTACTATCACCCTGTAATGTATCGTACTATCACCGTGTAATGTATCGTACTATCACCGTGTAATGTATCGTACTATCACCCTGTAATGTATCGTACTATCACCCTGTAATGTATCGTACTATCACCGTGTAATGTATCGTACTATCACCGTGTAATGTATCGTACTATCACCCTGTAATGTATCGTACTATCACCCTGTAATGTATCGTACTATCACCCTGTAATGTATCGTACTATCACCGTGTAATGTATCGTACTATCACCCTGTAATGTATCGTACTATCACCCTGTAATGTATCGTACTATCACCCTGTAATGTATCGTACTATCACCCTGTAATGTATCGTACTATCACCCTGTAATGTATCGTACTATCACCGTGTAATGTATCGTACTATCACCGTGTAATGTATCGTACTATCACCCTGTAATGTATCGTACTATCACCCTGTAATGTATCGTACTATCACCGTGTAATGTATCGTACTATCACCGTGTAATGTATCGTACTATCACCGTGTAATGTATCGTACTAGCACCCTGTAATGTATCGTACTAGCACCCTGTAATGTATCGTACTATCACCCTGTAATGTATCGTACTATCACCGTGTAATGTATCGTACTAGCACCCTGTAATGTATCGTACTATCACCGGGTAATGTATCGTACTATCACCGTGTAATGTATCGTACTATCACCGTGTAATGTATCGTACTATCACCGTGTAATGTATCGTACTAGCACCCTGTAATGTATCGTACTATCACCCTGTAATGTATCGTACTATCACCGTGTAATGTATCGTACTAGCACCCTGTAATGTATCGTACTATCACCCTGTAATGTATCGTACTATCACCATGTAATGTATCGTACTACCACCGTGTAATGTATCGTACTACCACCCTGTAATGTATCGTACTATCACCCTGTAATGTATCGTACTATCACCCTGTAATGTATCGTACTACCACCATGTAATGTATCGTACTATCACCGTGTAATGTATCGTACTACCACCGTGTAATGTATCGTACTATCACCCTGTAATGTATCGTACTATCACAGTGTAATGTATCGTACTATCACCGTGTAATGTATCGTACTATCACCGTGTAATGTATCGTACTATCACCGTGTAATGTATCGTACTATCACCGTGTAATGTATCGTACTATCACCCTGTAATGTATCGTACTATCACCGTGTAATGTATCGTACTATCACCGTGTAATGTATCGTACTATCACCGTGTAATGTATCGTACTATCACCGTGTAATGTATCGTACTATCACCGTGTAATGTATCGTACTATCACCGTGTAATGTATCGTACTATCACCCTGTAATGTATCGTACTATCACCGTGTAATGTATCGTACTATCACCGTGTAATGTATCGTACTACCACCGTGTAATGTATCGTACTAGCACCCTGTAATGTATCGTACTATCACCCTGTAATGTATCGTACTATCACCCTGTAATGTATCGTACTATCACCCTGTAATGTATCGTACTATCACCGTGTAATGTATCGTACTACCACCGTGTAATGTATCGTACTACCACCGTGTAATGTATCGTACTATCACCGTGTAATGTATCGTACTACCACCATGTAATGTATCGTACTACCACCATGTAATGTATCGTACTAGCACCCTGTAATGTATCGTACTACCACCCTGTAATGTATCGTACTACCACCATGTAATGTATCGTACTACCACCATGTAATGTATCGTACTACCACCCTGTAATGTATCGTACTACCACCCTGTAATGTATCGTACTAGCACCCTGTAATGTATCGTACTACCACCATGTAATGTATCGTACTACCACCATGTAATGTATCGTACTAGCACCCTGTATAATGTATCGTACTAGCACCCTGTAATGTATCGTACTACCACCCTGTAATGTATCGTACTATCACCCTGTAATGTATCGTACTATCACCCTGTAATGTATCGTACTAGCACCCTGTATAATGTATCGTACTAGCACCCTGTATAATGTATCGTACTATCACCCTGTAATGTATCGTACTATCACCCTGTAATGTATCGTACTAGCACCCTGTAATGTATCGTACTAGCACCCTGTAATGTATCGTACTATCACCGTGTAATGTATCGTACTACCACCATGTAATGTATCGTACTATCACCCTGTAATGTATCGTACTATCACCGTGTAATGTATCGTACTAGCACCCTGTATAATGTATCGTACTAGCACCCTGTATAATGTATCGTACTATCACCCTGTAATGTATCGTACTATCACCGTGTAATGTATCGTACTATCACCATGTAATGTATCGTACTAGCACCCTGTATAATGTATCGTACTATCACCGTGTAATGTATCGTACTATCACCCTGTAATGTATCGTACTATCACCCTGTAATGTATCGTACTATCACCCTGTAATGTATCGTACTATCACCGTGTAATGTATCGTACTATCACCCTGTAATGTATCGTACTATCACCCTGTAATGTATCGTACTATCACCGTGTAATGTATCGTACTATCACCGTGTAATGTATCGTACTACCACCGTGTAATGTATCGTACTATCACCCTGTAATGTATCGTACTACCACCCTGTAATGTATCGTACTATCACCCTGTAATGTATCGTACTACCACCCTGTAATGTATCGTACTACCACCCTGTAATGTATCGTACTATCACCATGTAATGTATCGTACTACCACCCTATAATGTATCGTACTAGCACCCTGTATAATGTATCGTACTATCACCCTGTAATGTATCGTACTATCACCCTGTAATGTATCGTACTAGCACCCTGTAATGTATCGTACTAGCACCCTGTAATGTATCGTACTAGCACCCTGTAATGTATCGTACTATCACCGTGTAATGTATCGTAATACCACCCTATAATGTATCGTACTAGCACCCTGTATAATGTATCGTACTATCACCCTGTAATGTATCGTACTATCACCCTGTAATGTATCGTACTAGCACCCTGTAATGTATCGTACTAGCACCCTGTAATGTATCGTACTAGCACCCTGTAATGTATCGTACTATCACCGTGTAATGTATCGTACTATCACCGTGTAATGTATCGTACTATCACCGTGTAATGTATCGTACTATCACCCTGTAATGTATCGTACTATCACCCTGTAATGTATCGTACTAGCACCCTGTATAATGTATCGTACTAGCACCCTGTATAATGTATCGTACTATCACCCTGTAATGTATCGTACTATCACCCTGTAATGTATCGTACTAGCACCCTGTATAATGTATCGTACTAGCACCCTGTATAATGTATCGTACTATCACCCTGTAATGTATCGTACTATCACCCTGTAATGTATCGTACTAGCACCCTGTATAATGTATCGTACTACCACCCTGTAATGTATCGTACTATCACCCTGTAATGTATCGTACTACCACCCTGTAATGTATCGTACTATCACCGTGTAATGTATCGTACTATCACCCTGTAATGTATCGTACTATCACCGTGTAATGTATCGTACTATCACCCTGTAATGTATCGTACTATCACCCTGTAATGTATCGTACAATCACCCTGTAATGTATCGTACTATCACCGTGTAATGTATCGTACTATCACCCTGTAATGTATCGTACTATCACCCTGTAATGTATCGTACTATCACCCTGTAATGTATCGTACTATCACCTTGTAATGTATCGTACTATCACCCTGTAATGTATCGTACTATCACCCTGTAATGTATCGTACTATCACCGTGTAATGTATCGTACTATCACCATGTAATGTATCGTACTAGCACCCTGTATAATGTATCGTACTATCACCGTGTAATGTATCGTACTACCACCCTGTAATGTATCGTACTACCACCCTGTAATGTATCGTACTATCACCGTGTAATGTATCGTACTATCACCCTGTAATGTATCGTACTATCACCGTGTAATGTATCGTACTATCACCCTGTAATGTATCGTACTATCACCCTGTAATGTATCGTACTATCACCGTGTAATGTATCGTACTATCACCCTGTAATGTATCGTACTATCACCCTGTAATGTATCGTACTATCACCCTGTAATGTATCGTACTATCACCCTGTAATGTATCGTACTATCACCCTGTAATGTATCGTACTATCACCCTGTAATGTATCGTACTATCACCCTGTAATGTATCGTACTATCACCCTGTAATGTATCGTACTATCACCCTGTAATGTATCGTACTATCACCCTGTAATGTATCGTACTATCACCGTGTAATGTATCGTACTACCACCGTGTAATGTATCGTACTACCACCATGTAATGTATCGTACTATCACCCTGTAATGTATCGTACTATCACCGTGTATAATGTATCGTACTATCACCCTGTATAATGTATCGTACTATCACCCTGTAATGTATCGTACTATCACCGTGTAATGTATCGTACTACCACCGTGTAATGTATCGTACTACCACCATGTAATGTATCGTACTATCACCCTGTAATGTATCGTACTATCACCGTGTAATGTATCGTACTATCACCCTGTAATGTATCGTACTATCACCCTGTAATGTATCGTACTATCACCCTGTAATGTATCGTACTATCACCGTGTAATGTATCGTACTATCACCCTGTAATGTATCGTACTATCACCCTGTAATGTATCGTACTATCACCCTGTAATGTATCGTACTATCACCCTGTAATGTATCGTATTATCACCCTGTAATGTATCGTACTATCACCCTGTAATGTATCGTACTATCACCCTGTAATGTATCGTACTATCACCCTGTAATGTATCGTACTATCACCCTGTAATGTATCGTACTATCACCGTGTAATGTATCGTACTACCACCGTGTAATGTATCGTACTACCACCATGTAATGTATCGTACTATCACCCTGTAATGTATCGTACTATCACCGTGTATAATGTATCGTACTACCACCTTGTAATGTATCGTACTATCACCCTGTAATGTATCGTACTATCACCCTGTAATGTATCGTACTATCACCCTGTAATGTATCGTACTATCACCCTGTAATGTATCGTACTACCACCCTGTAATGTATCGTACTATCACCGTGTATAATGTATCGTACTACCACCCTGTAATGTATCGTACTATCACCCTGTAATGTATCGTACTATCACCCTGTAATGTATCGTACTACCACCCTGTAATGTATCGTACTATCACCGTGTATAATGTATCGTACTATCACCCTGTAATGTATCGTACTATCACCCTGTAATGTATCGTACTATCACCCAGTAATGTATCGTACTACCACCCTGTAATGTATCGTACTATCACCGTGTATAATGTATCGTACTATCACCCTGTAATGTATCGTACTACCACCCTGTAATGTATCGTACTATCACCCTGTAATGTATCGTACTACCACCCTGTAATGTATCGTACTATCACCGTGTATAATGTATCGTACTACCACCCTGTAATGTATCGTACTATCACCCTGTAATGTATCGTACTATCACCATGTAATGTATCGTACTACCACCCTGTAATGTATCGTACTATCACCGTGTATAATGTATCGTACTATCACCCTGTAATGTATCGTACTATCACCCTGTAATGTATCGTACTATCACCCTGTAATGTATTGTACTACCACCCTGTAATGTATCGTACTATCACCGTGTATAATGTATCGTACTACCACCCTGTAATGTATCGTACTATCACCGTGTAATGTATCGTACTATCACCCTGTAATGTATCGTACTACCACCCTGTAATGTATCGTACTATCACCGTGTATAATGTATCGTACTATCACCCTGTAATGTATCGTACTATCACCCTGTAATGTATCGTACTATCACCCTGTAATGTATCGTACTACCACCCTGTAATGTATCGTACTATCACCCTGTAATGTATCGTACTATCACCGTGTAATGTATCGTACTATCACACTGTAATGTATCGTACTATCACCGTGTAATGTATCGTACTATCACCCTGTAATGTATCGTACTATCACCATGTAATGTATCGTACTATCACCCTGTAATGTATCGTACTATCACCCTGTAATGTATCGTACTACCACCCTGTAATGTATCGTACTATCACCCTGTAATGTATCGTACTATCACCGTGTAATGTATCGTACTACCACCATGTAATGTATCGTACTATCACCATGTAATGTATCGTACTATCACCGTGTATATGTATCGTACTATCACCCTGTAATGTATCGTACTACCACCCTGTAATGTATCATACTATCACCCTGTAATGTATCGTACTATCACCCTGTAATGTATCGTACTACCACCATGTAATGTATCGTACTATCACCGTGTAATGTATCGTACTATCACCCTGTAATGTATCGTACTACCACCCTGTAATGTATCGTACTACCACCCTGTAATGTATCGTACTACCACCCTGTAATGTATCGTACTACCACCATGTAATGTATCGTACTATCACCGTGTATATGTATCGTACTATCACCCTGTAATGTATCGTACTACCACCCTGTAATGTATCGTACTACCACCCTGTAATGTATCGTACTATCACCCTGTAATGTATCGTACTATCACCCTGTAATGTATCGTACTATCACCCTGTAATGTATCGTACTACCACTCTGTAATGTATCGTACTATCACCCTGTAATGTATCGTACTATCACCCTGTAATGTATCGTACTACCACCCTGTAATGTATCGTACTATCACCCTGTAATGTATCGTACTATCACCCTGTAATGTATCGTACTACCACCCTGTAATGTATCGTACTATCACCGTGTAATGTATCGTACTATCACCCTGTAATGTATCGTACTATCACCCTGTAATGTATCGTACTATCACCCTGTAATGTATCGTACTATCACCCTGTAATGTATCGTACTATCACCCTGTAATGTATCGTACTACCACCCTGTAATGTATCGTACTATCACCGTGTAATGTATCGTACTATCACCCTGTAATGTATCGTACTACCACCATGTAATGTATCGTACTATCACCCTGTAATGTATCGTACTATCACCCTGTAATGTATCGTACTATCACCATGTAATGTATCGTACTACCACCATGTAATGTATCGTACTACCACCATGTAATGTATCGTACTACCACCATGTAATGTATCGTACTACCACCATGTAATGTATCGTACTATCACCATGTAATGTATCGTACTACCACCATGTAATGTATCGTACTACCACCCTGTAATGTATCGTACTACCACCGTGTACTGTATCGTACTATCACCCTGTAATGTATCGTACTATCACCCTGTAATGTATCGTACTACCACCATGTAATGTATCGTACTACCACCATGTAATGTATCGTACTACCACCATGTAATGTATCGTACTATCACCATGTAATGTATCGTACTACCACCATGTAATGTATCGTACTACCACCCTGTAATGTATCGTACTACCACCGTGTACTGTATCGTACTATCACCCTGTAATGTATCGTACTATCACCCTGTAATGTATCGTACTATCACCGTGTAATGTATCGTACTACCACCATGTAATGTATCGTACTATCACCGTGTATATGTATCGTACTATCACCCTGTAATGTATCGTACTACCACCCTGTAATGTATCGTACTATCACCCTGTAATGTATCGTACTATCACCCTGTAATGTATCGTACTACCACCATGTAATGTATCGTGCTATCACCCTGTAATGTATCGTACTATCACCCTGTAATGTATCGTACTATCACCCTGTAATGTATCGTACTACCACCATGTAATGTATCGTACTATCACCCTGTAATGTATCGTACTATCACCCTGTAATGTATCGTACTATCACCCTGTAATGTATCGTACTACCACCCTGTAATGTATCGTACTACCACCCTGTAATGTATCGTACTATCACCGTGTAATGTATCGTACTATCACCCTGTAATGTATCGTACTATCACCCTGTAATGTATCGTACTACCACCGTGTAATGTATCGTACTATCACCATGTAATGTATCGTACTATCACCCTGTAATGTATCGTACTATCACCGTGTAATGTATCGTACTATCACCCTGTAATGTATCGTACTAACACCCTGTAATGTATCGTACTACCACCGTGTAATGTATCGTACTATCACCATGTAATGTATCGTACTACCACCGTGTAATGTATCGTACTACCACCCTGTAATGTATCGTACTATCACCCTGTAATGTATCGTACTATCACCATGTAATGTATCGTACTATCACCATGTAATGTATCGTACTACCACCCTGTAATGTATCGTACTACCACCCTGTAATGTATCGTACTACCACCCTGTAATGTATCGTACTATCACCGTGTAATGTATCGTACTATCACCCTGTAATGTATCGTACTATCACCCTGTAATGTATCGTACTATCACCCTGTAATGTATCGTACTACCACCCTGTAATGTATCGTACTATCACCCTGTAATGTATCGTACTATCACCGTGTAATGTATCGTACTATCACCCTGTAATGTATCGTACTATCACCCTGTAATGTATCGTACTACCACCGTGTAATGTATCGTACTATCACCATGTAATGTATCGTACTATCACCCTGTAATGTATCGTACTATCACCGTGTAATGTATCGTACTATCACCCTGTAATGTATCGTACTATCACCCTGTAATGTATCGTACTACCACCATGTAATGTATCGTACTATCACCCTGTAATGTATCGTACTATCACCCTGTAATGTATCGTACTATCACCCTGTAATGTATCGTACTACCACCATGTAATGTATCGTACTATCACCCTGTAATGTATCGTACTATCACCCTGTAATGTATCGTACTATCACCCTGTAATGTATCGTACTACCACCCTGTAATGTATCGTACTACCACCCTGTAATGTATCGTACTATCACCGTGTAATGTATCGTACTATCACCCTGTAATGTATCGTACTATCACCCTGTAATGTATCGTACTATCACCCTGTAATGTATCGTACTACCACCCTGTAATGTATCGTACTATCACCCTGTAATGTATCGTACTATCACCGTGTAATGTATCGTACTATCACCCTGTAATGTATCGTACTATCACCCTGTAATGTATCGTACTACCACCGTGTAATGTATCGTACTATCACCATGTAATGTATCGTACTACCACCGTGTAATGTATCGTACTACCACCCTGTAATGTATCGTACTATCACCCTGTAATGTATCGTACTATCACCATGTAATGTATCGTACTATCACCATGTAATGTATCGTACTACCACCCTGTAATGTATCGTACTACCACCGTGTAATGTATCGTACTATCACCATGTAATGTATCGTACTATCACCATGTAATGTATCGTACTACCACCCTGTAATGTATCGTACTACCACCGTGTAATGTATCGTACTATCACCATGTAATGTATCGTACTACCACCCTGTAATGTATCGTACTATCACCCTGTAATGTATCGTACTACCACCATGTAATGTATCGTACTACCACCATGTAATGTATCGTACTATCACCCTGTAATGTATCGTACTACCACCATGTAATGTATCGTACTACCACCCTGTAATGTATCGTACTACCACCCTGTAATGTATCGTACTACCACCCTGTAATGTATCGTACTATCACCCTGTAATGTATCGTACTACCACCCTGTAATGTATCGTACTATCACCCTGTAATGTATCGTACTATCACCGTGTAATGTATCGTACTACCACCCTGTAATGTATCGTACTACCACCCTGTAATGTATCGTACTATCACCGTGTAATGTATCGTACTACCACCATGTAATGTATCGTACTACCACCCTGTAATGTATCGTACTAGCACCCTGTAATGTATCGTACTATCACCCTGTAATGTATCGTACTACCACCCTGTAATGTATCGTACTATCACCCTGTAATGTATCGTACTATCACCCTGTAATGTATCGTACTATCACCCTGTAATGTATCGTACTACCACCATGTAATGTATCGTACTACCACCATGTAATGTATCGTACTATTACCCTGTAATGTATCGTACTACCACCATGTAATGTATCGTACTACCACCCTGTAATGTATCGTACTACCACCATGTAATGTATCGTACTACCACCATGTAATGTATCGTACTATCACCCTGTAATGTATCGTACTACCACCATGTAATGTATCGTACTACCACCATGTAATGTATCGTACTATCACCCTGTAATGTATCGTACTACCACCATGTAATGTATCGTACTATCACCCTGTAATGTATCGTACTACCACCATGTAATGTATCGTACTAGCACCCTGTAAAGTATCGTACTATCACCCTGTAATGTATCGTACTACCACCCTGTAATGTATCGTACTACCACCATGTTAATGTATCGTACTATCACCCTGTAATGTATCGTACTACCACCGTGTAATGTATCGTACTACCACCCTGTAATGTATCGTACTACCACCGTGTAATGTATCGTACTACCACCCTGTAATGTATCGTACTACCACCATGTAATGTATCGTACTACCACCATGTAATGTATCGTACTACCACCATATAATGTATCGTACTACCACCGTGTAATGTATCGTACTACCACCCTGTAATGTATCGTACTATCACCATGTAATGTATCGTACTACCACCCTGTAATGTATCGTACTACCACCCTGTAATGTATCGTACTATCACCGTGTAATGTATCGTACTACCACCCTGTAATGTATCGTACTACCACCGTGTAATGTATCGTACTACCACCCTGTAATGTATCGTACTATCACCGTGTAATGTATCGTACTACCACCATATAATGTATCGTACTACCACCGTGTAATGTATCGTACTATCACCATGTAATGTATCGTACTACCACCCTGTAATGTATCGTACTACCACCGTGTAATGTATCGTACTACCACCGTGTAATGTATCGTACTACCACCCTGTAATGTATCGTACTACCACCGTGTAATGTATCGTACTACCACCATGTAATGTATCGTACTATCACCCTGTAATGTATCGTACTACCACCCTGTAATGTATCGTACTACCACCCTGTAATGTATCGTCTACCACCGTGTAATGTATCGTACTATCACCATGTAATGTATCGTACTACCACCCTGTAATGTATCGTACTACCACCCTGTAATGTATCGTACTACCACCGTGTAATGTATCGTACTATAACCATGTAATGTATCGTACTATCACCCTGTAATGTATCGTACTACCACCCTGTAATGTATCGTACTACCACCCTGTAATGTATCGTACTACCACCCTGTAATGTATCGTACTACCACCCTGTAATGTATCGTACTACCACCGTGTAATGTATCGTACTATCACCATGTAATGTATCGTACTACCACCCTGTAATGTATCGTACTACCACCCTGTAATGTATCGTACTACCACCGTGTAATGTATCGTACTATAACCATGTAATGTATCGTACTATCACCCTGTAATGTATCGTACTACCACCCTGTAATGTATCGTACTACCACCCTGTAATGTATCGTACTACCACCCTGTAATGTATCGTACTACCACCATGTAATGTATCGTACTACCACCATGTAATGTATCGTACTACCACCATGTAATGTATCGTACTATCACCCTGTAATGTATCGTACTAGCACCCTGTAATGTATCGTACTATCACCCTGTAATGTATCGTACTATCACCCTGTAATGTATCGTACTATCACCCTGTAATGTATCGTACTACCACCATGTAATGTATCGTACTATCACCCTGTAATGTATCGTACTAGCACCCTGTAATGTATCGTACTATCACCCTGTAATGTATCGTACTATCACCCTGTAATGTATCGTACTACCACCATGTAATGTATCGTACTATCACCCTGTAATGTATCGTACTAGCACCCTGTAATGTATCGTACTATCACCCTGTAATGTATCGTACTACCACCCTGTAATGTATCGTACTACCACCATGTTAATGTATCGTACTATCACCCTGTAATGTATCGTACTACCACCGTGTAATGTATCGTACTATCACCCTGTAATGTATCGTACTACCACCCTGTAATGTATCGTACTACCACCATGTTAATGTATCGTACTATCACCCTGTAATGTATCGTACTACTTCCATGTACTGTATCGTACTACCACCATGTAATGTATCGTACTATCACCCTGTAATGTATCGTACTATCACCCTGTAATGTATCGTACTAGCACCCTGTAATGTATCGTACTATCACCCTGTAATGTATCGTACTATCACCCTGTAATGTATCGTACTACCACCATGTAATGTATCGTACTATCACCCTGTAATGTATCGTACTAGCACCGTGTAATGTATCGTACTACCACCGTGTAATGTATCGTACTACCACCCTGTAATGTATCGTACTACCACCGTGTAATGTATCGTACTACCACCCTGTAATGTATCGTACTACCACCGTGTAATGTATCGTACTACCACCCTGTAATGTATCGTACTACCACCCTGTAATGTATCGTACTACCACCCTGTAATGTATCGTACTATCACCGTGTAATGTATCGTACTACCACCGTGTAATGTATCGTACTATCACCGTGTAATGTATCGTACTACCACCCTGTAATGTATCGTACTACCACCCTGTAATGTATCGTACTACCACCGTGTAATGTATCGTACTATCACCGTGTAATGTATCGTACTACCACCGTGTAATGTATCGTACTACCACCATGTAATGTATCGTACTATCACCGTGTAATGTATCGTACTACCACCGTGTAATGTATCGTACTACCACCATGTAATGTATCGTATTACCACCGTGTAATGTATCGTACTATCACCGTGTAATGTATCGTACTACCACCGTGTAATGTATCGTACTATCACCGTGTAATGTATCGTACTACCACCGTGTAATGTATCGTACTACCACCATGTAATGTGTCGTACTATCACCATGTAATGTATCGTACTATCACCCTGTAATGTATCGTACTACCACCGTGTAATGTATCGTACTATCACCCTGTAATGTATCGTACTATCACCCTGTAATGTATCGTACTATCACCATGTAATGTATCGTACTATCACCCTGTAATGTATCGTACTATCACCCTGTAATGTATCGTACTATCACCATGTAATGTATCGTACTATCACCCTGTAATGTATCGTACTATCACCCTGTAATGTATCGTACTGTCACCATGTAATGTATCGTACTATCACCCTGTAATGTATCGTACTACCACCCTGTAATGTATCGTACTACCACCATGTAATGTATCGTACTACCACCATGTAATGTATCGTACTACCACCCTGCAATGTATCGTACTATCACCATGTAATGTATCGTACTACCACCATGTAATGTATCGTACTATCACCCTGTAATGTATCGTACTATCACCATGTAATGTATCGTACTATCACCCTGTAATGTATCGTACTACCACCGTGTAATGTATCGTACTACCACCCTGTAATGTATCGTACTACCACCCTGTAATGTATCGTACTACCACCCTGTAATGTATCGTACTACCACCCTGTAATGTATCGTACTACCACCCTGTAATGTATCGTACTACCACCATGTAATGTATCGTACTACCACCATGTTAATGTATCGTACTACCACCCTGTAATGTATCGTACTATCACCCTGTAATGTATCGTACTATCACCCTGTAATGTATCGTACTACCACCCTGTAATGTACCGTACTACCACCCTGTAATGTATCGTACTACCACCATGTAATGTATCGTACTACCACCATGTAATGTATCGTACTACCACCATGTAATGTATCGTACTGCCACCCTGTAATGTATCGTACTACCACCATGTAATGTATCGTACTACCACCATGTAATGTATCGTACTACCACCCTGTAATGTATCGTACTACCACCGTGTAATGTATCGTACTATCACCCTGTGATGTATCGTACTACCACCGTGTAATGTATCGTACTACCACCGTGTAATGTATCGTACTACCACCGTGTAATGTATCGTACTACCACCATGTAATGTACCGTACTACCACCGTGTAATGTATCGTACTACCACCGTGTAATGTATCGTACTATCACCGTGTATATGTATCGTACTACCACCGTGTAATGTATCGTACTACCACCGTGTAATGTATCGTACTACCACCCTGTAATGTATCGTACTACCACCATGTAATGTATCGTACTACCACCGTGTAATGTATCGTACTACCACCGTGTAATGTATCGTACTACCACCGTGTAATGTATCGTACTACCACCGTGTAATGTATCGTACTACCACCGTGTAATGTATCGTACTACCACCATGTAATGTATCGTACTACCACCCTGTAATGTATCGTACTACCACCATGTTAATGTATCGTACTACCACCCTGTAATGTATCGTACTATCACCCTGTAATGTATCGTACTACCACCGTGTAATGTATCGTACTACCACCGTGTAATGTATCGTACTAACACCCTGTAATGTATCGTACTACCACCGTGTAATGTATCGTACTACCACCGTGTAATGTATCGTACTACCACCCTGTAATGTATCGTACTACCACCCTGTAATGTATCGTACTATCACCATGTAATGTATCGTACTACCACCGTGTAATGTATCGTACTAACACCCTGTAATGTATCGTACTACCACCGTGTAATGTATCGTACTACCACCCTGTAATGTATCGTACTACCACCGTGTAATGTATCGTACTACCACCATGTAATGTATCGTACTACCACCGTGTAATGTATCGTACTACCACCGTGTAATGTATCGTACTACCACCCTGTAATGTATCATACTACCACCCTGTAATGTATCGTACTATCACCCTGTAATGTATCGTACTAACACCCTGTAATGTATCGTACTAACACCCTGTAATGTATCGTACTACCACCGTGTACTGTATCGTACTACCACCGTGTAATGTATCGTACTACCACCGTGTAATGTATCGTACTACCACCGTGTAATGTATCGTACTACCACCATGTAATGTATCGTACTACCACCCTGTAATGTATCGTACTACCACCATGTTAATGTATCGTACTACCACCCTGTAATGTATCGTACTATCACCCTGTAATGTATCGTACTACCACCGTGTAATGTATCGTACTACCACCGTGTAATGTATCGTACTAACACCCTGTAATGTATCGTACTACCACCGTGTAATGTATCGTACTACCACCCTGTAATGTATCGTACTAACACCCTGTAATGTATCGTACTACCACCATGTAATGTATCGTACTACCACCGTGTAATGTATCGTACTACCACCGTGTAATGTATCGTACTACCACCCTGTAATGTATCGTACTACCACCCTGTAATGTATCGTACTATCACCCTGTAATGTATCGTACTAACACCCTGTAATGTATCGTACTAACACCCTGTAATGTATCGTACTAACACCCTGTAATGTATCGTACTAATACCATGTAATGTATCGTACTACCACCGTGTAATGTATCGTACTACCATCGTGTAATGTATCGTACTACCACCGTGTAATGTATCGTACTACCACCCTGTAATGTATCGTACTATCACCATGTAATGTATCGTACTACCACCCTGTAATGTATCGTACTACCACCCTGTAATGTATCGTACTAACACCCTGTAATGTATCGTACTAACACCATGTAATGTATCGTACTGCCACCGTGTAATGTATCGTACTACCATCGTGTAATGTATCGTACTACCACCGTGTAATGTATCGTACTACCACCCTGTAATGTATCGTACTACCACCCTGTAATGTATCGTACTACCACCCTGTAATGTATCGTACTACCACCCTGTAATGTATCGTACTATCACCATGTAATGTATCGTACTACCACCGTGTAATGTATCGTACTAACACCGTGTAATGTATCGTACTACCACCCTGTAATGTACCGTACTACCACCCTGTAATGTATCGTACTACCACCATGTAATGTATCGTACTACCACCATGTAATGTATCGTACTACCACCCTGTAATGTATCGTACTACCACCATGTAATGTATCGTACTATCACCCTGTAATGTATCGTACTACCACCATGTAATGTATCGTACTAGCACCCTGTAAAGTATCGTACTATCACCCTGTAATGTATCGTACTACCACCCTGTAATGTATCGTACTACCACCATGTTAATGTATCGTACTATCACCCTGTAATGTATCGTACTACCACCGTGTAATGTATCGTACTACCACCCTGTAATGTATCGTACTACCACCGTGTAATGTATCGTACTACCACCCTGTAATGTATCGTACTACCACCATGTAATGTATCGTACTACCACCATGTAATGTATCGTACTACCACCATATAATGTATCGTACTACCACCGTGTAATGTATCGTACTACCACCCTGTAATGTATCGTACTATCACCATGTAATGTATCGTACTACCACCCTGTAATGTATCGTACTACCACCCTGTAATGTATCGTACTATCACCGTGTAATGTATCGTACTACCACCCTGTAATGTATCGTACTACCACCGTGTAATGTAGCGTACTACCACCCTGTAATGTATCGTACTATCACCGTGTAATGTATCGTACTACCACCATATAATGTATCGTACTACCACCGTGTAATGTATCGTACTATCACCATGTAATGTATCGTACTACCACCCTGTAATGTATCGTACTACCACCCTGTAATGTATCGTACTACCACCGTGTAATGTATCGTACTACCACCCTGTAATGTATCGTACTACCACCGTGTAATGTATCGTACTACCACCATGTAATGTATCGTACTATCACCCTGTAATGTATCGTACTACCACCCTGTAATGTATCGTACTACCACCCTGTAATGTATCGTACTACCACCGTGTAATGTATCGTACTATCACCATGTAATGTATCGTACTACCACCCTGTAATGTATCGTACTACCACCCTGTAATGTATCGTACTACCACCGTGTAATGTATCGTACTATAACCATGTAATGTATCGTACTATCACCCTGTAATGTATCGTACTACCACCCTGTAATGTATCGTACTATCACCCTGTAATGTATCGTACTACCACCCTGTAATGTATCGTACTACCACCCTGTAATGTATCGTACTACCACCGTGTAATGTATCGTACTATCACCATGTAATGTATCGTACTACCACCCTGTAATGTATCGTACTACCACCCTGTAATGTATCGTACTACCACCGTGTAATGTATCGTACTATAACCATGTAATGTATCGTACTATCACCCTGTAATGTATCGTACTACCACCCTGTAATGTATCGTACTACCACCCTGTAATGTATCGTACTACCACCCTGTAATGTATCGTACTACCACCATGTAATGTATCGTACTACCACCATGTAATGTATCGTACTACCACCATGTAATGTATCGTACTATCACCCTGTAATGTATCGTACTAGCACCCTGTAATGTATCGTACTATCACCCTGTAATGTATCGTACTATCACCCTGTAATGTATCGTACTATCACCCTGTAATGTATCGTACTACCACCATGTAATGTATCGTACTATCACCCTGTAATGTATCGTACTAGCACCCTGTAATGTATCGTACTATCACCCTGTAATGTATCGTACTATCACCCTGTAATGTATCGTACTACCACCATGTAATGTATCGTACTATCACCCTGTAATGTATCGTACTAGCACCCTGTAATGTATCGTACTATCACCCTGTAATGTATCGTACTACCACCCTGTAATGTATCGTACTACCACCATGTTAATGTATCGTACTATCACCCTGTAATGTATCGTACTACCACCGTGTAATGTATCGTACTATCACCCTGTAATGTATCGTACTACCACCCTGTAATGTATCGTACTACCACCATGTTAATGTATCGTACTATCACCCTGTAATGTATCGTACTACTTCCATGTACTGTATCGTACTACCACCATGTAATGTATCGTACTATCACCCTGTAATGTATCGTACTATCACCCTGTAATGTATCGTACTAGCACCCTGTAATGTATCGTACTATCACCCTGTAATGTATCGTACTATCACCCTGTAATGTATCGTACTACCACCATGTAATGTATCGTACTATCACCCTGTAATGTATCGTACTAGCACCGTGTAATGTATCGTACTACCACCGTGTAATGTATCGTACTACCACCCTGTAATGTATCGTACTACCACCGTGTAATGTATCGTACTACCACCCTGTAATGTATCGTACTACCACCGTGTAATGTATCGTACTACCACCCTGTAATGTATCGTACTACCACCCTGTAATGTATCGTACTACCACCCTGTAATGTATCGTACTTTCACCGTGTAATGTATCGTACTACCACCGTGTAATGTATCGTACTATCACCGTGTAATGTATCGTACTACCACCCTGTAATGTATCGTACTACCACCCTGTAATGTATCGTACTACCACCGTGTAATGTATCGTACTATCACCGTGTAATGTATCGTACTACCACCGTGTAATGTATCGTACTACCACCATGTAATGTATCGTACTATCACCGTGTAATGTATCGTACTACCACCGTGTAATGTATCGTACTACCACCATGTAATGTATCGTATTACCACCGTGTAATGTATCGTACTATCACCGTGTAATGTATCGTACTACCACCGTGTAATGTATCGTACTATCACCGTGTAATGTATCGTACTACCACCGTGTAATGTATCGTACTACCACCATGTAATGTGTCGTACTATCACCATGTAATGTATCGTACTATCACCCTGTAATGTATCGTACTACCACCGTGTAATGTATCGTACTATCACCCTGTAATGTATCGTACTATCACCCTGTAATGTATCGTACTATCACCATGTAATGTATCGTACTATCACCCTGTAATGTATCGTACTATCACCCTGTAATGTATCGTACTATCACCATGTAATGTATCGTACTATCACCCTGTAATGTATCGTACTATCACCCTGTAATGTATCGTACTATCACCATGTAATGTATCGTACTATCACCCTGTAATGTATCGTACTACCACCCTGTAATGTATCGTACTACCACCATGTAATGTATCGTACTACCACCATGTAATGTATCGTACTACCACCCTGCAATGTATCGTACTATCACCATGTAATGTATCGTACTACCACCATGTAATGTATCGTACTATCACCCTGTAATGTATCGTACTATCACCATGTAATGTATCGTACTATCACCCTGTAATGTATCGTACTACCACCGTGTAATGTATCGTACTACCACCCTGTAATGTATCGTACTACCACCCTGTAATGTATCGTACTACCACCCTGTAATGTATCGTACTACCACCCTGTAATGTATCGTACTACCACCCTGTAATGTATCGTACTACCACCATGTAATGTATCGTACTACCACCATGTTAATGTATCGTACTACCACCCTGTAATGTATCGTACTATCACCCTGTAATGTATCGTACTATCACCCTGTAATGTATCGTACTACCACCCTGTAATGTACCGTACTACCACCCTGTAATGTATCGTACTACCACCATGTAATGTATCGTACTACCACCATGTAATGTATCGTACTACCACCATGTAATGTATCGTACTACCACCCTGTAATGTATCGTACTACCACCATGTAATGTATCGTACTACCACCATGTAATGTATCGTACTACCACCCTGTAATGTATCGAACTACCACCGTGTAATGTATCGTACTATCACCCTGTGATGTATCGTACTACCACCGTGTAATGTATCGTACTACCACCGTGTAATGTATCGTACTACCACCGTGTAATGTATCGTACTACCACCATGTAATGTACCGTACTACCACCGTGTAATGTATCGTACTACCACCGTGTAATGTATCGTACTATCACCGTGTATATGTATCGTACTACCACCGTGTAATGTATCGTACTACCACCGTGTAATGTATCGTACTACCACCCTGTAATGTATCGTACTACCACCATGTAATGTATCGTACTACCACCGTGTAATGTATCGTACTACCACCGTGTAATGTATCGTACTACCACCGTGTAATGTATCGTACTACCACCGTGTAATGTATCGTACTACCACCGTGTAATGTATCGTACTACCACCATGTAATGTATCGTACTACCACCCTGTAATGTATCGTACTACCACCATGTTAATGTATCGTACTACCACCCTGTAATGTATCGTACTATCACCCTGTAATGTATCGTACTACCACCGTGTAATGTATCGTACTACCACCGTGTAATGTATCGTACTAACACCCTGTAATGTATCGTACTACCACCGTGTAATGTATCGTACTACCACCGTGTAATGTATCGTACTACCACCCTGTAATGTATCGTACTACCACCCTGTAATGTATCGTACTATCACCATGTAATGTATCGTACTACCACCGTGTAATGTATCGTACTAACACCCTGTAATGTATCGTACTACCACCGTGTAATGTATCGTACTACCACCCTGTAATGTATCGTACTACCACCGTGTAATGTATCGTACTACCACCATGTAATGTATCGTACTACCACCGTGTAATGTATCGTACTACCACCGTGTAATGTATCGTACTACCACCCTGTAATGTATCATACTACCACCCTGTAATGTATCGTACTATCACCCTGTAATGTATCGTACTAACACCCTGTAATGTATCGTACTACCACCCTGTAATGTATCGTACTACCACCGTGTACTGTATCGTACTACCACCGTGTAATGTATCGTACTACCACCGTGTAATGTATCGTACTACCACCGTGTAATGTATCGTACTACCACCATGTAATGTATCGTACTACCACCCTGTAATGTATCGTACTACCACCATGTTAATGTATCGTACTACCACCCTGTAATGTATCGTACTATCACCCTGTAATGTATCGTACTACCACCGTGTAATGTATCGTACTACCACCGTGTAATGTATCGTACTAACACCCTGTAATGTATCGTACTACCACCGTGTAATGTATCGTACTACCACCCTGTAATGTATCGTACTAACACCCTGTAATGTATCGTACTACCACCATGTAATGTATCGTACTACCACCGTGTAATGTATCGTACTACCACCGTGTAATGTATCGTACTACCACCCTGTAATGTATCGTACTACCACCCTGTAATGTATCGTACTATCACCCTGTAATGTATCGTACTAACACCCTGTAATGTATCGTACTAACACCCTGTAATGTATCGTACTAACACCCTGTAATGTATCGTACTAATACCATGTAATGTATCGTACTACCACCGTGTAATGTATCGTACTACCATCGTGTAATGTATCGTACTACCACCGTGTAATGTATCGTACTACCACCCTGTAATGTATCGTACTATCACCATGTAATGTATCGTACTACCACCCTGTAATGTATCGTACTACCACCCTGTAATGTATCGTACTAACACCCTGTAATGTATCGTACTAACACCATGTAATGTATCGTACTGCCACCGTGTAATGTATCGTACTACCATCGTGTAATGTATCGTACTACCACCGTGTAATGTATCGTACTACCACCCTGTAATGTATCGTACTACCACCCTGTAATGTATCGTACTACCACCCTGTAATGTGTCGTACTACCACCCTGTAATGTATCGTACTATCACCATGTAATGTATCGTACTACCACCGTGTAATGTATCGTACTAACACCGTGTAATGTATCGTACTACCACCCTGTAATGTACCGTACTACCACCCTGTAATGTATCGTACTACCACCATGTAATGTATCGTACTACCACCATGTAATGTATCGTACTACCACCCTGTAATGTATCGTACTACCACCATGTAATGTATCGTACTACCACCATGTAATGTATCGTACTACCACCATGTAATGTATCGTACTACCACCCTGTAATGTATCGTACTACCACCCTGTAATGTACCGT
The DNA here is from genome assembly GCA_032622095.1 of Siphonodentalium dalli. Taxonomy (NCBI): domain Eukaryota; kingdom Metazoa; phylum Mollusca; class Scaphopoda; order Gadilida; family Siphonodentaliidae; genus Siphonodentalium; species Siphonodentalium dalli. Next base: position 264,609,011 of record CP136063.1, read on the forward strand.
ACTACCACCCTGTAATGTATCGTACTACCACCCTGTAATGTATCGTACTACCACCATGTAATGTATCGTACTACCACCATGTAATGTATCGTACTACCACCCTGTAATGTATCGTACTACCACCGTGTAAAGTATCGTACTAACACCCTGTAATGTATCGTACTACCACCCTGTAATGTATCGTACTACCACCCTGTAATGTATCGTACTACCACCATGTAATGTATCGTACTACCACCATGTAATGTATCGTACTAACACCCTGTAATGTATCGTACTAACACCCTGTAATGTATCGTACTAACACCCTGTAATGTATCGTACTAACACCCTGTAATGTATCGTACTACCACCGTGTAATGTATCGTACTACCACCCTGTAATGTATCGTACTACCACCCTGTAATGTATCGTACTACCACCGTGTAATGTATCGTACTACCACCGTGTAATGTATCGTACTACCACCGTGTAATGTATCGTACTACCACCATGTAATGTATCGTACTACCACCGTGTAATGTATCGTACTACCACCGTGTAATGTACCGTACTACCACCCTGTAATGTATCGTACTACCACCGTGTACTGTATCGTACTACCACCCTGTAATGTATCGTACTACCACCCTGTAATGTATCGTACTACCACCCTGTAATGTATCGTACTACCACCGTGTAATGTATCGTACTACCACCATGTAATGTATCGTACTATCACCCTGTAATGTATCGTACTACCACCGTGTAATGTATCGTACTACCACCGTGTAATGTATCGTACTACCACCATGTAATGTATCGTACTACCACCCTGTAATGTATCGTACTAACACCCTGTAATGTATCGTACTACCACCCTGTAATGTATCGTACTACCACCCTGTAATGTATCGTACTACCACCGTGTAATGTATCGTACTACCACCATGTAATGTATCGTACTACCACCCTGTAATGTATCGTACTACCACCCTGTAATGTATCGTACTAACACCGTGTAATGTATCGTACTACCACCATGTAATGTATCGTACTATCACCCTGTAATGTATCGTACTAGCACCCTGTAATGTATCGTACTACCACCCTGTAATGTATCGTACTAACACCCTGTAATGTATCGTACTACCACCCTGTAATGTATCGTACTACCACCGTGTAATGTATCGTACTACCACCGTGTAATGTATCGTACTACCACCGTGTAATGTATCGTACTACCACCATGTAATGTATCGTACTACCACCGTGTAATGTATCGTACTACCACCGTGTAATGTATCGTACTACCACCGTGTAATGTATCGTACTACCACCATGTTAATGTATCGTACTACCACCCTGTAATGTATCGTACTAGCACCCTGTAATGTATCGTACTACCACCCTGTAATGTATCGTACTAACACCCTGTAATGTATCGTACTACCACCCTGTAATGTATCGTACTACCACCGTGTAATGTATCGTACTACCACCGTGTAATGTATCGTACTACCACCCTGTAATGTATCGTACTACCACCCTGTAATGTATCGTACTACCACCGTGTAATGTATCGTACTACCACCATGTAATGTATCGTACTACCACCCTGTAATGTATCGTACTACCACCCTGTAATGTATCGTACTACCACCGTGTAATGTATCGTACTACCACCCTGTAATGTATCGTACTACCACCGTGTAATGTATCGTACTACCACCATGTAATGTATCGTACTACCACCGTGTAATGTATCGTACTACCACCCTGTAATGTATCGTACTAGCACCCTGTAATGTATCGTACTACCACCCTGTAATGTATCGTACTACCACCATGTAATGTATCGTACTACCACCCTGTAATGTATCGTACTACCACCATGTAATGTATCGTACTACCACCCTGTAATGTATCGTACTACCACCGTGTAATGCATCGTACTACCACCCTGTAATGTATCGTACTACCACCGTGTAATGTACCGTACTACCACCATGTAATGTATCGTACTACCACCATGTAATGTATCGTACTACCACCGTGTAATGTATCGTACTACCACCATGTAATGTATCGTACTACCACCGTGTAATGTATCGTACTACCACCCTGTAATGTATCGTACTAGCACCCTGTAATGTATCGTACTACCACCGTGTAATGTATCGTACTACCACCTTGTAATGTATCGTACTACCACCGTGTAATGTATCGTACTACCACCGTGTAATGTATCGTACTACCACCGTGTAATGTATCGTACTACCACCATGTAATGTATCGTACTACCACCCTGTAATGTATCGTACTACCACCATGTAATGTATCGTACTACCACCCTGTAATGTATCGTACTACCACCATGTAATGTATCGTACTACCACCCTGTAATGTATCGTACTACCACCCTGTAATGTATCGTACTACCACCCTGTAATGTATCGTACTACCACCATGTAATGTATCGTACTACCACCGTGTAATGTATCGTACTACCACCGTGTAATGTATCGTACTACCACCATGTAATGTATCGTACTACCACCATGTAATGTATCGTACTATCACCCTGTAATGTATCGTACTACCACCATGTAATGTATCGTACTACCACCCTGTAATGTATCGTACTAGCACCGTGTAATGTATCGTACTACCACCCTGTAATGTATCGTACTACCACCCTGTAATGTATCGTACTACCACCATGTAATGTATCGTACTACCACCGTGTAATGTATCGTACTACCACCGTGTAATGTATCGTACTACCACCGTGTAATGTATCGTACTACCACCATGTAATGTATCGTACTACCACCATGTAATGTATCGTACTATCACCCTGTAATGTATCGTACTACCACCCTGTAATGTATCGTACTACCACCATGTAATGTATCGTACTACCACCGTGTAATGTATCGTACTACCACCCTGTAATGTATCGTACTACTACCGTGTAATGTATCGTACTAGCACCATGTAATGTATCGTACTAGCACCGTGTAATGTATCGTACTACCACCCTGTAATGTATCGTACTACCACCCTGTAATGTATCGTACTACCACCATGTAATGTATCGTACTACCGCCGTGTAATGTATCGTACTACCACCCTGTAATGTATCGTACTACCACCCTGTAATGTATCGTACTACCACCGTGTAATGTATCGTACTACCACCGTGTATAATGTATCGTACTATCACCCTGTAATGTATCGTACTACCACCGTGTAATGTATCGTACTACCACCCTGTAATGTATCGTACTACCACCCTGTAATGTATCGTACTACCACCGTGTAATGTATCGTACTACCACCATGTAATGTATCGTACTACCACCCTGTAATGTATCGTACTACCACCGTGTAATGTATCGTACTATCACCCTGTAATGTATCGTACTATCACCCTGTAATGTATCGTACTACCACCGTGTAATGTATCGTACTACCACCATGTAATGTATCGTACTACCACCATGTAATGTATCGTACTACCACCGTGTAATGTATCGTACTATCACCCTGTAATGTATCGTACTATCACCCTGTAATGTATCGTACTACCACCGTGTAATGTATCGTACTACCACCATGTAATGTATCGTACTACCACCCTGTAATGTATCGTACTACCACCGTGTAATGTATCGTACTACCACCATGTAATGTATCGTACTACCACCATGTAATGTATCGTACTATCACCCTGTAATGTATCGTACTATCACCCTGTAATGTATCGTACTATCACCCTGTAATGTATCGTACTACCACCGTGTAATGTATCGTACTACCACCATGTAATGTATCGTACTACCACCATGTAATGTATCGTACTACCACCGTGTAATGTATCGTACTATCACCCTGTAATGTATCGTACTATCACCCTGTAATGTATCGTACTACCACCATGTAATGTATCGTACTACCACCATGTAATGTATCGTACTATCACCCTGTAATGTATCGTACTACCACCATGTAATGTATCGTACTACCACCATGTAATGTATCGTACTACCACCCTGTAATGTATCGTACTACCACCGTGTAATGTATCGTACTACCACCCTGTAATGTATCGTACTACCACCGTGTAATGTATCGTACTATCACCCTGTAATGTATCGTACTACCACCGTGTAATGTATCGTACTACCACCCTGTAATGTATCGTACTACCACCATGTAATGTATCGTACTACCACCCTGTAATGTATCGTACTACCACCGTGTAATGTATCGTACTATCACCCTGTAATGTATCGTACTATCACCCTGTAATGTATCGTACTACCACCCTGTAATGTATCGTACTATCACCCTGTAATGTATCGTACTATCACCCTGTAATGTATCGTACTACCACCATGTAATGTATCGTACTACCACCATGTAATGTATCGTACTACCACCGTGTAATGTATCGTACTACCACCGTGTAATGTATCGTACTACCACCATGTTAATGTATCGTACTACCACCCTGTAATGTATCGTACTACCACCATGTAATGTATCGTACTACCACCATGTAATGTATCGTACTACCACCATGTAATGTATCGTACTACCACCATGTAATGTATCGTACTACCACCATGTAATGTATCGTACTACCACCATGTAATGTATCGTACTACCACCCTGTAATGTATCGTACTACCACCATGTAATGTATCGTACTACCACCCTGTAATGTATCGTACTACCACCATGTAATGTATCGTACTACCACCATGTAATGTATCGTACTACCACCATGTAATGTATCGTACTACCACCATGTAATGTATCGTACTACCACCATGTAATGTATCGTACTACCACCATGTAATGTATCGTACTACCACCCTGTAATGTATCGTACTACCACCATGTAATGTATCGTACTACCACCCTGTAATGTATCGTACTACCATCGTGTAATGTATCGTACTACCACCATGTAATGTATCGTACTACCACCATGTAATGTATCGTACTACCACCCTGTAATGTATCGTACTACCACCATGTAATGTATCGTACTACCACCATGTAATGTATCGTACTACCACCCTGTAATGTATCGTACTACCACCGTGTAATGTATCGTACTATCACCCTGTAATGTATCGTACTACCACCGTGTACTGTATCGTACTACCACCCTGTAATGTATCGTACTACAACCGTGTAATGTATCGTACTATCACCCTGTAATGTATCGTACTACCACCATGTAATGTATCGTACTACCACCCTGTAATGTATCGTACTACCACCGTGTAATGTATCGTACTATCACCCTGTAATGTATCGTACTACCACCGTGTACTGTATCGTACTACCACCCTGTAATGTATCGTACTACCACCGTGTAATGTATCGTACTATCACCCTGTAATGTATCGTACTACCACCATGTAATGTATCGTACTACCACCCTGTAATGTATCGTACTATCACCCTGTAATGTATCGTACTACCACCATGTTAATGTATCGTACTATAACCCTGTAATGTATCGTACTATCACCGTGTAATGTATCGTACTATCACCCTGCAATGTATCGTACTATCACCCTGTAATGTATCGTACTATCACCCTGTAATGTATCGTACTACCACCGTGTACTGTATCGTACTACCACCCTGTAATGTATCGTACTACCACCGTGTAATGTATCGTACTATCACCCTGTAATGTATCGTACTATCACCGTGTACTGTATCGTACTACCACCCTGTAATGTATCGTACTACCACCATGTAATGTATCGTACTACCACCATGTAATGTATCGTACTATCACCCTGTAATGTATCGTACTACCACCGTGTACTGTATCGTACTATCACCCTGTAATGTATCGTACTATCACCCTGTAATGTATCGTACTATCACCCTGTAATGTATCGTACTACCACCGTGTACTGTATCGTACTACCACCCTGTAATGTATCGTACTACCACCGTGTAATGTATCGTACTATCACCCTGTAATGTATCGTACTACCACCGTGTAATGTATCGTACTACCACCATGTAATGTATCGTACTACCACCATGTTAATGTATCGTACTACCACCATGTTAATGTATCGTACTATCACCCTGTATAATGTATCGTACTATCACCCTGTAATGTATCGTACTATCACCCTGTAATGTATCGTACTACCACCGTGTAATGTATCGTACTACCACCATGTAATGTATCGTACTACCACCATGTAATGTATCGTACTATCACCCTGTAATGTATCGTACTAACACCCTGTAATGTATCGTACTACCACCATGTAATGTATCGTACTACCACCATGTAATGTATCGTACTACCACCGTGTAATGTATCGTACTATCACCCTGTAATGTATCGTACTACCACCATGTAATGTATCGTACTACCACCGTGTAATGTATCGTACTACCACCATGTAATGTATCGTACTACCACCATGTAATGTATCGTACTATCACCCTGTAATGTATCGTACTAACACCCTGTAATGTATCGTACTATCACCCTGTAATGTATCGTACTACCATCGTGTAATGTATCGTACTACCACCATGTAATGTATCGTTCTACCACCATGTAATGTATCGTACTACCACCATGTAATGTATCGTACTATCACCCTGTAATGTATCGTACTACCACCATGTAATGTATCGTACTACCACCCTGTAATGTATCGTACTATCACCCTGTAATGTATCGTACTACCACCATGTAATGTATCGTACTACCACCATGTAATGTATCGTACTACCACCATGTAATGTATCGTACTACCACCATGTAATGTATCGTACTACCACCATGTAATGTATCGTACTATCACCCTGTAATGTATCGTACTACCACCCTGTAATGTATCGTACTACCACCATGTAATGTATCGTACTACCACCATGTAATGTATCGTACTACCACCCTGTAATGTATCGTACTATCACCCTGTAATGTATCGTACTACCACCGTGTAATGTATCGTACTAACACCCTGTAATGTATCGTACTATCACCCTGTAATGTATCGTACTACCACCCTGTAATGTATCGTACTATCACCCTGTAATGTATCGTACTACCACCATGTAATGTATCGTACTATCACCCTGTAATGTATCGTACTACCACCCTGTAATGTATCGTACTACCACCCTGTAATGTATCGTACTACCACCGTGTAATGTATCGTACTACCACCCTGTAATGTATCGTACTACCACCCTGTAATGTATCGTACTACCACCCTGTAATGTATCGTACTATCACCGTGTAATGTATCGTACTATCACCCTGTAATGTATCGTACTACCACCCTGTAATGTATCGTACTATCACCCTGTAATGTATCGTACTACCACCCTGTAATGTATCGTACTACCACCGTGTAATGTATCGTACTATCACCCTGTAATGTATCGTACTATCACCCTGTAATGTATCGTACTATCACCCTGTAATGTATCGTACTACCACCGTGTAATGTATCGTACTATCACCCTGTAATGTATCGTACTACCACCCTGTAATGTATCGTACTATCACCATGTAATGTATCGTACTATCACCATGTAATGTATCGTACTACCACCCTGTAATGTATCGTACTATCACCCTGTAATGTATCGTACTACCACCCTGTAATGTATCGTACTACCACCCTGTAATGTATCGTACTATCACCCTGTAATGTATCGTACTATCACCCTGTAATGTATCGTACTATCACCCTGTAATGTATCGTACTACCACCATGTAATGTATCGTACTACCACCCTGTAATGTATCGTACTACCACCCTGTAATGTATCGTACTATCACCCTGTAATGTATCGTACTACCACCCTGTAATGTATCGTACTATCACCCTGTAATGTATCGTACTATCACCCTGTAATGTATCGTACTACCACCGTGTAATGTATCGTACTACCACCCTGTAATGTATCGTACTACCACCCTGTAATGTATCGTACTATCACCATGTAATGTATCGTACTATCACCCTGTAATGTATCGTACTATCACCGTGTAATGTATCGTACTATCACCCTGTAATGTATCGTACTATCACCCTGTAATGTATCGTACTACCACCCTGTAATGTATCGTACTATCACCGTGTAATGTATCGTACTATCACCATGTAATGTATCGTACTATCACCCTGTAATGTATCGTACTATCACCGTGTAATGTATCGTACTATCACCCTGTAATGTATCGTACTATCACCCTGTAATGTATCGTACTACCACCCTGTAATGTATCGTACTATCACCCTGTAATGTATCGTACTATCACCGTGTAATGTATCGTACTATCACCCTGTAATGTATCGTACTATCACCGTGTAATGTATCGTACTATCACCCTGTAATGTATCGTACTATCACCCTGTAATGTATCGTACTACCACCCTGTAATGTATCGTACTATCACCATGTAATGTATCGTACTACCACCGTGTAATGTATCGTACTATCACCATGTAATGTATCGTACTATCACCCTGTAATGTATCGTACTACCACCCTGTAATGTATCGTACTACCACCCTGTAATGTATCGTACTATCACCCTGTAATGTATCGTACTAACACCGTGTAATGTATCGTACTACCACCGTGTAATGTATCGTACTATCACCCTGTAATGTATCGTACTATCACCCTGTAATGTATCGTACTATCACCCTGTAATGTATCGTACTATCACCCTGTAATGTATCGTACTATCACCCTGTAATGTATCGTACTATCACCGTGTAATGTATCGTACTACCACCCTGTAATGTATCGTACTATCACCCTGTAATGTATCGTACTACCACCGTGTAATGTATCGTACTACCACCCTGTAATGTATCGTACTATCACCCTGTAATGTATCGTACTATCACCATGTAATGTATCGTACTACCACCGTGTAATGTATCGTACTATCACCCTGTAATGTATCGTACTACCACCCTGTAATGTATCGTACTACCACCCTGTAATGTATCGTACTATCACCCTGTAATGTATCGTACTATCACCCTGTAATGTATCGTACTATCACCCTGTAATGTATCGTACTATCACCCTGTAATGTATCGTACTATCACCCTGTAATGTATCGTACTATCACCCTGTAATGTATCGTACTATCACCCTGTAATGTATCGTACTATCACCGTGTAATGTATCGTACTACCACCCTGTAATGTATCGTACTATCACCCTGTAATGTATCGTACTACCACCGTGTAATGTATCGTACTACCACCGTGTAATGTATCGTACTACCACCCTGTAATGTATCGTACTATCACCCTGTAATGTATCGTACTATCACCATGTAATGTATCGTACTACCACCGTGTAATGTATCGTACTACCACCGTGTAATGTATCGTACTAACACCGTGTAATGTATCGTACTACCACCGTGTAATGTATCGTACTACCACCATGTAATGTATCGTACTATCACCCTGTAATGTATCGTACTACCACCCTGTAATGTATCGTACTACCACCCTGTAATGTATCGTACTATCACCCTGTAATGTATCGTACTAACACCCTGTAATGTATCGTACTACCACCCTGTAATGTATCGTACTACCACCGTGTAATGTATCGTACTACCACCGTGTAATGTATCGTACTACCACCCTGTAATGTATCGTACTACCACCCTGTAATGTATCGTACTACCACCATGTAATGTATCGTACTACCACCGTGTAATGTATCGTACTACCACCGTGTAATGTATCGTACTACCACCATGTAATGTATCGTACTACCACCATGTAATGTATCGTACTATCACCCTGTAATGTATCGTACTACCACCATGTAATGTATCGTACTACCACCCTGTAATGTATCGTACTAGCACCGTGTAATGTATCGTACTACCACCCTGTAATGTATCGTACTACCACCCTGTAATGTATCGTACAACCACCATGTAATGTATCGTACTACCACCGTGTAATGTATCGTACTACCACCGTGTAATGTATCGTACTACCACCGTGTAATGTATCGTACTACCACCATGTAATGTATCGTACTACCACCATGTAATGTATCGTACTATCACCCTGTAATGTATCGTACTACCACCCTGTAATGTATCGTACTACCACCATGTAATGTATCGTACTACCACCGTGTAATGTATCGTACTACCACCCTGTAATGTATCGTACTACCACCGTGTAATGTATCGTACTAGCACCATGTAATGTATCGTACTAGCACCGTGTAATGTATCGTACTACCACCCTGTAATGTATCGTACTACCACCCTGTAATGTATCGTACTACCACCTTGTAATGTATCGTACTATCGCCGTGTAATGTATCGTACTACCACCCTGTAATGTATCGTACTACCACCCTGTAATGTATCGTACTACCACCGTGTAATGTATCGTACTACCACCGTGTATAATGTATCGTACTATCACCCTGTAATGTATCGTACTACCACCGTATAATGTATCGTACTACCACCCTGTAATGTATCGTACTACCACCCTGTAATGTATCGTACTACCACCGTGTAATGTATCGTACTACCACCATGTAATGTATCGTACTACCACCCTGTAATGTATCGTACTACCACCGTGTAATGTATCGTACTATCACCCTGTAATGTATCGTACTATCACCCTGTAATGTATCGTACTACCACCGTGTAATGTATCGTACTACCACCATGTAATGTATCGTACTACCACCATGTAATGTATCGTACTACCACCGTGTAATGTATCGTACTATCACCCTGTAATGTATCGTACTATCACCCTGTAATGTATCGTACTACCACCGTGTAATGTATCGTACTACCACCATGTAATGTATCGTACTACCACCCTGTAATGTATCGTACTACCACCGTGTAATGTATCGTACTACCACCATGTAATGTATCGTACTACCACCATGTAATGTATCGTACTACCACCGTGTAATGTATCGTACTATCACCCTGTAATGTATCGTACTATCACCCTGTAATGTATCGTACTACCACCATGTAATGTATCGTACTACCACTATGTAATGTATCGTACTATCACCCTGTAATGTATCGTACTACCACCATGTAATGTATCGTACTACCACCATGTAATGTATCGTACTACCACCCTGTAATGTATCGTACTACCACCGTGTAATGTATCGTACTACCACCCTGTAATGTATCGTACTACCACCGTGTAATGTATCGTACTATCACCCTGTAATGTATCGTACTACCACCGTGTAATGTATCGTACTACCACCCTGTAATGTATCGTACTACCACCATGTAATGTATCGTACTACCACCCTGTAATGTATCGTACTACCACCGTGTAATGTATCGTACTAT